>JAYJMM010000120.1:1385000-2121666 GCA_037349105.1 Limnomonas spitsbergensis
CCTGGGGCACCTTGGGATGAGGGTGATGTACTGCCTGTGGGGCCTTGGGATGAAGTTGCTGTAATGCCTGGGGGGCCTTGGAATGAGGGGGGTGTACTGCCTGGGGCACCTTGGGATGATGGGGCTGTACTGCTTGGGGGGCCTTGGGATGAGGGGGCTGTACTGCATGGGGGGCTTATGGGGGGGGATGCAGGATGAGGGTGCTGTACTGCCTGGGGGGGTGTGTGATGAGGGGGCTGTACTGCAAGGGGGGCTGTGGGATGAGGGTGCTGTACTGCAGGGGGGGCTGTGGGGTGAGGGTGCTGTACTGCAGGGGGGGCTGTGGGGTGAGGGTGCTGTACTGCAGGGGGGGGCTGTGGGGTGAGGGTGCTGTACTGCAGGGGGGGGCTGTGGGGTGAGGGTGCTGTACTGCAGGGGGGGCTGTGGGGTGAGGGTGCTGTACTGCAGGGGGGGCTGTGGGGTGAGGGTGCCGTACTGCAGGGGGGGGCTGTGGGGTGAGGGTGCTGTACTGCAGGGGGGGCTGTGGGGTGAGGGTGCTGTACTGCAGGGGAGGCTGCGGGGTGAGGGTGCTGTACTGCAGGGGGGACTGTGGGGTGAGGGTGCTGTACTGCAGGGGGGGCTGTGGGGTGAGGGTGCTGTACTGCAGGGGGGGCTGTGGGGTGAGGGTGCTGTACTGCCTGGGGGGCTGTGGGTGAGGGGGATATGCTCTAAGGGTGGCTTATTGGTGGGCCTGCATGATAAGGGAGGGTTCTGCTTTGGGGGCTGTGGGTGGTGTGAGTGGGTGAGGGATGAGGTTTGTGTGCTGCATGGGCCACCCTGTCATCCTCCCCTGATGCCTGTCTGTCTGCAGGTGCTCTGCGATCCTGACCTAGGACGCTCACTAGAGTAGCATAGTGCCATCCTCCTTTCCCCCCACCCTGATGCATGCTAGCAGCTGCACTGTGACCTTGACATGGGACTTTGTCATAACGACCTAGGACGTTCACTAGGCCAGTGCTGCCCAGGTCCTCACCCCACCATTCACCCTGCCACTCACCATGCCACTCGCCCTGCCACTCGCCCTGCCACCCACCCTGCCACTCACCCTGCCACTCACCCTGTCACTCACCCTGCCACTCACCTGCCACTCACCCTGTCACCCACCCTGTCACCCACCCTGTCACTCACCCTGTCACCCACCCTGTCACTCACCTGCCACTCACCCTCCTACTCACCGTGTCACTCACCCCACCACTCACCCCACCACTGACCCCACCACCCACCCTGGCACACACCCCACCATTCACCCTGCTACTCACCCTGCCACACACCCTGTCACGTACCCTGCCACTCACCTTGCCACTCATCCTACTACTAACCCTGTTACTCACACTGCCACTCACCCCGCCACTCACCATGCCACCCACCCTGTCACGCTCCCCATCATTCACCCTGCCACCCACCCTGCCACTAACCCCACCACTCACCCTGTCACTCACTCTACCACCCACCCTGTCACACGCCCTGCCACTCACCCCGCCACTCACCCTGTCACTCGCTCTGCCACTCACCCTGTCACCCACCCTGTCACCCACCCTGCCACCCACCCTGTCACCCACCCTGCCACTCACCCCACCATTCACCCTGTCACTCACCCCACCACTCACCATGTCACCCACCCTGTCACCCACCCTGTCACTCACCATGTCACCCACCCTGCCACCCACCCCGCCACTCACCCTGTCACTCGCCCAGCCACTCACCCCACCACTTTCCCTGCCACTCACCCCATCATCCACCCTGACACTCACCCTGTCACCCACCCCACCATTCACCCTGTCACTCACCCCACCACTCACCATGTCACACACCCTGTCACCCACCCTGTCACTCACCATGTCACTCACCATGCCACCCACCCTGCCACTCACCTTGTCACTCGCCATGCCACTCACCCTGCCACTCACCCTGTCACTCACCCTGACACACACCCTGCCACTCACCCTGTCACTCACCCTGCCACTCACCCTGACACACACCCTGTCCCTCACCCTGTCAATCACCTGCCACTCACCCTGTCACAAACCCTGCCACACACCCTGCCATTCACCCTGTCACCCACCCAGCCACTCACCCTGACACACACCCTGTCACCCACCCTGCCACACACCCTGCCACTCACCCTGTCACTCACCCTGTCACCCACACTGCCACTCACCCCGCCACTCACCCTGCCACCCACCCTGTCACTCACCCTGCCACTCACCCTGCCACCCACCCTGCCACTCACCCTGCCACTCACCCTGCCACTCACCCTGTCACTCACCCTGCCACTCACCCTGCCACTCACCCTGTCACTCACCCCGCCACTCACCCTGCCACTCACCTTGTCACTCTCCCAGCCACTCACCCTGCCACTCACCCTGTCACCCACCCTGTCACTCACCCTGCCACTCACCCTGACACACACCCTGCCACTCACCCTGCCACACACCCTGCCACCCACCCAGCCACTCACCCTCCCACTTACTCCGCCACTCACCCTGTCACTCACCTTGTCACTCACCTTGTCACTCACCTTGTCACTCACCTGTCACTCACCCTGCCACTCACCCTGCCACTCACCCTGCCACTCACCCCACCACTCACCCTGTCACTCACCCTGCCACTCACCCTGCCACCCACCCTACCACTCACCCTACCACTCACCCCGCCACTCACCCTGTCACTCGCCCAGCCACTCACCCCACCACTTTCCCTGCCACTCACCCCATCATCCACCCTGACACTCACCCTGTCACCCACCCCACCATTCACCCTGTCACTCACCCCACCACTCACCATGTCACACACCCTGTCACCCACCTTGTCACTCACCATGTCACTCACCATGCCACCCACCCTGCCACTCACCTTGTCACTCGCAATGCCACTCACCCTGCCACTCACCCTGTCACTCACCCTGACACACACCCTGCCACTCACCCTGCCACTCACCCTGCCACTCACCCTGACACACACCCTGTCCCTCACCCTGTCAATCACCTGCCACTCACCCTGTCACAAACCCTGCCACACACCATGCCATTCACCCTGTCACCCACCCAGCCACTCACCCTGACACACACCCTGTCACCCACCCTGCCACACACCCTGCCACTCACCCTGTCACTCACCCTGTCACCCACACTGCCACTCACCCCGCCACTCACCCTGCCACCCACCCTGTCACTCACCCTGCCACTCACCCTGCCACCCACCCTGCCACTCACCCTGCCACTCACCCTGCCACTCACCTTGTCACTCACCCAGCCACTCACCCTGCCACTCACCCTGTCACTCACCCCGCCACTCACCCTGCCACTCACCTTGTCACTCTCCCAGCCACTCACCCTGCCTCTCACCCTGTCACCCACCCTGTCACTCACCCTGCCACTCACCCTGACACACACCCTGCCACTCACCCTGCCACACACCCTGCCACCCACCCAGCCACTCACCCTCCCACTCACCCTGTCACTCACCTTGTCACTCACCTTGTCACTCACCTTGTCACTCACCTGTCACTCACCCTGCCACTCACCCTGCCACTCAGCCTGCCACTCACCCCACCACTCACCCTGCCACTCACCCTGTCACTCACCCTGCCACTCACCCTGCCACTCACCCTACCACTCACCCCGCCACTCACCCTGTCACTCGCCCAGCCACTCTCCCCACCACTTTCCCTGCCACTCACCCCATCATCCACCCTGACACTCACCCCACCTCGTCCATGTTTGCTTGCCTGCAGCTGCTCTGTGACCTTGACCTGGGATGCTCACTTCAAGTCCCACAACGCCAGCAGTGCGGCAGTGTTTGGCAACCTGGGTGTCGCGCCCCTGCCTGGTAGCACTCAGGTGGGGGAAGGGGGGTGTGCCAAGTGCAGGGGTAGGGGCTGGGACCAGCTGGGTGTCGCGCTCCTGCTTGGTATCACTTAGGTGGGGGAAGGGGGTGGGCGAGTGCAGGGGTGGTGAACAGGCCCCGTTGGGCAGCCGTCGCTCCGCCGCGATGGGTACCAAACCTTGATCGGCCAACAGCTGGGGGTTTAAGCTGCAGGGCGGGCTGCGCCACAGGCACACATGATGTCGCTGAACTGTAGCTGAACTGTAGCTGAACTGTAGCTGACGCACTAAGAGAATCTAACACTGAATGACGCCGCCTTGCCCGCTTCCCTTCCCCTCTACATGCAGATCTGGGATCGTCGATCGAACTCGATGCAGCCCTGTACCCTCGAGCTGTGTCCGAGGGGGGAAGCGGTGCCCGAGGCATTGGTCGATATGAACTATCCCCCGAACCCCCCTCCTCTCCCGCCGCCCTACCCATCCCCGCCTCCCGCCCGCTCTCCGCCTCCCTCTGGCCCTGCCCCCCCTGCCCTCCCCCCTCTGCCTCCCTACGGCGCCGAGCCCCCGGCCTACGCGGTCCTTGGCGCCGCGGAGGCCCCCCCGCCCGACCGGCTGCTCGTCAATCGGCCCGGCTTCTCAGTCTTTGCGCTCGATCGGATATTCTACGACACCTCGCGCAGCTTGCCGGAGGAGGCCGGGGGAGCCATCATGTTCATACAGGTGGGCGGGGGAGCCATCATGTTCATACAGGTGGGCGGGGGGGGGGCGGGGGAGCCATCATGTTCATACAGGTGGGCAGGGGGGGCGGGGGAGAGGCTCGTGCTGTCCGTCTTTTAGTGCTTCAGCTAGTGTGGGTGGCGGGGGAGAGGCACGTGCTGTTCGTTTTGAGGTTCCTTAGCTACACTCCGGTTGCATCGCGGCCCATGGTCGGGGATGCTGTTGTGGTCATCTACGGGTGATAGTGGGAGACAGCAGGATCGCGCGCTGTTCGTCTTGTGGTGCTTCAGCTACACTTTGGTTGCTTCGCAGCACGGGTGGTCTCGGGCGTATGTCTTGCGGTGCGTCATCAAAACGTGGGGTGCATCACGGCCTGTGATCGGGGGTGTATGGTGTGCCAGCCTACTTGTTTTCCAATACGCCGCTCTATCTGCTTCCCATCTTAATAACCCTCTTTACCCTTTCTGTCCCTACCCTGCCAGGGCTACCTTCCTAAACCCTCAATCCCCCCCTCTACCAGGGCTACCTTCCCAAACCCTCAATTCCCCCTCTACCAGGGCTACCTTCCTTAACCCTCAATCCCCCCCTCTACCAGGGCTACCTTCCTAAACCCTCAATCCCCCCCTCTACCAGGGCTACCTTCCTAAACCCTCAATCCCCCCTCTACCAGGGCTACCTTCCTAAACCCTCAATCCCCCCTCTACCAGGGCTACCTTCCTAAACCCTCAATCCCCCCTCTACCAGGGCTACCTTCCCAAACCCTCAATCCCCCCCTCTACCAGGGCTACCTTCCTAAACCCTCAATCCCCCCTCTACCAGGGCTACCTTCCTAAACCCTCAATCCCCCCTCTACCAGGGCTACCTTCCTAAACCCTCAATCCCCCCCTCTACCAGGGCTACCTTCCTAAACCCTCAATCCCCCCTCTACCAGGGCTACCTTCCTAAACCCTCAATCCCCCCCTCTAACAGGGCTACCTTCCTAAACCCTCAATCCCCCCCTCTACCAGGGCTACCTTCCTAAACCCTCAATCCCCCCTCTACCAGGGCTACCTTCCTAAACCCTCAATCCCCCCTCTACCAGGGCTACCTTCCTAAACCCTCAATCCCCCCTCTACCAGGGCTACCTTCCCAAACCCTCAATCCCCCCCTCTACCAGGGCTACCTTCCTAAACCCTCAATCCCCCCTCTACCAGGGCTACCTTCCTAAACCCTCAATCCCCCCCTCTACCAGGGCTACCTTCCTGAACCCTCAATCCCCCTCTCTACCAGGGCTACCTTCCTAAACCCTCAATCCCCCCTCTACCAGGGCTACCTTCCTAAACCCTCAATCCCCCCTCTACCAGGGCTACCTTCCTAAACCCTCAATTCTCCCCTCTACCAGGGCTACCTTCCTAAAACCTCAATTCCCCCTCTACCAGGGCTACCTTTCTAAACCCTCAATTCCCCCTCTACCAGGGCTACCTTCCTAAACCCTCAATCCCCCCTCTACCAGGGCTACCTTCCCAAACCCTCAATCCCCCCTCTACCAGGGATACCTTCCCAAACCCTCAATTCCCCCTCTACCAGGGCTACCATCCTAAACCCTCAATTCCCCCTCTACCAGGGCTACCTTCCTAAACCCTCAATCCCCCCTCTACCAGGGCTACCTTCCCAAACCCTCAATCTCCCCCCCCTCTACCAGGGCTACCTTCCCAAACCCTCAATCCCCCCTCTACCAGGGATACCTTCCTTAACCCTCAATTCCCCCTCTACCAGGGCTACCTTCCTAAACCCTCAATTCCCCCCTCTACCAGGGCTACCTTCCCAAACCCTCAATCCCCCCCTCTACCAGGGCTACCTTCCCAAACCCTCAATCCCCCCCTCTACCAGGGCTACCTTCCCAAACCCTCAATCCCCCCCTCTACCAGGGCTACCTTCCCAAACCCTCAATCCCCCCCTCTACCAGGGCTACCTTCCCAAACCCTCAATCCCCCCCTCTACCAGGGCTACCTTCCCAAACCCTCAATTCCCCCCTCTACCAGGGCTACCTTCCTAAACCCTCAATTCCCCCCTCTACCAGGGCTACCTTCCCAAACCCTCAATTCCCCCTCTACCAGGGCTACCTTCCCAAACCCTCAATCCCCCCCTCTACCAGGGCTACCTTCCCAAACCCTCAATCCCCCCCTCTACCAGGGCTACCTTCCCAAACCCTCAATCCCCCCCTCTACCAGGGCTACCTTCCCAAACCATCAATCCCCCCCTCTACCAGGGCTACCTTCCCAAACCCTCAATTCCCCCCTCTACCAGGGCTACCTTCCTAAACCCTCAATTCCCCCCTCTACCAGGGCTACCTTCCCAAACCCTCAATCCCCCCCTCTACCAGGGCTACCTTCCCAAACCATCAATCCCCCCCTCTACCAGGGATACCTTCCTTAACCCTCAATTCCCCCTCTACCAGGGCTACCTTCCCAAACCCTCAATTCCCCCCTCTACCAGGGCTACCTTCCCAAACCCTCAATTCCCCCCTCTACCAGGGCTACCTACCTAAACCCTCAATTCCCCCTCTACCAGGGCTACCTTCCCAAACCCTCAATTCCCCCTCTACCAGGGCTACCTTCCCAAACCCTCAATTCTCCCCTCTACCAGGGCTACCTTCCCAAACCCTAAATTCCCCCTCTACCAGGGCTACTTTCCCAAACCCTCAAACCCCCCCCTCTACCAGGGATACCTTCCCAAATCCTCAATCCCCCCCTCTACCAGGGCTACCTTCCCAAACCCTCAATTCTCCCCTCTACCAGGGCTACCTTCCCAAACCCTCAATTCCCCCTCTACCAGGGCTACCTTCCCAAACCCTCAATCCCCCCCTCTAACAGGGCTACCTTCCTTAACCCTCAATTCTCCCCTCTACCAGGGCTACCTTCCCAAACCCTCAATTCCCCCCTCTACCAGGGCTACTTTCCCAAACCCTCAAACCCCCCCCTCTACCAGGGATACCTTCCCAAATCCTCAATCCCCCCCTCTACCAGGGCTACCTTCCCAAACCCTCAATTCTCCCCTCTACCAGGGCTACCTTCCCAAACCCTCAATTCCCCCTCTACCAGGGCTACCTTCCCAAACCCTCAATCCCCCCCTCTAACAGGGCTACCTTCCTTAACCCTCAATTCTCCCCTCTACCAGGGCTACCTTCCCAAACCCTCAATTCCCCCCTCTACCAGGGCTACCCTCCTTAACCCTCAATTCTCATCTCTGCCAGGGCTACCTTCCCAAACCCTCAATTCCCCCTCTACCAGGGCTACCTTCCTTAACCCTCAATTCTCCCCTCTACCAGGGCTACCTTCCCAAACCCTCAATTCCCCCCTCTACCAGGGCTACCCTCCTTAACCCTCAATTCTCCCCTCTACCAGGGCTACCTTCCCAAACCCTCAATTCCCCCCCTCTACCAGGGCTACCTTCCCAAACCCTCATTCCCCCCTTCTACCAGGGCTACCTTCCCAAACCCTCAACTCCCCCCTCTACCAGGGCTACCTTCCCAAACCCTCAATCCCCCCCTCTACCAGGGCTACCTTCCCAAACCCTCAATCCCCCCCCTCTACCAGGGCTACCTTCCCAAACCCTCAATCCACCCTCTACCAGGGCTACCTTCCCAAACCCTCAATCCCCCCTCTACCAGGGCTACCTTCCCAAACCCTCAATCCCCCCCTCTACCAGGGCTACCTTCCCAAACCCTCAATCCCCCCCTCTACCAGGGCTACCTTCCCAAACCCTCAATCCCCCCCTCTACCAGGGCTACCTTCCCAAACCCTCAATCCCCCCCTCTACCAGGGCTACCTTCCCAAACCCTCAATTCCCCCCTCTACCAGGGCTACCTTCCTAAACCCTCAATTCCCCCCTCTACCAGGGCTACCTTCCCAAACCCTCAATTCCCCCTCTACCAGGGCTACCTTCCCAAACCCTCAATCCCCCCCTCTACCAGGGCTACCTTCCCAAACCCTCAATCCCCCCCTCTACCAGGGCTACCTTCCCAAACCCTCAATCCCCCCCTCTACCAGGGCTACCTTCCCAAACCATCAATCCCCCCCTCTACCAGGGCTACCTTCCCAAACCCTCAATTCCCCCCTCTACCAGGGCTACCTTCCTAAACCCTCAATTCCCCCCTCTACCAGGGCTACCTTCCCAAACCCTCAATCCCCCCCTCTACCAGGGCTACCTTCCCAAACCATCAATCCCCCCCTCTACCAGGGATACCTTCCTTAACCCTCAATTCCCCCTCTACCAGGGCTACCTTCCCAAACCCTCAATTCCCCCCTCTACCAGGGCTACCTTCCCAAACCCTCAATTCCCCCCTCTACCAGGGCTACCTACCTAAACCCTCAATTCCCCCTCTACCAGGGCTACCTTCCCAAACCCTCAATTCCCCCTCTACCAGGGCTACCTTCCCAAACCCTCAATTCTCCCCTCTACCAGGGCTACCTTCCCAAACCCTAAATTCCCCCTCTACCAGGGCTACTTTCCCAAACCCTCAAACCCCCCCCTCTACCAGGGATACCTTCCCAAATCCTCAATCCCCCCCTCTACCAGGGCTACCTTCCCAAACCCTCAATTCTCCCCTCTACCAGGGCTACCTTCCCAAACCCTCAATTCCCCCTCTACCAGGGCTACCTTCCCAAACCCTCAATCCCCCCCTCTAACAGGGCTACCTTCCTTAACCCTCAATTCTCCCCTCTACCAGGGCTACCTTCCCAAACCCTCAATTCCCCCCTCTACCAGGGCTACTTTCCCAAACCCTCAAACCCCCCCCTCTACCAGGGATACCTTCCCAAATCCTCAATCCCCCCCTCTACCAGGGCTACCTTCCCAAACCCTCAATTCTCCCCTCTACCAGGGCTACCTTCCCAAACCCTCAATTCCCCCTCTACCAGGGCTACCTTCCCAAACCCTCAATCCCCCCCTCTAACAGGGCTACCTTCCTTAACCCTCAATTCTCCCCTCTACCAGGGCTACCTTCCCAAACCCTCAATTCCCCCCTCTACCAGGGCTACCCTCCTTAACCCTCAATTCTCATCTCTGCCAGGGCTACCTTCCCAAACCCTCAATTCCCCCTCTACCAGGGCTACCTTCCTTAACCCTCAATTCTCCCCTCTACCAGGGCTACCTTCCCAAACCCTCAATTCCCCCCTCTACCAGGGCTACCCTCCTTAACCCTCAATTCTCCCCTCTACCAGGGCTACCTTCCCAAACCCTCAATTCCCCCCCTCTACCAGGGCTACCTTCCCAAACCCTCATTCCCCCCTTCTACCAGGGCTACCTTCCCAAACCCTCAACTCCCCCCTCTACCAGGGCTACCTTCCCAAACCCTCAATCCCCCCCTCTACCAGGGCTACCTTCCCAAACCCTCAATCCCCCCCCTCTACCAGGGCTACCTTCCCAAACCCTCAATCCACCCTCTACCAGGGCTACCTTCCCAAACCCTCAATCCCCCCTCTACCAGGGCTACCTTCCCAAACCCTCAATCCCCCCCTCTACCAGGGCTACCTTCCCAAACCCTCAATCCCCCCCTCTACCAGGGCTACCTTCCCAAACCCTCACCCCCCCCCTCTACCAGGGCTACCTTCCCAAACCCTCAATTCCCCCCTCTACCTGGGCTACCCTCCTTAACCCTTAATATTCCCCTCTACCAGGGCTACCTTCCTAAACCCTCAATTCCCCCCTCTACCAGGGCTACCCTCCTTAACCCTCAATTCCCCCTCTACCAGGGCTACCTTCCTTAACCCTCAATTCCCCCCCTCTACTAGGGCTACCTTCCTAAACCCTAAATTCCCCCCTCTAACAGGGCTACCTTCCCAAACCCTCAATTCCCCCCTCTACCTGGGCTACCCTCCTTAACCCTCAATATTCCCCTCTACTAGGGCTACCTTCCTAAACCCTAAATTCTCCCCTCTAACAGGGCTACCTCCTAAACCCTCAATGCCCCCCTTTACCAGGGCTACCTTCCTAAACCCTCAATATCCCCCTCTACCAGGGCTACCCTCCTTAACCCTCAATTCCCCCCTCTACCAGGGCTACCTTCCTAAACCCTCAATTCCCCCTCTACCAGGGCTACCGACGCGCCTTTGACACGGTCCTGAAGATGCGGCTGGCCTCCTTCGCTTTAGCGGATGCATCGCTATCTGCGGGTCAGAGCCTGGAGGATGTCCTCGCTAACAGCTCAAACTTCAACATCACCTTCTGGATAGGCTTTGGGTAAGAATGTGCTGCAACCACACTGTGTGGACGTACTTTGGGGGCAGGCTTTGGTGAAAGATGCTTCCCTCTCACTTGTTGGATAGGCCTTTGTTCAAGATGCTTCCCTCTCACTTGTTGGATAGGCCTTTGTTCAAGATGCTTCCCTCTCACTTGTTGGATAGGCTTTGGGTAAGGATATGCCTCAACTATACTGTGTGGACGTACTCTTGGGATGAGGAGGCTTTTGTCTCACTTTGGGGGCAGGCTTTGGGGAAGGATGCTTTGCACTTTTTGGCAGGCTTTGGGTAAGAATCTGGTAATATCTGGTAAGGATCTGGTAAGGATGCTTCTTTCTCACTTGTAAGACGAGCTTAAGATGAGGATGCTTCATTCAAGGCCTGGTTGGGGAGTTGAACCTGGATCCCCCTGAAACCTGGATCCGTCAAACGTTGGTTCTGGGAGCTTCACCTGGATGTGCTTCAAGACAAGTAAGGGCCCACAAATCATGGCTGGATCCAAACCTGGATCCAAACCTAGATCTGCCTGGAACCTGGAGACCCGGTCAAGGCTTGATAGGGGAGCCCATACTGGATCTGTACCTGGATCCGCCGGAGGCCTGATTGGGGAGCGGGACCTGGATCTGGATTCAGGCACAGGCCCAAGCTTCATGGCTGGGCATGCATGTGGCCCCTTGGCCGAAGGCCAGGAGATAGCTGAAATGAGGGGGTGGGAAGCCACGAGGGCTGGATCAGGGCTGGATCAGGAATATTTGCAGATCCAGCCCTCGTGGCTTCCCACCCCCTGGCTGAAATGAAGGGGTGGGAAGCCACGAGGGCAGGATCAGGGCTCTGGAAAGTTTGCAGATCCAGCCCTCGTGGCTTCCCACCCCCTGGCTGAAATTTAATTGAAATGTAACTGAAATGTGGCTGAGCCATTAACAAAAAACTATGTTTAGAACGGTGCATACCCACCAGACCCTGCTGAATGCTCGGCCGCGTGGGGCTGGTAGGGAATGACTAGGCTCGATTCCAGCCACCATGCACAGCCTGTGCCATGGTGCAGCCATGCTACCCTCCCATGTGAGGGGGGCAGGCACATGGAAGTATGTGTGTGACTCTAAGATGTTGCTGCATGCAGGTACAACCCAGAGGACGCCCTGGAGTACATCAAGGCCACGTTTGTGTCGTGGCAGTACAACTACGCCTCGGACGTCGTACTGCCGAGAGCGGCCGCGTACAGGTGCAGAGCGGGGTCGAGGGTTGGCGTGAACCAGGCCGCGTTTATTCGTGTCTTGGAAATATAAGTCGGCCACTGATGGCATATTCTGCCAAGAGCAGTAGCCTTAAGTTAGTTGCGACTATATATATATATATATATATATATATATTCCAGTACATGAAAAGGGCTATATATATAATATATATATATATACACCGCTATATAATATGTATGAGACCCCCACTCTTGGATCACAGTCCGTCAGACTGTATAGTGAGGGTGTCAGTCACACTGAAGTGCTGCTGCTGCTTCTGCGTTCAGGTCTACCATCGAGACTGCCGCCGCAGACCTGGCTGTTGCTGCGGGGGCCTCCTCGCAGCGCTTTGGCTCCCAGCTGCCGCTCCCTGCCGCTGACATGGACGCGTCGATTGCGCTCATCAGCCAGGATCTGGGGAGTAGAATGGCCATGGTGCTCAATGTGAGCAGAGGGGGGGGGGAGGGAGGGGGGGAGAGGGAGGGGAGAGAAGGAGGGGAGGGGGAGAGGGAGGGGTAGAGAGGAAAGGGGAGGAGGGTGAGGCAGGGGAAAGGGGAGGGGGGAGAGGGAAGGGAATGGGGAGAGGGAGGGGAAAGGGGAGGGGGTGAGGGAGGGGAAAGGAGAGGGGGTGAGGGAGGGGAAAGGAGGGAGTAGGGTGGGTGGGAGGGCGGAAGGGAAAGTGGAGGGCCTGGAGGAGGGGGAGCAGGGGGTAAGTACGATGGAGATGGAGGAGGGGGAGGGACTGGGTGAGATGGAGCCGGGTTGGGGGCTGGAGGAGAGGGAGCAGGGGGGGTTACTAAAAGGGTGGATATTTAGCTGGGTTTTATCGTGGTCATGTGAGTGCTTGGTTGGCCATGGTGAGGTGCGTGGTGCTTCAGTTGCAGGATGAGACGCGTGAGAGACAGGCAGGGGAGACACTCGAGCATGCATTGTTGTCTATGAGCACTGCCTGTTGCCTTGTCGTGACGTACCCCGCTCAAACTCAAGCTGTGTTGGCCTGCCTGGCCTCCCTGCTCACCTGAAGGCCCTGCACCCTATATTCCTATAGCCCTCAACTCCTATGCTGACATGCCTTCCTGTTGCCCGTAAACCCTAAATCCTAAGCCCGAAACCCTCAACTCCTATGCTGGCATGCCACCTTTGCCGGGAAACCCTGAACCCTATACCCTAAACCCTGAACCCCTGTGCTGACATGCCTCCCTGTTGCTCGTAAACCCCGAACCCTATACCCCAAACCCTCAACCCCTGTGCTGGCGTGCCTCCCTTGCCTGTTAACCCTTAACCCTAAACCATAAACCCCTGTCCTGGCATGCCTCCCTGTTGCACGTTAACCCTGAACCCTATACCCTTAACCCTGAACCCCTGTGCTGGCTTGCCTCCCTTGCCCGTAAACCCTAAACCCTAAAGCCCTGTGCCTGCAGGCCTCCCTGCTGCCCGTAAACCTTAAACCCTGAACCCCTGTGCTGACTTGCCTCCCTGCTGTCTGTAACCCCTAAACCCTCACCCCCTGTGCTGGCTTGCCTCCCTGCTGCCCGTAAACCCTAAACCCTCACCCCCTGTGCTGGCATGCCTCCCTGCTGCCCGTGTACCCTAAACCCTAAACCCTATACCCTCACCCCCTGTGCTGGTAGGCCTCCACGTACATGTCCCAGACGTTCGATTGCGACCAGAATTGCACGAAAGTGCAGGTCTCTCATGTCCTGTGGGCAAGGTGAGGGTGTGCGCCTGCTCAGGGATCCTGCGGGCTGGGTAGATCGGCGCTTGGTTTTCTCAGACCGAGTCTGAGTCCGAGCCCGAGGCTTTGCCAAACCTTGGGGCGGTGTTTTAGGTTCTGTTTGGGTTCTGTTTAAGGTTTATGGGGGGTTCTGTTTTAGGTTCTGTTTGGGATCCTGTTGCTGGTTTGTCCCCGGGTTCGCTCTGCCTGGCCCTTTCGCAAAAGGCTGTGGGTGGATGCGTTATCCTACCTGTAACAAGAGCAAAATAGTGCTTTGCGTCTGAGGCCGTCCTGTGAGGCCCCGCTCCCTCCCCTGCCTCTCCCTCTCCCCGTCATCCGCAGTCTGGAGTTCGTGTCGTTCCCGCCTCCCCCTCCGCCGCCCGTCCCCCCAAGCCCGTCCTCCCCTGACCCGCCGCGGACGCCGGTCCCGCCCGCGCCGGTCATCGAGGTGTCGTCCACAACGCCCAATATCGCGGGGACCGTGATAGGGTCGGTGGCCGGCGTGGCGCTCTTGGCGGCTGCCGGGATCTTCCTGTACAGGTCGGTACCTGGTTGCGTCCATAATGCATACTTCTGTTTAGGTGGGTGCCAGCTTGTATCAGACATAGGGATTCATAGGTAGGGAGCCTTCGAGCAGGTCTATGGCTGGCGTGGTGCTACTGGTGGCTGCTAGCATATTTATGGATGGGTCGGTACCAGGCTGCGTCCATAGTGCATACTTCTGTGTGGGTGGATGCCAGGATGCAACGGACATGGAGGCAAGGTAGGGAGCCTGGTGGAGCCGGTCTGTGGCTGGCGTGGTGCTACTGGTGGCTGCTGGTATATTAAATACCAGTAAAATAAAAACAAATGTATTTTTTTTAACATTAATGTATGGGTTAGTACCGGGCTGTTGAGTGTGTGAGAGTCATGAAGGCAGCCCTTTGTACTTCAGTGGCCGGAGGGGTGCTGCTGGGGGCAGCCGGTATTTTCCTGTATAGCTGGGTGGCAGGCTGCAACAGATGTGTCGAGTACAGGCAGGCTTTCAGCAGGTCGGTGGCCGGCGTGGCGTTGGTGGTGGCAGCCGGTGTATTCTTCTACCGGGCGGTGTCCATAATGCATGTTTCTTGACAGGTGGGTGTCAGGATGTAACCAACATGGAGACAGGGTAGGGAACGGGTGTGTGGCCGGAGGGGCGCTTCTGGTGTCAGCTGATGTATTCCTGTGTAGGCGGTTTAGAGACTGTAGCAGACGTGTAGGCTCAACCCTTTGCCTTAACCTGGTGCACAGCAGGGTTTAGACCCCGAACCTTGCTTTTTAGCAAGGGCTCAACCCTGAACCCTGTTTTCCAGCAGGGATTAGGCCCTAAAGCCTGTTTTCAGCAGGGGCTCATATCTGAACCCTGGTTTCAGCAGGGCTTGAGACCCGAACCCTGTTTTCCAGCAGGGGTCCAGTCCTGAACCCTAAACGCTGGGTCCAGGTTTCTGCAGTCCTGCAAGCTGCCGCACGGGGAGCACGGGGAATCCTGTCAGCTGGAACCCGGGATGTTTTGTGGTTGCAGACAACAGGCGTCTCACGCTACAAGGAGCCTCACGCTACAAGGAGCCCTAAAACCAGAAACCCTTAACCCAATACATACACGCGACAATGTGTTGCACCGTGCCCCATACATGCAGCGACACCCGGCGGGCCAGGCAGCCCTCACAGGCTCCATCCTCCTCCCACCTCCCACCTCCCACTCCCCACCTTCCTCCTCCCACCTCCCACCCCACCCCTCTCCTCCCACCTCCCACCTCCCACTCCCCACCTTCCTCCTCCCACCTCCCACCCCCACCCCCCACCTTCCTCCTCCCACCTCCCACCCCCACCCCCCACCTTCCTCCTCCCACCTCCCACCCCCCACCCCCCACCTTCCTCCTCCCACTCCCACCCCCCACCCCCCACATTCCTCCTCCCACCCCCACCCTCCACCTTCCTCCTCTCACCTCCCACCCCCCCCACCTTCCTCCTCTCACCTCCCACCCCCCCACCTTCCTCCTCCCACCTCCCACCCCCCACCTCCCACCCCCCACCTTCCTCCTCCCACCTCCCATCCTCCTCCTCCCACCTTCCTCCTCCCACCCCCCACCCCCCACCTTCATCCTCCCACCCCCCACCTCCCACCCTCCTCCTCCCACCCCCCACCCCCCACCCCCACCTTCCTCCTCCCACCTTCCTCCTCCCACCTCCCTCCTCCCACCCCCCACCCCCCACCTTCCTCCTCCCACCCCCCACCCCCCACCTACCTCCTTCCTCCTCCCACCCCCCACCTTCCTCCTTCCTCCTCCCACCCCCCACCCCCCACCTACCTCCTTCCTCCTCCCACCCCCCACCTTCCTCCTCCCACCTCCCACCCCCCAACTTCCACCCCTCACCTTCCTCCTCCCAACTTCCACCCCTCACCTTCCTCCTCCCACCTCCCACCCCCCACCTTCCTCCTCCCACCTCCCACCCCCCACCTTCCTCCTCCCACCTCCCACCCCCCACCCCCCACCTTCCTCCTCCCACCTCCCACCCCCACCCCCCCCACCTTCCTCCTCGCACCCCCCACCCCCCAACCCCCACCTCCCACCTCCCACCTCCCACCCCCCTTTCGTGCACCTTCAAGGCCTGAGCCGTCCCCTTCTTGCCCCGTGTGTGCTGCGCAGGTTCGGTAATCAGATCAGCTTGGCAGCCCCTGCGCTCCTCCACTGCGCCCCCACCCTTTCTCCACATTGGGTACAAAGTTTCTGCCCCCATGGCCGGCCCCTGAGCCCTGCACACCTCACGTGCTGCATAGAGTCGGCAATTAGAGCAGCCCCTGCGCTCCTCCACTGACCCCCCCCTGCCTCCACCTTGAGTACAAAGTTTCTGCCCCCATGGCCGGCCCCTGAGCCCTGCACACCTCACGTGCTGCATAGAGTCGGCAATTAGAGCAGCCCCTGCGCTCCTCCACTGACCCCCCCCTTTCTCCACATTGGGTACAAAGTTTCTGCCCCCATGGCCGGCCCCTGAGCCCTGCACACCTCACGTGCTGCATAGAGTCGGCAATTAGAGCAGCCCCTGCGCTCCTCCACTGACCCCCCCCTGTCTCCACATTGGGTACAAAGTTTCTGCCCCCATGGCCGGCCCCTGAGCCCTGCACACCTCACGTGCTGCATAGAGTCGGAAATTAGAGCAGCCCCTGCGCTCCTCCACTGACCCCCCCCTGTCTCCACCTTGGGTACAAAGTTTCTGCCCCCATGGCCGGCCCCTGAGCCCTGCACACCTCACGTGCTGCATAGAGTCGGCAATTAGAGCAGCCCCTGCGCTCCTCCACTGACCCCCCCCTGTCTCCACCTTGGGTACAAAGTTTCTGCCCCCATGGCCGGCCCCTGAGCCCTGCACACCTCACGTGCTGCATAGAGTCGGCAATTAGAGCAGCCCCTGCGCTCCTCCACTGACCCCCCCCTGTCTCCACATTGGGTACAAAGTTTCTGCCCCCATGGCCGGCCCCTGAGCCCTGCACACCTCACGTGCTGCATAGAGTCGGCAATTAGAGCAGCCCCTGCGCTCCTCCACTGACCCCCCCCTTTCTCCACATTGGGTACAAAGTTTCTGCCCCCATGGCCGGCCCCTGAGCCCTGCACACCTCACGTGCTGCATAGAGTCGGCAATTAGAGCAGCCCCTGCGCTCCTCCACTGACCCCCCCCTGTCTCCACCTTGGGTACAAAGTTTCTGCCCCCATGGCCGGCCCCTGAGCCCTGCACACCTCACGTGCTGCATAGAGTCGGCAATTAGAGCAGCCCCTGCGCTCCTCCACTGACCCCCCCCTTTCTCCACATTGGGTACAAAGTTTCTGCCCCCATGGCCGGCCCCTGAGCCCTGCACACCTCACGTGCTGCATAGAGTCGGCAATTAGAGCAGCCCCTGCGCTCCTCCACTGACCCCCCCCTGTCTCCACATTGGGTACAAAGTTTCTGCCCCCATGGCCGGCCCCTGAGCCCTGCACACCTCACGTGCTGCATAGGGTTGGCAATTAGAGCAGCCCCTGCGCTCCTCCACTGACCCCCCCCTTTCTCCACATTGGGTACAAAGTTTCTGCCCCCATGGCCGGCCCCTGAGCCCTGCACACCTCACGTGCTGCATAGAGTCGGCAATTAGAGCAGCCCCTGCGCTCCTCCACTGACCCCCCCCTTTCTCCACCTTGGGTACAAAGTTTCTGCCCCCATGGCCGGCCCCTGAGCCCTGCACACCTCACGTGCTGCATAGGGTTGGCAATTAGAGCAGCCCCTGCGCTCCTCCACTGACCCCCCCTGTCTCCACCTTGGGTACAAAGTTTCTGCCCCCATGGCCGGCCCCTGAGCCCTGCACACCTCACGTGCTGCATAGGGTTGGCAATTAGAGCAGCCCCTGCGCTCCTCCACTGACCCCCCCCTTTCTCCACATTGGGTGGATGGTGTCTGCCCCTATGGCCAGGCTGCTGAGCCCTCCGTACCTCACACTTGCTGTACAGGATGCGCAAGCAGATCAGATTGTCAGCCACTGCGCTCCTACTTCCCCACACACACACCTGGGGTGCAAAGTGTCTGCTCCCGCTGACCCCCCCCCCCCCCATCTCACACACGCCGTGCAGGGTGCGCAAGCAAACGGCGTGGCTGGTAAAGTGTCGGCCTGCTGATCCCCCCTCCCCAATCTCACATACGCCGTCCAGGGTGCGCAAGCAGATCAGCGTGGCTGGCAAGGTGTCTGCCCGCTGATCCCCCCTCCCCATCTCACATACGCCGTGCAGGGTGCGCAAGCAGATCAGCGTGGCTGGCAAGGTGTCTGCCCGCTGACCCCCCCGCCCATCTCACATACGCCGTCCAGGGTGCGCAAGCAGATCAGCATGGCTGGCAAGGTGTCTGCCCGCTGACCCCCCCTCCCCATCTCACATACGCCGTCCAGGGTGCGCAAGCAGATCATCGTGGCTGGCAAGGTGTCTGCCCGCTGACCCTCCCCCCCCGCCCATCTCACACACGCTGTGCAGGGTGCGCAAGCAGATCAGCGTGGCTGGCAAGGTGTCTGCCTGCTGATCCCCCCTCCCCCATCTCACACACGCCGTCCAGGGTGCGCAAGCAGATCAGCGTGGCTGGCAAGGTGTCTGCCCGCTGACCCCCCCTCCCCAATCTCACATACGCCGTCCAGGGTGCGCAAGCAGATCATCGTGGCTGGCAAGGTGTCTGCCCGCTGACCCCCCCGCCCATCTCACATACGCCGTCCAGGGTGCGCAAGCAGATCAGCATGGCTGGCAAGGTGTCTGCCCGCTGACCCCCCCTCCCCATCTCACATACGCCGTCCAGGGTGCGCAAGCAGATCATCGTGGCTGGCAAGGTGTCTGCCCGCTGACCCTCCCCCCCCCCCCATCTCACACACGCTGTGCAGGGTGCGCAAGCAGATCAGCGTGGCTGGCAAGGTGTCTGCCCGCTGACCCCCCCTCCCCCATCTCACACACGCCGTGCAGGGTGCGCAAGCAGATCAGCGTGGCTGGTATGGTGTCTGCCCGCTGACCCCCCCCCCCCCCCATCTCACACACGCCGTGCAGGGTGCGCAAGCAGATCAGCGTGGCGGGCAAGGTGTCTGCCCCGATGGCCGGGCCTCTGACCACTATCTTGGTCACAGACGTGCAGGTCAGTTGCGTCGAACTTTTTGCACTTCAGGTGCACTGAAGCTGAACTGCAGTCGCACTTCATCTGCACTGAAGCTGAACTTCAGCCATACGTCGGGTACACTGAAGCTGAATTTCAGCCACATTTCAGGTGCATTTCAGCCACACTATAGCCGCATTTCAGCCGCACTGAGCCACACTTGAGCTACGCTTTAGCAATCCCCCTTCCACGCACACACACACACACATACCGCACCCCACCCCTCTGCCCCACCACCACCACACACAAACACATCGCCCCCCCCTCTGCCCCCCTTGACTGTTGTCCTTTACAGAACTCTACCGTGCTGTGGGAGTCCCTGCCCTCAGATGTCATGGACCGGGCGTACAACGTGCACCACACGTGTATACGCGGCCTGCTCATGAAGGGAGGGGGATATGAGAACCTGACTGAGGTCAGTAAAAGGAAAGGGGGGCGGGGGAAAGGGGGGGGGGGGGGGGGCTGATGAAGGGGGGGGGATATGAGAACCTGACTGAGGTGAGTAAAAGGATGGGGGGCGGGGGTAAGGGGGGGGAGGGGGGCTGTGTGGGAGGGGGGGAGAAAGGGGGGGGGGTAGGGGGGGGGGGCTATGTGACTATGTGAGAGGGGGGGGGGGAAGGGGGGGGAGGCTATGAGAGAGGGGGGGGGAAGGGGGGGAGGCTATGTGAGAGGGGGGGGGGGGGGGGGTAAGGGGGGGGAGACTGTGTGAGAGGGCGTGAACGATGGTGTCTGCCGTTTTGCACACGGCTCGCTTTTCTCAGGCTAGACGGGACGGTTGGGAGTGGTTGGAAAAGCGGTCAAGGGTTTAGGGTCATTACCCTGTTGTTCACCCCCAAGTTTAGGTTTGGGATTAACACCCTAGACCCTAAACCCTAAACTAGTGGGTGGACAACGGGGTTCCCTTGTTTACCCTTCCACCCTCCTCTGATTGCTGTGACTGCTTTGGTGTAGCTGGCTCAGTTGCGTGCCTCCCCCCTCTGATCCGGGTGGTCTTTGGGCTGCATTTGAAGTCTTCACAATGCTCGACTGTACAGCGACAGAAGTGGCCAGCATGGCTTATCGCCGCAAAAGCAGGCGCAAATGAAAGCGCGTGTTTCCCCCGATTGTATCGTTGGATATTTTCGGGCGGTGGGACCGCATCGACTCGTAGCTGTTGTGTGGTGCGGGTTCCCTCCCATGGCTCCAGCCATAGAGGTTTGGTGCGCTAGAGTGGCGATTACTTTCAGAAGGAAGGGCCCTTTTCCGCCAGGCAGGCACCCTTTTCTTTTCAAAACGCGCAAGGCTGGGTCTAGAAAGTAGAAGAGACCCTCGAGCACAGGAGGAGGCCCCCCCTTGGCCCTAGCCTGTTGGGGAGCAGGTTCCCCCTTGGCCCAGGCTTGAGTGTAGGGCTGGCTCCCCCCTTTGGCCCTGGTCTAAGTGTGGAACAGGTTCCCTCCCTGCCTTTAGCTGAAGTGTGGAACAGGTGCCCCCCCTGCCTCTAGCTGAAGTGTGGAACAGGTGCCCCCCCTGCCGATACATCTTCTCCCTCAACGACGCTGCCCTGCCGGGAGATTGCTTCCCCCTGGCCCTGGCCTGGTGGGCAGCTGGCTCTACTCCGGCACCCATCATGAGTAATTGGCGCGGGTGCCCCCCTGCCGGAACCTAACGTGTGGAGCAAGTTATACCCTTGCCGGTACATCAGCTCCCTCAAGGCAGCTGCCCTGCCGGGAGATAGCTCCCCCCTGGCCCTAGCTTGGTGTGGAGCAGGCTCTACCCCGGCCCCTAGCTCAAGTTTGGAACGGGTGCCCCCCCTACCGGTACCTCAGCTCCTTCCATGTTTGATGCCTTGCAGGGGGATAGCTTCATCTGCACGTTCCACAACCCAAGGAGGGCCACCGAGTTTGCAAGGCGCTGCCAGAGGGACCTCTTGAGCTTGGACTGGTAAGCAGGGGGGGTGGAACCCTAAACCCTAAACCCTTGAGCTTGGACTGGTAGACAGGGGGGTTGGAAACCCTAAACCCTATACCCTTGAGCTTGGACTGGTAGGCAGGGGGGGTGGAAACCCTAAACCCTAAACCCTTGAGCTTGGACTGGTAGACAGGGGGGTTGGAAACCCTAAACCCTAAACCCTTGAGCTTGGACTGGTAGGCAGGGGGGTTGGAAACCCTAAACCCTTGAGCTTGGACTGGTAGGTAGGGGGGTTGGAAACCCTAAACCCTAAACCCTTGAGCTTGGACTGGTAGGCAGGGGGGTTGGAAACCCTAAACCCTAAACCCTTGAGCTTGGACTGGTAGGCAGGGGGGGTGGCAACCCTAAACCCTAAACCCTTGAGCTTGGACTGGTAGGCAGGGGGGGGTGGAAACCCTAAACCCTAAACCCTTGAGCTTGGACTGGTAGACAGGGGGGTTGGAAACCCTAAACCCTAAACCCTTGAGCTTGGACTGGTAGGCAGGGGGGTTGGAAACCCTAAACCCTATACCCTTGAGCTTGGACTGGTAGGCAGGGGGGGTGGAAACCCTAAACCCTAAACCCTTGAGCTTGGACTGGTAGGCAGGGGGGTTGGAAACCCTAAACCCTAAACCCTTGAGCTTGGACTGGTAGGCAGGGGGGTTGGAAACCCTAAACCCTAAACCCTTGAGCTTGGACTGGTAGGCAGGGGGGTGGAAACCCTAAACCCTAAACCCTTGAGCTTGGACTGGTAGGCAGGGGGGGTGGAAACCCTAAACCCTAAACCCTTGAGCTTGGACTGGTAGACAGGGGGGGTGGAATCCCTCAACCCTAAACCCTTGAGCTTGGACTGGTAGGAGGGGCAGGGGTGGACAGCAGTGGGGGGGGGGGCAACCAGCGATTCCAGGCCGGGATTTTTTTGTCTTTTCTACCCCAGCCCCTGTTGGAAAATGGCCACCCTTATTTTCGGTGCGCGACTCCTGCGGCCACCTGTTCTTTCGGCTGCAAAATGCTTCCTTGACTGCCGCCCACTAGGGTCGACTGGGATCCTTTGAGTCTCCTCCTGGTGTGTGGAGCCCACCCGATGCGTCCTGGGCGACTGCCTACCCCCGCCCTCCTAATATGTCTCTCGCCCTGCAGCTCTTTACATGCCCCTCTGCTGCCCCTCTCGCCAGGCCTGCTGAGCTGCTCCAGCACCCTGACGGCTGCGAGGTGCGGGTGGTGCAGCTGGAGCTGCTGCACTCGCCCCTGGCGGGTGCGGGGGGCCTGGGCGGCCAGTCGTTCGTCAAGTCGGCGCCCTCCAAAATGCGCGTGGGTAGCCTGCTGGAGCGGATCAGCCGCAAGTACTCCAGAGACAGCGCCACCAGCGAGGGCAGCAAGCGCGTGGCGCGGGAGGGCGCGCCGGGGCAGCGCTCGGTATCCACGACAAACCACAGCGAGGGCATTGCGGGCGACCCGGGCGGGCTTGCAGACGAGGCCGGCGGCGGCGGTGGCGGCGGCGCGCGCACCTCGATCGGCAGCGTGCCCGGGCGCGAGCCGGACGCCAACTTGCACTACTCGTGGGCGTTTACAGGGACGGGCAGCCGCCGGAGCGTCTTGTTCGGCAAGCTCGGGTCCTGGCTGCACCGGCAGTCCTCGAAACGCATCTCCGGCAGGAGCGATAACTCGATGGCCACACCGAGGCACCGCAACTCGTCCTTCCCGCGTGCGCATCAGCAGTCCCTGGCTGGATTCCAGGCTGCCATGGCCACCCTGGGCGCCGCGGGCGGGGCCGGACGCCCGCGGTCCGGGGTTGATGTCACCTCCACTGGCTACGGCACCTGGCTGGGCCAGCAGTCGCGCATGTGGGAGCTCGGCGTCGAGCCTCCGACCGTGCAGCCCTCTGGGGGGCTGGAGGAGTCCCCGGTGTGGAGGGGTGCGGCGCTGGAGACCATTGCTTCGGTTCATTTGGAGACGATGCCTTCGGAGCACTTGGTCGTCGGGGACAGGCAGTCGTCCGCGCCGCATCGGGCGGGCTCCCTGCAAGGCCGCGAGGCCAGCCTGGCGGCCCGGATGAGCAACAGCGTGATGGCCTTTAGGGGTGAGATTGTGGAGGGGGGGAGGGGCCTTCATGGAGGGAAAGGGGGTAAGGGAGGGGGGCATGAGAAGGGTCTGTGGTTTTATGTTGGCTTGGGTGAAGTCGTTCGGCTCAGCCTAGGGTTTGGGTTTAGGGTTGGCTGGGGTGAAGTCGTGAGGCACAGCCTAGGGCTTAGGGTTTAAGGTTAAGGGTTTTGTTTTAGCTGGGATGAAGTCGTGTGGCTCAGCCTAGGGTTTAGGGTTTAGGGTTAAGGGTTTTGCGTTGGCTGCATAAGCCATGTTGCTCAGCAGCAGGCGGCGGCATGCCTCGGTTGAATTTCCGTGGCATCACAACACCCTGTTACGTTGAGCACCCAGCTCGCCGCTTGATGCATCCAGCTGGCTGGGCTTATGACCCATGACCTATGATGTTGCACTATGCTGTGGCATCACACTATGCTGTGGCATCAAACTGCACTGTGCCATCACACTATGCTGTGGCATCAAACTGCACTGTGCCATCACACTATGCTGTGGCATCAAGCTGCACTGTGGCATCACACTATGCTCTGACATCACACTGTGCTCTGGCATCACACTATGCTGTGACATCACACTGTGCTCTTGCATCACACTATGCTGTGACATCACACTATGCTGTGGCATCACATTATGCTCTGTCGTCACACTTTGCTCTGACGTCACGCTATGCTCCGACATCACAGCATCACACTATGCTATGGTATTACACTCTGCTATGACACCACAATACGCTCTGGCATCACAATTTGCTCTGACAATGTGTCGCCGTTCATTCAACTTATTGTGCAGTTTTGTTGCCAATATGATCGTGTACTTGCCTGCCATACAACACGGACTGCCACGCGCTCCGCCTTCTCGATATCCTCAGGCATCACTGTTTCAAACTATGCTATGGTATTACACCATGCTCCGCCTTCTTGATATCCTCAGGCATGCGGGTGCGGATGGGCCTTCACACTGGGGTGCATCAACCCATCACTATGGACAGGTCCAGTGGGCGGGCGCGGCTACCGGCACCTGTACTCACCGCAGCGAAGGCCATTGGGGATGCAGGTGTGTGTGCTGCATGCAGTGTGTGTTCCCATAAAGCAACACTTCAGTTTGTAAAAATGAATATGTTCTTAAGTGTGTGTGTGTGTGTGTGTGTGTGTGTGTGTGTGTGTGTGTGTGTGTGTGTGTGCTCACTGCGGCAAAGGCCCTTGGGGATGCAGGTGTGTGTGCTGCATAAGTGTTATTCTGAAGTAAATACCAATGGAGATGTGTGTGCAGTGTGTGAGTGTGAGTGTGAGTAGGACTGTGTGTGTGTGAGTGAGTGAGTGTGTGAGTGTGTGAGTAGGAGTGTGTGTGTGTGTGAGCGAGTGAGGGTGTGAGTAGGAGTGAGTGACTGAGTGAGTGAGTGTGTGAGTAGGAGTGAGTGAGTGACTGAGTGTGTGATTATGTGAGTGAGCGAGTGAGTGTGTGAGTAGGAGTGAGTGACTGAGTGTGTGAGTGACTGAGTGAGTGAGCGAGTGAGTGAGTGTGTGTGCTGAGTGAGTGAGTGAATGTGTGTGCTGAGTGTGTGCTGAGTGTGTGTGTGTGTTTGTGTGTGCGCGTGTGCTGAGGTTATTGGGGATAGATGCGTCATGTGTGTGTATGTGTGCCTTAGGTCATCTCTCTGGCATTGCCTCCACACCCATGTCCCTCACCACCCCCCCCTGTACCCCCCTGCCCCTCCACACACCCTCCATACCTGCCCCCCCACACACCCTCCATACATTTCCCTCCACACACCCTCCATACCTGTCTCCCCACACACCCTCCATACCTGTCCCTCCACACTCCCTCCATCCTCACTCCTCCACACACCCTCATGCATACAGCGCACGGCGGGCAGATCATCCTTTCCGAATCGACCTTCTTAGCGCTGCGGACTAGCGCTGCCCCGCTACGCGAGGCCACCGCCAAGTCGTTCATCATCCACATGGGCAGCCACATCCTGGCCGGCCACCCCAAGCCGGTCACGCTGCTGGCGCAACTGGACACGCTCAGCAGCCATCGGTCGCGTGGCAAGGAGGCGCAGGCGGGGTGGGGGTCCAAGCCTGCGGCGGACGTGCTGAGGATCCAGGAGGCGGCAGATAGTGATGAGGACGGTGGTCTGCCTGTGGAGGAGGAGGAGATGGAGGAAGAAGACCACCCCATTGAGCTGTACCAGGTGAGCGCATTGGGAGGGGGGCATGTACTTTTTATGTCTGCGAGGGCTTTTATGAAAAAGATGCATACATTAATTTGCTTGATTGGCTGGTCGCCAGGGGACCGATTGGGACCAAGCTTGGACCGGCCGGCGGCCGGCGGTCCAATCCGGGTGGCTGGCAGCTTCTGTGACCTCCGGCCGGAGGCCAGAGTGTAGCTGACATGCAGCTGATGTGTAGCTGACATGTTGTTGACATGTAGATGAGGTGTAGCTGAGCCACGGGGACAACAGAGAAGGACTGAGATCCACTCCATAGGGTACATTTGTGGATTTATCCCACAAATCCACACAAGCAGCTCGTGGGTAGCAGCTTATGAGCCGGTGGGGCAAGGTGGTGCTACCCTGGTCTGCATTGTGATGTTTGAGACACTTCAATCCCTAGTGTTCATTGCGCCATGCCTGCTGTTGATTGCGCCATGCCAGCTGTTGATTGCGCCATGCCAGCTGTTGATTGCGCCATGCCAGCTGTTGATTACGCCATGCCAGCTGTTGATTGCGCCATGCCAGCTATTGATTGCGCCATGCCAGCTGTTGATTGCGCCATGCCTGCTATTGATTGCGCCATGCCTGCTGTTGATTGCGCCATGCCAGCTGTTGATTGCGCCATGCCGGCTATTGATTGCGCCATGCCAGCTATTGATTGCGCCATGCCAGCTGTTGATTGCGCCATGCCAGCTGTTGATTGCGCCATGCCAGCTGTTGATTGCGCCATGCCTGCATTTGATTGCGCCATGCCTGCTCTTGATTGCGCCATGCCCGCTGTTGATTGCGCCATGCCTGCTGTTGATTGCGCCATGCCAGCTGTTGATTGCGCCATGCCGGCTATTGATTGCGCCATGCCAGCTGTTGATTGCGCCATGCCAGCTGTTGATTGCGCCATGCCAGCTGTTGATTACGCCATGCCAGCTGTTGATTGCGCCATGCCAGCTGTTGATTGCGCCATGCCTGCTATTGATTGCGCCATGCCTGCTGTTGATTGCGCCATGCCAGCTGTTGATTGCGCCATGCCGGCTATTGATTGCGCCATGCCAGCTATTGATTGCGCCATGCCAGCTGTTGATTGCGCCATGCCTGCATTTGATTGCGCCATGCCAGCTCTTGATTGCGCCATGCCCGCTGTTGATTGTGCCATGCCTGCTGTTGATTGCGCCATGCCAGCTGTTGATTGCGCCATGCCGGCTATTGATTGCGCCATGCCAGCTGTTGATTGCGCCATGCCAGCTGTTGATTGCGCCATGCCGGCTGTTGATTGCGCCATGATCACTGTTGATTGCGCCATGCCAGCTGTTGATTGCGCCATGCCGGCTATTGATTGCGCCATGCCGGCTATTGATTGCGCCATGCCAGCTGTTGATTGCGCCATGCCGGCTGTTGATTGCGCCATGCCGGCTATTGATTGTGCCATGCCCGTTGTTGATTGCGCCATTCCGGCTGTTGATTGCGCCATGTCCGTTGTTGATTGCGCCATGCCGGCTATTGATTGCGCCATGCCAGCTGTTGATTGCGCCATGCCGGCTATTGATTGCGCCATGCCAGCTATTGATTGCGCCATGCCGGCTATTGATTGCGCCATGCCCGCTGTTGATTGCGCCATGCCGGCTATTGATTGCGCCATGCCAGCTGTTGATTGCGCCATGCCGCCTATTGATTGCGCCATGCCAGCTATTGATTGCGCCATGCTGGCTATTGATTGCGCCATGCCCGTTGTTGATTGCGCCATGCCGGCTATTGATTGCGCCATGCCGGCTATTGATTGCGCCATGCCGGCTATTGATTGTGCCATGCCCGTTGTTGTTTGCGCCATGCCGGCTATTGATTGCGCCATGCCCGTTGTTGATTGCGCCATGCCGGCTATCGATTGCGCCATGCCCGCTATTGATTGCGCCATGCCGGCTATTGATTGCGCCATGCTGGCTATTGATTGCGCCATGCCGGCTATTGATTGCGCCATGCCAGCTATTGATTGCGCCATGCCGGCTATTGATTGCGCCATGCCAGCTATTCATTGCGCCATGCCGGCTATTGATTGCGCCATGCCGGCTATTGATTGCGCCATGCCAGCTGTTGATTGTGCCATGCCCGTTGTTGATTGCACCATGCCGGCTATTGATTGCACCATGCCGGCTATTGATTGCGCTATGCCGGCTATTGATTGCGCCATGCCCATTGTTGATTGCACCATGCCCGTTGATGATTGCGCCATGCCGGCTATTGATTGCGCCATGCCCGCTGTTGATTGCGCCATGCCGGCTTTGGATTGCGCCATGCCGGCTATTGATTGTGCCATGCCCGTTGTTGATTGCGCCATTCCGGCTATTGATTGCGCCATGATCGTTGTTGATTGCGCCATGCCGGCTATTGATTGCGCCATGCCGGCTATTGATTGTGCCATGCCGGCTATTGATTGCGCCATGCCGGCTAATGATTGCGCCATGCCGGCTATTGATTGCACCATGCCAGCTATTGATTGCGCCATGCCCGCTGTTGATTGCGCTATGCTGGCTATTGATTGCGCCATGCCAGCTATTGATTGCGCCATGCCCGCTGTTGATTGCGCCATGCCGGCTATTGATTGCGCCATGCCGGCTATTGATTGCGCCATGCCGGCTATTGATTGCGCCATGCCAGCTATTGATTGCGCCATGCCGGCTATTGATTGCGCCATGCCGGCTATTGATTGCGCCATGCCGGCTATTGATTGCGCCATGCCGGCTATTGATTGCGCCATGCCGGCTATTGATTGCGCCATGCCGGCTATTGATTGCGCCATGCCGGCTATTGATTGCGCCATGCCCGCTGTTGATTGCGCCATACCGGCTATTGATTGCGCCATGCCCGCTGTTGATTGCGCCATGCCGGCTATTGATTGCGCCATGCCGGCTATTGATTGTGCCATGCCGGCTATTGTTTGCGCCATGCCGGCTATTGATTGCGCCATGCCCGTTGTTGTTTGCGCCATGCCGGCTATTGATTGCGCCATGCCCGTTGTTGATTGCGCCATGCCGGCTATTGATTGCGCCATGCCCGCTATTGATTGCGCCATGCCGGCTATTGATTGCGCCATGCTGGCTATTGATTGCCCCATGCCGGCTATTGTGTGCCATGCCAGCTATTGATTGCGCCATGCCGGCTATTGATTGCGCCATGCCGGCTATTGATTGCGCCATGCCGGCTATTGATTGCGCCATGCCCGCTGTTGATTGCGCCATGCCGGCTATTGATTGCGCCATGCCCGCTGTTGATTGCGCCATGCCGGCTATTGATTGCGCCATGCCCGTTGTTGATTGTGCCATGCCCGTTGTTGATTGCGCCATGCCTGCATTTGATTGCGCCATGCCCGTCGTTGATTGTGCCATGCCGGCTATTGATTGCGCCATGCCAGCTATTGATTGCGCCATGCCAGCTATTGATTGTGCCATGCCGGCTATTGATTGCGCCATCCCGGCTATTGATTGCGCAGTGCCGGCTATTGATTGGGCCATGCCCGTTGTTGATTGCGCCATGCCGGCTATTGATTGCGCCATGCCGGCTATTGATTGCGCCATGCCGGCTATTGATTGCGCCATGCCGGCTATTGATTGCGCCATGCCGGCTATTGATTGTGCCATGCTCGCTATTGATTGCGCCATGCCGGCTATTGATTGCACCACGCCTGTTGTTGATTGCGCCATGCCGGCTATTGATTGCGCCATGCCGGCTATTGATTGCGCCATGCCGGCTATTGATTGCGCCATGCCAGCTATTGATTGCGCCATGCCGGCTATTGATTGCGCCATGCCGGCTATTGATTGCGCCATGCCGGCTATTGATTGCGCCATGCCGGCTATTGATTGCGCCACCGCTATTGATTGCGCCATGCCAGCTGTTGATTGCGCCATGCCTGCATTTGATTGCGCCATGCCTGCTCTTGATTGCGCCATGCCCGCTGTTGATTGCGCCATGCCTGCTGTTGATTGCGCCATGCCAGCTGTTGATTGCGCCATGCCGGCTATTGATTGCGCCATGCCAGCTGATGATTGCGCCATGCCAGCTGTTGATTGCGCCATGCCGGCTGTTGATTGCGCCATGATCACTGTTGATTGCGCCATGCCAGCTGTTGATTGCGCCATGCCGGCTATTGATTGTGCCATGCCGGCTATTGATTGCGCCATGCCAGCTGTTGATTGCGCCATGCCGGCTGTTGATTGCGCCATGCCGGCTATTGATTGTGCCATGCCTGTTGTTGATTGCGCCATTCCGGCTATTGATTGCGCCATGCCCGTTGTTGATTGCGCCATGCCGGCTATTGATTGCGCCATGCCCGTTGTTGATTGCGCCATGCCGGCTATTGATTGCGCCATGCCAGCTGTTGATTGCGCCATGCCGGCTATTGATTGCGCCATGCCCGCTATTGATTGCGCCATGCCGGCTATTGATTGCGCCATGCCCGCTGTTGATTGCGCCATGCCAGCTGTTGATTGCGCCATGCCGGCTATTGATTGCGCCATGCCAGCTATTGATTGCGCCATGCCGGCTATTGATTGCGCCATGCCCGTTGTTGATTGCGCCATGCCGGCTATTGATTGCGCCATGCCGGCTATTGTTTGCGCCATGCCGGCTATTGATTGCGCCATGCCCGTTGTTGTTTGCGCCATGCCGGCTATTGATTGCGCCATGCCCGTTGTTGATTGCGCCATGCCGGCTATCGATTGCGCCATGCCCGCTATTGATTGCGCCATGCCGGCTATTGATTGCGCCATGCTGGCTATTGATTGCCCCATGCCGGCTATTGTGTGCCATGCCAGCTATTGATTGCGCCATGCCGGCTATTGATTGCGCCATGCCGGCTATTGATTGCGCCATGCCGGCTATTGATTGCGCCATGCCCGCTGTTGACTGCGCCATGCCGGCTATTGATTGCGCCATGCCCGCTGTTGATTGCGCCATGCCGGCTATTGATTGCGCCATGCCCGTTGTTGATTGTGCCATGCCCGTTGTTGATTGCGCCATGCCTGCATTTGATTGCGCCATGCCCGTCGTTGATTGTGCCATGCCGGCTATTGATTGCGCCATGCCAGCTATTGATTGCGCCATGCCAGCTATTGATTGTGCCATGCCGGCTATTGATTGCGCCATCCCGGCTATTGATTGCGCCATGCCGGCTATTGATTGGGCCATGTCCGTTGTTGATTGCGCCATGCCGGCTATTGATTGCGCCATGCCGGCTATTGATTGCGCCATGCCGGCTATTGATTGCGCCATGCCGGCTATTGATTGCGCCATGCCGGCTATTGATTGTGCCATGCTCGCTATTGATTGCGCCATGCCGGCTATTGATTGCACCACGCCTGTTGTTGATTGCGCCATGCCGGCTATTGATTGCGCCATGCCGGCTATTGATTGCGCCATGCCGGCTATTGATTGCGCCATGCCAGCTATTGATTGCGCCATGCCGGCTATTGATTGCGCCATGCCGGCTATTGATTGCGCCATGCCGGCTATTGATTGCGCCACCGCTATTGATTGCGCCATGCCAGCTGTTGATTGCGCCATGCCTGCATTTGATTGCGCCATGCCTGCTCTTGATTGCGCCATGCCCGCTGTTGATTGCGCCATGCCTGCTGTTGATTGCGCCATGCCAGCTGTTGATTGCGCCATGCCGGCTATTGATTGCGCCATGCCAGCTGATGATTGCGCCATGCCAGCTGTTGATTGCGCCATGCCGGCTGTTGATTGCGCCATGATCACTGTTGATTGCGCCATGCCAGCTGTTGATTGCGCCATGCCGGCTATTGATTGTGCCATGCCGGCTATTGATTGCGCCATGCCAGCTGTTGATTGCGCCATGCCGGCTGTTGATTGCGCCATGCCGGCTATTGATTGTGCCATGCCTGTTGTTGATTGCGCCATTCCGGCTATTGATTGCGCCATGCCCGTTGTTGATTGCGCCATGCCGGCTATTGATTGCGCCATGCCCGTTGTTGATTGCGCCATGCCGGCTATTGATTGCGCCATGCCAGCTGTTGATTGCGCCATGCCGGCTATTGATTGCGCCATGCCCGCTATTGATTGCGCCATGCCGGCTATTGATTGCGCCATGCCCGCTGTTGATTGCGCCATGCCAGCTGTTGATTGCGCCATGCCGGCTATTGATTGCGCCATGCCAGCTATTGATTGCGCCATGCCGGCTATTGATTGCGCCATGCCCGTTGTTGATTGCGCCATGCCGGCTATTGATTGCGCCATGCCGGCTATTGTTTGCGCCATGCCGGCTATTGATTGCGCCATGCCCGTTGTTGTTTGCGCCATGCCGGCTATTGATTGCGCCATGCCCGTTGTTGATTGCGCCATGCCGGCTATCGATTGCGCCATGCCCGCTATTGATTGCGCCATGCCGGCTATTGATTGCGCCATGCTGGCTATTGATTGCCCCATGCTGGCTATTGTGGGCCATGCCAGCTATTGATTGCGCCATGCCGGCTATTGATTGCGCCATGCCAGCTATTCATTGCGCCATGCCGGCTATTGATTGCGCCATGCCGGCTATTGATTGCGCCATGCCAGCTGTTGATTGTGCCATGCCCGTTGTTGATTGCACCATGCCGGCTATTGATTGCGCCATGCCGGCTATTGATTGCGCTATGCCGGCTATTGATTGCGCCATGCCCATTGTTGATTGCACCATGCCCGTTGATGATTGCGCCATGCCGGCCATTGATTGCGCCATGCCCGCTGTTGAATGCGCCATGCCGGCTATTGATTGCGCCATGCCGGCTATTGATTGTGCCATGCCCGTTGTTGATTGCGCCATTCCGGCTATTGATTGCGCCATGCCCGTTGTTGATTGCTCCATGCCGGCTATTGATTGCGCCATGCCGGCTATTGATTGTGCCATGCCGGCTATTGATTGCGCCATGCCGGCTAATGATTGCGCCATGCCGGCTATTGATTGCACCATGCCAGCTATTGATTGCGCCATGCCCGCTGTTGATTGCGCCATGCTGGCTATTGATTGCGCCATGCCAGCTATTGATTGCGCCATGCCCGCTGTTGATTGCGCCATGCCGGCTATTGATTGCGCCATGCCGGCTATTGATTGCGCCATGCCGGCTATTGATTGCGCCATGCCCGCTATTGATTGCGCCATGCCGGCTATTGATTGCGCCATGCCGGCTATTGATTGCGCCATGCCCGTTGTTGATTGCGCCATGCCGGCTATCGATTGCGCCATGCCCGCTATTGATTGCGCCATGCCGGCTATTGATTGCGCCATGCTGGCTATTGATTGCGCCATGCCGGCTATTGTGTGCCATGCCAGCTATTGATTGCGCCATGCCGGCTATTGATTGCGCCATGCCAGCTATTCATTGCGCCATGCCGGCTATTGATTGCGCCATGCCGGCTATTGATTGCGCCATGCCCGCTGTTGATTGTGCCATGCCCGTTGTTGATTGCACCATGCCGGCTATTGATTGCGCCATGCCGGCTATTGATTGCGCTATGCCGGCTATTGATTGCGCCATGCCCATTGTTGATTGCACCATGCCTGTTGATGATTGCGCCATGCCGGCCATTGATTGCGCCATGCCCGCTGTTGAATGCGCCATGCCGGCTATTGATTCCGCCATGCCGGCTATTGATTGTGCCATGCCCGTTGTTGATTGCGCCATTCCGGCTATTGATTGCGCCATGCCCGTTGTTGATTGCTCCATGCCGGCTATTGATTGCGCCATGCCGGCTATTGATTGTGCCATGCCGGCTATTGATTGCGCCATGCCGGCTAATGATTGCGCCATGCCGGCTATTGATTGCACCATGCCAGCTATTGATTGCGCCATGCCCGCTGTTGATTGCGCCATGCTGGCTATTGATTGCGCCATGCCAGCTATTGATTGCGCCATGCCCGCTGTTGATTGCGCCATGCCGGCTATTGATTGCGCCCTGCCGGCTATTGATTGCGCCATGCCGGCTATTGATTGCGCCATGCCGGCTATTGATTGCGCCATGCCGGCTATTGATTGCGCCATGCTGGCTATTGATTGCGCCATGCCGGCTATTGATTGCGCCATGCCGGCTATTGATTGCGCCATGCCGGCTATTGATTGCGCCATGCCGGCTATTGATTGCGCCATGCCGGCTATTGATTGCGCCATGCCCGTTGTTGATTGCGCTATGCCGGCTATCGATTGCGCCATGCCCGCTATTGATTGCGCCATGCCGGCTATTGATTGCGCCATGCTGGCTATTGATTGCCCCATGCCGGCTATTGTGTGCCATGCCAGCTATTGATTGCGCCATGCCGGCTATTGATTGCGCCATGCCAGCTATTCATTGCGCCATGCCGGCTATTGATTGCGCCATGCCGGCTATTGATTGCGCCATGCCGGCTATTGATTGCGCCATGCCAGCTGTTGATTGTGCCATGCCCGTTGTTGATTGCACCATGCCGGCTATTGATTGCGCCATACCGGCTATTGATTGCGCTATGCCGGCTATTGATTGCGCCATGCCCATTGTTGATTGCACCATGCCCGTTGATGATTGCGCCATGCCGGCCATTGATTGCGCCATGCCCGCTGTTGAATGCGCCATGCCGGCTATTGATTGCGCCATGCCGGCTATTGATTGTGCCATGCCCGTTGATGATTGCGCCATTCCGGCTATTGATTGCGCCATGCCCGTTGTTGATTGCTCCATGCCGGCTATTGATTGCGCCATGCCGGCTATTGATTGTGCCATGCCGGCTATTGATTGCGCCATGCCGGCTAATGATTGCGCCATGCCGGCTATTGATTGCACCATGCCAGCTATTGATTGCGCCATGCCCGCTGTTGATTGCGCCATGCTGGCTATTGATTGCGCCATGCCAGCTATTGATTGCGCCATGCCCGCTGTTGATTGCGCCATGCCGGCTATTGATTGCGCCATGCCGGCTATTGATTGCGCCATGCCGGCTATTGATTGCGCCATGCCCGCTGTTGATTGCGCCATGCCGGCTATTGATTGCGCCATGCCCGCTGTTGATTGCGCCATGCCGGCTATTGATTGCGCCATGCCGGCTATTGATTGTGCCATGCCCGTTGTTGATTGCGCCATGCCGGCTATTGATTGCGCCATGCCCGTCGTTGATTGCGCCATGCCGGCTATTGATTGCGCCATGCCGGCTATTGATTGCGCCATGCCTGTTGTTGATTGCGCCATGCCAGCTACTGATTGCGCCATGCCGGCTATTGATTGCGCCATGCCCGCTATTGATTGCGCCATGCCGGCTATTGATTGCGCCATGCCGGCTATTGATTGCGCCATGCCGGCTATTGATTGCGCCATGCCGGCTATTGATTGCGCCATGCCGGCTATTGATTGCGCCATGCCGGCTATTGATTGCGCCATGCCGGCTATTGATTGCGCCATGCCCGCTATTGATTGCGCCATGCCGGCTATTGATTGCGCCATGCCGGCTATTGATTGCGCCATGCCGGCTATTGATTGCGCCATGCCGGCTATTGATTGCGCCATGCCGGCTGTTGATTGCGCCATGCCGGCTATTGATTGCGCCATGCCCGCTGTTGATTGCGCCATGCCGGCTATTGATTGCGCCATGCTAGCTATTGATTGCGTCATGCCCGCTGTTGATTGCGCCATGCCGGCTATTGATTGCGCCATGCCCGCTGTTGATTGCGCCATGCCGGCTATTGATTGCGCCATGCCGGCTATCGATTGCGCCATGCCCGCTATTGATTGCGCCATGCCGGCTATTGATTGCGCCATGCTGGCTATTGATTGCCCCATGCCGGCTATTGTGTGCCATGCCAGCTATTGATTGCGCCATGCCGGCTATTGATTGCGCCATGCCAGCTATTCATTGCGCCATGCCGGCTATTGATTGCGCCATGCCGGCTATTGATTGCGCCATGCCAGCTGTTGATTGTGCCATGCCCGTTGTTGATTGCACCATGCCGGCTATTGATTGCGCCATGCCGGCTATTGATTGCGCTATGCCGGCTATTGATTGCGCCATGCCCATTGTTGATTGCACCATGCCCGTTGATGATTGCGCCATGCCGGCCATTGATTGCGCCATGCCCGCTGTTGAATGCGCCATGCCGGCTATTGATTGCGCCATGCCGGCTATTGATTGTGCCATGCCCGTTGATGATTGCGCCATTCGGGCTATTGATTGCGCCATGCCCGTTGTTGATTGCTCCATGCCGGCTATTGATTGCGCCATGCCGGCTATTGATTGTGCCATGCCGGCTATTGATTGCGCCATGCCGGCTAATGATTGCGCCATGCCGGCTATTGATTGCACCATGCCAGCTATTGATTGCGCCATGCCCGCTGTTGATTGCGCCATGCTGGCTATTGATTGCGCCATGCCAGCTATTGATTGCGCCATGCCCGCTGTTGATTGCGCCATGCTGGCTATTGATTGCGCCATGCCGGCTATTGATTGCGCCATGCCGGCTATTGATTGCGCCATGCCCGCTGTTGATTGCGCCATGCCGGCTATTGATTGCGCCATGCCCGCTGTTGATTGCGCCATGCCGGCTATTGATTGCGCCATGCCGGCTATTGATTGTGCCATGCCCGTTGTTGATTGCGCCATGCCGGCTATTGATTGCGCCATGCCCGTCGTTGATTGCGCCATGCCGGCAATTGATTGCGCCATGCCGGCTATTGATTGCGCCATGCCTGTTGTTGATTGCGCCATGCCAGCTACTGATTGCGCCATGCCGGCTATTGATTGCGCCATGCCCGCTATTGATTGCGCCATGCCGGCTATTGATTGCGCCATGCCGGCTATTGATTGCGCCATGCCGGCTATTGATTGCGCCATGCCGGCTATTGATTGCGCCATGCCGGCTATTGATTGCGCCATGCCGGCTATTGATTGCGCCATGCCGGCTATTGATTGCGCCATGCCCGCTGTTGATTGCGCCATGCCGGCTATTGATTGCGCCATGCCCGCTGTTGATTGCGCCATGCCGGCTATTGATTGCGCCATGCCGGCTATTGATTGTGCCATGCCCGTTGTTGATTGCGCCATGCCGGCTATTGATTGCGCCATGCCCGTCGTTGATTGCGCCATGCCGGCTATTGATTGCGCCATGCCGGCTATTGATTGCGCCATGCCTGTTGTTGATTGCGCCATGCCAGCTACTGATTGCGCCATGCCGGCTATTGATTGCGCCATGCCCGCTATTGATTGCGCCATGCCGGCTATTGATTGCGCCATGCCGGCTATTGATTGCGCCATGCCGGCTATTGATTGCGCCATGCCGGCTATTGATTGCGCCATGCCGGCTATTGATTGCGCCATGCCGGCTATTGATTGCGCCATGCCGGCTATTGATTGCGCCATGCCCGTTGTTGATTGCACCATGCCGGCTATTGATTGCGCCATGCCGGCTATTGATTGCGCTATGCCGGCTATTGATTGCGCCATGCCCATTGTTGATTGCACCATGCCCGTTGATGATTGCGCCATGCCGGCCATTGATTGCGCCATGCCCGCTGTTGAATGCGCCATGCCGGCTATTGATTGCGCCATGCCGGCTATTGATTGTGCCATGCCCGTTGATGATTGCGCCATTCCGGCTATTGATTGCGCCATGCCCGTTGTTGATTGCTCCATGCCGGCTATTGATTGCGCCATGCCGGCTATTGATTGTGCCATGCCGGCTATTGATTGCGCCATGCCGGCTAATGATTGCGCCATGCCAGCTATTGATTGCACCATGCCAGCTATTGATTGCGCCATGCCCGCTGTTGATTGCGCCATGCTGGCTATTGATTGCGCCATGCCAGCTATTGATTGCGCCATGCCCGCTGTTGATTGCGCCATGCCGGCTATTGATTGCGCCATGCCGGCTATTGATTGCGCCATGCCGGCTATTGATTGCGCCATGCCCGCTGTTGATTGCGCCATGCCGGCTATTGATTGCGCCATGCCCGCTGTTGATTGCGCCATGCCGGCTATTGATTGCGCCATGCCGGCTATTGATTGTGCCATGCCCGTTGTTGATTGCGCCATGCCGGCTATTGATTGCGCCATGCCCGTCGTTGATTGCGCCATGCCGGCTATTGATTGCGCCATGCCGGCTATTGATTGCGCCATGCCTGTTGTTGATTGCGCCATGCCAGCTACTGATTGCGCCATGCCGGCTATTGATTGCGCCATGCCCGCTATTGATTGCGCCATGCCGGCTATTGATTGCGCCATGCCGGCTATTGATTGCGCCATGCCGGCTATTGATTGCGCCATGCCGGCTATTGATTGCGCCATGCCGGCTATTGATTGCGCCATGCCGGCTATTGATTGCGCCATGCCGGCTATTGATTGCGCCATGCCCGCTGTTGATTGCGCCATGCCGGCTATTGATTGCGCCATGCCCGCTGTTGATTGCGCCATGCCGGCTATTGATTGCGCCATGCCGGCTATTGATTGTGCCATGCCCGTTGTTGATTGCGCCATGCCGGCTATTGATTGCGCCATGCCCGTCGTTGATTGCGCCATGCCGGCTATTGATTGCGCCATGCCGGCTATTGATTGCGCCATGCCTGTTGTTGATTGCGCCATGCCAGCTACTGATTGCGCCATGCCGGCTATTGATTGCGCCATGCCCGCTATTGATTGCGCCATGCCGGCTATTGATTGCGCCATGCCGGCTATTGATTGCGCCATGCCGGCTATTGATTGCGCCATGCCGGCTATTGATTGCGCCATGCCGGCTATTGATTGCGCCATGCCGGCTATTGATTGCGCCATGCCGGCTATTGATTGTGCCATGCCCGTTGTTGATTGCGCCATGCCGGCTATTGATTGCGCCATGCCCGTCGTTGATTGCGCCATGCCGGCTATTGATTGCGCCATGCCGGCTATTGATTGCGCCATGCCTGTTGTTGATTGCGCCATGCCAGCTACTGATTGCGCCATGCCGGCTATTGATTGCGCCATGCCCGCTATTGATTGCGCCATGCCGGCTATTGATTGCGCCATGCCGGCTATTGATTGCGCCATGCCGGCTATTGATTGCGCCATGCCGGCTATTGATTGCGCCATGCCGGCTATTGATTGCGCCATGCCGGCTATTGATTGCGCCATGCCGGCTATTGATTGCGCCATGCCCGCTGTTGATTGCGCCATGCCGGCTATTGATTGCGCCATGCCCGCTGTTGATTGCGCCATGCCAGCTACTGATTGCGCCATGCCGGCTATTGATTGCGCCATGCCAGCTGTTGATTGCGCCATGCCGGCTATTGATTGCGCCATGCCCGCTGTTGATTGCGCCATGCCCGCTATTGATTGCGCCATGCCGGCTATTGATTGCGCCATGCCGGCTATTGATTGCGCCATGCCGGCTATTGATTGCGCCATGCCCGCTGTTGATTGCGCCATGCCGGCTATTGATTGCGCCATGCCCGCTGTTGATTGCGCCATGCTGGCTATTGATTGCGCCATGCCAGCTATTGATTGCGCCATGCCCGCTGTTGATTGCGCCATGCCGGCTATTGATTGCGCCATGCCGGCTATTGATTGCGCCATGCCGGCTATTGATTGCGCCATGCCCGCTATTGATTGCGCCATGCCGGCTATTGATTGCGCCATGCCGGCTATTGATTGCGCCATGCCCGTTGTTGATTGCGCCATGCCGGCTATCGATTGCGCCATGCCCGCTATTGATTGCGCCATGCCGGCTATTGATTGCGCCATGCTGGCTATTGATTGCCCCATGCCGGCTATTGTGTGCCATGCCAGCTATTGATTGCGCCATGCCGGCTATTGATTGCGCCATGCCAGCTATTCATTGCGCCATGCCGGCTATTGATTGCGCCATGCCGGCTATTGATTGCGCCATGCCAGCTGTTGATTGTGCCATGCCCGTTGTTGATTGCACCATGCCGGCTATTGATTGCGCCATTCCGGCTATTGATTGCGCCATGCCCGTTGTTGATTGCTCCATGCCGGCTATTGATTGCGCCATGCCGGCTATTGATTGTGCCATGCCGGCTATTGATTGCGCCATGCCGGCTAATGATTGCGCCATGCCGGCTATTGATTGCACCATGCCAGCTATTGATTGCGCCATGCCCGCTGTTGATTGCGCCATGCTGGCTATTGATTGCGCCATGCCAGCTATTGATTGCGCCATGCCCGCTGTTGATTGCGCCATGCCGGCTATTGATTGTGCCATGCCGGCTATTGATTGCGCCATGCCGGCTATTGATTGCGCCATGCCGGCTATTGATTGCGCCATGCCGGCTATTGATTGCGCCATGCCGGCTATTGATTGCGCCATGCCGGCTATTGATTGCGCCATGCCGGCTATTGATTGCGCCATGCCGGCTATTGATTGCGCCATGCCGGCTATTGATTGCGCCATGCCGGCTGTTGATTGCGCCATGCCGGCTATTGATTGCGCCATGCCCGCTGTTGATTGCGCCATGCCGGCTATTGATTGCGCCATGCCAGCTATTGATTGCGCCATGCCCGCTGTTGATTGCGCCATGCCGGCTATTGATTGCGCCATGCCGGCTATTGATTGCGCCATGCTGGCTATTGATTGCGCCATGCCAGCTATTGATTGCGCCATGCCCGCTGTTGATTGCGCCATGCCGGCTATTGATTGCGCCATGCCGGCTATTGATTGCGCCATGCCGGCTATTGATTGCGCCATGCCCGCTATTGATTGCGCCATGCTGGCTATTGATTGCGCCATGCCGGCTATTGATTGCGCCATGCCCGTTGTTGATTGCGCTATGCCGGCTATCGATTGCGCCATGCCCGCTATTGATTGCGCCATGCCGGCTATTGATTGCGCCATGCTGGCTATTGATTGCCCCATGCCGGCTATTGTGTGCCATGCCAGCTATTGATTGCGCCATGCCGGCTATTGATTGCGCCATGCCAGCTATTCATTGCGCCATGCCGGCTATTGATTGCGCCATGCCGGCTATTGATTGCGCCATGCCAGCTGTTGATTGTGCCATGCCGGCTATTGATTGCGCCATGCCCCCTGTTGATTGCGCCATGCCGGCTATTGATTGCGCCATGCCGGCTATTGATTGCGCTATGCCGGCTATTGATTGCGCCATGCCCATTGTTGATTGCACCATGCCCGTTGATGATTGCGCCATGCCGGCCATTGATTGCGCCATGCCCGCTGTTGAATGCGCCATGCCGGCTATTGATTGCGCCATGCCGGCTATTGATTGTGCCATGCCCGTTGATGATTGCGCCATTCCGGCTATTGATTGCGCCATGCCCGTTGTTGATTGCTCCATGCCGGCTATTGATTGCGCCATGCCGGCTATTGATTGTGCCATGCCGGCTATTGATTGCGCCATGCCGGCTAATGATTGCGCCATGCCGGCTATTGATTGCACCATGCCAGCTATTGATTGCGCCATGCCCGCTGTTGATTGCGCCATGCTGGCTATTGATTGCGCCATGCCAGCTATTGATTGCGCCATGCCCGCTGTTGATTGCGCCATGCCGGCTATTGATTGCGCCATGCCGGCTATTGATTGCGCCATGCCGGCTATTGATTGCGCCATGCCCGCTGTTGATTGCGCCATGCCGGCTATTGATTGCGCCATGCCCCCTGTTGATTGCGCCATGCCGGCTATTGATTGCGCCATGCCGGCTATTGATTGTGCCATGCCCGTTGTTGATTGCGCCATGCCGGCTATTGATTGCGCCATGCCCGTCGTTGATTGCGCCATGCCGGCTACTGATTGCGCCATGCCGGCTATTGATTGCGCCATGCCTGTTGTTGATTGCGCCATGCCAGCTACTGATTGCGCCATGCCGGCTATTGATTGCGCCATGCCCGTTGTTGATTGCGCCATGCCGGCTATCGATTGCGCCATGCCCGCTGTTGATTGCGCCATGCCCGTTGTTGATTGCGCCATGCCGGCTATTGATTGCGCCATGCCCGCTGTTGATTGCGCCATGCCAGCTACTGATTGCGCCATGCCGGCTATTGATTGCGCCATGCCAGCTGTTGATTGCGCCATGCCGGCTATTGATTGCGCCATGCCCGCTGTTGATTGCGCCATGCCCGCTATTGATTGCGCCATGCCGGCTATTGATTGCGCCATGCCGGCTATTGATTGCGCCATGCCGGCTATTGATTGCGCCATGCCCGCTGTTGATTGCGCCATGCCGGCTATTGATTGCGCCATGCCCGCTGTTGATTGCGCCATGCTGGCTATTGATTGCGCCATGCCAGCTATTGATTGCGCCATGCCCGCTGTTGATTGCGCCATGCCGGCTATTGATTGCGCCATGCCGGCTATTGATTGCGCCATGCCGGCTATTGATTGCGCCATGCCCGCTATTGATTGCGCCATGCCGGCTATTGATTGCGCCATGCCGGCTATTGATTGCGCCATGCCCGTTGTTGATTGCGCCATGCCGGCTATCGATTGCGCCATGCCCGCTATTGATTGCGCCATGCCGGCTATTGATTGCGCCATGCTGGCTATTGATTGCCCCATGCCGGCTATTGTGTGCCATGCCAGCTATTGATTGCGCCATGCCGGCTATTGATTGCGCCATGCCAGCTATTCATTGCGCCATGCCGGCTATTGATTGCGCCATGCCGGCTATTGATTGCGCCATGCCAGCTGTTGATTGTGCCATGCCCGTTGTTGATTGCACCATGCCGGCTATTGATTGCGCCATTCCGGCTATTGATTGCGCCATGCCCGTTGTTGATTGCTCCATGCCGGCTATTGATTGCGCCATGCCGGCTATTGGTTGTGCCATGCCGGCTATTGATTGCGCCATGCCGGCTAATGATTGCGCCATGCCGGCTATTGATTGCACCATGCCAGCTATTGATTGCGCCATGCCCGCTGTTGATTGCGCCATGCTGGCTATTGATTGCGCCATGCCAGCTATTGATTGCGCCATGCCCGCTGTTGATTGCGCCATGCCGGCTATTGATTGTGCCATGCCGGCTATTGATTGCGCCATGCCGGCTATTGATTGCGCCATGCCGGCTATTGATTGCGCCATGCCGGCTATTGATTGCGCCATGCCGGCTATTGATTGCGCCATGCCGGCTATTGATTGCGCCATGCCGGCTATTGATTGCGCCATGCCGGCTATTGATTGCGCCATGCCGGCTATTGATTGCGCCATGCCGGCTGTTGATTGCGCCATGCCAGCTATTGATTGCGCCATGCCCGCTGTTGATTGCGCCATGCCGGCTATTGATTGCGCCATGCCAGCTATTGATTGCGCCATGCCCGCTGTTGATTGCGCCATGCCGGCTATTGATTGCGCCATGCCGGCTATTGATTGCGCCATGCTGGCTATTGATTGCGCCATGCCAGCTATTGATTGCGCCATGCCCGCTGTTGATTGCGCCATGCCGGCTATTGATTGCGCCATGCCGGCTATTGATTGCGCCATGCCGGCTATTGATTGCGCCATGCCCGCTATTGATTGCGCCATGCTGGCTATTGATTGCGCCATGCCGGCTATTGATTGCGCCATGCCCGTTGTTGATTGCGCTATGCCGGCTATCGATTGCGCCATGCCCGCTATTGATTGCGCCATGCCGGCTATTGATTGCGCCATGCTGGCTATTGATTGCCCCATGCCGGCTATTGTGTGCCATGCCAGCTATTGATTGCGCCATGCCGGCTATTGATTGCGCCATGCCAGCTATTCATTGCGCCATGCCGGCTATTGATTGCGCCATGCCGGCTATTGATTGCGCCATGCCAGCTGTTGATTGTGCCATGCCCGTTGTTGATTGCACCATGCCGGCTATTGATTGCGCCATGCCGGCTATTGATTGCGCTATGCCGGCTATTGATTGCGCCATGCCCATTGTTGATTGCACCATGCCCGTTGATGATTGCGCCATGCCGGCCATTGATTGCGCCATGCCCGCTGTTGAATGCGCCATGCCGGCTATTGATTGCGCCATGCCGGCTATTGATTGTGCCATGCCCGTTGATGATTGCGCCATTCCGGCTATTGATTGCGCCATGCCCGTTGTTGATTGCTCCATGCCGGCTATTGATTGCGCCATGCCGGCTATTGATTGTGCCATGCCGGCTATTGATTGCGCCATGCCGGCTAATGATTGCGCCATGCCGGCTATTGATTGCACCATGCCAGCTATTGATTGCGCCATGCCCGCTGTTGATTGCGCCATGCTGGCTATTGATTGCGCCATGCCAGCTATTGATTGCGCCATGCCCGCTGTTGATTGCGCCATGCCGGCTATTGATTGCGCCATGCCGGCTATTGATTGCGCCATGCCGGCTATTGATTGCGCCATGCCCGCTGTTGATTGCGCCATGCCGGCTATTGATTGCGCCATGCCCCCTGTTGATTGCGCCATGCCGGCTATTGATTGCGCCATGCCGGCTATTGATTGTGCCATGCCCGTTGTTGATTGCGCCATGCCGGCTATTGATTGCGCCATGCCCGTCGTTGATTGCGCCATGCCGGCTACTGATTGCGCCATGCCGGCTATTGATTGCGCCATGCCTGTTGTTGATTGCGCCATGCCAGCTACTGATTGCGCCATGCCGGCTATTGATTGCGCCATGCCCGCTATTGATTGCGCCATGCCGGCTATTGATTGCGCCATGCCGGCTATTGATTGCGCCATGCCGGCTATTGATTGCGCCATGCCGGCTATTGATTGCGCCATGCCGGCTATTGATTGCGCCATGCCGGCTATTGATTGCGCCATGCCGGCTATTGATTGCGCCATGCCCGCTGTTGATTGCGCCATGCCGGCTATTGATTGCGCCATGCCCGCTGTTGATTGCGCCATGCCGGCTATTGATTGCGCCATGCCGGCTATTGATTGCGCCATGCCAGCTGTTGATTGCGCCATGCCGGCTATTGATTGCGCCATGCCCGCTGTTGATTGCGCCATGCCCGCTATTGATTGCGCCATGCCGGCTATTGATTGCGCCATGCCGGCTATTGATTGCGCCATGCCGGCTATTGATTGCGCCATGCCCGCTGTTGATTGCGCCATGCCGGCTATTGATTGCGCCATGCCCGCTGTTGATTGCGCCATGCCCGTTGTTGATTGCGCCATGCCGGCTATTGATTGCGCCATGCCCGTCGTTGATTGCGCCATGCCGGCTATTGATTGCGCCATGCCGGCTATTGATTGCGCCATGCCGGCTATTGATTGTGCCATGCCGGCTATTGATTGCGCCATCCCGGCTATTGATTGCGCCATGCCGGCTATTGATTGGGCCATGCCCGTTGTTGATTGCGCCATGCCGGCTATTGATTGCGCCATGCCGGCTATTGATTGCGCCATGCCGGCTATTGATTGCGCCATGCCGGCTATTGATTGCGCCATGCCGGCTATTGATTGTGCCATGCTCGCTATTGATTGCGCCATGCCGGCTATTGATTGCGCCACGCCTGTTGTTGATTGCGCCATGCCGGCTATTGATTGCGCCATGCCGGCTATTGATTGCGCCATGCCGGCTATTGATTGCTCCATGCCGGCTATTGATTGCGCCATGCCGGCTATTGATTGCGCCATGCCGGCTATTGATTGCGCCATGCCGGCTATTGATTGTGCCATGCTCGCTATTGATTGCGCCATGCCGGCTATTTATTGCGCCACGCCTGTTGTTGATTGCGCCATGCCGGCTATTGATTGCGCCATGCCGGCTATTGATTGCGCCATGCCGGCTATTGATTGCGCCATGCCGGCTATTGATTGCGCCATGCCCGTTATTGATTGCGCCATGCCAGCTATTGATTGCGCCATGCCCGTTGTTGATTGCGCCATGCCGGCTATTGATTGCGCCATGCCAGCTATTGATTGCGCCATGCCCGCTGTTGATTGCGCCATGCCGGCTATTGATTGCGCCATGCCGGCTATTGATTGCGCCATGCCGGCTATTGATTGCGCCATGCCAGCTATTGATTGTGCCATACCCGTTGTTGATTGCGCCATGCCGGCTATTGATTGCGCCATGCCGGCTATTGATTGCGCCATGCTAGCTGTTGATTGCGCCATGCCTGCTATTGATTGCGCCATGCTAGCTGTTGATTGCGCCATGCCCGCTGTTGATTACGCCATGCCAGCTGTTGATTGCGCCATGCCCGCTGTTGATTGCGCCATGCCTGCTGTTGATTGTGCCATGCCGGTTGTCCGTGCCTGCTGTTGCAGCTGGTTCCGCTGTTGAGCCTCTGTCGGCTGCCCTTTTTACCATCGCGGCCGGCCCTGCGAAGTGAGCAGCAGCTGTCCAAGAACGTGTTGGACGCCCCGATGGGATGTGTGGCTATTGCGGTCCTTCAGGTACGTCCTAAACCCTAATACCCTAAACCCTAATACCCTAAACCCCAAACCCTTAACCCATTGCGGTCCTTCAGGTTCGTCCTAAACCCTAATACCCAATACCTAAACCCTTTGCAGTCCTGCAGGTACGTCTGCTCTTCAATTATGCAAGTCATATATTTTCCTATATCCCCTTGTCCTTGTTCTTTTCCTCCCTCCCGTTGCTCTTGTTCTCCCTCTCTCACTTCCTCTCCCTCCCCTTGCCCTCATCCTGCCCCCCCTCTCTTCCTCTCTGTGAATCCCTGCTGCTGCCTCGTTGCTGCTGCCTCAGCACAGTTGCCTTGCTGCTGCCTCTTGCCTTGCTGCCTTGTCAATGCTGCCTCATTACGGTTTCCTTGCTGAGGCCCTGCTGCCTTGCTACTGCCTCTTGCCTTGCTGCCTCAGCCTTATTGCCTTTCTTAAGCCTTGCTGCCTTGTTGCTGCCTCAGTTCTGTTGCCTACTTGAGGCCTTGCTGCCTTGTTGCTGCCTCAGTACTGTTGCCTGGTTGAGGCCTTGTTGCTGCCACAGTCATTTTGCCTTCATGTGGCATTGCTGCCTTTCTGCTGCCTCCTTGATCAGGTGGTCGGGGTCAACATCCTGAAAACGGACATCCCAGCTGCGGCGCGGAGGGCGCTCTCAACATTCTCAAAGGTAAAGGGGTCGATCGTTCACTTTTCAAACACTCGCTCTCTCTGTCTTGTAGTCCTGCATTGGGCCGCCTGGTTGCGACGCCGATGCTGTTGGCCTTGTTGGTGCGATCTGCAGTGCCAACGGCGCATCAAGCCCTGTTTGCTCAAAGGGGGGACATGCTGCCAGAATCCTAGTAGCATCAACACAAGCAAGGCAAAATTAATAATGATAATACCTGTCCCGGTGCCGGTACTTGTAACGCTAATATTAGTAACACAAACAAGACAAACACCGTTTGTAACACATATAAATAAATAAAACAACAATGATTAAACAAAACCAGGCTGACGTCACCCCCCTGCCCTGCCTTGGTCCCCCTGCCCTGCCTTGACCCCCCTGCCCTGCCCCTTGGTCCCCCTGCCCTGCCTTCACCCCCCTGCCCCTTGGTCCCCCTGCCCTGCCTTCACCCCCCTGCCCCTTGGTCCCCCTGCCCTGCCTTGATCCCCCTGCCCTGCCTTGACCCCCCTGCCCTGCCTTGACCCCCCTGCCCTGCCTTGACCCCCCTGCCCTGCCTTGACCCCTCTGCCCTGCCTTGACCCCCCTGCCCTGTCTTGGCCCCCCTGCCCTGCCTTGACCCCCCTGCCCTGCCTTGACCCCCCTGCCCTGCCTTAGTCCCCCTGCCCTGCCTTGGTCCCCCTGCCCTTCCTTGCCCCCCCTGCCCTGGTCCCCGTGCCCTGCCTTGTCCCCCCTGCCCTGCCTTGGTCCCCCTGCCCTGCCTTGATTCCCCTGCCCTGCCTTGGTCCCCATGCCCTGCCTTGGCCCCCCTGCCCTGCCTTGACCCCCCTGCCCTGCCTTGACCCCCCTGCCCTGCCTTAGTCCCCCTGCCCTGCCTTGGTCCCCCTGCCCTGCCTTGACCCCCCTGCCCTGTCTTGGCCCCCCTGCCCTGCCTTGACCCCCCTGCCCTGCCTTGACCCCCCTGCCCTGCCTTAGTCCCCCTGCCCTGCCTTGGTCCCCCTGCCCTGCCTTGGTCCCCCTGCCCTGTCTTGGTCCCCCTGCCCTGCCTTGTCCCCCCTGCCCTGCCTTGGTCCCCCTGCCCTGCCTTGATTCCCCTGCCCTGACTTGGTCCCCCTGCCCTGCCTTGTCCCCCCTGCCCTGCCTTGACCCCCCTGCCCTGCCTTGACCCCCCTGCCCTGCCTTGACCCCTCTGCCCTGCCTTGGCCCCCCTGCCCTGCCTTGACCCCCCTGCCCTGCCTTCACCCCCCTGCCCTGCCATGTCCCCCCTGCCCTGCCTTGCCCCCCTTGCCCTGCCTTGGTTCACCTGCCCTGCCTTGGTCCCCCTGCCCTGCCTTGACAACCCTGCCCTGCCTTGGTCCCCCTGCCCTGCCTTGACCCCCCTGCCCTGCCTTGACCCCCCTGCCCTGCCTTGACCCCCCTGCCCTGCCTTGACCCCCCTGCACTGCATTGTCCCCCCTGCCCTGCCTTGACCCCCTTGCCCTGCCTTGACCCCCCTGCCCTGCCTTGGCCTCCATGCCCTGCCTTTACCCCCCTGCCCTGCCTTGGTCCCCCTGCCCTGCCTTGACCCCCCTGCCCTGCCTTGGATCCCCTGCCCTGCCTTGATTCCCCTGCCCTGCCTTGTCCCCCCTGCCCTGCCTTGACCCCCCTGCCCTGCCTTGGTCCCCCTGCCCTGCCTTGGTCCCCCTGCCCTGCCTTGGTCCCCTTGCCCTGCCTTGGTTCCCCTGCCCTGTCTTGACCCCCTTGCCCTGCCTTGATGCCCCTGCCTTGAACCCCTGCCCTTCCTTGCCCCCCCTGCCCTCCCTTGACCCCCCTGCCCTGCCTTGGCCAGATTCTCCTGCCCTGCCTTGGTCCCCCTGCCCTGCCTTGACCCCCCTGCCCTGCCTTGCCCCCCCTGCCCTGCCTTGCCCCCCCTGCCCTGCCTTGGCCCCCCTGCCCTGCCTTGACCCCTCTGTCCTGCCTTGGTCCCCCTGCCATACCTTGACCCCCCCGCCCTGCCTTGGTCCCCCTGCCCTGCTTTGACCCCCTTGCCCTGCCTTGGTCTCCCTGCCCTGCCTTGACCCCCGTGCCCTGCCTTGACCCCCCTGCCCTGCCTTGACCCCCTTGCCCTGCCTTGGCCCCCCTGCCCTGCCTTGACCCCCTTGCCCTGCCTTGGTCTCCCTGCCCTGTGTTGGTCCCCCTGCCCTGCCTTGACCCCCCTGCCCTGCCCCTTGGCCCCCCTGCCCTGCCTTGACCCCCTGCCCTGCCATGACCCCCCTGCCCTGCCTTGTCCCCCCTGCCCTGCCTTGGCCCCCTGCCCTGCCTTGGTCCCACTGCCCTGCCTTGGTCCCACTGCCCTGCCTTGGCCCCCCTGCCCTGCCTTTGTCCCCCTGCCCTGTCTTGGTCCCCCTGCCCTGCCTTGGTCCCCCTGCCCTGCCTTGGCCCCCCTGCCCTGCCTTGACCCCCTGCCCTGCCTTGACCCCCCTGCCCTGCCTTGACCCCCCTGCCCTGCCTTGACCCCCCTGCCCTGCCTTGGTTCACTTGCCTTTCCTTAATACCACTGCCCTGCCTTGGTCCCCCTGCCCTGCCTTGGTCCCCCTGCCCTGCCTTGACCCCCCTGCCCTGCCTTGACCCCCCTGCCCTGCCTTGACCCCCCTGCCCTGCCTTGACCCCCCTGCCCTGCCTTGTCCCCCCTGCCCTGCCTTGACCCCCTTGCCCTGCCTTGACCCCCCTGCCCTGCCTTGGCCTCCCTGCACTGCCTTGACCCCCCTGCCCTGCCTTGGTCCCCCTGCCCTGCTTTGACCCCCCTGCCCTGCCTTGGTCCCCCTGCCCTGCCTTGATTCCCCTGCCCTGCCTTGACCCCCCTGCCCTGCCTTGACCCCCCTGCCCTGTCTTGGTCCCCCTGCCCTGCCTTGGTCCCCCTGCCCTGCCTTGGTCCCCCTGCCCTGCCTTGGTTCCCCTGCCCTGCCTTGGCCCCCTTGCCCTGCCTTGACCCCCTGCCCTGCCTTGACCCCCCTGCCCTGCCTTGTCCCCCCTGTCCTGCCTTGACCCCCCTGCCCTGCCTTGACCCCCCTGTCCTGCCTTGGTCCCCCTGCTGCTTTGTCCTCGGACATTTGCGATGCCGGTGCTGTTGGCCTTGTTGGTGCCATCTGCAGTGCCACTGGCGCATCAAACCCTATTTGCTCATAGGGGGGACGGCAGAATCCTAATACCGGTAGCATCAAGTACGGAATAAATTATAATGATAATGCCATTACCGGTGCCGGTACTTGTAACACTTATACCAGAAACAGAGACAACAATCATACCGGTGATAACAAATAACAAAAACGATTTCAACAAAAACCAGGCAGGCGTCACTCCCTGTCTACGCTCAAGATGCGTTGCTGCCCTGCGGGTTCAGGGACATGCCACGGGATGCGTTTGTAAGTTTCTTGTATATGATCCCCTGATCCCCCCGACCCCCGTGCAAAAGGATGCCATCGGGTACAGCTTTAGGGGGGCTCCTCTGATCCCCCCATGGAAAAGGATGCTGTTGGGTGGAGCTGTAGGGGCTCCTCTGATCCCCGCGTCCTCCGACTCGCAGGTGGCGCTGCGCCTGCTGTCAGTCCTCGGCGGCTACGCGTTTGAGCTGGAGGAGGGCGGGCTGTGGGCCACCTTCTCTCGCCCCGAGGCTGCGCTGCGCTGGTGCCTCACGTGCAGCGCCGCGATGCTGGAGCAGGAGTGGCCGCTGGAGCTCTTGCAGCACGACATGGGCGAGGAGCTCAAGGTCTGGGTCTGGGGTCCCGAGGACTCCAAGATGCAAAAGCTGCTGCACCGGGGTGAGGTGTTAGCGATGGGGGGGGGGGGGGCAAGTGGCCTGCAGCTCTTTCCTGCGGGCTTTTGCTCTGGTGTTGAGCTTCGAGTGACTGTGTGCTGAGTCGATGACGGTGTCTTGCTTTCCTTTCCTACCTCGGACATGCTGCCATGGAGGTGCCTGAACATGCCCCAACCAAGGCTTTGCTGGACCCTCCGCACTCCTAGTGAGGGGTAGCTTATCTTCCGCTCCAGCCTGTGACACATGCGGTCATGAATGAAAATCGTGGACACTGGGTTGTATATTGTTACAGTCATAATTCATAAACTGAACCCTGGACCGGAACCTGGTTAACCCTGAACCTGTAAACAAATGTTGTATCCTCGTGGAATCCATGATCTGAATTCTGTGTCTCCCGCAGGCCTGCGTCTCAAAGCTGCGTGTGACTTCGGACCCACCCAGCAGACCCTCAGCCACAGCACCGCGCGCATGTTGTACAGCGGCAAACCCGTCAACAGGGCCAGCAAGCTCAGTGCGGGCGCAAAGGCGGGTCAGGTGAGACGCATTGGGGCGGGACAGAGGCGAGGGGGGGGGGGGGGCTAGATTGTTTCTTTCATCCAGGTCGCAGGGCGTGGTGTCATAAACCCTAATGAGCCCCCCCGGTCCTGACGAGATTAAGCCCTACCTTAGGGTTTAGGCTTAACCATGAACCTTTCCTTCGTGTCCCCTTACTCTGCGTACCCTTGCGGATTTTCCTTGCTAGGTCCTGACCACCGCTGACTGCTGGAGCCTGGCGAATGCTGTCCAAGACCTGCAAGGCCAAGTAGACCATGGCAACACCCCGCAGGGCAGCAACAGCAGACTGCTCCCAGCTGCCGCCGTGTTCAGCCGCACCAGCATGGGCACGCCGTTCGCGGCAGGCGTTGTGGCGGATGATGACGTGATGGGCATGGTGGCCGGGAAGGAGCTGTTGGGGGCGAAGGTCATGGTGGCTCACGAGAGTGAAACGTGCTTCATAGGGAAGGATCAGGTGAGGGGTTGCCGTGTGCCGTGCGTCCCCCCTGTCTTGTTTTCTCCATTCACGGTAACGGCGCGGATGTGGCTTCGGCCCAGGCTGCGCTGTTTCCTTGACTCTCACGCCCCCCAAGGGGCGTAGCTTTCTTTCTTTCTTATATTCTCCATCGAACGGGCCTGAGGTGCTGGAGGGAACAGGTCTGAGATGCAGCGGTGTGTTTAGAACGGTGCTTACCCGCCGGGCCCTGCTGAAGGCCTGGCCACGTGGGGCTGGTAGGGAATGACTATGCTCAATTCCAGCTACCATGCACAGCCAGGACCATGGTGCAGCCATGCCACCCTCCCATGTGAGGGGGGCAGAAGCAGTGGTCTGTGTCTGACTGTCCAGCTAAAAGGACTGCAGCCTCTTCACTTTGTCGCAGGAGGGCACTGATCGAACGAGATGGTGATCAGGACACTACTCCAGCAGACAGCTGTACAGTTGTACACAGGATCCCAGCCACGATCATGCCTCTTCTGTCAAGGAGAGCACACTTTGCCCTCCTTTACACACGCAGCCTCAATGGCGTTATTTCTTTCCCTCCATGTTCATGTCGTCTCCATGCTTGGGCTTGTGCGCACTGTGTTGTTGCTCAGCCTTTAACCCTGAACTTTTAACCCTAAACCTTCAACCCTCAGGTGAACGTCATGGAGGTCATGCTGAGACACGCAGACGAGGAGCTGACCTTGGACGATGGCTCGCTGTGGTGGGACGGACAGGGCGGACAAGGAGGACAGGGCGCGGGAGGGGCTGCAGGGGGAGGGGGCGGAGAAGAAAGAGTGGGAAGGACAAGCTTGGCTGTATAGTGCTCCTTTTCCGGCATCAAGTCCGCCTTCGGCAGGCCGCCCTACGGCTGCCAGCGGCCAAATTGGGACCAAACCTGGACCGGTCTTGGTACGACTGGTGGCCAAAGCTGCAGGGTTGGTTCCATGAACGGGGCCTATGTGCAGAGGCTGGAGTGTAGCTGACAATATGTCGCTGAGTCGCGGGAAAATAAGCACTGGTTAGGCAGTGGGCTTTATATCCTTGCAAGGGTGGTCCTGGTTATGAATATGTGATTGAGTAGGTTACCTGAATAGCGGGAGTTTAGGGTTTAAGGCTGCATTCGGAGATAGGGCTCGTAAAACAGTGGGTTTAGGGTCAGGAGTATGGCAGCTGCCGGGTATTTACAGTTGATATGATCCAAGGGGGAGGCGCTTGTTTAAGGCACATATTGATCACGTCACATATTGACTTCTACATGTCTTTGTGTCACGTTTAGACTTGTACTCCGTGTTCCTCTCCTAGGTCATGTTGTTGGTGATGCACAAAGTTTCAGTGACTGTAAAAATCATAAATTTGAAGAAGAGACCTCGATATTTTTAGTTCATGATGTCAGCCTGCCAATGGCCAGGTCTCGATTGCAGAGATCGCTACCAAGTCAGAGGAGAAGATCTAATATACATTACTGATGGTTTGTCGCATTCTGAGTAGCATGAGAACAACAGGTCCAGGATGGTGCACAACCCCTAATAGGCTGAATACCGAAACAGTCCATGAGAACAGGAACATGTAGTTGAATGAGATATCGTCATGAAAATAAATAGGAAAGCATGAGATCAAATCCTACTCTCCCCTCCATAACACTCTTTTCACTCCAAGCATGTCCCAAGCAGCAGGCCCGCAGGAGCTGCGTAGAGTCCCTCAATCAGATCCTTGCTCATAAATATCCATGCATTCACAATATCCATGCATCCATCCATGCATCCATCCATGCAATCATCCATGCATCCATCCATGCAATCATCCATGCATCCATCCATGCAATCATCCATGCAATCATCCATGCAATCATCCATGCATTCATCTATGCAATCATCCATGCATCCATCCATGCAAATACCCAACGCCATCTCTAATCTTTCACACCGGGGGCCTGCGCCGCCGCCCAATCAAGCTCCTCCCAAAGCCGGGTCAGCTGCGGGCTGCAGGCTAGGCTGCCTCCCCCAGCCCCCCCTCCTTGAACAGCAGCGGCATGCCCCTCCTGGACTTCATCGCCGTCAAGTCCTGAAAAAGAAGCCTCCTGCAAATGTCCATCTCCGACACTGCTGAGCTGGCGCCTTGCAGCCCCATCGCTGCCCATGCCCACCAGAGGCAGCGCCCACATGACGTCTTGCAGTTGCTTTACTCCCAGGCCTGCGTGCGCCCCCGCCGCCGCCCCGCGCACCACCAGCCTGCGCAGCAAGCAGTCGGAGAACTCCGCTGCCCAGGTCAGCTCAGGGTGGTGACCCAGGAGTGCCAGCCCCTTGGCCAGGTTGCAAAGCTCCACGGACTGTGCGTGTGGCATGAGGGACCGCGTAGCGTCCAGCAGCCGTTGTATCCAGCCCGGCGGAGGGCGAAACTGCAGCTTGCCCAGGGACCACAGCATCATCGACACGGTCTGCATGCGCACACCCTCGCCGGAGGAGTAGCTGGGAGGAGGGGCCTCCGCTCCAGCGGGGCCTGGGCCTGTGCGCACTGTCTGCAGCTTCCGGACGAGCTGCGAGAGCAGCTCCGGCCGGGGCCTGTGCCCCGCCCGCGCGAAACAGTACATCAGGAGTGTCGCGCCCTGGGGCGTCAAGTCGTCAGCAGCCATGGACGCTCCTCGGGCGGCAGTCGTCAGCAGCATCGTGTTGGGTGCCACCCACCCCAGGCGCGTCAGAGACCAAAGCGTGACAGGCAGGGCTTTGCTCACTTGGTCTTGACCTCTGGTGCTTTTTCTGCCGACTCTTTTAGCCTGCACGCTGCTGTGCCCCTGGCTGGCGCCCACACTCAAGGACACAGCATCTGGTGTATCGCTGATGAGCCCTCCCTCAACCTTTGCTGTGTCGCCAAGGGAGCCATCCGGGCCCTTCCGATGAATCCCAACCGTTGCCGCCGATTCTATGACCCATGTGGCTTGCCTAAACAGCAGCTCACGGAGCTCCGGCGATGGCTGAAAGCGCATGGCCGCCAAGCTCCAGCACACGTTGGCCACGTCCTGCACACACAGGCTTCCCTGCGAGGGCCGCTTCAGCGGCGGGGACACGGGAATCGGCGGCGGCCTGCTGCGGGTGAACCTCCAGACGAGGATGTGCACCAGGCGCGGTGGAACGCGGTGACCCAGCCGTCCTAGCGCCCAGAGGATCTCCGAGGTGTCGCGCAGGGACAGCCGCTCCAGCGCCACGTCCGAGGCGGCCAGCGGCGTCAGCATGGCGCCCAGCCACTCAGGCCCCGGGTTCAGGGACAGGCGCGCGCACGCCCACAGCAGGTTGGACAGGTCGCGCGCGCTGAGCCTGCGGGCAGAGGCCGCCGCGTGATTCGCAGCCGCTCGGGCCCACGCAATGCCGGGTGGGTGCCGCAGCTTGGCCAGCGCCCACAGCGTCTGCGTGAGGTCTCGCGGGGAGAAGTCGTAGATGCAGGGCAGGATGGCGTCCAGCCAGCCCGACAGCCACGACTGACCGGGGTTGAGCTGCAGTGTTGCCAGGCCCCAGAGGACAGTGCAGAACTCCCGAGGCCCGAAAGTAGCTGCAAACGGCCAGGGGGGGGGGTTGCGGACGCTGAGATGGGCAGGAAGCTCTAACCGGCTTTTGAAATGTGTACCTCGAACATCCCTCCCATCACGCAGGATTCCAGGCAGCAAGTACGCACCCGACGCTGGCAGTACCAGACCCTATAGACCAGCGCATGACAACACCAGATCCCCGCATGGCGGTCATCCTCGCTTGCAGCTTGTCGCATGTTCCAACTAAGGGGCCATTTCACATTTGGCTTACGGTGTTCCATACCCCGGCCAGCAGGTACATGTCGAAGAATGGGCTGCTCGTACCTGCTTTCTTGGCAGCATGTGCGCAGAGCTCCCTGGCCCACTCCACATCTGGCCGTGCGCGTAGCTTGGCCAGGCTCCAGAACAAGGACGACACCTGCATGGCATCCAGCTTGCCCATCTGTTGCTGGCATCCGAGGAACACCTCCGACAGGCTGTCAGGGCAGGGCCGGTTTCCCGCCTACGCCAACGAGCAGGAGTGATGGTGAGAGGCTTGAAGGTGAGGAAGGTCAGGGGTTCCATACAACCCAACCAAGATTGCAGATATTTTATGCAAGAGAAAAATAACGGCAAGTCCGCGAAACTTCAGGAAGATGAGGCTGAGAGGGTGAGGAGTTCGATACCAAAGCAGTAGTCTCTTAGAATCTTGGATACAGACCACATGCAGCAGCTCCATGCGTTTGTGCTCATGCATTTGTGTCCATGCACTTGTTTCCATGCATTTGTGTCCATGCATCCGCGTCCATGCACTCCAGTCCTACATTTGTGTCCATGCACTTGTTTCCATGCATTTGTGTCCATGCATCCGCGTCCATGCACTCCTGTCCTACATTTATGTCCATGCTCTCGTGCCCATGCATTTGTGTCCATGCATCCGCGTCCATGCACTCCTGTCCTACATTTATGTCCATGCTCTCGTGCCCATGCATTTGTGTCCATGCACTCGTTCCAATGCATCCGCGTCCATGAACTCGTGGCCATGCATTCCTGGCCATGCACTTGTGCCCATGCATTCCTGTAGCGGTGTCCTGAGTGTGGAAATGCACTGGGCATTGCATTAAGCCAGATGCATCAACAGCGTCATGCAGAGGAACAAAGGGTCCCATCATGGGAAAGAGTGGATACAAGGTCTGTTCGGTTTGTGTGAACTGAACAAAACACATTAATCTCCCACCACACCGCCACATCAGGAATCAGGACCCCTGCCTTCATGCATCAGCCAACACTGACCTTGGCCCAGTTGTGCAGCCTTGTCACATACACATACACAGGGGGCTCTGCGACATCCATCCCGGGTCGCCGCGCCCGAGGTGCTGCTGTGGCCCGGGCCGGCTTTCCTGCCTTGCCCGCGGCCTGCTCTTGTGACAGCTGCTGCACAGCCCCCTTTGCTATAACCTGATGCCCTGATCCCTGGTCTTGTGCAGCTGCTGCATCTGGCATCGCCCGGCTGCTTTCCTTCGGGCGGAGGCCGGCGTTGGAATTCAGGACAACCATCGGCTGGGCGCTTTTGCTGCGCTGTACCGCGGGTGGATCACCATTCATCTGTCTATGCATGAGAAGATGTTTTAGCATGGAAACCAGTGCCTTCTCAGTCACGGGTAGTGAAGGGGTCTCTCCATGCGTGGAGCCCTCGTAAGGCGGTCCGGCAGCATCAGGTACACCCGCATGGGTGGGTGCGGAGGCATTCGCTGGGTCTGCAGGCATGGTAGCAGGCACAGAGGCAGTTGGAGGCGCAGCAGCGAGCGCTGCGGATATGCTGCGCAGCTGCTGCATCATGCCACGCACGTGATCCGCGGTGAGCGATTTCTGGTGACCAACGAAGATGCCATGCAGCTCCTGCATGGTCCCAGCACCCCTGATCATGGCACGCAGTTCCTTGACCCCCAGCTGCTGCGGCCGGCTGGGGCTGCTCGAGGTTGGTGTAGTTGCAGGGGGTGCTGATGTGGCAGGGGGCTGTCCTACTTGTGGCCCCCAGGCTTCCATGCCCGAGGGACGAATTGACAGCAGGAGCTTCGGATGGAGTGCATCGGCAAGCTGCAGGTCTCCCCATCGACTGCGAGGTCGAGTGCTTACTGCCTGGGTCTGTGCAGCGCATCGGATATCAAGGGCAGGCTCTGTCGGCATGGCGTTGCCAGAAGTAACAAATGAACGAGGGCGAGGACTCATATGGAGCATCACGACAGGCTTGTTTCGGCCTGCACATGGTCGAAAGAGCGAACCAACCCGTCTCGACGTAGTCCAATGTGAGGCCATGCGGCGTGCGCCCTAGTGCTATGAGACGGACATCACCTCTGGCGGCACGCCAGCACAGAATCAAAATATACAAGGTCTAAATCGATTGGCATACACCTGTGCCCGTTTCGAATGGAAGGATTGGAAGTGATGTGTGGTTCCTCGAATACCCGTGTTCATCCACACATAAAGGGAAGTGTCTGGATCTGCTGCGTCACCAGCAGTCACACCCTATTGTTGCTGCTCCGGAGCCTGTTCACTAGCCTCAGCTGGCAGCCTGCTGGACCTGCGTTCCGCACTTCGGCCCGAAAGTGCGAAAATGCGTTTGCAGTTGAATCTGCTTACCATCTCATTCTTTCTTCATATCATTTAAGAGATGGCATGCTCGACTAGAGCAATGAGTCATCTGGGTTCAAGCTCCTCGGCGGCACCGCAGCCCATGATCAGCCGAAAGGGCTCCAGGAGCTCCTGCAATTCGACAATCAGACATATCTCTATCTCAACGCAGCTGAAGAATCAACTTAGTACGACAGTACAGCCGACAGCTCGTCTGAGGCCTTTGCCCTCCATGCAATCTCAGCATGGTGGAAGCACCGACTGGCGGGACGCTGTCAGCGTCGCAGATGTTACAGATGACGAGGCCTACCTCACACTCACGGAAGCAGAGGTGAATCATGAGATTGATACCGTGATGCAAGCCTCGAGGAGCCCCAGCGGCCATGCAGCTCAATGTTTGGAAAAGGTTCTTCCCAGCCGTCCTCAATTTTGAAGAACACACACAGTTAAGCTGACATCATAACCCCACTGAACAATACCGGCATCATGTGGAGATGCAGCGCCTCAAACACGGACTTGCTTCACCCACCATCTCTAACAGATGCACCATCTCCCTGCGTGTATGCCTGGTCTCAAACCAGGTAGAGGAGCGGATCGACGAGGCTGCCGCAATGATCGAAGTGGTGCACGACCTGCGTCCCATGCCCGCTATGATGGGTAGGGACGGCGGCGCCGACAAGTTTAATGCGTGCAGCGAAGTGTGGCGGCGGGTGCGTCGCGTGCCCCCCTGGGAGCGGCACCGTCTGCTAGGCGAGCTTGAACCTGGCGCCATCCGGGGGCTTTGGAAGGCGTCCATGTCGCGATATGTGCTAGATGACGCCAGGTGGGATTCGCTGTTTTGCTTGGGGTGCGTATTTCGCCGCCTTGGACTTGCTGCCGGGCGGCCTCTGCTGGGCCGATGGGGACCAAACCTACGGCCGGTGCCCCAAGCAGCTGAGGGTATCCTGCACCAGGCCCTCACAGCCGCTGGCTGTGATGTAGCTGAAGTGTATCTGAGGCACCCTAACAAATATGCTGTGTGGCACTGTGTCAGGAATAAGAAGGAATACAGGTGAATACAAATTATACGGTAAGCAGTTCGCTCTAGGGATCAAGAATGCATGAAAATGCGACGGAACGCACCCGCTGTCCATGTCATTTTTTCAAAGAATGCCGCCCTGGCCATCCTCCCCCCCCACCAAGCAGCGAAGGGACCTTTTTGTTGGCCTTCCTGTGCAGGGCCATGGACCTGGCAAACGGCTACTCCATCTGGCAGGACTTCCCAAACGCGCCCGGCCAGGTGAGTGTGAGAGGAGGCCTGAGCTTCTCTGCCTCTCGTGCCAGCATTTGGCGGCATGGTAGGAGGTGCATATTTGAAGATGCTCTGGATCCTTTTATTTTTAAATCCATTTTCAGAAAATAAAAGATCTGTGTGTGGGGGGGGTGGGGACCCTTGAAATCAGCCCGTGGATTTTCCTGATCGTAAAGATTTGCAAGATGTCCACTGGTCGTTCTCCATGCAGCCTCTGTCCTGAGCTTTCAGCCCCCCTGTGGACAGGTGTACACGTATGAGGGCAAGTGCGAGCAGTACGTTTTCACCGCACCGAAAGTGCGCTTCTTCGTGGACGATGCAAAGCAGAGCAGGTGGGTCGGGATGGAGACGCTGTGCAGGGAAATGAATCTTCTGGGTAGCTGGAGGGAGAGAGCTAATACGATCGCCCTAACGGGTCGCCCATCACAGATGGTGGCTGCTTGGATACCGGTGTAAGAAGAGGTATGATAAACCTATATACCGTACCAATAATACTGATGAGGTACGGTATATATAATAAATATAATAATAATAATAAGAATAATAATAATGAGGTATGATACCGTAAACCTATACATAATAAGCCACCGTCGATAAATTATGTGAGTTGTAACAAACCGTCATCTTATAACCGAAGTTATATGAAACCTACCTTCCTCAAGAGCGAAGGTTGTTTTCCGTCCTGTTTCAAGAGCCCGTGCTTTGACTTGCTTGCCTCTCCTCTTTTCGGCAACGCATGCCACCCTGCCCCTTCCCTGATATATGCCTTGCATGGTTTGTCGACGGGGACCCTGAACAGAAGAAGACATTTTTTGAAAATACCGGCAATCAACAAACCCATGTTCTTGCCCTGACAAAAATCCAAGTTATAAAATACCTGTTTCACGGCATGCATGCGTATCCTGTCGGGGTCAACATGAGCCTCCCTGCCTCTTCACCGTTGCCCTGCAGCTCTCCTGGCTCGACGTGGCTCAAACCTGCGCTGGACTCGATAGACATCCCGGTGCAGACCTTCAAAATCCACTTCTTCTCGCAGCCTTCCACCGGTGCGGGCTGGGTGCCGCACTCAGCCACTGTCTGAGCCCATGCCATTCAACAGGGTTTGCGTTCACACTTTGTCATCAGCCGCTGTCTGAGCCAATGCCATTTAGCAGGGCTTGTATTCACACTTTGTCATCAGCTGCTCCTTGTGCCTGTCATTCAGCAGGGCGAAGTTTCATACTTTTTGTCAGCTGCTTCCTGAGCTTGTCATCCAGTAGGGATAGTATTCACACTTAATCATCAGCAGCGTCTTGTGCCAAACATTCAGCAGGGCTGGGGTTCACACTTATTGTCATCTGCTTCCTGGGCCTGTCAATCAGCACGACCGGTGTTCACACCTCGTTGTGTGTGTGGGTGGGGGGGGGGGCTGTGTCGGGGGTCTGCTAGGCCTATGAGAGTCGCTGCCGGCTTCAGAGCTCGCATGCCCTGCAAACCAATCAGCTCTCCATCCTGCATTGCTGCTGCTAATGCGGGTTGGTTGCACGTCAAGCCTGCTCTACACCCCCAGCCCTACCCCCCAGCCCCCTCCGCTGCCATAATGCCATTGCCTGAAGATTGCACTCTCAGCCCTAGGCCTACCTCCGTGCCAGGTCGCCACCCCTGCTGCACTTGCCTGCCTTCTCAGGTGAGCTGATGGGACGTTTCGTCTTCCCCCTGTGGGGCCCGCTGGACCGTTGGTGGATGCCCTGTTATTTGAGGCTGAAGTTGGAGCTGGTCCTCACGCCTATCAGGGTGAGAAGAGGAAGGGGAAGGGGAGGGGGAAGGTAGGTTTAAAGCCCTGCGAAGGTCGCCCTGAACGCCGGAACTGATCCTCACCTTGATCTTGCTCTATGCCAGGGCTGGCTGGATGTAGATACCAAGAGCTCTGCATGTAACTGTATTGATCTGTTTGTCTCGTAGGAGGATGCCGGCGCGGACTTCACGTTTGAGTATCCTTTCCCGAGCTCGCCGGACCTCAACGGTTGGCTGGGAACAGACATGGAGCTGCTGCACGAGCACCTTCCCGACCCCACCTGGCCCAAGCCGCATCCCGAGGAGAGCAGCAGCGGCTCCCCGCTCAGCCGGAGCGCGCGCGACTACGTGCGCGTGGCAGGCCCAGGGTTGCTGGTGGGCTGCGCCTACCGCGCGAATACCAACTCGGGCGCGAGCAGCGAAGGGGGCAGGCACAACGAGGAGGATTGCGTTTATTTTGCGTTGGCGAGGCGGACCAGCAAGGCGGATTACGTCCGAAGCTTGGAGGACGAGGTCATTGGCGCTGGTGACGATGAGCTAGCTAATCAGGCATGAGAGAGTGAGGAGGGATGGGGCGGTTGCGCATGATCCTGTGGCCTCTGGACTTTTTATATGCCCTGGTCACTGATCGTGAGCTGGCAGTATAACTTACCGTGTACCACGTTGTATTTGTGGCACGCAGGCAGAGTGACAGAGAGTGAAAGTGTGACAGATGGAGTGACAGAGTGACAGACTTCCGCCCTGCTGAGGGGCATTGCCGTCATAGATGGTCGAGCTCTAGGGAGAACGGCGCCTGGGTGGTCTCTATCGTGTAAAGCAGAGCATGAAAACCCGCTTGCATCTCGACGTGCTGCCCGGGGCAAAGTGTGGGATGGAGATGCGTGATGGCTGTGAAATTAGTCATTTCTTTGACAGACAGGCTCCTAACTGAGGCTGCTAGGAAGTTTCATTCACTCTGTTAGTCTGGACGCTTTAATTCTGGCCAGCCATTTAACGCCTGGTTTGCAGGGGCAGCAGTCATCTGTTTTACCTCACTTCATTAGGTGTGGCAGGCCATTTTTGAATTTTCTGACCGGAGCACAGCGCCAGGGTTTTATTCTCTTTCTCGCTGACATGTCGAAGGGTTCATTTCTTGAATTATCAGCTGGTTGTTGTCCACGAGGCTTAAGGTGCGGATTTTGGTCAGGTAGTTGTCTGAAATTTGACATTTTGGATTTAGCAGTTGGGATAACGAAGTAACGACTGCCACGCGGACGGCTTCCTGTTTGTAACCCCAAATAGATGCTGCACTTATGTGGTATAACGATAAGCAACCAGCACTCAAATGCGAGACACTCCAAGGTGACAAAATTGCGTGTACGGGGCCACATGTACCCCTCGCATTTACCGGTAGGTATGAAATGTTGAGTGACCACCCATATGTCTGCGCCCACTGGGGGTTATATAAAACCGCTTCCGATGAGATTCGAACTCACGCGGGTGAACCCACCGCCTGGGTGCATCTCGACAGCTGTCGAGTGTGAATAGCAGGGCGACGCCTTAACCACTCGGCCACAGAAGCTGCCTGGCATAGCCATCAGGTTCACCAATCTATTGACCATAATCTAAAATCCTTTCAGAAGGGTTAAGAGCGTGTATGCAACGTTGTACATCCTTCTCTGACCTGATCTGTTCTCCGGCTTGAGCGCTCCCAGCTTATAATCACATCCCCCCCCCTGCTTCTTTGACAGCAGTGGATGAGCACGCAAATTTTGTGCGCCGTGCCTCCCACCGGGCTACAGCGCATTTTTAGTCTTTTCTGCAAGACTTTGTACCTCTAGCCTCTGTCCCCTCTCGATGGTAGAAGGTGCCCCCATCCCTCCCCTCATTGGTGTCCGGGGAAAGAGTGTGGAAGTAGCATTGCAACGCAACAGGCTACTTCCACACTCCACATCTAAGTGCCGTTACCACCCCAAGCGACAACGCCTTGTCGCCTGGGGTGGTAACGGCACTTAGGTCTTCGTTGTTGCATCCTGTTGTTGCTTCGAACACGAGTTTTGGCTGCACATGTTCCGTTTAAACCGGGAAGCTACCCAGTCGAATACGCCACAGCTCCAATTGACTCAGCGCTACAGATAGCCTTGCTGTCAGCAACAGCGATAGACGGTGCCATGTCCGGACAGTAGACAGTTAGACACTGACATATATATGAGCGACATGCCCGATGCGAATGCATGGGCAGGCATGCAGGTCATGGCTGAGTGGCCCAACATGTTCACATTCGAAGCGTGCATCCTCGTGTCTACACAGCTAGCACCGCTACTACAAAGCCCTAGTACACGGTACACCCCAGTGGTACGGCAAGCGAGGCAGACGCTTGCCACGCAGAAAATGAGCCTCTGGATGGCTGGAGGCCCGAGCGAGCGCTATTACCGTAAATATAGGGTACGTGCAGACCCCCCCCCACAAAACATTCAAATCTTCGTCGCGCAGCTCAAAAAGTAATTAAGAAACGGTTGCGTAGCGACGACAATTATTTTAATTTAACGCCGCGCAGCAGGTCAATACATTTAACATCGCGCATTAGTTACAATCATTTAATTTCCGTCCGCGCAGCACGCGGACGGAAATTAAATGATTGTAACTGATGCGCGATGTTAATTCAGCCAATAAAGTAAAACTCTGTCAAAACCCTCGTTTGATGCTAGGAAGGACAGTACACGGTCAGCAATTCTCAGCAGAGTCCTCCTCCTCCTCTACCGGTTCCTTCAGCGCGGCTCCAGAACCGAACCCTCTGGAGAAGACCACCCTGGTCGGTTCCTGGCCTCAGGAAACTTGTGGCTGTTGGGCCCCCGAAACGTCAGCAGTCGGCAGCACCCGTCTCCAATTCCGTAGCAATTGGGATAACGGCGGCATTGCGGTCGGTTCCCCGTTTTAATTTACCATTCTCCAGGGTTTTGTTCTCTTTACTGCTTGATGTCATAGAGCCCATTTAATTGAATACGGTACATAGCCGGAATTTTTGTGTCCCCTAGGCTGAAGCTGCAGTTCTTGGCTAGCTAGCGGTCTGAAATTTGAGCTTTTGGATTTAACAGATGGCTTCCCGGTTGTAATTCCAAATAAGATGATGTTCTTACGTTAACCAACCTGAAGTCCAAAGCGATAACTTTAGTGAGGGTGCTCTGTGCGGCCATACATCTGCGCCCACTGGGGGTTGTTATACAAAACCGCTTCCGATGAGATTCGAACTCACGCGGGAGAACCCACCGCCTAGATGCATCTTGAGTGTTATTCAGGTAGCAGGGCGACGCCTTAACCACTCGGCCACAGAAGCTGAAGTGTGACATTACAATTTGCGCTGACGATCCAAACTTACCAAGACCGCCCAGAGTGCACCGCAATCACAGCAAGTTGCTTACGGCGTAACCACAGACGAAACCCTGGTGACGAACAGCAAATAGGGTATTCGGCTCGGAACCTACCCGCCAGTTGATTGGCGAAAAGACGTGACATTTTAACGTGTAACTTGTTCTGATCGTCACGACATCCCCTACAAGATGACGCACAACGATGTGCAATTTCCCAACACCGAAAATGTATGACTGATGTCTTCAAAAGCCAGAAATCCACCAGAACGTGCTTGCGGTCTAGATTACAGCTCGCTCTTAATTGCGTGCAAGCTAAAAAGCCTTACTTGCGCGCAATTACGGGTTACGCCGTAATTGATCGTCATTACTTACACAGAAAACGGATTACGGCGTAATTGCACGGCACTGATGAACAGGCCCCTTGCTTGGTGACGGCTCGTTTGGTTTATCTGTAAGGGAAGGCAGAGTGACACTCATATGCAGTGTCCTGCGCTGCAATTTTGCTGGTCCCTTTTGCTGCTATTCGAGGGAGCGCTGGAGGCAGGTCCTCCGAACGGTGCTAGAAACTGCTTCGAGTACTACCGGGGCAAGCGAGGGTGCGATACCCTGGCTTTTGTGGAACACGTGGTAAAAATCGTTGAGTCGTAGACGTTCTCAGAGGGTGCAACTTCATTTGCCTTTTGTCTGTCCTTTCACTTTTTTCACCCATTTTCCTTTATTCTGCCATTCTCCGTAGGCGCCCACGCGGTCGGGCCATTTTTGAGCAGGGCCCAGAGGTGTAACGTCATTGACCCTTCCTTCCAGTTAGTCAGATGCATGCAAGTAACCAAACATGTATACAGCGCCAACCCCCATTCGTTCACACACTGCCCCATGGCTTCATCCCTTGGGAATGTGTGGAATATAAGTCTGATGTCTGTCTTGAGCTGGTTGCATGTCTTGAGAGGGGGGTCCATACATACAAGATTGCAGCATTTGCGAAAAACCGGACCAAGAGACACAGAATGCTGTTTGGAACGCCAGACTTAATTATCAGACGGAATGTGCCCTAATTCCATACCTGGCCACACCATTTTTATTATTAGACTGCTTCTACATAATTAGAAAGTAAAGAGCACTTTCACCGGTGGATGCCAAAACGCTTGTAGCGGGCCTCCGAAAAGAAGACTCCACCTCCAGTGCCACCTCCAGAAGCACCCTTTTAAGGCTTCCAAGATCACCAAACCAAGGTCACCAAACCAAGGGTCAATGCCCAGTAGCCTACATCTAGGAACGCCAAGTGCGCTCCTTCCTTCCCTTGATCTCAGCGCCGATGTAGCCCTTAGGGTGCTCGAAAGCCTCACTCCTCCACTCCGCCGTCACCTCCTCCTCCGCCCCCATGGTCTCGCAATCCGGCTCCGGCGTGGCGTTAGCCAGCAGCTGCAGCAGCTGCTCCCGCGCCTCGTCCTCCGTGGCGCCCGCCACCGGCTGGACGTCCACAAAAGAGTCGGGCATCACACCACGCGTGAAAGCGGTGATCATGGCCAGCGCGTTGAACGGCTGGTCCATGGGTACCTGCAAAAAAGGAGAGGCTGGGACTAAGAGCTAGGACTGCAAGCCAGTACCCAGCGCCTGACCCACAGCCAAAGAGAATACAAAGTAATGGTCTGGGTAATGAACGTCCGCGAGGAAAACTATTTTCATGTGTCAGCCCCTTCCCACCGGCCGCCAGATACTGAAGACTCGAGCTAAGGACAGCCAACTACAGCCTTGTCAAAACGGATAAAACACACACACACATGGCCAGGTTACCGCGTAAAAGGTTTTCATACATCTTCATGTGGCAAGCCTAAGCATATCCATTATACATGCCGAATTCTGATCGCTCCTGCTGGAGCAAAGCCTTAGCCCCCAAGTATATTTCATTGAGGCACGTTAAACCTTATGTAATTGGGTCAAAGGCTTGTTTGTACAGGTTGATCAGGGGGTCCTTCTAATAACAAGCCAGCGGGCTTGTAAGAGTGGGCTTTATGCCACTACGAGCAAGAGGCACTAGAGTTGTAAGTCCATCCCTCCGACTAAATATACTAGTGCTCCATCCGCACACCTAGTATCACTTTCAGGGCTACACATTTTGCGGGGCTTGGGTCCTGACACCCAACCCTGAAGCCTGCTTGCGATAACAAGTCGCTCTCACTACATGCCTGTCCTGCCCATGCATTCTACACATTTTGGGATGAAAATCCTTGATTGCACCTTTTCTAAATTCAATGACCTCACCATGTGCCCCGCAGCTGCGACCCTGAGGAATGTGAGCGCGCCCGCCGACTTGACACTGCCGGCAGACTGCCCCTGCACGATCCAGTCCACGGAGGGGGCAGCCAGAAACTCTGCCCGGCCCTTCCACTGCATAGCCTTGACCCACCTGCTCACCAGGGGTGTACACATTTGTTTTTGTCATGCCTCCCAAATTCCCTCAACTGATGAAGATGCAACAGAGATACCCTCCTCTGGGCAGGGCAGGTGAGGTAAGATGTCCGTAATTAACGACAAGGCTCTCGCCCTGGTTAACATGCTGTCGTCAACAATAGTATCCTAGGATACCATATAGAAAAGGCTAAACAGTTGTTAGGGCGGTGAATGGGGGGCCAGGGACGCCGTGTAGAGGGGAGGCCTCGCGGGCAGTAGGCTTGGGGGGCGGTCGGAACAGGGGGGTCTGGGGGCATGGCGAGATTGGGAAGCCAGAGGGGGGAATATGGGGGGGGACCTCATAAGAACTATCCCGGCCTTACAACCCCAATCCCTCCTCGATGTCCCTTCCTCCCTCTCTCCATCCCTTCCTCCTTGCCTGTAGTTGCCCAGCCAGTTGCAGATAAGGTCGTTCTCTCCAGCATAGATCAAGACGCGAATGCCGTCCTCCAACATCTCCGGCAGCACGCCCACAAAGTCCACCAGCCAGTCCCCGCTCATGTCCTGTCTCACAGCATGGCCACATGGGACAGAGAAAAGAATCGACCCCATGCGCCCGTCGACATATCAACTTACACACCACAGGAGAAGGGTCCAGGGGGGGTTGCAACGCCCAGAGCCACCCTGAACCCCAAACCCTCAAAACAACCATATCATGCAGCTAAAAATACTTGTGGCATGCAACCTAAAAAAAAACTACCGTAGAACCACTTTGACTCCGCTCGTAATTAAATAATTATTGGGGTGCGCAGACATGCTGCGCGCTAATAATTAATAAAAAAATCAGCGGTGCGCTGAGTTGAACGCAGGCTTCCACCCTAATCGGTGCGCGAGGAGTCGGTCAGGTGCCTGTAAGAACTCCTGCGCGGCCAGAAATTAAATTAATTCCCAAAATTTCGTCGCTGCGCGACCAGTTTTTAAATTATTCTTAGCTGCGCGACGAAAAACCATTTTGGGGGGGTGCGCGGAGTCTAAGTGGTTCTACGGTATGCATGGAGTGTTAGCCCTATGTTCGCAGCGCCTCCATGCCTGAAGGACCTGCACGCTGGCTCTGCCAAGTCGTGTCATGTGTCCAGGCTCACAAGGCTGCAGTGACTCAAGAGAGCCATTGCGGCAAGATGTGCCCTGTTTATAAACCCTTAACCCTTAACCTTACGGTCATGTATTTCTTTTGACAGAATGCGACAGGAGAAGGAGCCCTCCGAGGGAAGGACACTACAACCATTGCAATAACCTGACAGGCTCAAGGGCTAGATTCCTTATTTGCTCGGACTAATACGGCAACCCTTTGGACTGACATGCTAAGTTTATCCTTGCCCACATGCACCATTCATGCCGCATCATCATAGCCATTGCAATCAACGCGGCTGGACTCACCGCATGCACGTCATAGTTGCAGCTCTCCCATGGCCTGTCACCAACACCCAGCGCGGTGCGTGTGGAGGCAAGGTTCAGGAACCTGGGGGGGGGGGGGGAGGCGGCACGGGGGTCAGGGCCAGAGAATAGGAACCAAGAACCAGCGAGGGGGTCACGGGGTCAGGGCCGGAAAATGGGAATGCTGAGGAGGAGACAGACGAGGAGGAGGTTTAGAGTTTTCTTCCTTTGCGTTGTGCCAAGGGCAAGCTCCTCTCCTTTCCCCTCCTCCTCCTCCTCCCCTGTCTTTCTCCCAGGCTGTGCCACACCGATATTAACGTTTGCATCCCCTCATAATCACCCCAAACGTATGTCGCGGATCTTATTATGCATTTACCCCTGCAATGTAGATTGAAGGCATTGGGGTTGATGTTTAGGGTTCTCCATTTCAGGTCCATGCTAACAATGTCGGGGATTGTATTATGCATTCACCCCTGCTGTTCCCATGCGGCGCAGATTCCGGCCGTCATTCTAACATTTCGAGAGTGCAAGAACTCGAGGATCTCAAGCATCTCGAAGGTGCAAGATCTCGAGGATCTCAAGCATCTCGAAGGTGCAAGATCTCGAGGATCTCAAGCATCTCGAAGGTGCAAGATCTCGAGGATCTAAAGCGTCTCGAAGGTGCAAGATCTCGAGGATGTACAGTGTCTCGAAGGTGCAAGATCTCAAGGATCTAAAGCGTCTCAAAGATGCAAGAACTCGAGGATCTCAAGCATCTCAAAGGTGCAAGATCTCGAGGATCTCAAGCATCTCGAAGGTGCAAGATCTCGAGGATCTCAAGCATCTCGAAGGTGCAAGATCTCGAGGATCTAAAGCGTCTCGAAGGTGCAAGATCTCGAGGATCTAAAGCGTCTCGAAGGTGCAAGATCTCGAGGATGTACAGCGTCTCGAAGGTGCAAGATCTCAAGGATCTAAAGCGTCTCAAAGATGCAAGAACTCGAGGATCTCAAGCGTCTCGAAGGTGCAAGATCTCGAGGATCTAAAATGTCTGGAGGGTTTCTGCATGGTCGCCTAGAGAGCTAAGGGTCATAGCGTACATGCGTGTGTGTGTGCATTGTATTACGTTTTGCGTGCACAGTGTGCGGTGTCAGCCTGAATTGCATGTATGTTGTCCATGTTGCGTGACTGGCACTCACTCGTCACCATGATCACCTAGAGAGTTCAGGGTCCACCAGTCAGTGTGTGCATGCATCGTGCTGAATTGTGCGTGCACAGCATGCGGTGTCAGCCTGAATTGCATGTCCATGCTGTCCATGCTACGTGACTGACACTCACTTGTCAGCATCCGAGAAGTCGTAGCACAGGGGGCCCTCGCACTGCTTGGTGATGTCGTACACGTTGATGCCCGGGTTGGCGGCCAGCACGGGCACAAACTCCGTCACCTGGCAGACCGTGGCGCCCAGCGCACACAGCCAGCTCCACTGCACGGTATTGCAGATGCGCGTGCTGATGGTGCACAGCGGGGACCAGAACTTGATTGAGTCATGGAGCTGTGGGGGGACGCAACGGGGCAAGGAGGGGGGAAACGAAATCTTCATGAGCCGTGCAGCATGGATGCAAGCCAGGTACACCCATTCGGCGCTATGCAGATTGAGACTTCAAACCATGTTAGGAATATCAGCCATTGCACCTGTTTTGACACGCTCCCTCTCGACAGAGTAAAAGGGCCTTTCCAGCATGGCTTAAATGCCACAATTTGCAAAATCCAAGACAATTATGCCGCAATTATGCTGCAGCTTTTTGTTTGTGCGGCGTCAATAGGGCGTGTAATGATGGCACAAGACTTGCAACCCAAACCCAGTACAGTACCTTACAACATACGACAACACGAGATTAATGCCCCCCCCCCCCCCTTCACCCCATCTGCTTTGACTCGCGTTGACACGACCAGGTTCTGTCAGGGAGTGCCTTGCAACCTCGAGGAAGATTCCCATAATCTCACCACTTGACTGATGAGCTTGTTCTCCAGAGCATAGTCAGCGTAAGCCGGGAACTGCACAGCGGGGTCAGTGAGGCCGTTCCTACAGCAAGGCATATGCACACAAGTTGGGAAACAGGCCTGCCTGTTGCCCATGGCATGTGAACAAAAATTAATAAAAAACAAAATTAAAAACCCAAAAACCTAGAACTTAAAACAAGAGTAAGAAAAATAACCACAGATATGCTCGACAGGCTCCTCCAATGCCGGCAGCTGCCAGAGCTTGACCAATTTCCAGGGTCTTGGCGAAGAGGCCCCTTGCCCATGTAAGAACATTGAAGAAGGACACAAACCACAGAAAACAACACAGCCTCCACTGCTGGCAGCTGTCAGAGCCTGACATGCGGACAGTGCTTTTCAGGCTCAGACACTCACAGATAAGATAGTGATCACATCCCTGCAGCCTTTCCTGATCACACCCCTTTGCAGCAAATAGGAACCAATGCCAGCATTCAATAGAAACCAGGTCAAGAAATCTGCCTAGGGCAACCCATCGCTCTCCAGCCAACCAGTGATCACATTGCCGGCCATCAGGCCACCAGCTTCCCAGAAATCTCATGTAGTGTTCAAATCGCTGGCGATGAAGAGCTCATATTGCTGGCCATGGAGCCCTGGGTGATTTCTTGGGCATGCAGTTCACAAGCGAGTCAGCTCTACCTCACGAGTAATGACTGATAACCAAATGACGCGAGGCCCCCCCTGAGCCCTGTCTCATGACTGGCCGCCTCACGACTGGGCGCCTCATGGCTGGGCACCATCGCCCCCCTTTGCAGCCCTGTCTCCCTGCATACCCGATGGCAATGCCCTTGAGGTTGATAGGCCTGCCCTCCTTCTTCTTGTTAGCCATGTACACGCGGTGGGACACGGCAGGAACGTAGTGCCCCTAAAGGCAGGGCGGGCAGGAGGGCTGAGAGGTTAGTAGAGTAGGCAGGCAGGCTGGCAGGCAGGCAGGCAGGGCAGTCACACAGGCAGACAGATTAGCGGGTGGGTTAGCATGCATGGTAGGTAGGTAGGCAGGGAGGGAAGGCACGCAGGTGAACATGCACGCATGCATGCATGCATGGCACTTATGCAGGCGGGTCAGCAGGCATTTATGCATGGCAGGCAAGGAGGCAGGTAAGCAGGCAGGCATGGCAAGCAAGCAAGCAGGTCAGCAGGCAGGTATGGCTGTAAGCAAGTGATCAACGAGGAGCAAATTAGGTCAGCCAGGGCATGCACGGAGACTACTCACCCGGGCTTGGTTCCCCTGCTCTCACACCTGCTTCCAATCACCCCACACTCGCCAGACCCCACTCTCCCCTGCCCCCACTCTCTTGTCCCCACACTTTTCCCAAGCCCCTGCTCTCCTACCCCCACACTCCCTTGTCCTCATGCCTTCCCCTTCCCCACTCTTGCTCCTCAGTGCAATTGCCCCCCCTCTTCCTCCTCACCGCGTAGCTCTCGCCCGTGACGAAAAAAGGGCGGTCAGCCAGCTCCGGATGAGCTGCAAGCAGAGGAGAAATAACGTTTATTCCATGAGAACAACAACCGGTGTCGCACCTTTGTCCCCTGTCCCTCATAACCAGCTCTATACCTCTCTGGACCCCACACGTGCCATGATTTGATGCAATAATCTGACACCTGACAGACAAAATATGACTGGCAGGCGAAAGTATTACTTTTCCAGGCAGACTGCTGCGCAATGGACGTGGCATGGCATTTGTAATGATCCAGAAGAAAGTGATTGCAATCAGCAAACTGATCTACACCCTCTGATTGTCACCAATCAAATAACCGTTCAGCATTGACACGCACCAAGCTGCAACTAGTAAGGTCCGGGAGGTCAATAAAGCTCTGAATGAGAAAAGTGTGTATCCAGTCAGTTTTTAAGAGGTGTTCCCGAGTGCTTTATCTTCAGCAGAGGAAACGGGCAGTGCAGTACAGGACGAGCAAGCAGGACTTAGACAAAACAAGCACATATAAATGCCACTTCAACAATGCTGACTAGGGTCAAGACGCTGACTAGGCACAAAGACACGTTGACAAAGCAGCTCAAAGACGTTGGGTGAAAATTGGCCATACAGCGTTTTAGGACTGGTTTTTTTTCCAGCTTAACATCCTGGACTCCAGGCTCACCATCGAAGAACTCTTGCAGGAAGTCCAGCATGTCCTCTGCCACACCCACCTCGTCGAACACGCGATCCTTGTCGTCCTGATGGACACAAAATCCAGGGTTTCATGTTCAGGGTAGGGGGGTGGAAGGAGTTGGCCCAGAGTGAGGAGGAAGGGGGGGGCTTAGGCTGTGCTCATGACCCGACAGTGAGCACCCTGGGCTTGGCAGGCAAGCTCAATTATCAGATTCTTAGATTCGAAATATTTTCAGCATTGAGCAACTGCGTTGCACCTCAAGACCTGTATCTTGTTTTGGTACCAGTCCTACCCACACACCTCAGGAATGAACGAGAGCCAATTTCTTAACCCTAAACCCAACAATTTACTACGTGGGAAGGCAGTAACAGTCTTATGACCCGCACACCTTGCTGTACGAGAAGCCAGTGTTGATCGGTTGGTCAATGAAGATGGTCGTGTGGTAGCGGTCCCAGCCATATTGGGTCTCATCCAACGTCATATCCTGAGAGGGGGGCAATGTGTGGTCTCCATACATTACGGTGGTCATTTAGATCATGCCATCTCCGACATATTTAAAACCAATTCCTTGGAGACTAGACAGTGGCCGGTGACTGGTCAGACGGACCACGCCATACCCCCGCGTGAGGGGCCGCAGTCTTTTAACAGCGCATTGCTACCAAAGCAACCATAGCAATACTTGCTACCTTATAAAACTTAGCAATACTTGCTACCTTATAAAACTTAGCAATACTTGCTACCTTATAAAACTTAGCAATACTTGCTACCTTATAAAACTTAGCAATACTTGCTACCTTATAAAACTTAGCAATACTTGCTACCTTATAAAACTTAGCAATACTTGCTACCTTATAAAACTTAGCAATACTTGCTACCTTATAAAACTTAGCAATACTTGCTACCTTATAAAACTTAGCAATACTTGCTACCTTATAAAACTTAGCAATACTTGCTACCTTATAAAACTTAGCAATACTTGCTACCTTATAAAACTTAGCAATACTTGCTACCTTATAAAACTTAGCAATACTTGCTACCTTATAAAACTTAGTCATACTTATATGCGCGCAGGGTTTAGGGTGGACCCCACCTTGTTGATGTGGAAGGGGCCATTCTCGTAGAACACGGCCAACTCGCTGCTGCAGCCAGGCCCGCCAGTCATCCACAAAACAACTGTAGTGCAACAACAAGAGGGGGGGCGCACGATGTTGCACAGCACTCTCACACTTCAGAAGGCGGTAATGATGCGGCTATGTCATAGATGCAATCTGCAGTTTTAAGACAACCACACCGGTGACACCGAGTGGGGTGGGGGGGGGAAGACTAGCTAATCCTTAAGCGCTTTTACCGCTTGCCAACAAGCGTGGTCTGTGCGTGCACATGTTAACCTAAGAGATCAATAAATGTGTCATTTCTTCGCCAAGGGATGATTCATTCCGTGCTTTCGATACGTCGTGTATGAGCCAAGGGCAGTCGATTCAGTGCCCTCAACGTGGCCTGTGTCATCAATAATGTCGTTACTCCTGATGGCCACCCCAATGTAACGCATCAGAACGACAGTTTGTATCCCTCAATTTGACCTTCTCCGCCTCCCGACAAGGTTTGGCGGGAGAACCCTGATCCTGGACCTGTTACCACGTCTTCAGGGCGACATGTTGCAGAACTCGTAGCGTAAAAAACTCCTCTTCTCGGAGTTCAGGCAATTGGTATTGAATTGTATCAAAAATTAGGATAGGCATCAAATGGGTCCTTCAGGTAGGCCAAAGGGCTGGCCAGGGAGGGGCTGGCAAGCCTTGTGATAGGCATGGGCAGGGCATGAGGTGAGATTCCACATTCCTAGGAAGTATCCTACGCAGTTTTCCTGCGGCCCCTACTCATTTATATTTGCTTGACTCCGATTGCCCACCTAAAAAAGATCCCTGCTTTACTCATTAGCTTTTCTTTCACCTTAAATTGCAGAAGTGCCTGAAAGAAAATATGCCCTTTCGCGTGAGCATACTTCGCATATGCCAATCATTGACCAAGCAGCCCCCAAGCAAGGAAACCTTTTCTTCCTTTCATGGTGCTTGGAAGGGAACCAGTCTAGCACCGGTTGTTGTCATCGCGGCGTGCACTGACCAGGTAACATGAATGGCACACAAACAAAGTAATGCACCTACCCAGTACACTGCCCAGCAAAGCAAAGGAAAGGAAGGAACTCCGTTTAAGGCGTGGATTTGATCCAACAGCGTATTCAAACACCATGCACCCTGACAAGTTTGGCATCTCATCCTGGTAGCGATACCTCATGCACGCTATGGCCCCGCGCAAATCTCAGTGTCCGAGCGGGACATGATTTTTTCTCACCAGGGTCAGTTTCAGACTTATCACGCGATTGGAACATGAAGTAGAACATATGGGCGTCCTCGGTGCGATTGAGCTTGAAGTATCCAGCAACCCTCGTGGGGGGCTCCACGATGGGGACGCCTGCCAGCAGGTGCTGCTTCACATGAGGGAACGTTATCTCCTTCTCAACAATCCTGCCAGAGGGTGTCGTGGCACCAGCCCTGGCGAGGAGGCATGCTACGCCCAACGTGAGAAGGATCCCTGAGATCATGAGCTTCGATGATAGAAAGGAAGGAGGAATACGCTGCACAGCGTGGCTTTTGAGAGGAACTGAATGCCCCCGCGATGAGTCACAACCTCACGAGCGTGTGTTGTCGACCTGAGCCCGGTAAAACCCTGACGTGACGTAAGGAGCAGATTAGATCCCCTGCCCACCCGTGCCTTGGAGATTTGCCGTTTCGAGACCTGTTGAGCATCGTGACAAGCAGGGTTGAAAAGCGTTTCAGCAAGCGTTTCATTAACATTCAGAAAATTCGCTACCAAATGGCACCGCCGGCTATCATCCAATCCTGCAAGGCATTGATCCTAAATACGTTGGAATGCATGTTTTGAACTACAAGGGGAGGGAGGAGGACTTGACAGATATCCCGAAGTTGATGCGATCATTGCCTCTGCTGGGTATCTAGACGCGCGTCTGGGCCAGGCTGGTATACGCTGAGCGTCGAAGTCTGAGAGACTCCTGCCGATGCTTGTGCTTCCTATGTATCGGACCAGTGCATGACCTTCACTTCGTCGTAGCAGGGGGGCGTAGTACAGGGGATCAGCACCAAGAATAATCTCCAGATGCCCATGTTCACCCCCTGATGTTCACGACGCTGAAGAAGCTGGCTTTGTATAGCGGGACGGGCTAGCTCTCGCAGCAGCAGAGGCATGGGCTTCGTGCAGCACAGCCGCACTTGTAGCAAACTGCGCAGCCTCCAAATCGATGGTGCGGCATGAGGGGGAGGCATACAGATCATGCATGCTGGGGCAGGAAAACAGATAATGTTGGGGTATCCGGTTCAGTGATGTTCATACGTGTATCCGTATCCATACACAGTATGGATGTTGACCGTATGAAAGTAAGTTTTAAGATCCATATGGTGGTGCAAAAAAAGAATGAAAAAGGGGGGATCGAGGGCGCAGCCTCCGAAAGCTAGTGAGGAGGCCTGATTTTATTCCCTTTATCTTAAAGCAAAATTGAATGTAAGCCAAGGACGCTTGCAACATAGAGAGACGCGAAGACGGCGAGAAACAAATAGGAATTCGCCACACTCTTCTCACATTTTGCCCTAGGGACCGTATGACTGTAACTAAGTAAGTAAAATATCCATCATGATACGGAGCTCCGTATGGATAAAAACGTCATACGAGACCGTATGAACATCACTGATCTGGTTAGGAATACAGTACTGTATGTTGGCAGTATGTTTTGGGGGTATAAATACAGATTATGATGTGGGAGTGGAATATAGAACATAGAAACGTGCACCTTTGTAGATCATAAACTCAGCTCACATGCCGCATGCCGTGCATGCATGCACCTCATTCAGATGCTTTGGTGGGTTTGTTTGTTTTGCCCCAACACCCTTAGGACCTTGGGCCCACCGCACCATCACTTGTACCACGCAGCGGACATTTTTATAAATCATCTGAAATTGCTGAGACACATGTCTTGTTGTTTTAAAATGGCGAGAATCAACGTAATCGTGATGCTTGATGTGCGGTGGCACTCGCGGGGCATTTTGCCTAGAAAAGCCCCTCCGCAGCTTTCGATCACGTCCCTTCTCCAATCGCAATGGGACATGGATGAGCCTGGCAGATTAATCTCTGGCAAGAGACTTGCAGTTTGGCTAGCGAGGTGCATATTAATATAATATGGGTCACCAGGTAGAGGCAAGCCCATGAGGGTTTACTAGGGTGGGGGACTCGAAATCGTTACGACTAATCAGAGTCATTCAAGTGGCTACGATCTCCGAAGACTTGGCAGTGATTCTGGTAATTCTGGCCGCGTATTGGGATTCACTGGACTAAAGGGTACAAAACCATTACACGTACCGCCCATGCCATACCTTCATTTGACTTTGCTACGGTTATGGGCTTCTCAGTGACAGAGCCCTTGGGTGATCGAAATAAGAATCGACGCGCAACAGCCACCCGGGGTGGGCGTGGCCGAAGGGAGGGCGAATATCGACACGGGGGGGTGCCGGAGGCTGGGGGCCTCCCGTGGTAATTCAACACCGACATGCTTATTTTCTTCGTTTCAGCTTGTCATTACATTCTCACCGTTGTTTCTATTGGAATTCGTTTTTTTTACACGAACGGATGATTTAGATTATTTTTGCACCAAAACGAAGCAATTGACAAAACGAATGTTTTCGCCCCAAACCCAGGGGGAAATAGTCAGCACAGAATGTGGCGGCCTTCACCGCGTAGGTACTAGTGCTGGTGTGTGCGCCTCTTCGTTGCCTTTGAATAAAAAAGCTGCCGATGTGAAAAGGCATCTTAGTTATGCCGGAACATTTGATGGAGCGAAGGAAGGACGTTTACTGGCACCCACAACACCTCATCGGGCAGCATAGGCGCCAGTTGATGAGGCAGTGAATCAACCAGGACCAGCAGCAAAAACTGCCTCAGCTCACGTCACAGCACCTGCAACATCACCTGTCAATCCGGTGTCAATCATGACGTTGAGATTCTCTTAGAGCGGCACTGCCCCCGCCCCGTCCCCCCGACAAGTGCAAGGTTGCAGCGGTACAGGTAATGAATAAATCGTTCACATGGTATTGAGATTGAATAGGGCCTCCCACCCATCGGACTATTAGTGTGTAGCTTTATAGACATGCTTCGGTACTCGGTCTTGCTGGGAGCGAGTTAAGCTTTTCCTTGATGAGCGCGCATGGGCTGGACCGTTTGCCACAAGAAGGTCCATGCACCCACAACACCATCAAATGCAGCTGCGCTCCCTCTGCCTTGCCTGCTGCAACGCCAAGGCCGCACCTTCCCCGAGAGTGGCTTCCCAGGCTCGGTCAGTACCTGGGGCACGTCCTCGGGGGCCCAGCGCAACTTTCAGCCACGGACGCCGAGCGCCGCCCGCTGGCCCTCCGGGTGCTGCAGGCCGTGCTGGTCGTGGTGTCGAGCCCTCTCCTGCTTCAGCTGACAGCGTCTGCGCAGTGCCTGGCCCTCTCTCAACTACAGGTGCCTGGCAAGGCTCTGGAGCAGAGTGTGAGGGAGGTACAGGTCAGCTGCAGGGGGCCGGCCCAGCGGCAGATGACCATCCTTGTGGCCTCGGCGGACCAGGTTTTGGACTCTGCGGACCCTGCGGACTCTTCAGGCAAGGCCAAGGCAGGCATGGCGGCTGCCTTAGCGGTCAAGGGGATGCCGTCTTCTTAGAGTTCAGCGGTGGTGGAGACCCTCAGGGCCCGTAACCCAATCTCCCATATGATTTGGCTATAAGACTTAAGCTACCTGTTACCAGCCCACTTATTTCGTCCAGCTCATCCTGTCGTCAATCCACCGCTTATAACGTCCCCCGTTGATCCTGCCACCCCGCTCTCCTTCCCGTAGGATGGAGGGCGTCCTGAGCAGCGAGTGCGGCCTGTCCCTCCTCGCTCTTCTTACAGAGCCGCTTGACACGGCCGCCCTCATGTCAGGTGGCAAGGCGATGCCGCTCTCAGCTCCGTCTGCGTCGCTACCAGGAGGCGGCCTCGTGGTCAATACCATGGACGAGTCATCGTCCTTAGCCCTGCGGCAGTCGCCTCGCTCCCTGATGGGGCAGGTGCAGAACCTGCCAGGCCTCGTGCATGGCGCCTCCTAGGGTATGCGCCAGCCCAGCTTCATGGCCAGGACATTCAACATGGAGCACGTGTTGGAGCTCCTGGAGCAGAAGGAGGACGAAGGGGAAGCCTTGCTGAAGGTGGCTGGCGCTCGGGCTGTCCTGAGCCCTGTGACCAGCAAGGACCTGCAGGTTTCGGAGCCACCCAACATGTAAATCAAACAGGATCTGGACATGGTGTCCAAGGCTCGGCAGGCAGGGTGTAGGGCGCACGATCCGGCGTGATGCTCGCACATGCACATTGACCTGCATGGGCTTGCTAGGCACCTGCACCTCAGGGTTGTGTGATCTCCCCTTATATGGCCGTGGCCTACGACTTTTTATGCTCTATGAATCTATGCCTGTCCTTGTAACGTGATTGTTGACACGTTTTTGCGACCTAGGGTACCCCATGCGCCTGGTGGTGCGCCATTAACTGCAATATAAAATGAATGCCTGACATGGGCCTCCCTGAATCCAATCATGCTTTCGATAGTTCGTTGTTGTGATTGGTGGAGGCACCCACAAGGTACCAGTAGTGTCAGAAGAGGAGTGGTCCATGGGGTTCGTAGCTCGGTACCATCAAAGGTGATATTTTAAACTAAATAGGAGGCTCGCCTGGGTTACAACACCCGCTTGTGGTCCTGGAGCCAGGGAGTATAGGCTGTATAAATGTTTGTATTTCAGCATGCATATAACTATATAAGCCACATTGGCATGCCGATGAGTTGCCGCAACTGGACCACTGAGGACCAAATCTGGGTCAGGGCGGGCTAAAACCATGCCACCACAAGTGCAGACCATGATGCCATGATGCAGCCAAGTTACAGCTGAGGCACCTGAGATAAACAATGATGCGCTGGTATGGGGTCCCGATGTAGAACACAGTGTGAACGGAAGGGAACGGCAATCAGGACGTGATGGAAAAGCAGCCAGTCTAAGAGGTTGGCGGTGTGGAGGCGCCATGCGGTGGTGGTGCTGAGCCGATTGGGTGCATAACGTTCTGCTGGTTCAACAGAAGTCAAAGCGGCTCACACATGCCTTAAGGGCACAGGCGGTAAAGCCTCATGATGATCATCTTGCCGGGGTCATCGTTGCCCTGATGTCTTTCAGTGTCATGCCGTCCAAACGGGCCTTTTGATCAGCGGACAATTCGAAGTTGAGCCTCCGGGAGACTGAGCCATGCAGCTTGTACGTTAACCTAAATAAATGAGTAAAATTAGAGGGTATTTAATTATGGTTAAGGCATTCCAGGGATGGGAACACGAAATCAACATTTCAGCTAACCTACCGTATGTAAATAATAAAGTGCAAGAGGTGAACAAATCTTAAAACAACAGAATAACATATGTTGATATGTGGATTATGCAGTAAGATGGGTTAATGACGTTACACCTCTGTGCCATGCTGAAATGAAGCGCGGCACTATGATGGGTGCACCTTACTCCACCAAAATATTATTAAGGAGGGAACAAAACACAATAAAATAAAACAGGTGATCAGTATGCCTCAAATAGACGGTATACCGTGGCGTGGTTCTGGCTCCAAGCTGAATTTGCTGATACTTACCATTTCACGCCAGAAGTCGGGGGGCGTAGCTTTCACCATTCTTAAACACTCCTTACAATCTAATGTTTGCCTGCCGGGCACTCACATGTCCGCATCTCTTGCGGCCTCCTCCGGAGTCTCCTTTGAGCATCCACAGATCACCTTCCCCTTGCCTCCTGGTACGTACACCCGTGCGACCCATGTTTTTTTGTTGCGCATCTGAAGAAGAGAGGGCAGGGAATTGAATTTGCTGGGATAAAATGTTGGGGCCTTTCACAAACTGCCGGTATCATAGGGCAGCTCATGCGCGCACTTAGTCTGGATACATGACTGTCATGGGTTAGAGCTACACGACTGCCGTGTATCCAGACCAGTCGCTGGATACAAAAGTAGGGTCGTTGTCAGCGGGGACTGCTGCGCAGTCCCTGCTGCTGCTGCAGGCACTTGAGCCCGCCGACGTCCACCTTCTGACCAGCGACCCTCGTATTGTTGCTTCTATTCCTGTGTTCCCTTCCTTCTCTTGATAGATTGGTCTCTGCGCAAATGACACAAATACGCGATAGCTCAGGAAACCCACAGCGCAAATATGCTGTTTGTGAGGGGTCCCAGTCGTTGAAAGAGAAAGCGACTTCCAGCCACAAAACCCCTGAATGCTACAGCCTGTTCACCCTGGTGAGCTCTGCCTGCATGATATAGCCCGGAATCTTGGACGCCCACTGACATACCCTGCATCTCTGCCCTGCATTCACGCTGCGCCATCCCGTTCCCCCCTAGTACCTAGCATGTATTGCATGCATGGTGCAGCATAGCCGCACCCACTACGTAGCATGTGCTACATGAATGTTGCAGTTAATACTGAGGAGATGAGGAGGGGGATTCTGAGGGAGAGGGGTCCGAGCGGCAGGAATCTGAGGGGGAGAGGTCTCCTAAGATGAGCCATGCATGCCGTGCGCTCAGGCGGTACAACACACATCACACATAACATTGCGGCAGTAGTGGCCGATGCTTGACGACTCGTTTTATGTGATTGATTGGCTTCTTTTGGTGAGGAATCTGAGAAATGAGGCAAGGAAGTCGTCTTCTTCATTGTTGGTGACTTACAGGTAGGGCTGATGATTGTGGAAGAACGAATTGGTCAGTTATTAATTGAAGTGACATTACCGGTAAGCCCCAATGAACAGAAGAAACGAAATGAGAGAGACCGTTCCAGTCGGTAAATATTCGGCTTCACATTCTGGTACTGTGGGCTGCCTGGTACTGATAATCTCAGTGATTTACAGGAATCATTCTCCAGTATAGCATCTGTACTGGAATGCCAACAAAGCTCTGATGTGTTCCTGGGATACCGGTATTCCATTCCAGAGTACCAACATACATGCTCCTAACTTAAAGATAGACCATTACTGTTGTTGTTTGAAAGCGCGTTTAGGTATAAGTTGATATAAAAAAAAATCAATGCAAACTTCCAACCTTTCCCAACTTGCCCGCTGAACGTAGCGGAAGTCGACACCCTTGAGAGCTCTCGCCAGACGCTCCATTTCCTCCTTGATGTCTTGCAGTTCCATGCTGTCCAGATGTGCCTTTCGATCAGCAGTCACATCAAAGTTGAGCTTGGCTTCTGGGCCATGCAGCTTGTATGCAAGTCTGAATGAGTGAAACAAGGGAGAGAGTTTGATGATCCCGAGGGTAGATAGGCAAGGAATAGGAACATGAATCCAGCATTATAAATAACAGCCAATCTAAGTAATCATGGGAAATGGAAAATGCAAAGCTCTGAGAACAAACGAGGACAGCATATGCGCGAATATGCACTGTGATGTAACCATGTGCGTCTATTATAACCAAGGCAGCACACACACACACACACACATACACAATAAGACAATTGTTTCTCATAGCTCTGATGTATGGTATTTACATGGATGTGGCTCTGGCCTCAAGCTGGGTGCGCCTCTCCCGTCATCTCACCCTCTAAGGTGGGGGACATTCCTGTATATGTGATAATGCCACAGCCCATGTCGTTTACCCGCCACTCACGTGTCAGCGTCCCCGGCTGCCTCCTCCGGGGTTTCTCTGACACATCCACAGATTTGCTTTCCTTTGCCCCCAGGGATACGCAACATGGCGACCCATTTATTGACCTTTAGGAAAGAGGGCAGAGCATTAAAGGATTGTCAAAAAAATAAGAACCTGAGGCCTTACCCATAAACTGAGGTGCATCAATGTATGTATCCATTATTATAAGCTGGAAGTACGTACAAGGATGCATGATAAGCTGGCATAGGAGTGCTTCGTCACGTTGAAAATGAAATAGAAGTAGCATACCATGAACGTAACATCTCCAATGAAACCCAAGTACCATAATATTTTATTATCAAAGACAGGCGCTCGGGACTCGTCATGCTCGGAGCATGATGCATGTCAGTCAGCACCAGTGCATGATCCATACCGTCCGACACTGACTGACAGACTTCACCGATTTCAATCATGATGCGACTAAGGATGCAAAGACTACGTTAGTTGTTACTGTGCTCACATTCAAATAAACATACCAGAAGCCAGACGATGATGACCCAGGTGCTGCTGTTGCTCCTGCTGATGGTGATGATGATCCCTGCCCGGAGGCTGCTGCGGAGGCGGATGAGGCCCCCCTCTTGGTCGCAGGCTGTGTTGTTGTTGCCACACCCCGGGTGTTTGGCAACACCATCCCTGCCGACCAAGACCCTAATTGTTCTGCCAGCGGCCTCAAGACAGCAGCCGCGTACATGGGGGATATTCCTATCAGGGCCGGCGAGCGCGGCCATGCCGCCCGCCTGCAGACTGCAAGTAGACGCCCCGGTGGTCGGTAGCTCCACCAAGCTGCCCCGCTCTCCACACAGGCGCTGCGCCCTGTCTTCATCCGGCTTCAGCGGTTTGGAGGCTCCGGAAGCCAACGCTGCTGCTGAGGACAGCCCACACAGCAGTGAGGCTGATTCGGCAGGACGACAAGTGAAGCTGCAGGGTCTGGGCTGAACGAGTGAGGCTGATGGGATGAGCAATGGCGACAGCAGGGCCCCCCATGAGCACCACCCATTTCCAGTGTTGTGGCTGTGCACGCGCCCCAGATTTGTAGACGAGACGGCCCTTGGGGACCAGGTTAAGACGCAACAAATTAAATCTGTGGGGGATGCAGGGAGGCAGGGAGGACCCATTGGCTGGCTTAGATGGAGGACTAAATGATGCGGTGGGTGGCAGGGGCGGGCGGGAGGGGCGGCCTCGGCCCATGCAGCACTGTCTTCTTAACCATCACGTCAGTGTATGTGGGACATAATTATGTCCTTCTTTCCATCTGTACAGGATTTGAATGATCTGCAGCGTTTACGATATGTTGATGGGCTGCCATACTGGCGATATGAGATCCTTCACCGGACCAGCTTCAGGAGGGAGCAGTGGGGATGATATAAGCTTGGCGAGAAGCTTACATAGGTAAAGAATAGTGCATACGCTGGGCTCTGCTGAACTCTCGGCAACGTGGAGTTGGTAGGGAATGACTAGGCTCAGTACCAGCTACCATGCACAGTCTGGGTCATGGTGCAGCCATGTCATGCATCCTCATATGTGAGGGGGCAGGCACATGGAACCCGGCGCTCTAGTCGGGGGGAGAGAGAAGATCGTGTGACGGGTTCGATCCCTCAACCTCTGGGTATGGATACCACCAGCGTAATACCACCGGACCATTTCCCCTCCTAGGTATGCGAACATGATCCCTTCCTGTACAGCCCAAGCAAGGCAGCTATCATGCCAGCTACTTGCCATATCTGGCTGCCTTATTACCAAAGTGTTTCCTGAAAACACCGGTGCTGGTACTACTGTTAGTCGCAGCGCTCTTGAAGCGGCTAGCTGATGCAAGGTTTGAGCAGATCCTGTATGACAGCATTCCCCTAGTTCTTCAAAGAGAGGGCGGTTGTCAGTTTATCAAGGCTTGGCTACTGGGTCGGTTCATACTGATCTGCCGAACATGCATGCCCCGCTTGCTTCATGCCTTCATGGTCTGTATCCAGGGCCGCCGCTTCCAGTTCGGAAGATAGCGGATGACGTATGTTTGAAAGAAGAGGGACTGAGTAGATGAGTGAGAGTGCCAAATCCCGGTGAATGAATCAAGCCCTGTGATTCTCGCAAAATCCAGGTAACCCTGAACTGCACTAAGGAAATACCAGTGCGCAATCTTGTCGCAAAGGAGTGCTCAGGGATAGGTCGATGGGTAATACTCAGAAAACGGTCATCAACATATATTGATTTCGTCGGGACCCTCTTTGGGCCTGTCTTTGATCTACGGTGAACACGAAAGCTTAGTGCGCAGAGTATTATCCGGTAGTGTAAACTCACCTTGCAACGTCATTAAAAGATGCTCCTGCATTCTTTAGCACTCGCTTGCTTTCACAAGTTGACAGTAGACTCCCTTTCTTTCCAGAGGGTATTTGAATCGGTACTGCGGCTTATCTTGATGTTAATGACTTCCAGAACCTTGCAGCGTCCAGCTGCGATGTCAGCCAAGTCCTGGAAGACCGCCCCATCCTGTCACAGATGCGGAATTGCGGACCTCGGACAAGCAAGCCGCGCTGGACTGCACCGTCGCCGCTGGGATAATAGACAAGTAGACATTGCATGGCTGATGCTGAGATTGCATGACATGCCAGCACGGCCCCACTCCCACCTCACCAGCATGGCGCCGGGCAGCCCAGCCACCTGGCGTGTGCGCTACCCCCCTTGACAGGGGCATGCTGCTCATGGATCTCAGAGCCTGCCCATCTCTATATGCTGCTACCCAGGGCGGGCACGTCACCCTCATTATCTTCCTGTACAGCCGGATGCGAAGGGGGCGCCAGCCCCTACAGATGATCGATCATGTCATGGTGTGGCCGCTGGTGTCCGAGCTATAACACGCGGGTCGTTTATAGTATTTCCTTTAGAGATGTGTGCAGGTGACTTAAGTGCTAGTGTGCCAGTGTGCATTTGGATTCGATTGATGATAAGTTCACGTATTCTAACTCTTTCGAACACTGTAGTAGGGCGGTTGCGTTGATGCAGTAGCAACATAAGCACCTAATACTGAAGATACTTTGGGCTGCCTCTCTTCTTTGTGTTCTTCGCCTTCATTCCCCCTTGCCTTCAGTTTCTTTTCTTCCAACAGGACAGGTGGCTGAGCCTTTTTGAGCAGGGCCCAGAGGTGTTATGTCATCGACATCAGCACCATGAGCCATGTACCCACCCATGGGTGCCATGTACCAGTATTCTCTACCATCCCAGGAGTTGCCAGGAGTAAATCAATACATTCAATACCGGAATAATAAAACTCGTCGCCAACGCTGTATCACCACAAGAAAACAGCCCAATCCTTTGACCAAATTTATTATAAACATTTTTGCTTGTAAAGATATTTCCTGTATAAGTAATTATTGTTTCACAGAATCTGTTGTCACGGCATTTTGATTTCTCAAATTCCTTTCCAGCCTTGGCTTCTTTTGCAAATCCATGCACGCGTTGTCACTGCTAAAGATTGCTTATGTTCAGTTACTTTACAAGTAACGCTTTCCTTTATGCCTGTCACTATTGGGCGCCCACGTGGTCGAGCCTTTTTGAGCAGGGCCCAGAGGTGTAATGTCATTGGCATTGGCCCGTCACTCTTCTTCGGCTGGCAGCACTCATAACCTTGAATCCTCTTAACAGCTCACACGTGTAACATTGTGGCATTTTGCATCTCACATTTTTCCTTCTTCATAGATTACTACAGTAGTTGTTTAGGCTTCACCGGTATCCCGCAATTTCTTGTTCTCTTTCGTCTAGTTTCCTCCCTCCCACCAGAGATGCAGCTCAATTTATTGTACAAGTTTTTTAATGTTTTAAGACATCATGCAACGAAATCGCTTGTGGGGGACACTTGTCAAACAAAGCTATCACACCATCCTGAAAATTGGCAGAGGCTTTGCCACAAATCATCCAACCGTTATGACATCGTTCCTCTACAGCCATAAAGCATTGCATTTTCATTCACACAAAAACATAACTCGAGTTTAAGTTGCAACTTGACGAGGGCATGACTAGAATTCAGCCTTCAAAAACAGAGTCTGCTGCTCTCTCGCCGGCCCCTCCTTTCAAATCCGAGGGTCTTCTCAATAGGTGGGACAAACAGCAACCATCCTCCCAGTCAGCGCCTGTCACGCCTGATCGGGTTGCAACGAGTCTTGCCAATGGATCTAGCAGAGCTGCTTATTCATGGCTGAGCTTTTTGTTTGCCGACGTGGCGGAGCTCATTTCAGCATGGCCCAGAGGTGTAATGTCATTGTTTCATGGTTGGGCTGCACCATGGTCCTGGCCATGGTAGCACAATCCGGCTGAACCTGTGCCGTATCGAGCCCTATCGTGTCACTAAGGTAGTCCAATCCGGCTGAACCTGTACTGTATTGCGCCGTATCATGCCGTATTGCGCAGTATCATGCCGTATCGTGCCACCATGGTCCTGGCTGTGCATGGTACCTGGCATTGAGCTTCACATCCCCTGCCAGCTCCACGCAGCCCAACAGGTATGCAAAGGAGATCATGGCTGGGAGCGTTGGCTTGGGGTCTCCTCCCCTGGCACTGGATAAGCAACAGGCATGCGAGGTAACAAAACAATCGTCAGAACAGTTGCCCTGACTACACGGGAAGCACCAGTGGTAACGGTTTCCAGCGGCTCACGCACAACATTCATAACAAATGACGATTATTCCAGGGAGACGCTTTTGTTTGGTTGCTGTCGGCTAGCTGCTGGTCTGAGTATCAGATACAACACCCCCACCGTCTCCCTTCTCTCGGACATGCGCCAGATTTCCCTTTTTAGGCCTGGGGGGGCTTTCCTGTGGAAAAGAGAAAGCCACACCATAGACTTGTTTTGCTTTCATGCGAGGCAAGTAGTCACAGTTATATTTTACCGTGGGGCCTCGGTTTATTAAGGGACAGGGGCCATGAATAGTTTTATGTTATTCCTCGAAGCCTCTCTCATAGAAACTGGCACTTTCATGGCAAGATTAGGCGTAGTAACTGCAGGGGGTAGGTGAGAACACACAGAGCATGACAAAAATAATACCTGTACGGTTGTGGGAGAGTGTGGGGAGAGTGTGAGAAGAGTGTGGGGAATTTGAGCGGTGTCGATACTCACAGGCGAAAATTCCAAGGTTCTTATTAGTAATTAAGTAAGCCATGCCACCCTGAATTGATTAATTAATATACCGCGTATTATTCCGCGCAAGCCAATGAACATAAAACGGTCAAAGGACATCTACGGTATTCAAAGCGAAGACACGCACCTGACACTTCTACCGAGCGCAACGGGGAAACATGGTTGGGTCTTGGATGAGCGCCGCCGTCCAAGGGTTGGTATGGGTGCTCGTAGTTCTCCTTGCCCATGATGTGGCCTGGACGCAACAGGAGGCAGGCCGCAGGGTCAACGCGGCATCAGGAACAAGTGAGGTCGTCCATGCCATATTCTGATATTCAGGAGGGGGGAGAGAAAGAGAGAAAGAGAGAGAAAATAAAGTTGTGCACCTACTGAAGCTTTTTTGTTACCATTTGGCTGATACGAGCGAGGGGGGGCAAAAAAAACCTGGGGACCCCATGCCCCCCAAAAAAAGAGCACCCAAGCCTACCACCCACCCACCTACCGCCTCCGGAACCCATTGAAATTCAAATATCTCAGTCATAATTCAAAATTACAGGGCATGCAAGGGGTGTTTTTTGATCAGCTCGTCAAGGCGCTTTTACTGGTATATTTCAATTTGTTAGGTGGTGACAATTCATGCCAACAGTCAATTTTGGTACTGGGCTCAGCCAGGCTAATGACTTGCGACTACTTTTAGCTAACGATCACATGTTTCCAGAAGGCAGATGGCCTGGATGGCAGTGGCAATGCGATGGCATCAGCCTTCATCTTGGCCATGAGCTCCTTCACTGTCTTCTTCCTCCCCCTCAGCGGGACCTCTTTGCCCACTACTCCCTCTAATTCCTCCACCGTCACCGCATAGCTTGCCACATCTGCCTCCGCCAGCTGCTGATCGGGATGGGCTGTCAGCATGTGATCAAGGTAGAGATAGCTCCAGACCCACGGGCGGGGGACGGGCTCGCAGGTTTTGGCTCAGCTGGGACAGCAGCTGGGTCAGCAGCTGGGGTAGCTAGGGGTGGAACGGGAGCAAACCCGAGCGTTCTCTGCCGCTTCGAAACGCGTGGTTCCGCGGAAGCTGCCATGCACTCCCTCCCATTCTGGTGGCGTCTGACGTTTGCAGGGTCGGCGGATACGAGGACCTTGCCACAACGGCCAACAATACCATGTGCTGCGTGAAATACAGCTCTTTCTAACGCTGGCTCAGCTGGTTTCGGGGTGTGTCCAATGGGGCCAAACCCTCAGTGTGGGGGGCCAGAGGGTCATGTGGTAATTCAAGCAACATTTTATGATGTAAATGGACTCGTGTTGGCAAGAGGAACACAGAGGTGCCACTGCCAGCCTCAACAGACCTCCAGAAAAAAGATACGAAGTTTTCTAAATATTGGATTTTTTTGGAGACCACCCACCCACCCACCCACCCCCCACTTTGCCCCCCCCCATATCTCCCAACCCCCTGGGCCCAAGAAATATTTAAAAACAGCTATGGAATGCTCTCGTCAAGCTCTACAAAAAAGGGGCATGGGGTCGATTTTTTTGTTTTCGCCCCCCCCTTGGATACGAGTGAGATATTAATAGGCTGGATGGCAGCATTGGCATCAGGACTCAGGATGTGTCAGGTGGATTGTGCAGCTACCTGCTGTCTCAGCGGCGGCGCTTCCCGGGTGACGGATGGCATGGCTTGCTTGTTGGATGAATCGCCTGACTGCACTGCCTGAGAAAAAGCAGTTAAGGGGATGAAGCGTTCGGAGCAGTGCTGTGCATTTGCACCATTATTCAAAAATCATGTAAGTAATTCAGGTCCCTTACTGGTAAGAGTAGCTGATTTGCCTTGAGATTACGGCGTCTGATACTCTGCTATGGAAGTCAGCCACAGTAAGGACCGTAGTTGGCACAGCACTGGTTCGGAGGGGTGTGCACCCGGGAATGAATTTTTCCCATTGAAGTTCAAGCAGGCAGCAGGCGAAAGCCCATTATACGCTGAAAGCAGCGTAGGTGGGGAAGTGTTCAGGGACAACGCAACGATCAGCACATCATGAAACGCCATGCGCTGATCGTTGCATTATCATTGTCATGCGCTGACAGTGAAGGTAACACGAGAGCAGGTTGGTTCAAGTCACGTTGATCATGTGACGGCTGGCCTGTGTGTATGGAGCCCCGTCCAAGATGGCACTGTAGGTGGCTATCAGTTGATGCCCCAGTCGAACCTCGCCTGCCATCATGCATGCACCTGCATGCCGCACATAGCAGCTTATGCCGCACCTGCATGTGCCTGCATGTCGCACCTAGCAGCCCACTCTTGCCTAACCTGCATGCCACACCTAGCAGCCCAGTCATGCCAAACCTGCATACCTCGCCTAGCAGACCATGCCGTACCTGCATAAGCTTACATGTGCCTGCATGCCACACCTAGCAGCCCACTCATGCAGTCATGCAGCACCTGCATGCTCCTGCAAGCCGCACCTGCTTCTTGAAAGTACTGCCCTGATGGCAACTTTCCAGCAGCGCCTTCCGCTTCAGCTACTGGGCTGACAGCCTGCTCGTGGTGCTCACGATGCCCTCCAGCATGGGCGGGAGCAGGACCATGCTCGCTGTCATGGCGCGAGTGGGTGTCGGGGTGATGGTAGTTGTCCTTTCCCATGATACGACCTGGCAGGTCAGGTAGGTCATACATGGGAAGGCAACATGGATTTGTGAGCCTGGCCATCGATAAAGATTCGATGGGAGAGCAAAAACAGCCACACACCGGCCTTATAGGGGATTATATACTGGCGTCAACCTGGCCTTCCTGACTACTTGATGCGCATGTCAACTGTCTGGTACTTCTTTGGGAGCTGTACGGTACTACGGTACATGATTCTCCAGCGCAAATATACATTCTGCGTGGGCTGTGCATGAATTCAAGTGCTCCCGCGTAAAAATACATAATCATGTGAGGTGGTTTGGGCACTATTGCTGCAGCACAGCGACTTAATTCCTCTACCAATCTACCTGTAATAGAAACAAGGTTTTGGGTATTGTGGCTTGTTCCCCCCACGGTTCGCTCTGCCTGGCCCTTTTGCAAAAGGCTGTGGGTGATTGCGTTAACTTTGTAACATCAACAGAAGACAAACATCTACACCCTAGGGGCATGTTGAGGGAACAGCGCAGCTCAGGGCCAGAGCCACATCACAACCGATTTATAACCATCTGGTCAATTGCGCACCTGCAGCCTCAGAAGCTGCATCAGGGGCTTCTTTGAAGATATGCGTGGTCTCCGCCAGTAATGCCTTGGTCTTGTCCCTCAGTGTCTGGCTCTAACAAGGACAGCGGAAGCGGGATATCCACTCAGAGAGTGATTGGCGGACAGCAGCGATAGCAGGATAGCATCAACGCTCATAAGAATAGGCAGGTAGCAGCATTTGCAGGATAGCATTCACTCAGATTTATTGACAGGCAGATAGCAGCAAGCCAGCAGTAAGCCAATAACAGGATATCATTAACACAGATAATGATAGGCATATAGCAGCAAGCCAGCAATAACAGGATAGCATTCACTCAGATAATGACAGGCATACAGCAGCAATAGCAGCATGGATCCTGTTTCCACTGTCCTTGTCTGAGCACAGTGGCAGCAGGATAGCATTCACTCAGATTCACTCATCGGATTACGAAGCAGGAATGCAGACGCCGGTCAGCGTGAGGATTATGTTATCATGAACTGCTGTCACCCTGCCGTCTCGTCAAGGGTTCAGACCATTTAAAAAAATTCTTCAAACCAGTGAAGGGTTGAAACCAGATAAAAACAGCGTTTGGTTTTCACATCACCACCATATGTTTCGTACCATGCGGTGCATGGGCAAGCGCCCCTCCTTTGCGCGCGACAAGTTCAAGTTCATGGATGTAGGGAAGCCTCATCCTCAGCAGCTCTGTCGTGCCAAGAATAGGTGACATAAAACTTGGAATAGCTTTCACCTACCATGCAGGCTTGCATGCATGCAGTCATGGCTGGGCGAGAGCCCCTCTGTCTGGACAGTGTTACCCCCCAGCAGCAGCTTTACATTTAATCTAGTTAACGTGGTGTTGGGCATCTTTTTCCTTGAAGTCACCCACCATACGATGCATTGGTGATTGTCCCTCCACCTGCATCGGTGACTGCTCCTCGCTCTGCTGAACATGTTCGCCCTCAGCGGACGCCCCCCCCCCAGCAGCTTCATAGGGGCCCACCGAGACGATGATGCCGCATGGACGCTCCTCAGGTTGGGGATGTCTCTCCCAAGGTAGCTCCTAGGTAAGTATGGCATGCCCTAGGTCAGCGTCTGCAAAATGGGACACCTACTGGCTTCCAAATGGGATACCTACTGGCTACTCGCTTCCAAATGGGAGACCTACTGGCCACTGGCGGCAAAATGGGATACCTACTGGCTACCAATAACGAGAAGCTGAGGCACTATTCACCGGTACCTCTACACTCTTGGCGAGTCCATGACCAAGTCTCCCTTGAATTCTGTTGTTTTGTACCAAAGTACCATTACTAGTCACATTGCCTCAGAACAATTTGTGCCAGCTCTAAGCTGGCTAACATGCCCTGTTCGTCTCAAAGCAAAGGCTTCCTCTGTTCGCACTATCATTTGTTCCTGTAACCGACGATTTCTGACCGATTGCTTTTATCGCCTGTTGAGATTTGCGTGCTGTTCTCCAGCCCACTTTCACAGCCCACCCAACCCTTACCTCATCCTGCACCTCCTCTCCTTGCTGCTCCATGGCTGAGTGAGTATGGAGCGGGTCGGAACCATGCCCAGCTCCTGCGGCAGCGAAGAAAACCAACAGAGGAGATGGCATGCGGATTATGGTTTAGCGGGCACCGCCTTACCGAGATTCCGATTGTGATTCGCTCCTTCGATAATGAGCGATGGTATCCATGCAACAAGGAATTAAGGTAGCTGCAAGTACTGCGGCCGCTCAGACATGCATGGGAACAATTAAGCCTTTCTCCATTCCCGGTACTGGAGTCTGACTGTCTGAGCCATATTGCCATGGCTCTGCCTGGATGTCAGCACTCCAGACATGCATGCTTTACTTAAAGAAGAAGAGGCTGACGGTTTTGAAGGCGGTTTCATGCCTGTTCAATGGGCACGTGAATGTGAGTTATTCAAATCAGTCATACTGGCATGCCCCATCCTTGTCGCGGCTTAGGACATCCTCCATTCCTCCCCCCACAAAAACACATACATAGCTACCAGGGAGAAGCCAAGTAAGCGCTTTCCTTGCCAATGAAAGATTACTAAAGAGTCAGATTCTCCAGGGCATCGAGGCGACTTTGCTTGCCTGTTTTTAAATCCCGTTTGGGCATCGAGAGAGACCGACCTGTGGCAGCAGACGTCGTTTTTAGCGGACATCAATAGAGATTCAGCCACAATACACAGTTTGAACGCTTGTAGAGCTGCTCACCTGTTTGCAAGGCCGCAGGAATCCGGGCTGCCGGAAATGCAGGTAAGGTCCGGACAGGACGAACGAGTAACGCCAGCTTTCCGATTGCTTCTGCCAGGTGTGTCAAAAGTAGTTAAAGATGAAAACCAACTTCAGTTCTAGGGCTCTTCAAGATTGAAGACGTTTATTAGTTGAGACTGCTATCAAAACAAATGCGAAACCCTAGACAGGGGTCTGGACAGGGGTGCCGTAGGGTGTCGTAGTACTACTACCTACACACATTCCCTCCCTTTGTGGTTGCTATTTACGAACGTCAGTAGCCCAAGTGCCTCAGATTTTGGGTAGGTTTTTCAGGATTTGGCGGTCGAGGTCATAGCGCTCTTAGGGTAAACTGCGTCCCCGAGGCGCCTGGCCTGGCCCGTCTTGGGGGGATACGTGGCATCACACTTTTTGTGCCAGCCGAACTTGTCTCTTTTCTTGACAGCTCCTTCTTTGTTTGTCTTGCCTACGTTCGGTGACCTAGTTACGAACGTCGTCAGTAGCCCAAGTGCTCCAGATTTTGACGAGGGCTTTCAGGGTTTGCTGGGTGAGGTCATAGCGATTCTAGGGTAAACTGCGTCCCCGAGGCAGACGTCGCGTCAGGCCTGGCCCGCCTTGGAGGGATACGTGGCGTCACACATTTTGTGTCAGCCAAACTTTTCACTATTCTTGACTGTGCCTTCTATGTTTTCCTTGCCTACGTTCGGTGACTAGTTACGAACGTGGTCAGTAGCCCAAATGCCTCAGATTTTGATGCCAGGTTTACAGGGTTTGCTGGGTGAGGTCATAGCGCTTTTAGGGTCAACTGCGTCCCCGAGGCGCTCGCAGTCGGACGTGACGTCAGGGACACGTGACATCACACTTTTTGCGCCAGTCGAACTCTTGTTTGATCCTGACCGTTCCTTCTTTGTTTGTCTTGCCTACGTTCGGTGACCTAGTTACGAACGTCGTCAGTAGCCCAAGTGCCTCAGATTTTGAGGAGGGCTTTCAGGGTTTGCTGGGTGAGGTCATAGCGCTTTTAGGGTGAACTGCGTCCCCGAGGCAGGCAGTCGGACGTGACATCAGGGAACACGTGACATCACACTTTTTGTGCCAGTCGAACTCTTTCATCCTGACCGTTCCTTCTTTGTTTGTCTTGCCTACGTTCGGCACCCTAGTTACGAACGTCGTCAGTAGCCCAGATGCCTCAGATTTTGAGGAGGGCTTTCAGGGTTTGCTGGGTGAGGTCATAGCGATTTCAGGGTCAACTGCGTCCCCGAGGCGCGCGCAGTCGGACGTGACGTCAGGGAACACGTGACATCACACGTTTTGCGCCAGTCGAACTCGTGTTTCATCCTGACCGTTCCTTTTTTCTTTGTCTTGCCTACGTTCGGCACCCTAGTTACGAACGTCGTCAGTAGCCCAAATGCCTCAGATTTTGGTGCCAGGTTTACAGGGTTTGCTGGGTGAGGTCATAGCGCTTTTAGGGTCAACTGCGTCCCCGAGGCGCTCGCAGTCGGACGTGCCGTCAGGGACACGTGACATCACACTTTTTGCGCCAGTCGAACTCTTGTTTGATCCTGACCGTTCCTTCTTTGTTTGTCTTGCCTACGTTCGGTGACCTAGTTACGAACGTCGTCAGTAGCCCAAATGCCTCAGATTTTGGTGCCAGGTTTACAGGGTTTGGTGAGAGAGGTTAGCGCTTTTAGGGTCAACTGCGTCCCCGAGGCAGACTGTCGAACGTGACGTCAGGGACACGTGACATCACACTTTTTGTGCGAGCAGTCGAACTCTTGTTTCATCCTGACCGTTCCTTCTTTGTTTGTCTTGCCTACGTTCGGCGACCTAGTTTCCCGTACGGTTCCCCGTAGAGGCAAACGTCGCATCGGCCTCGGCCTCGACTATCTTGGATGGATACATCGCATCATACTCTCCTTGCCAGTCGAACGTTTCTTCTTGGCCGTCCCATCTCTGTCTGTCTTACTTGCTTACTGTACGTCCCATGTATCGTCCACCGCCGACAATGATGCATTCGTGTTCTGCACTCGTCGCTTCCGCCGCTCGCGCGCTCATCCCGCAATTATAGTAGGTGAGGGTGGAGACCACACATTTTTCATTTCAGTTCGATATCTTTGGTGTAAACGGCAGGGGATGCCTGTGGTTCCAACAACTCTTGCCCTCAGGCTTCCTTCGTGTTTACTGAGTGGCATGCATGGGAATATGCGTGGGGTATCTATCCTGATAACTCCTGCCGTGTCGCATTGCAAAAGACTATCACACTTAGGTATTCTCAATCATTTTCTCGGCCAAATCCCACAGTCCCTGACCTGTCCTACATTGCATGTTCCTTGCTCAGGTTCTGAGGACTGGTACCGATCCTCAACCCATTCTAACAGAATCTAACCAAGACCATCCAATGCGAATGCTCAATGCAGCAGTAGCGGTCTAGTAGCAGATCCAGCAACAGATCCAACGGCAGATAGATCCATCTGATGACATATGGGTCTCGTGTCTTAGAGGCCTTATCAGCCCATCCTGCCAATGCGTTTACTTTGGGCAGAGACAGCAGCTCAGGTGAAGCTGCAGCCCACCTCTCTGCTCTGCTCATCATGGAGGAAGAAGCAGGCTGTGCCGGCAATGAGTCAACATCTGCCCAGCAGCAGGCCTTAGCGGTATCTGGAGGATGGTGTGAGGAGGAGGACCTGCTGGCCCGCATCTTCGACGGCTTCCCACACCTGCAGATCAGCAGCTCCCAGGAGCAGAGTGACGTTATGCGCCTCGCTCAGCTCTTCCAAGATTTCACTGAGTTTTTGAACAACGCTCAGAGCCATGCCAAGGTGATTTCTGACCTACTAATGGGGTTTGTACCTCATTAGACCAATTTGTGTTTGCCTCCGTGATGTTGCAATAAGCTGGTAGGAATCCCCGGGGAGCCACTGGTTGATCCTGTCCTCTGTCCTGGTTTATTTTAGTGCTCAAACCGGTTTGTGAGCACCTGGCTATTCCATTAGGAAAATCTGACGCTCTGCCATGATACCGGTACGTCAAAGGGGGCAAATTTATTACTGATGCTGGGTGGCTGGCAGCATGCAACACTGGTAATTTGAAAATAAAAGATGCATTGAAACTGAATCCTTTTTAGGATCCTCCTGCTGGCTTGTTGAACGGTCAGGGCCTGCGTGGGGCGCCCCTGTGGTCCGACCTACCTGCTGCAAGCCTGCAAGCGCTGGTCTCGGCTGCCACCATCCTGACATCAACAGACCGCCGGCTCCAGTGGTTCCCTCAGTACGGCAGTGCCATACTGGCCATGCCCCTCAGCACTGGTGCCGTAGAAGCAACAGGTTCTGCTCCTGACATCCGGGCAAGGCTGACCCCAGTGGCATTGACACTGATTGGCCTCGATAAGTGGGCGTTTGCTCCACATAGGTGCGTTCCTGCAGCTGCATGATCCGTATGTTTGTCTACCTCGGTAGGGTAAGCACTTTCCTGAACCTGAAATATGACCAAAAAGCCTTTGCGTTGCTTGTGCTGTTGCTCAGCCCATGACCTGCTCCATCAATTCCCTCGGCGTTCCTGCTGAAGAAAAGACAGTCCTTTATGCTGGGTGTCCATGCATTTGAATTGGCCATGAACTGCCATGCATGCTATGTTGTAACTAACGATGATTCCCCCGCACTCAGCTCCCTCGGAGCCTTTGGTTGCATGGCCGTGGATCACTCCGCTGTGTGTGGTGGTCATTGCCGAATGACCTGTGGCACCATCGAGGCTTCTGACTACGCCTCGGAGTTCCCAGCTCGACTCGCCGAGATTGAGGTGGAGCACGCCAAGCTGCTCAAGAAGAAGTCCGGGCCCCGCACTCCCGGGTACCTTCATGCGCTAGTGGTGGCGGCTCTGAGAGGGGAGGACGCCTCCGGCGTTAAGGTTCGTGGTGGCGTCACAGATGTGGGACAGCACCAGGGCTTCAACAGGCGGGATACTTGCTGGCCACTGGTCAGAGAGGTCTTGAAGGTGGGCGATGGGGTGGGAAGGAGGTCCAAAATGTATCATGTTATTCATGTATGCAAGGGTGGGGGGGAGGTGCTGAAGGTGTGCAGTGTGGGAGGAGAGGCCTGGAAGGTGTGCATGGTGGTGGAAAGGTCTGGAAGGCACACAGGGGAGGGGGGGGGGGGGTATTGAAGAGTACATAAGTGTTAAGGTGTTGAACATGCTCAGAGAGCGATCCTTGGCAAACGGGTCTCCTGATTGAGGTTGCTACCCTTTTTATGGATGGTTGAAAAGTGCTGCCACTTGATACGCAAGTAGGGTCTGACGTGAAATCCTAAAATATGGTCTGACCTGAAATCCTTAAATAGGACTTGGCCTGAAATCCTTAAAACGGATCAAGCCCCCAATGACCCTTGCAGATGTGCCTGGAGCGGGATGTGGCGGGCACCCATGCCCCCGCCTATCTCTTTGACCAAGCCTTGGCCTATTTTCAGCTGTGGCTATGCACTCGGCAAGCTCAGCTGATTGGCAGTCAGGCAGATTCCCTCGCCACACCTGCCAGGATCAGCGCCTGCAAGCACATGCTGCAGACAGCGGCCGCTGCATCAGCCTCCCTTGCTGAAGACGGCCACGACATGGCGGCCTTTGAGCTGGCTTGCCTGACCATCCGGCAGCGGCTGGGTGGCGCCGTTGCAGCCAGGGCAGATGCAAGTGCCTCCACTTTTCAGCTGCCTTTCGACATTGTGTGCAACAGCTTGAGTGCGTACCGCTTGCCACATGGCGTGCTGCCACCTGTCACACAGCCAGACGGGGAGGAGGGTGGTCTGGCGGCTGCCCGAAGCCGTGCAACTGAGAACCTGGGCTCGCTACCAATGCTTCCATGTGATGCACCCATCAGCTACCAGCAGCTGTTGTCAGCCATCACGATGCCAGCGTGGAGTAACGCCATGGACTCAGCAGCGGCACAGCTGGCTCTCCGCAGCGTGGAGCGGGAGCTGTTCAGCCAGGCGCATACTTTGGGTACGGTCGAAAATGGCCTCATGCTTGCTGTCGATCGTGCTGAGCTGGCTGCCTTGGAGTCTGTGGTGGATGAGTACCGGTCCCTGCTGCACCGCTTCCTCGACACTGAGGCGGGCAGGGCGGGCATGCGTGTGGAGCTGCTCAGTCGGGAGCTGCTGGTTGTGTGGGTGATGTACTGCCTGATGCATGCAGCTGCCAGGCAGAGGCACAGCACCGTCATGTCTTCCGCCGGAGTGGCCCTGCAGTGGGAGGATCCGAGGCACCTGGTGCTGTCGGATAAGGAGGCGGTGGATGCGGCCCGTGCCGTGGCAGCCTACCTGTACAAACACACGCAACCTGACAGAGAGCTCTTCTCACAACGAGATGGGGGATGCGCAACTTTCAAGATGGCGCAAGAGTTTGCCAGGCTGAACCCTGAACTGAGGAACATTTGGAGGGATGAGCAAGGTGCAGCTGCAGAGCGCAAGGAGGCGCACTGGAAAGAGGTGCAGAAGAAGAAGCGAAATGCAGCAGCTCTGCGATGCGACCTTGAAGACCTTCAAAGAAGGCGATCTCAGACCTCTCGGGAAAAAAACAATGAAGACGGATCTCGTTACCCAAACTCCCGGTATCTTGAGCTGGCCAGACGTTTGAATTGTCTTGACAGCGAAATCTGTTCCGTTCAACAGGACTTGACCCGCACTGAGGCCGCCCCTCCCCCAGTGATCCAGCCTCTGCCCGAGGGTGAGCCTCAAGCACTATCCTGGCTCTTCTTCCTGCACATGCCGCCGCTGTTCCGGCACCTTTCCAGGGCCAGCTTCTTAGCGCAGCAGCTGCTCCTACCACAGCGGCCAAGTGACAATGCTCTAGTATGGGAGCCCATCAAGTCCAAGCCTTGGGAGACGTCTCTGGCTGGGCACTACAATACGTCACGAGGGAATACGAGGTATGGCGCGCAGGCCATCCATGATGCGGGGGCAGACGGGTGCGCGTCGCTGCACTCCCGGCAAGAGGTCCCCACCCAGGTGGGCCCCAGCCATGTGGACAGATTTGTGTCTGACAAGGATGGCGTGTGGTACCCTGACAGCCTGCTTCTTGCCATGTCCTGGCAGGGCAGCGGCTCTGCTGTAGATAAGGCTCTGGGCGTAGCCTCTGTGGGTTACTTTGACCCCTTTGTGCCAATCGAGCAGTCAGTTGTGGAGCTGTATTTTACTGAGGGAGGTTCAGCCCCGCGTCAGCTGCAGTGGGCAATGCACACGCGTAGAGACCGCAGCTCCACACCGCCTGATCGCGGCAACCTGGCCATCTCCAAGCAGGCTGATAAACCGTCCTGGCTGTCCAAGCCTGGCTTCCTAGCCCTGGGCACGCTCCGCTCCTACCCGCTGGGCCAGATGCACCGGCTGTGTGACCTGTTGCACCAGCGGGAGGTTCCGCTGCATCGCCCCAGGGTGGTCACCATGGTGCGCCAGGCGGTGTTCCACATTGGGACCCTGGGAGTCAGAACCAGTGAGGCTTCATCCTCCAGCCCCATTGAGCTGCTTTGGCGAACAGATTGGCTGCCTGGTGCCGGAAAAGGGGGAGATGTGCTTGCCACGCTGTGCTATGAGCTGCAGCAGCTGGCTGAAGAGTTGGACCAGACACCCAGGGACCATGACGCAGTGCTGCTGCTAGGCGAGCTGGCAGCCTACTTCTCCATGTGGCATGCGCCATGCAAGGGCGTTACGCGGCTCTTTGCGGACATGACCTGCCGGGTAGCAGAGGAGATGGAGGGTGGGATCGCAGCAGCTGCAGCGGCAGAGGGTTCAGTCCAGCAGCAGCTGCAGGCGCGGCAGTGCCAGTTGTGTATGCTCTCGCTGCTCTGCTACGGGCCCGGTGCGCTGGACACCTCTGAGGATGCGGCTGCGGTTGTGCAGCTCATGGTTCAGATCAAGCATGGTCACATCTTCCTGGACAGGCTGTCGAAGCAGGAGTCTGACAAGCTGAAGGCACTGCATGCCAGATGCCATAATGTGACCGCACGCCATGCTGAGGCGCTCGTGCGGCTGGCCTCAGAGCGGGTGGGGCAGCAGATGCTGACTGCAGCCGTCGCCTGCGTGCTGCAGAGAACACCTGCAACCCTGAGGTGGATGCGCCTTGATGCCGCGGGGAGCAGGATGAGCTCGGGGAGTTTTGAGGCTGTCGATGCAGAGGGCCACCTTTACTCGGTGAACATCCTCAATGGCACAGTGCTCTTGGATGGAAGCCCTCCCGGGAGGCTGCCTAGGTGCGGGGGATGTACGGATAGCATGGGGCTCCTTAAGGCATGTGGGTCCCAATCATTTGTTAAATAGACAAACCCTCCTCTCATGCATTTGCGTCTCTACCATCATCGATTGTGGCTGTCTGCACCGCATTCATGAAAGACCAAGGGTGTGCTCATGTGCTTGTGTGATATTGTGGGATGCAAGCACAAGTCTGATGCAGTGCCAGCTTTGCGTCTTCCATTGTAAGAGAGCTGTCATGTTGAGATGGGCGCGACTCTGCTGGCGTGCACCTGGGGGTAGCGGGGTAGGCTCCGGAAGCGTTGAGGCTGTCGATGCAGAGGGCCACCTTAACTCGGTGAACATGCTGAGCGGCACGGTGCTCTTGGATGGATGCCCACCCAGGAGGCTGCCCAGGTGCGGGGATGGATGGACAGCGAGGGGTTCCCCAGAACATGCGAGCCCCAATCGTTTATAAATCAGGCAGACCCTTGTCTCATTCTGATCTCTGGGGGTTAGTATCATCATCCACTGTGGCTGATTGTACCGCATGGCCAAGGATGTGCTCATGTTAGTCATGTGATGTTGTGGACTGCCATCACAAGTCCGATACGCTACCAGATTTGTAAAAACGTATTCCAGTAAAAGACAGCTATCATGTTGAGATTAACACAGCATATTTGATCATTTCTTTCCATTTCGGTCTTGTGATTCTATGATTGCTTGTCCCCATGCCGCCCTGTCAGGGGTGTGCTGCATCATCCGCTGTACCGCCGTGTCTTCGGGGATCGCAACTTTGAGGTTGCTCGCACAAGTGCTGGGGTCCTGAAAACCCTCAAGCCCGTCAACCAGCATTTCTATGACTTCTGCCTGGAGGCAGAGAGGCTCACCATCATTGAGACAGATGACCAGGTAAGGACATTCATGCGACCTTGCCATGCTCATAAGGGGATTGCCCGTTTGCCACACAAGCAGCATTTCATACTGCATTTCATACTGCATTTCCAGTTGAACTGACAGTTCCTGTCTGCCAGCGCCCAACAGTTTGATGCGCAAGAATTCCCGTCTCTTTCATAATTGCTTGTCCAAGGACCCCCCTTCCATTTCTTTGCTCCCAGGGCCTAGAGCTGGAGCTGTTGGATGTTGGACGGGACCAGGCCTGTGGCGAGTGGGGATCCGACCTACCGCTCAGCTTGAGGAAGCTATACAGTCACTGGTTGTGCAGGTACAAATGGAGAGTCTGTGAGAACCATGGATGGCAGTAAGCGTGTTGTCATGGCTGTTTTCCATGGGAAGAGATGTCCATGTGGCTGACCATTCAAATGTTTTATTGCACCTGTGGCCAGATGGAGCAGTGACCCTTCACTGCTTGTTGGGTACTATTGGACTGATGTGTGACCTTTGGCTCCTTTGCCGCTGCTTGCAACTCAAGAGCTCAGGGATATATGCATGTCATGGTTACCAGCTATGGAAGGATGAAGCAGGCCCATGCGCCTCCTTTTGAACGCCCCCACATCACTTTGTCCAGGCCGCAGGGTGTGATCCTGCTGAGGCCTCGGGCTTTCCAAGAGCACGTGTACCATTTCATCATGACGATCAAGGCGGCAGAATCAGAGGTGCAATCTGGAGGAGAGGACGAGGGGGAGGAAGAGGAGGAAGAGGGGGAGGAGGAGGAGGAGGAGGAAGAGGAGGAGGAGGAGGAGGAGGAAGAGGAGGAAGACGAGGAGGGGGAGGAAGAGATGGACGATCAGCAGTTATGCCAGCAGCAGCAGCAGCAGCAGCCGTACACTTGCTGGCGTGTCCCGCCTCACCTGCAGCAGATCAGTTGCTGGTCGGACCTGCTGGGCTCAAAGGCCAATGAGCTCACCGACCAGCTGGTCCTTCCCGACGAGGACTCGCATGTCAAGAGAGTGCTGTCCAAGGTGGAGAGGCCCCAACTTATTCACACCTTCCTCTGTACCAGCATCAGCTCCAGCAATGGCTCCAACACTTGCACTCACAGCAACGAGAGCCATGCAGCCCTGCCAGGTCAGCATGTACTGCTCTGGGAACTCCCACGGTACAAACTTTCCTTCTATCAGGACGCAGCAGGCGCGCTGGTGTCACGAGACTACCTTGGCTATCAGCTGACACAGTGCCAACAGCTGGTGGCCAGCCTGCTTGACCCTTCGCCACAACTTCCCACGGTGGGCTTACCAGGAGAGAGAGTGCAAAAGAGCATCCAGGACTGCACTGTGGGCATGGGCTGCAGCCCCCAGGCTCTCTGGTACACACTTCCGGGGTTCCAGCAGTACTTGGTTCTGGAGCGGGGAGCGGGACTCAGCAGCCACACCTCCTCATGCGCCAGGCGGGCTGACCTCCTGGTATTGGTTCCAGTGGGGGAGGTACAGCACAGTCAGTCAGGGACTGCCAGGAGCCCTGCGTCTTCTGATGTGCAAATTGTAATTCCGAAAAATGTGGATGCGGCTGTTGAGGTGAGGGTAGTCATGGGGCTCATTTTGACTGGAGCACACAGGGCAAACATGTTTTGAAATTGGCGTTCAGGAGGGGCGTGGGGATCACCAGTAGCCTCTGATAGCACGTTAACGCTGCTTACTGTCGTCTGAAAGGGTCTCGTTCTGGATCAGTGGATAAGTAAAGAATCTAAGGCCAGCTGCAGGATGCTGCCGTACTTACTGGTGTATCTCTGGCAGGCATGCCTTTCTCTGCACTTCCTTTTGTTTCAATGGCTAGGTATATGATGATATGTTCTGGTCCAAGACCATTTCTCTTCACCTCTACCCCCAGGTCCACAGCTATGAGGTCCACCCCCGCTTCGGTGACTTGCGTGCCTCTTCCAAGCTGGCCCGCCTGCAGCTCGCAGCCCTCTACGCAGCCACCTCCACCCTGCTGCCTGAGCCCCTCAGCCAGCGGACCGGTGCCCAGATGGCCATGCAGCTACTGCGGCAGTGCTGGGGCAACTCGCCGCTTGCGCCCCAGGAGCATAGCTTGCTGGACAGTGTGGGGAAGCTAGGTGGACACCTGGCAGCAGGTCTGAGGCTGCTCGTCAGGGAGCTGCACCTCAGTGCCACCCAGCTGGATCACCTGCATCCTACTGCCCCGCAGCAGACACCTGCGGTAGAACCTGATGATGGCACCAGCTACCTCTATACAAGCTCTGCCGATCTGTTTCAGGGCTGGTGCGGCAACCCCCACATGCTGCTCACAGACGCGGAGGAGATCAGGTCTATGGGAGGCATCCAGCGGGGAGTGCCCCGGGCAGCCCCGGGCTGGTTCCGCTCAGGCAGCTGCAGGACACTCGAAGTGCCTGCATGCCCTGTTGACGCCTGTTTCGTGGAGCGGGTAGAGAGGGTCATGAAGGCTGTGGCTCTTACGGCGCCGTCAGGCACCCCAAGGCCGTACCCGCTGCAGCCAGGCGTCGCCGTGGACCTCCCGCTGAAGAAAGAGATGGATCAGGAGCTGCGCTGCAGCTGGGACGCCTTCTGCTGCTCCCCAAAGCCTGCAGTTGCCATCTCACCTGATAAGCTGCAGCGCCAGCTATGCCGTCTGCAGGTGGGACGTTCTTGTGAGGTGCATGGAAGAAGCATAAGCCTCCATGTGCGTATTAGTGGCGGTCATGCGTCCTCTCATGGGTAGTGCACAGTCACAGTGATGCGCAGAGCAGATCATATCGCTTTAATTGGCGGGTACACTGAGCAGGGTGGAATCACTGAAATCGTCCCCTCACTCACTCAGCCACCAGCTCATTCACCTGGTTTTCTGTCTCGGTCAAGAACTCCCCTCCTCCCCATGTCCCAGGACCAGACGCAGGCTTACCGTGCTAAGGCAGAGGCGTACCTCATGCACAGCCTGTCTCTCATACCAGCGGGGACCAACCATGGGACAGCCTACCGGATGCTGAGGCACTCCGGAGCCATCCCCTGGCCCACCCTGCTGGACCTGACCGCCTGCTACGCTGAAGACACGGACAATCGCTTGCGCTCCTTCAACCCGTTCCTTTCCGACGCTGCCTGTGGACGGCTGCGGGATGGGATCAGCACATGGCTGCAGCTGTGTGTTCTAGAGGATAGGCTGGAGAGGCTGCAGACGCTGCTAGAGGCCGGGGAGGAGATGCAGCCAGTGCTCGTGAGGGTGAGAGGGATGTGGGATACAAGTGGGTGCAAACGTATGTTGACGGTCTTGACTTTGCCTTCAATACATAATGGTGCCATGGCGATGCTGCCTTTCACCAGGCGGCTCGTTTTAAAGGGAGTCTCTGGCAAAAGGGGGGGCCGTCTTGATTTCCCTCTATGCTCGATGGCCTACATGAGATCTTTAAATCTGTCAACAGCCATAATCGCTCGCCTTTGATTAGGAGGCTGCAACCGTCACACGCTGTTTGGCTATGTTACAGCAGTAGCTACTAACCACCGGTAATGTGCTTTGATGTGGATTCTAGTTTGTGAAAGGCCTCACCGCTGAAAATGGATGTACCCATGATCCTCTGAGCCGCCCTAGGTCAGCCATGTGGAGTGGGATCATACCCTATGCCGGTACTTCAAGTCATGACAGCTACTCAGTGTCTGATTCTTGCTGCCAGGTCGAGTCAGAACCTGCTCCGCCGTGACGGAGGATAACCAGGGAGGAAGCTCAAAGCCCTCCTTTGTCGCTTTGCTCCTTGGTGTGTAGGAGCTGCTGGTTCACCGCACGTGGGACCCCAAGCTGTACCCTGAGTGGCTGGTGCTGGAAGCTGAGGGGCAGCTGCAGATCCGGCCCAACCAGCACTGGATTACCAAGCACCTCATCTCAAGCCCCGGGACCATCGACCAGCTCAACATGGGCGAGGGGAAGACGCGCGTCATCGTGCCCATGCTGGTCCTCTACTGGACGAGGAACAGAGAGCAAGTGGTGAGAATTTTCGAAATTTGTTTCATAATCCAAAATCAAATCCTGTATTTGCCTTCAACCAGTCTATCCAGAGCCCATGGGAGTTGGGACTGCTGATCAAGGTATCCAAGCTTTGATGTTTTACTTCCTCACCAGCCTGTTGCACGCCATCATTTCTGCGACTAGTTATATTATGTACCAGTACCAATATAGTAAATTTGAATGAAGTCCTGTCTTTTCTAAAAGCGAAGCATTCCTCACTACACAATTTAGAGGAAACTGTCCCCCTTCATAAGATGGGAAAGTATCATCTTTCACTTTTCTATTTGGACCTTCAATCTCTCTCTCCATCAGAGGGGGAGAGAGGGAGAGAGGAAGAGAGGTGGGCAGAAGGGGAGATGGGGGGAGAGGGAGAAAAGGTGAGATGGAGAGAAAGTGTGCGAGAAAAAGTGGGGGAAGGGAGAGGGGAGAGGAGACAGGGAGACAGGAGAGAGGGAGGGAGATAGAGGGGATGGAGAGGGAGAGGGAGAGAGAGAGGAGAGAGGGAGGGAGAGAGAGGGGGGCAGTGTGTGGGGGGGGGGGGGCAGGGGGGAGGGAGGGAGAGAGGGCGAGGGGGTGAGCAGAAGGGGAGAGAAAAATGGAGAGGAGGAGAAGAAGCGGCACTGTCTGTCTGAATCCTGCCTTTCCGATGCTGCCTTGCATCACCCTCTGTGACCTTCAGGTCCGTCTGCACCTGCTATCCTCCCTCCTGGATGAGGCTCACGGCTACCTGCAGCGCTTCATGTGCGCCAGTGTGTTGGGACGCAAGATCTTCACGCTGCCATTCCATCGCGATGTGGACATCTCAGAGCAGGGGGCCAAGGCCATGAAGGCTTGCCTTCAGTACTGCCAGCAGGTGGGTTACTTGGAGAGGCAATTAGGAGGCTATGCAGTGAAGCAGGCTCAAAATTATCTGCTATGCAGGCAGTGCCGTATAAAAGAAGTGACGGGCCATTGATCACCTTTATGAGGAGCAAGCCTGCCCTCCTTTTTGAATTGTGACAGTGGCTAAGCAAGTTGGCATTCATCCGGTTGAAAGAGCTTTGGAGTGAGTTTCTGGTGGTGGTGTGCTCCAGCTAGAGGGAGTAGAGGGGTGCCGAGGTGGGGTACCAGCTCCTTGTTTCAGACCTTACCAAACTTTGTGCGGACACGTTCTTGCAGCCGTGTGAGTGCTTGGTTGGTTGTGTGCCCTTTCCTGTTCCCGCTCGCCTTTTCTCGGCCGTCGACAAGGGCCACAAGTGCACCTGGCGTATTTTTCTGTTCATGTGTCTCAGGTTTTCTAGGGTTGGGCGGCCAGCCTCACACTGTGTTCAGTTCAAGCAAAAGGTTCATCCACTGGCAAGTTTTCCTACAACACAGTCATAGAAACTGATCTCAGGTCCACAGGCAAATTCGTTAACCAGCTTTCCCCAGAGTCACCGACACCACTACCGAGGTGTCGGTGACTCTGAGGAAAGCAATCGATTTATCTCTGGGTCTTTGCAATGAGAACAGAGTCAAATGCATCCCTACCTTCCAGGCTGGCGGTATCTTGCTGGTGGCTCCGGAGCAGCGGGTGTCCCTGCATCTCAAATGGCACGAGATGAGGACCAAGGGGGAGTCGGATGTGTGCTCTGCACTGGACAACCTTGCTGCCCTGCCCTACCAGGACCTGCTGGATGAGAGCGATGAGCTGCTGCACCACAGGTGAGGGGAAGCTAGAACTGCCCGTTCTAGCATAACCCCAGGTTTAAGGTCAGGATCAAGATTACTTACATGCCAGGACATAAGCAAGCTTGCAGTTATTACTGCTGCCTGCCTTGCATACGCTTGTATCATGTGTTTTACTCAAGATTTGTGACTGAGAAGTAACTAATACCAGAGGCTCATACCCCACCTAATACGGTACAACAATTTTAAATGCATGGGAGGAACAGCAATTTAGATACTCCGTTGGTTGACCGGGCGTGGGCCTCATTCCAATGCGTCTCATTACCTAGCTCAAGGGAGTTCGGATCACAAGTTCAGACTTGAGGGGCGGATACCACCGCGTCTATAAGAGTACTTTTTCAAAAGTGAAAAAAACTGCTGCAAGCGGTTCGTCTACTAATCTTCGTTTTCTGTCTTTGATCTGGGTGGTGTAGATTCAAACGACCTGCCACCGACGTAAAAAACTGGCAAGCCACGTGCCTGGTGTCACATTAAGATGCAACACGCTCAGGTGGAATACAGATAATCTGCTGGTGTTATGAATGATGCCCCATAATGCCATGTATGACAGTAACTGGTATAAGTGTGGGGGATTTAAACTGAGATGTAGTTTTTGAAATTTGACAGTCCAACACTGCATGACATTTGAGTTATTTGCTGCGTGGGACAGGTGCCCGAAAACCGGTTCAATCACATAACCAAGTAGAACAGAAACCAAAAATTCAGTGACTCTCGTGGGCAAGCAACCCAGAGATGGACGTTCTTTCCATGTGAAGTTGACTTGGCATGTCTGCGCTTATGTGCTTGCATGAGAGCAAGTGCTCCATGCTGGATGATTTGGCAAGGCTGGCGTGCCAACACTCACTGCATAATAAGAGAGATGGCTCTTGATCCATTTAGTGCCTGCAGCCCCAAGCCCTCCTCCCCCCTCCCTGTGTCCTTGTCATCCGCCTCACCTGCCCTTCACCCCTCACCCCACCATCCCCCCTGCATCATCAGGTTCCAGCTGGTGTATGCGTGTGGATCTGCTTCCAGCCTGCCTGCCTTCCGCCAGAGGGCCTCAGCAGTTCAAGCGCTGCTGCACCTGGTTTCAGACAACGCAGATACCTGGCTTGACAAGGCCTTATGGACATCATCGCAAAGCAGGTGAGGTATCCTACCTTTATACCGCAACATTTACAGATGGCAATAGGATGAAAAATTCCATGCTTTCCACCCAGGAGCATCCCAGCAAGCCCCTCAGGGTGGTCTCACCACTTACGCTTACACCTCCAGCATTGGATGCATACAGCTTGGACGGCCTCCCAAAACAGCTTGTGGCTCAGTCAGCTGATGGGATCTGCTCTCAAATCTCACACGCCTCGATGATTTGAGACCGATGATTATTTAATGAAAGCACTATGGGCTACAAGACTCTAGTGTTTGTCTGTCTAGGGGATAGTAAAACAACAGGTTTTGCCCTGGCTTCGCGGTCGACAGAATCTGACTCTGGATTTGTGTCTGCAGGCGCCCTGGCTCTTTCTGTGGCCTGCGTCTACTACCCGGACAGGCGCTGGATGCTGCCTTGCTTCGGCTGCATACTGAGCTGGCATTTGCACTCATAAACAACCCGCCCTACGAGTTGAGGTGGATGAAAGACCACCCTATCAAGGTGAAGCAGTTCAAGGCTGTACTGAATGTGGAACGGGAACAGAATAATCAGTTGGATGTTTTAGTGGATTTCATTCTGCATGTGTACCTTCAAGGCAAGCGTCATGCTTCAAATGTAACGGCTTAACTGAATGTGGAACGGGACCTAGATAATTTGTTGGACATAGCGCTGAGTACCAACCTGCTTAATACCTTCCAGGCTCATACTGCCTCGAAGAGGGCCTTGCTGCCGATGCCCCTCGCCCCAGTGGCTGCGTTTAAATGTTATCTGGGCTGAGTACCAACCTGCTTAATACCTTCCAGGCTCATACTGCCTCGAAGAGGGCCTTGCTGCCGATGCCCCTCGCCCCAGTGGCTGCGTTTAAATGTTATCTGGGCTGAGTACCAACCTGCTTAATACCTTCCAGGCTCATACTGCCTCGAAGAGGGCCTTGCTGCCGATGCCCCTCGCCCCAGTGGCTGCGTTTAAATGTTATCTGGTAACAGTATCCCAATTTCCAAGTAAATAATTCCACTGACGGCAGTTGAGCTCCCTTTTTCTTCGCTCACAGGATGAGATCGCGAGATGCATGCTGGAGGGCGACAAGGACGCACTCCCGCTGCTGGGTCCGGACAGGGGCGACCTCACTGATGATCAGGTGGACCATGTGCTAGCGGTCAGGGGGATGCTGAGCAGCGGCTTGCTGGTGCATGGGCTGCAGAGGAGGCATCTGGTGGAGTACGGAGTCAACAGGTAACAAGAGCGAGAGGCAAAGGAGGGCGCGAGAGAAATTTTGAATTTACAGGGGGATCTGGTGGTACACGTTGATTTTTAAAAGCTGTGAACTTTGGCCAGCTGATACATGGCATGATAGGATTATTATTTTCTAAATCCTATACCCTGAAGTGTGGATCATGGCACCCAGGTCCCTCATGCAGCCACAGTCATACTCCCAGTGCATCTGCCTCCCTACATGACATACTGAACCAACATCACTGTCTGAGGTAATAGCAAGGCGTGCGCCATGCCTTGTTACTCTATGAGGATTGTTGGTCAAGGATTATCCTTCTACTCTTTTACATTGGCCGGTACGGACATGTGCAGGGCCCTGAAACCAAAGGCAGATTTTGTGAGTACATGTCTTGAGAGCAATATGAAACTGCAATGTCATATGTTGATATGTACATGGACACTTGATATTTTGCACCCGTGTATCCCCCCACTTCAATTCCAATGAACCATTCACAATAACCTGATGCATGAGACTATGTGGGCCGCTCAGCTTCCGTCCCATCCTCATCCTTTTGCCTGCAGGACCGCCTCTGCCCGGAAGAACCTGGCCGTGCCCTTCCGTGCCGCCCACACCCCCTCCGAGCGCAGCGAGTTTGCTCAGCCCGACGTGGCCCTGCTGCTGACCACCCTGGCCTACTATCATGACGGCCTTAACCCGGACCAGATGCTACAAGCGCTCCAGAAGCTGCTGGGGTTGGGCCAAAGTGCCAAAGAGCACCACTACGCCGAGTGGTTCAAGCTATCATCTAACAAGATGGACGGAGGTGAGAAGACCTACAATCAAGATATAAATCTCAATTTCAAGCTTTCCAAATTCACTCTGCATATAAGGGCGGGGGTTCTGTAACGTTAGGGTTAGCACTCTGAACATAAAGCTAAGGAAGTCAATACTGTAATTTCTTCTTTGAAGCAGGGCTTCAGCTTGTGGCAGGTCCTACAAGCACTATTGCGGCAAGAAAAACAAGTCTATATCGGCTTTTGAATCACAGGTATATATCTGCTTTTGAATCACAAGTCTATATCTGATTTTGAATCACAAGTGTATATCTGCTTTTGAATCACAAGTCTATATCTGCTTTTCAATCACAAGTTTATATCTGCTTTTGAATTACAAGTGTATATCTGCTTTTGAATTACAAGTGTATATCTGCTTTTGAATCACAAGTGTATATCTGCTTTTGAATCACAAGTGTATATCTGCTTTTGAATCACAAGTGTATATCTGCTTTTGAATCACAAGTGTATATCTGATTCTGAATCACAAGTGTATATCTGCTTTTGAATCACAAGACATTCTCATTTGATTGTGGGATACCCGACCCTTTTGTTAGCAATCCAATTTGCCTACCCAAACCGCCATTATACACCCTTGATACACTTATACCCCGCCCTCTGACGGGCCTGATGCTCAGACATTCTTGCATTTCAAAATTTTGAAACACTTCTCCCCTGCTGCCCGCTTGGTCCTTCCTGCAGGCGACCTGGATGCCCTGGACATGGTCTCCAAGCTGGACCCTAGCAATGCTCAGCAGCTGGAGCTGCTGTTCCGCTACTACAGCCACAACATGGCCGTCATCGACTTCTGGCTTAACTACTGTGTTCTGCCCACCGAGACCCAGCAATACCCTCAGAGGCTGGCGGCCAGCAGCTGGCACCTGGCCGAGAATGCACGCAAGTCTGTGGTCGGGTTCTCCGGAACCAATGACAACCACCGCCTACTGCCCCTGCAAGTGCGGCAGGAGCTGCAGCCAGAAGAGCCCTCGCTCATGGAGACCAACGGCAAGATGCTGGCAGTGGTGATGGATCATACAAAGGGCTACAGCACCCTCAAGGTCAGTGTCACCACCACCCTGTATTACCTTGGGCTGTTCATGGGGAAGGGTCTGATGGGTAGGGTAGCTGGGGGATCTGGATTGATGGGCATGCAGTGTGAATTGCCAAGCTCCCAAAGCTGGGTGCTTCATCGGAGACTTGCACCAGGAGGGATCAGCAACTCAGGTGTTGGAACAGCATGCACTTGTTCAAGCGGATGCAGGACGCTATTCATGTTTTGTGTGACTGCTCTTAGTCCAGGGTATCAGAGCCTATCATTGCTCATACTGCACAAAATAGACCTGAGTTGATTCTGTCCCAATGCAGGCTGACAAGCCCACCTGGCAGGCCCTCTTGGACGAAGCCTTGGCTCTGAAGCTAGATGCGATCCTGGACTGCGGTGCCCTCCTGGCAGGGACCAGCAACAAGTGAGACAGGGATGAGGTTAACAGGATGCAGGAGGGTCAAGTCTCAGATTGGGTGTCAAAAATGACATGGACATGGGATCTGCCGTATCCACACATGCCATCTGTACTGCCTGCCCTCGAGCCGTATTAAGATGATTGACAAACTGCATGATTATACCATGCGGGGGGTTAAAACACTTTTTTGATGGTAATGAACCATTGCAGATTTAAATAACTGCCCCTAGAGACCCAACCCATGTTTTTTATGCAGCAACCATACAGATATGAGATGTCCCCATTCCCCACAAGCATCGCTTGGAACAATCTTTCCAATAACATGTATGTCCTGAAGCCTTGAGGCATGATGGTCCATGGTGTTACGGATACCTGGAGTTTGTTTCTGCTCATTTTTTTTGACGATGCTCATTTCTTCTTGACCAGGCATGGTGCCGAGTACCTTTTGAAGCATCTGGATCTCGGCAGACACCGTGGTGTCGGCTACTTTGATGAGGCTCAGAGGGCGTGGATGGTGCTTGAGGCAGGAGGCCGCTGCCTGCCCCGCCACGCTTCTCCGGTGGCTGACAGCCATGCCTTTGTCATCTATGATGATGCACGCTGTCGCGGTGCGGACCTGCAGCTGCGCCCCTCAGCAGTGGGGCTGCTGACGCTGGGGCCTGCCATCTGCAAGGACAAGATGATGCAGGCAGCAGGCAGGCTGCGCATGTTGGGACGCGGACAGAAGCTGCACTTTGTGACCACAGCCGACGTCACGGCCAAGATCCGCAGCAACAGCAGCATGGGACCCGAGGAGGTACCCACGTCCGTGCACGTGCTGCAGTGGGTGAGAGACAACACCATCCAGGCGACACAGAATGGCGTGATGGAATGGTCCAAGCAAGGCCTGTCCTTTGCCGCTACCTTTGAGCGGCCCGAAGCGGTGATGGAGGACGAGATTCTAGAGTTGCAGGAGCTATATGGTGCGGGCAGGACCTCCCAGCTGGTGCCCTTCCTTGTCAAGAAGATGTCACGTCAAACGAGAATCAAGGATGCGCTGGATGGCAGTAATGCTGCAGCAGTCAGGAGGGTGCAGGTGGTGGCGGGGGTCGTCTCACGTGCCCGGGTGATGGGCAGCGGCCATGAGGTGTTTGTGGGCACGGCCTTGGAGGAGGAGTGTGAACGCGAGCTTGAGCATGAGGAAGAGGAGGAGCAGGAGGTGGAGCAGGAAGTGCCACGTGTGCGGCCAGCCGTGGAGACAGACTGGCTTTTCAACACAGTCTTGGATGCAGGTTCGCTCCAGGACATTGACTCGCAGGCAAAGCCGACTCTACTGTCAAAGCAGCTTGCTTCAATGCAGATGAAGATGCTGCGCCGCATGGACTGGTCCCCGCAGCTGTTCTGCACAGCAAACTACATACGCACAGCGGCTGGGGGGGCCGCAGTTCAAGAGGAGTACCTCCGCCCAGTCAAGGCTCTGCTCCTGTTCCCTGACAGGACAGTGCTACTGGTGTCAGAGAGGGAGGCAGAGGCACTGCTAGAGCTGCGCTGGGGAAGAAAGAAAAAGGGAAATCTTCTGCATGGTAATTCCCCCACTTTTCATCGACGCTCAGCTGCTGCCCCGCTACTGATCACCAACCTGGCTTATGCCCAGCTGGCAGCTGAGGGTGATCAGCGTTCAACTCCACAGCGCCTTGCTTTCCCCCTCAGTACCTCGTCCCCGGGTGTGACCGGAAGCTCAGCACTGTTGCAACCAGGGGTCAAGGAGCTGGTGTCCATCCTGCTGTTTGATGGCGTGACGCAATACCGCACACTGGATCAACTGCAGGAGCTTCACCGCCTAGTGCGCCGCAAGAAGACAGCTGCTGAGGCGCTGACGGAGATGAGGGGCAAGCAATCCATGCTGCCATGCAGCCACTTGGAGCTGGCATGCGAGGATGTGCTGTATATGGCGGCATAGTCGTGGAGGAGGTGTACGTTTTCTTGTGTGGGAAGGGGATGCCTGTCACGTTCTATCTGGTTATGAGGAGGAGAACGGCGATAGCTTGTTGATGGCTGCCACTGATCAAGCCTGACATTTAAATTATTCAGTGTATGTGCAAATGCGAAGGGTGAATCATCCGCCATGTTGGGCTCTATAAGCAGCATGAAGCTCCACCTCATGAACTTGCAGGAATTCACTATCAATCACACAATCTCCGTGTTACGTAAATTCGGCCCATCCTTGTGTCGCTGTTGATGATAAGTCGGGATAAGGCTATCACAAACAAAAATATGTCTACGACAGTTGTTCATTCAATTTTAAAACAACTATCCAGGGGCGTTCACACATGGGCCATGGGCCGTGGATACATACGTCGTATGATTCTCTTCGATCCTACATATATAATTCCCATGATGGTATATACTACTCTCTGAATAGAGATAAAATTGGCGTAAATACAGCTCTGGGAAGCGGCTCCAGCGGCGGGCCTAGCCCTCTTGAGCATGGCCCACAGATGAAACGTCTTTGACTGTTACTATGACGGGCACCCAGGTTAACCAGGAAGTTATTAGAAATATGACAGCATAGGACAAGGCATGACATCAGGTTAAGAACGGTGCACACACGCTGGGCCCTGCTGACCTCAACTCCAGCTACCGTGCAGAGCCAGGACCTGGTGCAGCCATCCTCCTATGTGAGTAGGGCAGAAACATGGATCCTGGCGATCTAGACAGGGATAGAGGATCCTTTGGCAAATTCGATCCCTATAGGACAGGGCATGACATTAGGTGAAACTAGCCATCACACTCGGGCGCATGCCTCTGGGCGCATGGCATTACAATATGGAACAACTTCATTCAATCTATAGCAACTTAAAAAATATCACGCCTTCACTCCTGACTCGACCCCTCATAATGTCCAAAATGACAGCTTTGTATGTACACTCTGTAGGATGGGCATCAAGTGGGCGCATGAGAATTGAACCAGCAAACCACTAATGGAAGACAAGACGTCTGGACTTCATTCACTTCGGGAACTAACAAGATGATGAGTCAGGAACTGGTAGGCTCTGCTACCCACCCTTCACTTCCCCGGCAACCAACTCAGGAAATGATAAGAACACAAGAGCAACAGGAAGGCCAGCATGGCTAGTACATGCCCCGGTCTTCAGCAGGCGACCAATCACCCAAGGCAATGGCATGGCATTATACTCTTGGTCGATACAAGTCCGCACTCCCCCCCCAAATAATATATATGTAGCTGTAAAAATATCCTTCAAGGGGTCCGTGTTGGGCAAGACGGGCAGCATGTTCTCCGGGCTTGGCAGCAGGGTGAGGAAACTGTCAAACTTTGCCAAGATTTGCTAGCATTACGTCGCACACACACACACACACCAGAGTATATCCCATTCAGGGGCACGTCCGGCTTTTCATCGAGGGGGCAAAGCCCTTCAGGCCATGCAATAATGTGCGTAGACACTGGACACGTAATAGAGCCTCTACCCGCAGGTGAGGAGCTCATTGGCATCTCATTCGTAAGGCATCAGAGTGATGTCGCCGTCGTCTCTCTTCAAGACCACCGGCTTCCTTGACGGCTTCCACACCGCCTACAGAGGTGTGCACAATCACACAGTGACAACAAAGCTGGATTCACAGTGACAGCAAGGCTTAATTCACAGTATTGGGCTCTGAAAATTGCTCTGACACCGTAAGAGGGACTCGGGTGTGTCAGTTGAAACAGTTGTTACACTGTAAAAAACATGCTGACAGAAGAACAGTACAATACTTGTGGCACTGTAAATAGGCCGACCTTCACGGCCATACATCGCCCAACACCCGGAGGGTATATATATATATGTCCTGGTAAGCGCAGCACGCATCCCGAGTCCCGGCTTCAGAGTTCTGGCCGAGTCAGGGCTTCGGCTTTATTTCCGGGACCGGCGCTCAGTTTGTACAAGACAAAGAGAGAGCCGGTAAGGGTGCTGCGCTGACTTGGCCCATGCCGCACTGTTTCCTCTAACCTCACACCCCTGACGGTCGTAGGTTTATTTCTTTGTCTCCTTACGGCATCAGCAACCATCATTTTGCTAAGTGGCACTCTGGCTTGTTGGGGGACTTACGGTAGAATTGAACAGGGTTGCTACCGGTAGAGTGAATTAATTATTTAAATTACAGCTCTCCATTTAGCCGATATATTATTTAGGGGACAAAAGAGTGAAGGGAGAGAGACAAATGAGACATGCAGCGCCACCAGTGATAATTTTAGTCCGTGATGTATCACGATTCGTGATGGAACTGGGTATTTTGGAGATTTAGGACCATGATGAACCATGCCATGATGGGTTTTGGGCGCTACACAGCTTTCAGTCAGGAGTGTCCCCTCATGGTAAATTAATGGCGGACAAGGTGACTAGGGGCCATAGTGATGGCGTATGGAAGTCTACAAGTGGGGTCGGACACAGATACTTTCTTACTTTGACGACAGCGAATTGCGACATGCATGGAGGGCCGTAGGCTTCAACACCATCGTGAATACAAATTAATGCGTTGCAAGCGGTGCAATCACGTCGGCGGAAATCTGATAATGCGATCCGGGCCCACAAACGGTGTTGGCTTGTTGCCTTTTGTTCTCTTGACCAGCCGGCGGCCGGCAGCTTCAGCAGCAGGGCTAACAGCTTACTGCACCAGAGCCAGCTGGCTGCAGGCTGCGATGTAGCTGAACTGTAGCCAAAGCACCCTCAAATGAACAGCCCTGTCAGCACATCCTCCCCCTGTCATACCTTTGTGATGAGGTGGACGATGAGACCGAGCGGTCCGACGCAGCAAGCCAGGATCAGACTGTGCCAGATTGGGATGCCTTTCTCATGACCTGAAGCAGGGTATCAGAGGCCAGACATGAACGCATGCATGACTCAGCATGAGGGGTGCAAATGTGTCATCCATACTGCGTGAAACACTCAACTCAATTAGTACTGTAATATTGACAAACCTTGTATACAATTATGTACTGCATACGTTGTGTACCGTAGCAGTGATGTACTAAAATACTGAATACATATCGTACCGTTCATCTACTGTACTGTGCCGTTCATGTACTGTACTGTACCGTTCATGTACTGTACTGTCACTATACTGTACTGTACCATAGACTTGATTTGCCTTCCTCAGGCTTTTTAAATTTCAATTATTTTCATGCTCTGCCCTGGGGGGGAAATTAATAGTTTATTGCTGCCCACTTGCCCGATCGCCATCCCTGACCCAAAAACAAATGATGACTTAATTAGCCCAATAGCCCTCAGACACAACCCTCACCCCCCCCAAAAGGTTAATTATGAGGGAAGGCTATTCGAATCTACGCTTTAGCGTTTCCGATTTGCATTCCTGCAGGTGCTTCCTAGCTATGTTATTGACAGTTACTTTGAGCAGTCAGGCAGGTTTATTTCTTTATTTAACTAGTGTCCATGGCAGGGGGATGTCCATGGCAGGGCTCAGGCGCCCAGGCTCTAGTTTTCAGGCACCCACGCCCACACACATGCTGTTACACCCACCTTCGTTGTAGATGCCGCGGCCGAGGAACATGTTGATTGCACAAATGTGGATCATCCAGGATGCCGCGGTAGGGCTGCGCTGGAACAGGTGCATGATGCCCTCTATCTGTGGGATGTATTTGACTTGTTGTGCGCCTGCAGCCATGCAGGACGGATGCAAGTGTGTGTGAGGGGGGCGTGGCATTCGGGTGTGTCATGATTGGAGAAGATGCCATTATTTTCCACAGTGGAAATGGAACATGCATTGCACAGTAGTAACAATCAATGGAACATGCATTGCACAGTAGTAACAATCAATGGAGCATGCATTGCACAGTAGTAACAATCAATGGAGCATGCATTGCACAGTAGTAACAATCAATGGAGCATGCATTGCACAGTAGTAACAATCAATGGAGCATGCATTGCACAGTAGTAACAATCAATGGAACATGCATTGCACAGTAGTAACAATCAATGGAACATGCATTGCACAGTAGTAACAATCAATGGAACAGACGTATGATGCCCCCCAGTTGTGGCATGAGCTGGGTTTCTCCGTCGGCAGCTAAGCAGGATGCTAGGGGGAGCGGGGGGGGCGCGATGAGGACACCGTCATTCCTCACAAATGGCTTGTCCACAGTCACATTCCTTCGCGGTTATCAGTGGCATGTTCATGGTGGCAATTTGTGTTCACATGGATAGGCTGGCTTGTTGATAGGATGTCAAAAAGCAAACTAACGAGCGGGGGGAGCTGTCATGTGAACAGTTGTAGGGTACGTGACGAGGCAAGCAAATGCCAAGACCCCTCTCCTAGTGGGCTACACATAAGCTGCATGCATTCTGCTTATGCCTATACCATAGCAGCAAATCTGCATCTCTGACACAGGCGAGTTCTGGTGAGACGTTCTTGCAAGCTGCTGCTGGGGGGATGATTGAGAGGGAGAGGCAGCATGCATACAGAAACAGCACATATGAAGAACAGCGCCTTACCCGCATCCATGACACAGACGCACCTGTTAGGCCTTCTTGCACGTTGCTGGGAAGGATGATGGAGAGCGAATCGGGCGCCCAGCTGTTGGCCAGCAGAACGCCGTAAACAAGGGCCATGGGTAGGAATGCCCAAAATGACCGCATGAGGGATCGAAGCCACTGCATTTTCCCTACAAACAGCATCTGCGCACACACACATCATTCGTTTGCGGTTATCAGTGGCATGGTCATGGTGGCAATTTGTGTTCACATGGATAGGCTCGTTGATGGATGTCAAAAAGAAACTAACGAGAAAAAAGGAAGGGGGCTGAAGACAAGGCAAGGCAAGGAAGGCCAGAAAATAGCCTTGGAAGCAAATGTCAATTCAGACGAGTCAAGCAAGCCATGCATGGTGCAACATGTCAGCCATGCATGGTGTGCCGCAGAGCAGGCCCCACTGGCACTCATGGGCTGGGCGGAAAATCTGCAATGGACTCACCGCAGCAAAGACGGACAAGTGGTACGTGACCATGGCCATCACAATTCCAGTGACTGATTCTGGTGTCAAAAAAGAGGCTGCGGCTGATGAGACTCCCGCTGCCGCAGCCGTGACAGCTTTGGCCTTGCCCGAAAATGTGACGACTCCTCTCCTTCGTGTTTGCGAACTGCAATCTGACGCATCGGTGTTTTTTTGATGGTGAGGGTGGAGAGGGGAAGCATGGTCGAAAGTGGGAATGCGCTGGAAGGTGCCCTGTCGCCTTGAGAGGAGCGCGGTGCACTGCGAGCCAGGGAAGCTGGCTTTCAGCAACGACATAAGAGCGCTAGTGCATAGAGGAAAGAAGGTCAAGGATGCAAGTCGGAAAAAGTACCGGCCGCGAGATCGAGGGTTTTCGTATTCCGCAACACAAAATTTAAATACAGATACGGCTGGTGGGTACGGCTGCCCCTGGCCTGATACTGTAGGACTGCCCCACCTTGGGAGTCACCAAGGCTCAACTTAATCAGATGTAACGCTTACACTGCTCAAGTACACAACAATGATAAAGGCTGTGGGCAGCCTTTATCCGGGGAGAAGCGAGACTTGACAGTCAGGGCTGGGAGCGACAGAAGTTTGGCTGACCGCTGGGCCGTTTGAGGGTGCTTGCCAGGAAATTACAAGATGCTGCAGGGGTAGCAAGACTGCTCGATTTATTTCGGCCAGCAGAATACATTGATGTCTCGAGTGCCTCAGGAGCAACCAACCAGAATCAGAATTTGGTGTCATTTCATTGTCCACCAGTGCAAGATGCACTTCTGCCCCGGTAGGCCCTAGTAACCCAATAGATACCACCTGTGCAGACATTTCAACTGCCTACCTCAGCAAGGCGGCAGCACAAAAATAATCAAGCTTTCTTAAACCTGCGTCCTTTCCCATCAGCCCATACATCATGACCAGCGCCCCCCTATCCCTGATACCGCTACCCTGGCTGCTATCCACTCGGTTCAATTAAATGTATGGACCATCCTAAACCCTTGTCACTTCGCAGTTTTGGCCAGGACTTCAGCCTTGTATTCAACGCCTGCTGACACAATGAAGCCCGGTCCGATCTGCAAACAGAATAATAAAGGTAAGATCACTAAAAGCGTAAGGGGGGACATCACACAACGTGTGAACAAGACTGACGGGCATGCCTGGAGGCACACAAATGAATAATGCGATCTTCATGAGTTGGACAGAAAAATCTCGGCAGCTTCACATGCAGCTTCCATTTATGCATTGCACTAGTGAACCAACATTGGCGACCAATCATTAAAATACTGAAGACGAGCCTCGCCTTCCTAAGCAACTCTTGTTGTTTTGGGGTGTGAGGGATGTATTAAATACAAAACAAATAAACATTCGCCCATGCCAGTTCCCAGTCAGAAATGGAGAATTGAAGCCAAAATTGCACCCTGTTGATAGTGGCGTGGGCAGCATTCACATAATATATGGCAGTCATGGTACCGTACCATGTATTTAAAAATTCAAACATACGGTATCATCGCTACCATACGGTAGTAGCAGCTGCATGCATACAGAAGAGTGGTGAGCCTTGCCAGGCAGTCCTTTACCAAACATACGGTATCATCGCTACCATACGGTAGTTGCAGCTGCATGCATACAGAACAGTGGTGAGCCTTGCCTGGCAGTCCTTTACCCAAGCCTGCTCCTTCAGCTTCACACGGGAGCCAACAGAGGAACCCTCCACCCTCCACCCTCCACCCTCCACCCTCCACCCTCCACCAGCTTTACCTGGCAATCCTTGACAGAAGCCCGCTCCTTCAGCTGCACGCCGTTGGATAGAATGCTGTTCTGGATGCTGCAGCTGTCACCGACAATCACATTGTCCATCAGCACCGAGTTGATCACCTTCACATTCGTTCCGAGCCTGCAAGCAGAGTTAGACATGAGGAAAGGCGGGAAGACATACCACTCAAGACCACATAAAGCGGCAGGGACAACCGGCCGTGAGTGGAGCAGAACAACAGACAGGGAGGGGGATGGTGCAGGGGAAAGGGGGATGGTGCAGGGGCAATGGGGATGGGGCAGGGAAAAGGGGGATGGTGCAGGGGCAATGGGGATGGGGCAGGGGAAAGGGGGATGGTGCAGGGGCAATGGGGATGGGGCAGGGAAAAGGGGGATGGGGCAGGGGCAATGGGGATGGGGCAGGGGAAAGGAGGATGGTGCAGGGGCAATGGGGATGGGGCAGGGAAATGGGGGATGGTGCAGGGGCAATGGGGATGGGGCAGGGAAAAGGGGGATGGGGAAGGGGAAAGGGGGATGGGGCAGGGAAAAGGGGGATGGTGCAGGGGAAAGGGGGATGGTGGAGGGGCAATGGGGATGGGGCAGGGAAAAGGGGGATGGTGCAGGGGCAATGGGGATGGGGCAGGGAAAAGGGGGATGGTGCTGGGGCAATGGGGATGGTGCAGGGAAAAGGGGGATGGTGCAGGGGCAATGGGGATGGGGCAGGGAAAAGGGGGATGGTGCAGGGGCAATGGGGATGGGGCAGGGGAAAGGGGGGGGGTGAAGGGGCAATGGGGATGGGGCAGGGGGAAAGGGGGATGGTGCAGGGGCAATGGGGATGGTGCAGGGGCAATGGGGATGCGGCAGGGGCAATGGGGATGCGGCAGGGAAAAAGGGGATGGTGCAGGGGCAATGGGGATGGTGCAGGGGCAATGGGGATGGGGCAGGGGAAAGGGGGATGGTGCAGGAGCAATGGGGATGGTGCAGGGGAAAGGGGGATGGTGCAGGGGCAATGGGGATGCGGCAGGGAAAAGGGGGATGGTGCAGGGGCAATGGGGATGGGGCAGGGGCAATGGGGATGGGGCAGGGGGAAAGGGGGATGGTGCAGGGGCAATGGGGATGGTGCAGGGGCAATGGGGATGCGGCAGGGGCAATGGGGATGCGGCAGGGAAAAAGGGGATGGTGCAGGGGCAATGGGGATGGTGCAGGGGCAATGGGGATGGGGCAGGGGAAAGGGGGATGGGGCAGGGGAAAGGGGATGGTGCAGGGAAAGGGGGATGGTGCAGGGGCAATGGGGATGGGGCAGGGAAAGGGGGATGGTGCAGGGGCAATGGGGATGGGGCAGGGGAAAGGGGGATGGTGCAGGGGCAATGGGGATGGGGCAGGGGAAAGGGTGATGGTGCAGGGGAACGGGGGATGGTGCAGGGGCAATTTAATTCCATACCATAACTTACAGGTTATGCAAAACCCCAATTAGGTTCAAAAACCCCGGTTGAAATTTTCTGGAGGGCATCACCGGGACAGAAAGCGAGCAGCAAATATGAATCCCAGTCGCGCAGCACCACCGGGGGCACCACACCGGCAAACACTTCAAGTAAGACACACACCCCGGAACATGCCAAACAAAAACAATCCCCGACCCCCCCCCCTCCAACCAACAGCTGGGGGCCCCAACCAACCAGCCAACCAACAGCTGGGGGCCCCAACCAACCAACAGCTTGACTCACCGGACCCCGTTCCCGAGCACCGAGCGCTTGATGCTGCACTTGTCCCCGAGCACGCCGTTCTCTCCGACGATGCAGCCGGCCGCCACCATGGCCTTGTTGCCCAGCGTGGTGGTGGAGGCGACAATGTTGTCGTACTTGGAGGGGCGCAGGCCGGACAGGTGGAGGGCGATGCCAGGGTCTGCGACCTGCGGCAAAGCAAAGCGATACGAAAACATCGCAAGGATTTTCACCAGTTAAGACACGGACACAGCAGGGAAAAACAAGTTCAACAATGACTGATACTCTGCATTACACTCTAATTGTACCAAGGTATAATAGAGTAATGCCTGCTTACCCTGCAATCAGGCACGCACAGGCACTGACACGTATAGGCACTGCAATCAGGCACTGGCCACGAGAGAGATTTGCACGAATTCCGGCCCCCTGCCCAAATGCTGCACATCCATTGCCCACAAGGTTTAAGGTTTAGATTTAAATGTTTAAACCGTTAAGCCATAGCCGTTGCTCACAGGGGCTCATCCCGGTCTCAGCCATGTCAGCAATCAGACCTTGATTACAGCATGGCTCCCATATCAGGATTCTCAGATCCCAGATTGAGATCCCAGGTCCAAGGACAAGATCCCAGGATGAGGTCCGAGATCCCAGATTGAGATCCCGGGTTGAGATCCCAGACTGAGATCCCAGACTGAGATCCCAGATCCCAGGATGAGATTCCAGATTGAGATCCCAATTCCCAGACTGAGATCCCAGAACCCAGGATGAGATTCCAGATTGAGGTTCCAGATCCCAGGTTGAGATCCCAGATCCCTCATTGATGTCCCAAATTCCAGGTTTCGGTACAGAAGTACCTACTGCCAAAAAAACTCCTCAAACATCCACACGTACTCTCACCTGCCTAGTTAGGGTCACGGATTAAGGGCTAACAATTCAACATGTAACCCTTACCCCCCCCCCTCTCTCACTGTCTTGCTTAGGATTAAGGATTAAGAGCCAAATGCTGAACCCTCAACCGCCCCCACCTCTCCTCACCTCCTAATTTGAGGTGAAGGATTTCCAGCTTACAGGTTAACCCTAAGCCCCCCCTTCCGCCATCCTCTCACCTCCTTGTTTGTGTTGAAGGATGTACAGCGTACGGTTTAACCCTGAACCGCCCCCCTCCGTCCTCTCACCTCCCTGTTCACTTCCCCATAGGATTCTGAGTCGGTCACACGCGCGCAGTAGTTTGAGCCGGGCTGCAGCACTTGCACTCGCAGACTCGACGGCGTGGAGCTGCCCAGGGGGTCAGCCGCGGCGGGCAGCATGGAGTGCGTCATGTCCATGTAGTTTGAACCTGGGAGGGGGGGGGAGGTTTCCACATGTCATCACACTATTACAGGCCATCACACTTTCATACCGGTACCACATGTATTACTTTAACCATGGCAACCGTAGATTTGAATCGCTTTCCCTCCGGCAAGAAATAATTATTTGTTGCAATGCTGCTTTAGGTACGAAAACACGACCAAAGCTCTCAATTTTTTACTCAAATCAGGCGGTGGCGACGGATGAACAGTCTTAGAATGTACCGGTATCCCTTACACCACTAAACCCTAAACCCCTAACCACCAAACAACGTCAATTGTGGGGGAAGGCAAGGCGATATCTGCAGGCACAATATTTACGGCATGGACGCGGCATCTGCCCATGCCGCACTGCTCACTGAATCCTCATGTTTCTGAGCGAGGCGTAGCTCTTTTCTTTTTGCAGCTATTTTTGTAGCTTTCTAATTTCCGTTTAAGCAGGTCGGGATGGATATGCCTCATCAAGCTTTACTGAGCACCTAGACGAAACCAGTCCAGATCCAAAGCCAATCCAGATCCAAAGCCAGGACAGTCCAGATCCAAAGACGGTCCAGATCCAAAGCCAGAACTAACCAGATCCAAAGCCAGAAAAAAACCAGATCCGAAGACAGTCCAGATCCAAACCCAGAACAAACCAGATCCAAAGACAGTCCAGATCTAAAGCCAGAACAAACCAGATCCAAAGCCAGGTCAGATCCAAACCCAGAACAAACCAGATCCAAAGACAGTCCAGATCCAAAGCCAGAACAAACCAGATCCAAAGCCAGAACAAACCAGCCAGCAGCACACAGGACATGCCAACAGCGCCCAACACTGCACTAAAAAACAGACTATATGCATGCATGCATGCATGCATGCATCGCCATGACTGGATATGTATCAGCTTCAGTGCCGCCCCCCAATGCCGCGCTTGTCGTCGAGCAGGCACCCTCCAGGGGGAAACAAGTAACCAGTACAGACCTCATGCCCGCCTCAGTCAGAAGTAGGCCTCACGCATCGCCTCAACTTCATTCCGAGGGACCTCAGTGTAGCACCCCTGGTGCTGCCCTCCACAGTGAGCAGAGTGACACGACCGCACGTTTTTAGGGGCTTACAGCTACTATTGAGCTACATTCAGCTACAGGCTGCCCTATGGCCGGCAGGGCTTGTTGCAGCAAACCCTGCTGCTTCTGCCACTGGCTGTAGGACGGTCCAGATTCAGAGCCCAAAAGCCCAGTGAATGTCACCTGACAGCTCCCCGGAGATGGTACAAAATAAAGACTGACAGGCTTTTATCAGAGAAGGCGAATCCCACAGCCCCCCCCCCCCACACACAGACCCACTTAACATGTCCCCAGCGGTGAGCAAACACCACTACCATGCACCTACTAGGCATCTACCTGGCATCTACCAGGCACCTACTTGGGCCCTATTAGGTACCTACCAGGCATCTACCTGGCACCCACCAGGCATCTACCTGGCACCTAATAGGCACCTACCTGACACTTACTAGGTACCCACCAGGCACCTACCTGGGCCCTATTAGGTACATTCAAGGTACCTACCAGGCATCTACCTGGCACCTACTAGGCACCTACCGGGCAATGACCTGCCACCTGCTACACACCTATCAGACACCTACCAAGCATGTACCGGGCAACTGCTAGGCAACTACCAGGCATCTACCTGGCACCTACCAAGCACCTAGGCGGGAAGACGTCACCAAAAAAGAAAGACCACCGAAGCAGGAGGCGTGAAGTACTGCTCGGCCCATAGCAATTATATTCCAAAGTAGGATAGCCCGCTTACGACATTCAACATGACTTCTATCTCCGAGAACCCCAGACCCCCCTTCCGGAGAGCATGCTTGTACCATGTACCTCCCATGCACCTCCCATACTCCTCCCATGCACCTCCCATGCACCTCCTATGCTCCTCCCATGCTCCTCCCATGCACCTCCCATGCACCTCCGATGCTTCTCCGATGCTTCTCCGATGCACCTCCCATGCACCTCCCATGCATCTCCCATGCACCTCCTATGCACCTCCCATGCACCTCCCATGCACCTCCCATGCACTTACCCGGGAAAACGAATCCAGCATCGGACCCCGAAAACCCGCTGAACATATCTCCCAGCGGGGAAGACAACCGATGCAGCGAGTCGCCAGAGGTCGTTGTGGCCATCTGAATGACTGCTGCTGCTCCTGCTGCCGCCGCCGCGGCGTTCGGTGCGCGTGCGTTCCGGACCTGCTGCTGTGTGAGGTGCGGCATCACATCCTGCCTCAAGCTGGAGAAGGAGGGATGGCTCTCCAACGTGGACAGAAGGGGACTGCAGTGTCAGAAAGGAAGGCATATGCATCGATCAAGATTGTTTAGGGATGTACAATGTGTATTTGTAGGGCCTAGTCTTCAGACGATGGACACTTAACAAAGGTTGCATATGAGTCTTGGTTATGTCACGGCAGAGAGAGGGAGAGAGGACAGACCAGGGAGGCGGCCAGCTCAAAGCTTTCTCAAGCCTCCGGGCCTGCCTGCGTCCTGGCCATACACTCTCCCCTCCCTCCCCTGGCTGCCTGCCCCCTATTATATTATCGAGTCCCCCCCCCCTTGGAACGTTCACACCAGCAAAGTTCATACCATTCATACCTGCTGAAGATGTACAGATGAGCGTCCACGAGGTCGCTCCGAATGGTCATGGTGCCCCTGCCGCGGACGACGGACATGGGCACCTTGAGGTCTCTCAGTGCCTCGGGGCTGCTGGCGTAAAACAGGAGATGCTCGCGGCTCAGGTCCATCCCGATATAATCCACGTTCTGCCGGTGTGAGGAGGCAGTGCAAGGTGGTGCTTTAGCTACAATTCAGCTACATGACACAGGGTCAAGGCTGCTGGCGTAAACAGGAGGTGTTGGCGGCTCAGGTCCATCCCGATATAATCCACGTTCTGCCGGTGTGAGGAGGCAGTGCAAGGTGGTGCTTTAGCTACAATTCAGCTACATGACACAGTTTCTCAGGGATGCTGGCGTAAAACAGGAATTGCTCCCGGCTCAGGTCCATCCCTATGCAATCCACGTTCCGAGGGAGCAGAGCAGCACTATTTATTGCAGGGCGACACTCAGCTACTGTTCAGCTACATCACACCGCATCTCAGGGCTGCTGGCGTAAAACAGGAGATGCTCGCGGCTGAGGTCCATCCCAGTGTGATCCACGGTCTGCCAGTGTGAAAAGGCAGTGCAAGGCGGTTCATTTTAGGTGCTTCAGCCACAATTCAGCTACATCACGCAATGTGTCAGGGCTGCTGGCATGCAACAGGAGATGCTCGCAGCTGAGGTCCACCCCAATGTAATCTACATGCTGCCGATGTGAAAAGGCAGTGCAAGGCGGTTTTTTGTAGGGTGCTTCAGCTACATACAGCTACATCACGCAACGGCTCTGGGCTGCTGGTGCAGCAAAGGAGGTGCTCGCGGCTGAGGTCAATCTCGATATAATCCACGATCTGAAATAGCAGCGCAGGGCAGATCGTTTAGCGTGTGCTTCAGCCACAATTCAGCTACATCACTCAACGGCACAGGGCTGCTGGCGTGACAAAGGAGGTGCTTAATGCCGAGATTACTTCTGATGCAATCCACGCTCTGAAACAGCAGCACAGTGAAGATCATTGAAGGGTGTTTCAGCCACAATTCAGCTACATCACGCAACAGCCCAGGGCTCCTGGCAGAGCAAAGGAGGTGCTCGCAACTGAGGTCAATCTCGATGCAATCCACGCTCTGCTGATCCGAAAGAGCGATGCAGGGCAGGGCACAAGCGTGAGGGGCCGGAGGCAGGGGGGGTGAGGGTGAGGAATATACTGCAGATTTGAAAGGCAGTCCCTCGGGTGTGAATTTATGACTTCTTTCATGCAACACTCAGGGGGGAAATCGACAAATACTCGCGTTTCCTGACTGAAGCTGACCCTAACAATCGAAAATGAACTTTCGTAATGATTCCCTGACCACCAAGCAATAACGCTGATCTCAAGGATCGACAAGGTTCAAATATACTTTTGGTTTGGACTCCTTATTTTTACTCTGGGTTGAAATAGGTCTATGGTTCTCATCAATCAGAAACCCACAACAATGTGGATCCAGACGGTGGATCTCAACGATGGATCTGAATGATGGATCTGAATGGTGGATCTGAATGGTGGATCTCAACAGTGGATCTGAACGGTGGATCTGAACGGTGGATCTCAACGGTAGATCTCAACAGTGGATCTCAATGGTGGATCTCTATAACTCTTAAGCCACACACCTTGGTGTCTGAATCAAAGACCTGCAGTCCAATTTTCCCAGTCTAAGCTTGAGCCCTTTGTGATGCCTCCGCGTCCTGTCCTAAGCACTTTTGGGTGCTTACCTTGCTTGGTGTTCTACACTGCTACACATTACACACCTTGGGTGATGCCTCCTCATGCTGTCCCACAAACCTGTGGGGGCTTCCCTGGCTCCGTGTCCCGGGCTGCTTCCCACACTTCCCACACCATCACACTATTGGGAAGTCATACCTCCTTGTGCGGTTGTGCACACTTGAGGGTCTTCCTTGGCTCAGTGCCATGCGTACCTTTCAGGGCCGCCTCCGCCGGTTGTGCACACCTACAGGGTCTTCCCTGGCTCAGTGTCCTGCACTGCTACACACCTTGGGTGATCCTCGGGTCTTCCTTGGCTCAGTGCCATGCGCACTACCTTTCAGGGCCTCCTCTGGCGGCTCACACTTTGGGAGGTGGCTTCCCCGGCTAGGAGTCCAGCACACCTCTGGTGATACCCACACGTGCAGTCATGCACATCTTTCAGGGCCTCCTCATGCGGTTGGGCGCACGCCGCACACTCTGAAAGGGGGCTATCCTGGCATGGTGTCATGCATGGTGTCATGCATGCAGACCTACGGGGGGCTCCTAATACGTACTTGCGCTCACCTTGTGTGAATGCTCCCTCGTGCAGTGTTGCCACAGCTTTGGGAAGCTTCCCTGGCTTACAGTCCAAGGCAGGCGACGCCTAATCGCACCACCCCATACACATATGCCGTTTGTGATGCCTCCTCGTGCTGTATGGAGTAAGTAAATACAGGAAACTTAAATGAACCCGCACTATTCTGCACACTTTTCGGCGGCTTCCCTGTTGAGTGACGCCTTTCGTGATGTCTCAAGTGATGTTTGGAAATACCTGTTGGGGCTCTCCTATTAAGCTGTCCCCCATCTGCCATGCCCAATCTTCCCACCCCATACTCATGCGGGCACGCATTTTTTTGATGCCTCATCGTGATGCCTTAAGTCATGCCTCCTCATGATGCCTGAAGTGATGCCTTTAGTGATGTTTGGACGCACCTTGGGAGGCTTACCTGGCTCGGTGTCCCCCATCTGCCATGCCCACCCTGTGCGGTCACGCCTTTTTTTATGCCTCCTCGTGATGCCTTGAGTGATGCTTGGACACACCTTGGGAGGTTTTCCTGGCTTGGTGTCCAGGGCCGGCGAAGTCTTACGGGGGTACAGCATGATGGTCGCCAGCGCCCGGTGCATTTGGTGCGAGGCGACCAGCGCGTTCACGGGGACGTCTGTGAGCAGATCTCCGGAGATGACGATGAAGGTGCTCGCGGTGATCTTGCTGGCTATGGCCCTCAGGGCATCAGCTGTGCCGTACTCCTCAGGCACCGTGATGACCTGTTGCGCCAGGCAGGCAGGCATCGACAGTTAGGCAGTTATGCAGGACATGCATGCAGGGTATCAGCTGTGTCGTACTCCTCAGGCAGACAGGCACCGTGATGACCTGCTGCGCCAGGCAGTCAGTCAGTCAGGGTTTTGAAGCATGCAAGCTCCTGGCGCTGTCTGTCCCATTTGACTGTATGCTCCATGCGCAAGAAATCGGAACATATGACACCCCATGCATGGGGGGAGCCGTGCATGGCATGGGATCCCATCCTTTGTTGTTCGCACCTCGCACTGAAGGCCACTTCCAGAGTTTGCATAGTCGGTCTGAATCCAGTTTGAGATGGCAGCGCTGGCCTTCTCTCCTGACACAACCTAAAGCAGCAGAAGTGAAGCCTCATATTCGTGCTCAGCTGCTCCATAGCATCACAGGGCTCTATCACGCACCACGAATGCATGCTTTAGTCCCGCTTCTGAAAGAGATCGAAGTGGATATGAAAGCAGCGGCTTGTTGGCTACGGGCAGCAGCGCCTTCGGGAATCCAGCTGATAGAGGGTGCAGCCGTTTGTCATCGCCTCCAACGGCCAGAACTACAGCTTGATATCCAGGACCCGGTCCAGGCATTTCTTTTGAAGGATGGATCGATGATCGTGGGCGCTGGATAGTGAGAAAAGTGATTGCGGAAAACTCGACTACAGTACGGGAAGGTAGGTGTGTGTAGGTGTGAAAGTTTTTCTCTACATGCACGATGCAGCTAGTTTCGACACGAGCAATCTTCAAAAACAGTTACAGAGGAAATTTAAATTGCAGCAGGCTTTGCAACTATCGGTACTCCCCTAGGTCATCCAAGCTTTCACGAAGCCATGCCGAAGGGCAAGCCTACCACAGCAGGGCACGATCCGGTATGACATTATTTCTCATAATTCGATTGATGTGGACGAGAGCTCTGGTTGCTCTCAGCAATCTGACTTCGAAATGTTGTTCTGCGTCAGCGACCGACCGTCTTGTGCGAGGAAGATATCTTCACTGCATGGGAGCTGCTGTCACCAGCAGGTAACGTCCAGTTTCAACCGATGGTAAACTTATGCGGTGTGCCAGGAGTCTCAGGACCATACGCGCACGAGGCCTGTGTGCTGACTCACCCTCCCATGCGGCAGGCCACTCTGTCCTCACCAAGAGCCAGGTCCTAGACGGTTTGAAGACCTTCTTCCCACACATATCAGCAAGGGACGTACGCAGCCTCGTAGGACCTGGGAACTTGTCGGTTGACAAGCTCAGAAATCTGATTTTCAAGACTGACGTGCCGCTGAAGGTCAGAGTCCACGGCTGGGGATCAACATGTGGCCCATCGTTGGTGCTCTGGGCATACCTTGAGCGCCCTTCTCCAGGAGGCTGAATATTTCGTTATGCTGCCCCTCATCGCCTCAACTCGGCATGCCCCCCAATCTCTGGTCTGAAGTGAAGTGAATGGCTGTTCGATGCCCATCTTTTGGTAGACCTTCCCCTGCGTGCTTTTCGCCAGAAGTCTCACTTGTCAGCGCAGGACGAGATTGATGCAAATAAGGAGGCATTCCGGATTATTGATCCTCATGGCACTGGTTATGTCGAGATGAGCGTCCTCAAGCGTCTCCTCCTTCAGCTCCCGGGTGTGGATACGGTGAGAGGCCAAGCAGTCCTACAATTACCACTGCTCTTGTGTAGCGTGCTTCCGCTACACTTCAGCTGCAGCCTGGCCTGTGGCCGGCAGGGATTGGTGCAGCAAGCCCTGTTGCTTGGGCCACAGGCCTTAGACCGGTCAATGTTTGGTCTCAGTCGGCCCAGGGGTGGCCACCAGGCAGGCCCCCGAAGGTGGTGTGCACAAAAAAATAAGCTCTGTCAGTATCTGAGACTAGCGTGATCAATTGAACAGCACTTTGGATTACTCGAGTCTGCATGTCGAACCTTGCAGTGTCCCAGGCTGATTGCCCGCTTGCCGATCTGTTTGCTGTTGAGGGGTTGGCGTCCCTTGCAACAGCAATCAGCTTTTCAAGGAGTCACTCTGCCTTTGAAAAGGCTCCGGGGCAGTGTCTGACAAGGTTTTCACAATTTTAAGATGCTTGACATCTCTCTGATGAATCCAAGATGTCTCTGACAAAATAAATATATATTAGGTTCGGTGTAACAGAACTGGGTCAACAGACAAGAAAAAACAACAGGAACACAAGGAAAAAAGATAAAAAAGAAAAGCGAAACAAAACCCAGGGAACATACCTAAGACGAAGCTTTATATAGTTTGAAAACGAGCGGTCAGTTGTAGAGAATGATGGTATGAAAAATTCGGCAGCGTTAGACATGTAAGTCTTTATAGGGTTCAGGGTTTATTCCGGGTTAATTATTCATTGAATTATTGACATCATGACAACCATGCAAATGCAGATTGACGATGCCGACATGGAGTTTTTGACGTCCATGGTGGACATGGATAAGGATGGCCGTGTCTCGTTGAGGGTGAGCCTCAGGGAGGGGAGACTAAAATAGACACATACCGTATCAATTACCATAGGACCTAGGGGAGGGCCTAGGGTATAGCTAGGCTAGGACCTAGGCTAGGACCTAGGGTATAGCTAGGCTAGGACCTAGGGGAGGGCCTAGGGTATAGCTAGGCTAGGACCTAGGGGAGGGCCTAGGGTATAGCTAGGCTAGGACCTAGGCTAGGACCTAGGGTATAGCTAGGCTAGGACCTAGGGGAGGGCCTAGGGTATAGCTAGGCTAGGACCTAGGGTAGGACCTAGGGTATGGCCTGGGGTAGGACCTAGGGTAGGACCTAGGGCAGGGGCTAGGGTAGGACCTAGGGTAGGACCTAGGGTATGGCCTAGGGTAGGACCTAGGGTAGGGACTAGGGTAGCACCTAGGGTAGGGCCTATGGTATGGCCTAGGGTAGAGCCTAGGGTAGGACCTAGGGTAGGACCTAGGGTAGGACCTAGGGTAGGGCCTAGGGTAGGACCTAGGGTAGGGCCTAGGCTAGGACCTAGGGTAGGACCTAGGGTAGGACCTAGGGTAGGGACTAGGGTAGGACCTAGGGTAGGGACTAGGGTAGGACTTAGGGTAGGGACTAGGGTAGGGGCTAGGGTAGGGCTAGCGTAGGGCCTAGGGTAGGACCTAGGGTAGGACCTAGGGTAGGGACTAGGGTAGGACCTAGGGTAGGGACTAGGGTAGGGGCTAGGGTAGGGCTAGCGTAGGGCCTAGGGTAGGACCTTGGAGTCCGTTGTTATTTTGCTGCTGTCACCATTATGTTTTTTCCTGTTGTGTGTTGACAACGCTTTGCTTGAACGTGCAGGACTTTGCACAGATTGGGAGCTGGGAGCCGGATATTGAAGTGGCGTCCGATTCCATGAGGAAGATAACGGTGGACAAAATGCGAACGGATGTTCAGGATTAATGTAATTGGAATGCTGTTTGAGCGACTGCCGGTGTCCTGATCTGGTAGATCCAAGTTGCAGTTGGAGACCTTCCCCCAAAGTAAATCCCTACCACCCCCCGGCCATGCCCACCCCCGGCAGGCTACAGGCGACATATTTTATTCGTTGTGTTCTAGTCTCAGAGGGTCCTCTCCTGCTTTACTAGTAATGGTGGCTGAAGTGCGGTGGTGAAGTTTTGTGATGTTTTTACTGTCCAGCAGAGTATCACATTTGATGCGTGGGACAGGTGCCCGCAAACTGGTATGAGCACTCATAAAAATGGTATTTGTATTGCTGACAAATTTGTACCGGTGTTGCTGTACCACAGTGATCTTCACATTGCCTGTCATTATGACATGGGCCTTGGGGTTCCACTTCCATGTTTGGCCCTTCATAAATGCGTAAGATGTTCCCATATTGGAATCATAATGTGCTATTAATATCACCAGGGCATGGGGTGGGCAATGGAGCTGCGGGTTTTCTAGCTTTCATTTGGCGCCGCTTGGGGCTGGATGGTTAATATCCGGTTGAAGCTTCTTTATTTCTGAGCCTGCTGGTGTTTATTGGGGTTTCGTTACGAGTATCACAGTATTTATTCATGAGGGCAAACATCAAAATCAACCGAAAAAATATGTTAAGAACTTAAGATGCCCTGATGCTCCAAAGCCCTGATACCCTGATGTCCCAATGTCCTGATGCCAATACCGAAGCCAATTCCGTTGTCGATGCAGATGCTCTGATGTCAGAAGCCAAGGTGCCGACATACCCAACGCCCCAATACCGTGGTCCAGATTCACAGAAGTGCAGATGCCCAATGCCCCGATGCCGATACCGAAGCCAATTCCTTTGTCGATGCTGATGCCGTAGCCCTGATACCCAGATGCCTGAAGCCAATATGCCAAGTCGCCAAAATGCCCCGAAGCCGTCGTTGGAGATCTGCCAACCTCCGGGGGATGGTCCTTAAACTGCCGAAGGGTGTCATCAATGAGTGGCCACTGGCCATGGAGTGTCAGTGGTACTTTAGATTTAATGCGCTGCCTGTGAAGTTGGATTTTTTTGCCACGATGATCGCATACACAGGATGTCTATCATCCATAGCTGATGTCGTAGACACTGTTTTCTTTGGCGCATGAAATCAATGTCATGAATGGGATGCGTAAAGTGAATACCTGCAGTACCGGGACCAATATGGCATGCCAGGGGGGCATGGTATTTTTTCATGCCATATGGTATGGTCGAAATTGACAGCTTGCAACATGGGGAATGCAGCGATGTAGTTATCTTCTCAATCTGATCCCCAAAAAAGAAACGAGTTTTTTTTTGAAACAGAATTGTGATTTTGGGAAACCCAATTGGAGACCCTTACTTGGCTTACCCTTTCCTCCCACTTTTCTGCCCCTCATATCGTCCCCCTCCCCCGGGCCAAAAGCAAAGACTAGATTTACACTCGGTTGAGTGCACATCACAATTCTGATGTAACTAAGAGCCAGATTCCTCCACCGAATCTTGTGGAGAGGTATGGAGGAACTATGGAAAGGGGGGGAGCTGCTGGGGTCCATGGAAACTTTTGGTCCATCAACTTTTTGCGAGCGTGACCGCTGTAATTTACTGTCCTTTCCTACTTTTAACACCAGGCTTCATACGTTGCTCGCTACCGGTAGTTCATTCTAGAAGTGTTGATGTCGTTCGAGGGATTTGGCGCGGACGGGGGCGGAAAAAAATTGCGATGATCTCCTGCCCGTTAATTTGTTTAGCTCGTCCTCTCCTGGAGTTTTAATTTTTCTCTTCTTTGTAATTTTTCTGAAATAGCTTTTTTTTCTCCGTAATAGTTTTCTTTGGCTTTGTTTTTATCAGGGTTATATTGCCCTGTTAAGGGGGCAGGGAGGCTATATTTAGCATTGACGGAGGGCAGCGGGGCGGTCGGAATATCGCTTATTTTTGCGGGGCACGGATCCGAAGTCTCGTGGAGAGAAAAGCCAGAGGTTTGGGGAGGGCAGGGATCAGAGGTTTCGGGGAGGAAAATGTCAGAGGTATGGAGGGTTGTGACATCGGAAGGGCAGGGATCTGATGACTCTGGGCGTAAAATTCCCCGTAATTTTCGTGTTCGTTTTGTCTTGGATGGTCATGTTCTTTAGAACAAAAGATTGTGTATGTATTAAGGTACAACATGTACACTCGGACAGTGCGCCATGCTCCTCACAATTTAAGCAATAGTTTACCGCACCCAGTGGGCTACCAAAATAACACAACCTTACATCCATGCCAAATCATTGTGTTAGCCAAAACCAACTCTTTGTTGGCATGTCGCCTCATACTGCTGGTACGGTATTCGGGATCTAGATATCCGAATAACAAGCAAGGTATTCACGTTTGATATCCTACAATATTTTGGCATTGTCACGAACACCGGTACCCACAAATCCACATATGGCATTGTCAAAGACAGAGAGGTCACTGGTCAAAGAGGTTTTGTTCTTTAAATAGTACACAGTAAGATAAACAGGGCCAGTATCTTCGCAACACCCACTTATCCTGTGGCATGCCGTCATGTTAAATGTCGACAACAATGTTGTATCTTCGCAACACCCACTTATCCTGTGGCATGCCGTCATGTTAAATGTCGACAACAATGTTGTATCTTGTCTATGAAGTGTTCCAACGCCTTCTCCTGTGCGAGGTCTATCAGTCTGTAGTACTCCAGAGCCTGCAAACATGGAATACATTGTTAGGATTGTGTACATACCATACCGTAAAACCGGATCGACTCCGCACTGGACAATTTCATGAAATTTAAATGTTATCCACGCAGCAAAATAACAAATAACAAACGGGCGCACAGCGGCGGAATTTGAGTAGGTTAATTAATTTACTGCCGCGCATCAGTTAGGATAACAGTTAATTTAGATCCGCGCTGCGCTTTCAGCCAGTGATGTCACAGGGTCACCCTGTGGCCCTGGTGCGAGGCTTGATCCTGGGGGCAGGGCAGGGATAAGTGCTGACGTCTGCTGACGTGTCGGAGCCCCAAGAGCCACAACATGTTTCAAGTGGCCAGGAACCGGCCAGAGGGCTCTTCTCCAGAGGGGGTCGGTTCTGGAGGCTTCGCATAGCGCTGGCTACAGGAATCGATCTTCGAATGGTCCGAGTGTGTACCATTGTTCACAAGCTGGGATGCTTATGTCCCTGACGTCGGTGGTGGGTCGCTCGGGGGAGATGCTGGCTGACGTGTTGGAAGCCCACCCACCCCTCTGAAGTTGCCGACCTTTCAAAGTGCCGAAGTCCGACTAGAACAAGCAAATCCGGACCCGGACGTGGGCTGGCGTACAACATCCCTAAACTGGGGCTGAGTTAGCCCACGGGGAAAACTGCAAACATCAAAACATCTTGCAGATGTTTTGATGTTTGCGGTTTTCAATTCATAGCGAGCACCCCCCAAATAATCCTGAAGGCCTCCCACTGACACTCCGCGCAGCGGCGATTTTTGAAATAATGTTAGCGTGCGGCACACTCCGCGCGGGTCAAAAGTAACTATTCCTGCGCGGAGTGTGCCGCACGCTAAGTCGATGCAGTTCTACCGTACATGTACCAGATACTGGAAGGGCGCATTCACATGTGTCAATATGAACTTCGCAGCAAAAGCTAGCCCCAGCCGGCCTCTGCAGCTCCTCTTCCACGTCATCGAACCCCTCAGCATCTGACTCCTCCTCTGCCCTGTCATCTGACTCCATGCCATCATCCGATGTCTCCTCTTCCTCCTCCTCCTCCCTGATCTCTACTTGCTTGAAGCCCAGTCCCATAATACTGCTCCTCTGCTTGCGCTCCCCACCCTCTCCCCTGGACCAAATCTCTGAAGGACAGCCCCTCAGCACGAGATACCTCCTCATCCCCCGACTAATCCTCATCTGCTATTGCTGTGCTGCCCCTGCTTGGTGGCTTGGTGCAGCCCGTGCCTCTCTTGTTGCTTGGCGGCCTGCACCTCATCCCCGTCCGCCACTGTTGCAGCCCAAGGAGAGCTTAAGTCCGGGCACCGGATCACGCTGCTCAAATAGAAGCTGTAAACTTGGTAGTCGCGTTTCTGAGGGCCGACAGGATGCGAGGGCGCTTTGTAGCCCCCCTTGAAGCACCCAAATAGAAGGCCCAGTTCTACCCTACGTTGCATCTCCAAGCGCCGTTGTCCCTTCTGCACCACTAGATTAAATCTGACGGATTTTGTTGAAGCCTTGACTGCCCCCAAAGAACATGGGGCATTGATTTGACAAATGTCTGTTGGCTCCAAGGAGGCCTTATTAATGAACTGGCAGCACCTAGGGGCGGACCTGGTCCACCGCATGGAACCGCCATTTCGAGAGATATCGCTGGACTAATTGTCCATATATATGTGCTGAACCTAGCTTAACGCGAGTTTTCTAGGGGTTGGTTGCGAGTGTTTGCTTAGGATTAGATTACGATGATATTGGTTTGGTGAATGCTTGTCACTGCATTTTACGTGGTCATGAATTTGGTGAATCCAATCATCAATCGATATCACCCAAACATCGCATCACTACAGAAGCTTGCATAGACCCTGATCCATGCGCTGGGCTAAAATCTTCACCTCGTAATAATATCAAGGTTCATTGGTGCTGATGTAAGTTCTTGTTGATGTAAACGAAACCTTCCATCCAGCTTACAGATTCAACTGTGTCGTACAATTCTTCCTTAAGTGTGTCATACAATCTCAAAGCACAAAACACTCACCCCCTGATTTGCACGGATGACATTGAAGAACAGCAGGTCGACAAGCTCGATTCCGTCCAGAGAGCGACAACGGCTCAGTGCCACATATGCCATGCCTGAATAAAGTCAGCATGGTTGAAATTGTGTTTGACATCTCAATGAATGATGATTAAGATATTTGGCCCACCATATATATTTGAATTGCCTCCTTTCTTTCATGTCGCCCTCAAGGCAAATAGTTGACTGAAACATTTCCGACAGAAAACTGCCGTCGATAGTTTTGATTTGATGTGTACCTCATCCCATTATAACGTTCATCGTGAGATAGGGCAAAGGACACATTCAGCATATACTTCAAAATCTTCCCAATACGCACCCTCCTCGAAGGCAGTCTTGAGGGAGATCCGCGCCTTGTCCAGAGTCAAGCCCTGCGCACAAAGGGGTGAGCATGGATGATAGACATATGATGGACAGGTTGGTCTGGCTGTCTGGTCAGTTGCGATATATTGAGTTATTAGTCGGCCTGAGGAAAATATAGGGTGATTTCATATGACCGAAACTGTTACCGAGACCAACCGAAGGCAAGACCAATGCAACTGTGCGAGGGGAATGATCACCCAGGCGGAAGGCCGAGGCCTGGAGAATCGCTGGAGGGAGGCCTGGAAATAAATATATCATAACATTGCAGCAGGCTTAAAGAGGTGTTAGAAGCCATCATGCAGAACGGGACTTGCCGCCTCCAAATACCCCCACTCCCATGTTTTTGGTCAAGATTCTTGGCCTGACCTCATTTTGATGGGTTCATGTCCACATTGATGTCAACAGTCCGGTAAATAAATACATCCCCGTTCCCAATCACGTTTTCTTTCTGTTTCAGTGTAGCCAAACATAATCAACACCGGAATCGTCCATCATTTCCGCACGCCCCTCAATATGGAAAGGTAAGGCGCCTTTGGTTGGTACCAATGTTGTGGGTTTTTGAGTCACCAAATGGCAAGTGTGGCACATCATGGAACAATTCTCTCCCATAACGCCATGACCTTGCTCTCTTTGATGAAAGTCGCATGTGCCTAAATCTTAAAATGCGCTGTGCTGTATCCCCTCACCTGCATGCATGACTTGACAAGCAGTTTCGAACGTGGACATGGGCATGTGACTCCCCAGTAGGTACCTTACCTGGCTTTTGTGTATGGTGATGGCCCAGGCCTGAAGCAAGGGCAATGTGGTCCTCGTAATGTTTACCCTCATGCGCTTGCCGTTGCTGTCATGGCCCACAAAGTGCTACGTCGGCATGGCATGGCAGGCCCATCGTAACAGCGTCAGTACATGTAACATGCATTTTGGCATTCGGTTGTAATGTCAGCAGTTTCGTTTCAAAATCGATTGACAGCATCAGGAGGCCAGGACAAAAGCTTCTTGCCCTTATCAGGGAAAAACATATAATGGTGTCAACAAAGCATCAAGCGGCCCAATTCAAGTGATGAGCTCTGCACCCCGCGTGCCTTTACACCCGTTGCATACACATTGCGAACACTCCTCACCCTGACATCCCATTTCTGAGGGGCAATCGTTCGGACCAGACCGTTCATGAAGCGGACAATGGGGAGGCGAGGCGGTCGATCATGCGATGCTACCCACCTGAATGGAGATTGCAAGGGCAGCACATTCGAATGCAATAGTCGAAAGAAGTGTGATCGCAGAATCAATTAAAACTGGTCAGTGCGCAAGTTTGCAACAAGCAGCTCATGACGCTCATAGAGCCTCCAGCCTGACCTGGCATGCTTGGCACCCAGCTAACGCCCTCCAAGATCTAGGTGTTTGCAAACCTTTCCAACCACACCCCACAGACCCTCGATCCTAAGGTCACCACCCCTTGGCTCCTGCTTGGCCCCCCCCATTCCCCTCTGACTCCATGCTGCCTGACCCTACCCTGCCCGCTCACTTGAGCATGTCCAGAATAGGACGCTGCCTCCAGGGCGGCATGTGCTTGAGAAGTGTGTGAAGGGTGCGCTCATCCAGATCCTCACGTGGCCAGGCAAGGAGCTGCCGTCTGGCCTCCCCCCAAGGAACACTGGATCTGTGACAGTGCGATACAGATCAGAGGTTGGGGGGTGCAGGAGAAACATGGGACGCCGATCAGGTCAGGGTGCGGAGATAAAACTGAGGAAAGGAAACACAGGAAACAAATCGCAGCCTCAGCAGGCAACGAAGTCCCTGCCAAGTGCCAATGTTGGCCAGCGCAGCATGGCCTTTATTAAGGATATGCTTGCAGTGCTGAACAATCTTTGAGGGGGGTCACGCTTGCCTGTAGGCAGCTGGGAAGCCCGCAGCATTTTCGAAGGTAGGCGGCGGCGTGTCCAGTGATGTCCGGGTTGACAGGTTCTCTGGACATCCGTCTTGCACACAGGACACGGGTCCTGGAGAGATGGGACCAAATACGTAGCTGAGGCCTGGCTCTACCGCCAGCCCTTGCTCCCTCGCCACAGGCACAGGGGCTTCAGGCGATGCCAGGACTGGCACTTGGCCCGCAGCAGAAGGATAGCAAAAGGGGGGCAGCACCTGTCGGCCAGACACAGATGTGGCAGCAGCAAGAGAAGGCTCACCCTCCAAGGAAAACGAGAGGATTCCTGCAGTACTCTTCCATCTGTTTGCAGACACAGCGTTTGCTTCTCTCCAGCCAAGCTGGTCTGTCTCCTGCCCGGTCAATGGATGATGCAGATCCCCCGGCAGGCCCATGGCAGCAAAGCGGTCACTGGCTCTGGCCACATTGTACCTCGGGCTCCCGATGGCTCTCACGGCATCGAGGGCGGGGTGCGAGCAGCGCCGCATTGAAGCCGCGGCACTCAGGCCCGCATTCGCGTCTGCAGGTGGCAGTCCTCCTGGCTGGCCACCTGCCACAGCCTGTCCCCCAGTGGCAACGGATGAAAAGGGGGCAGATGCTGAGCCTGTGGCAGCATGGGGTGCAGCTGGACCTGCCAGTGGAGGCTCAGGCATCGCAGCCATATCTCGCTCCTGGTCTGTGGACCGGGCCAGCATCCTTGAAAGGTCGTGGGCCACCTGTGCCAGCTCTTCATCCTTGGCAATAATTGACCACTTCCTGCCAGGCAAGACATGAAGGGTTCAGGGCCTCTGAAGTACACGATATGACAGGGCAAGGAGAGGGGACGCAGAGAGACAAGGAAGCATCCATGTCTGCCAAGGTCCTGCGAGTCATCTTGAAAGGAATAGTATTGGTGGCAGGTGGCCTCCCTCGCCTCAGTCCTTGCAGGGGCAGCTAGCTATATAGGCACTCAAAGGTTGCAACGCGTGGAGGCTTCCAGATACCATTACACACGGCCTGCGATCAGGTCCCCCCCATGCCACACCCGTCTGGTTGAGGCTTCCATCAGCAGCCCTTGCATCTCCCCGCCACTCACTTATCCTTGTCCATGTTCCCAGTGATGAAGGCCTCCATGTAGGTGCAGATGGGCTCCCACCCGACAAGCAAACCACGAGACCCATTGGCGATCCCATTGGGCACATCCAAGTTGAACAGCATCAACACCTGATGGGGGGGGGGGGGGGCTGATACATCAATACCTGATGAGGGGGGGGGGGGGTGTAGGACATTAATACCTGAAGGCTTTCAGTGGACTACTGCACCTGCGGCCTGATTCTTGAAGGCTGCCCACTTCATGTTTCTCTGCATTGCCCCCTGGTTCCTCCCCACACCTGGGTGTTAAGCTTGAGGTTGAGGAGCGCATCTGCCTGCACATCTTGCAGCTTCTGGCTGACCTTCTCCTTGGACCAGTCCACAGGCCCCACGTCTAGGGACGGAAATCTAAACTCAGGGCCGGGGAGCAGCTGGTAGCTCTTGCGATTCATGTCACAGGCCATATCCTTCTTGGGGACAATTTCTGTCGGAAGAATGCCATCATCTGGGCAAAAGGGAGACAGGATGGAAGTCAAGACAGGTTTAAAAAATATGCCATAGGCATGGCAGCCTTTTCCTAAGCTTGGCCAAGTAAGCGGCTGCCTCCATCCATGCATTTGTTCGCACATTTACCTATTTACACCCACAAGGAGCAAGAACAGTCCAAGGCTGGGGGAGTTGACATGGGGGAGGGGAGGGTCAATGACATTTGGGTTAAACCCCGTGGAAATCCTTGTTGGTGGACATCCCCCCCCTCAAGGCACATTCATATATTATCGTACCTACCAAGCAGCACCCCACACCTGTGTTCAAAGGTCTCATGACCTTGCGCAAAGTGGTGCGCACTCGATCTGTGATGCGGCCGTGCCGAACGTCGTCCAACATGGAAATCAACTCGTGGTCGGACTGGCGGAACACCTTGCGCCTACATACACAGGTGGAGGGTGCAGCACAGGGAACGTCAACAGAGGTGGGGGCAAGAAGGGAGCAGACCACAACAGGGAGGCCCTAGCAGCCCCCACCAAGGGATGACAGGCGGGAGCAATAGGTGATGACAAGAACTACAGACAACCCAAGGAACATTGCCTCCTGCACCTCCCTCAACCGGTCTGCAACTATTCCCTGCATGGCAAGTGAGCAAGGTCTACCCCGCCAGCGATGCATGTACATCTCAGGGCAAGAGTGCTTATAGAGGACGAAGCATAGCTGCACAAATCCAAAGTCCAGAACCTCTCCAGCCTCTGCACCCTAGTAACTGACCCTGTGGGCTACTTCTCTGTCCTTCTCTCTCACTCTCCAGCCCTGGCAACCTTTGCGAGCCAGTGCGCACTCACAGCTCAATGGGCACCATGTGTGCCTCCTTCCACGAGCGCTGTGATGAGAACGGGGTTCCACTCGGCTTGATGTCTGGGTACCCGCTCACATGATCCATCCATTGAGAGCGGGGCACCTGGCAGTGGGGGCCGGGGGCCGGGCTGGCGCCAGGCCTGGTGACCCCGTCAACCTGCCAGCCAGCCTCGCCCTCACCCTCCTCACATGCAGGCCCATGCACCCTGCCTGGCGGTTCTGGTCGGTAGCTGCTTGGGGCGTCAGGTTGACCCCTGCTGCAATCCCCCCTCCCTTTCTCCGGCGTTGCAAACGTTATTGGAGCTTCCGCTGGGTGCAGCCTCTTGCCGCCCCCAGAGTCGCCCGCATGCCCTGGGGCGGCACTGCTGGCTTGCATCTGGGTGCCACGGTCAGCAGCGCCAGGGTGCTGGGCAATGCCGGGGGCAGCTGACGTGGGTGAGGGTACAGCGGACTGGAGCCCACCGCCCTGGCTGCTGGTGGGCACTGGCTGGCTACCCTGGCTAGGAGAGGCGACCTGAGCATTTGCCTGGTTCCCTCGGTTGAGTCCATCCAGCTCCTCCTCCCAGTCCGAAATGCGTTCCCGATCCTCTTCCCGCTTCTTCACCGGAGGCAGTTGCAGGAAGTCCCCCACAGCGATGAGCTAGGGGGGGAGGCAGGAGAGAGGGAAGTGAGGAGGAGATATGGATCCTGCCTGAGATCTATGCTCAATCCACACAGGGGTGCCAAAGCAGGAAAGTGGGGAGTGCAGGACTCCACCCAAAGTCCCATGCCCTCATGCCCTCTAAATTTGTAATAGGATATTCTTGCTGGTGAGGAGGGTTGAGCCTGTGTTTCTCACCTGCACTCCCCCAAAGGGCTCTGGGTGTAGGATGTGGCGTCGCGGGGCATCGCTGTCCTCCATCTCATTCAGAGGCTTGCGGCATCCAGCCAGAACACAGAGATGCTTATGATCCAGGGCACCGCGCACAATGCGGAGGATGTAGTCAATCGTCTCTAAGACGTGGTTGGGGAGCATGGAGACCTCGTCCAGCACCTGTAGGGGAACAAGACGGGGTCAGATACACGGGGGGAGAGAGATGAGATGGAAGAGAAAGGAGGACCAGAGGGGGAGCATGAGGTTCAGGAGGGAAATGCAACCAAAGTGAGGGGCAAGTAAGAGCAGGGTGACCTTTTAGGAAAGTAGGGTACAGTGCAGGTACAGTACCGTCAGAAGGGACAGTACACTAGGGCGGTACGGTGGTCAAGGGACATGGGCCCCATCAAGCCTCCAAGACCCACGGTGCATGGACCTTTGTCGTGCAAAATACTGGACTCGTGAAGCAGACCATGCAGAGCCTAAGTACAATGATGCAGCTTGTAATGGCATGCATGAGCCAGAACTTGCTCACAAAAGTCGCCATGCAATTGCGCAGCCTTGCCATGTTTGAAAACCATACTAGGCCATTTTGCAAACGGTACAGTACACGGTACGGAATTTCAGCCCAGACGTCTGTACCAGGTCATCATGATGAAGAGATCACCAGCGGGGCCGGTAGCCTGGTAGGTGTACTTAAGCTTGGAATAACAAGTGAGGGCCTCAACACACATCCCATTAATGAACCCGTGCCAAGAGCAGGTCCCCCACGCTCACCAGCGCATCCATTTCGCGGAGTGCCTTCAGGGCCTTGGGAAAGCGCAAAACATCTCGTGCCGTCTGTAGAGGAGGGAGGTCACCTGGTGAAGAACAGCGGGCAACGGTATAATTTACTTAAAGACCTTGGCAAGCCGGGTGAAAGGAGAGGGCACACTTTCAGCAACGCAACCCACTGCGTGGCAGAGCTCCGCTCTCATACAGAACTCAAACGAGAGGTGCAGCAATTGCTGCTCTACGTCAGCAGGCAAATGGGAGCTTGAAAATAGGTAGCCAGACGCAGCGCACCTTTTCGAAGTCCCATGAGTGAGTGTATGGTGACCCTGCAACCGAGAGGCTACATGGTCAGTGTCCACTGTCTCAAGAGATGACATCACATTTACCAAACCGCAAGAGCAGTATTCATTCTGCTTGGCAGAGTGTGGCTTCCCTGGACCTTGGACTCTATACCGTTTGGCCCATGGGCACCTCCACCATGCCCGGGCCCTGGCCACCCCTGGACCGATCTAGATGAGAACTTGACAGAGCTTGCTTTAGCCTGTTCATATCCTTTCTCTGTAGCCAGAGCACATGCACTATCCAAGTGCTTTTTCCTAGGCAGGTAGCCAACTACTATACAGGCAGAGCATCAGAGCAGCCTCACACTCCAACAGTCATAACCCCGATTTCATTCTGAACGCAGCGCCCCTCGGGATGATTGTATGAGGGTGCTCTATATCCTCATTGTATGAGGGTGCTCTATATCCTCATTGTATGAGGGTGCTCTATATCCTCATCGTATGAGGGTGCTCTGTATCCTCATCGTATGAGGGTGCTCTATATCCTCATCGTATGAGGGTGCTCTATATCCTCATTGCCATCAGCTAATTACCCACCCCCCTCTCAATCCTGAGTGCCTGGCACTCACCCGTTGATATTGACCGCTGCAATGCCGGTAGATGCGGTGACGGAAACTTTCAGACCCACCGCTTGAAGCGACCGCACGATGGCCGAGACCGTGTGGCTCTTGCCCACACCTGGGGGAGAAGCAAGAAGGGGAGGCAAGATGACACGTGGAACTGACTGAGAAAGCAGGAGATGAAGGGCATGCAAGCAATACAGCGGCCAAAACAAAGACATCCTGACCAATGGTGATACCCAGGAAAAAGGAGGAGGCAGTAGACCTGTTCACCAATGCAGGCCTTGTGGCTCATGAACAGGCTGACACCCTGAAGACTCAACGACATTCTGGGCAAGTAAATACACTATTGCGCCACCTTGGCTAGGTCTTCTGTTGTCGTCATAAGTGGCATGCCCATCCACCTAAATGCCTTTTTCGAGAAGTTCAGTCATTACTTACAGAAGGGATACGCAGGTCCTCCGTCATTGCACCTCCATGGCAATGATTGCATGCGACACGACATGACTCAGTGGTGTCCCAGGAGGAGGACTAGTGCTACCAGGCTTTTTCACACTCATGCCCGCACCTGCCCCTCCAGTGACAAACAGGTTGTAACCGCGCATGGCCCAGTCGACTGCCGTCCTTTGATCTTCGCCAAGGCTGGCAAGCAGCTGGGAAAGCGTGGGGGTAGGGGCAGCCTGCGGGGACCCTTCCTCAGTCTCGATGGACTCTAGGGAGCGCTTCAGCTCTAGAGGAGTAGTGGGAGGGTTTGCAGCTGGGGAGCGGACAGATGCGGTCGGAGTCGTCGGGGGAGTCTCAGCCTGGACACTCTCAGGCTGTAGCATCTCTCGCCTGGTGGGGGTGCAGTTGAGGTGAGCTTGCGTTGTGGTCCTACCATGTGCTAGGACATCTTGAAGGCTCTCATGTCGCTCTCTGTTGAAAGAAGCCAGTTGAATCTCGTTTCTGCGTGAGCCTCCGAAAGCTACAGGGATAGGAGTCATTGCATGTCAGCATAGGCCGTGGCTTATGTGCAGGGTCAGTGTGCGAGGTGACAACGTGAGAATGACTGAAATCCGCTGTCAGAAACAATAGTAACTAGGTACTGGTATTACCTTCAAGCTCGTCAGCATGACAAGATGCTGGCTGGATCACTGCGCTGTCCTCGACATGTCCCGAATTTAAACGCTGGCGGGATTCTGAAGAAGAGACGACCACGGTGGGTAGTGCTATTTGCACCATGGTCTTTAATGCAGTTTCAGGTGAACAGGAGGGTGCGAATGGAGAGTAAAGAAGATCCGACGACGCCCTTTCTCCAATTCATGATGAACCTCACTGAATTTGAGCTGCGCGCATCAGGAATTAATTCATGCCGCAAATCATTGCAACGGCCGAATTTCTGAAGCGAGGCAGTCCAAGATCGGTTGCCTTCTTGATGTGCCGTACAGTTTGTGCTGTGCTTTGTCCAGGATTTTCGATAGGTTTCGGGTTTGGAGCAGAGAGGTTTTGGGCTCCTGCTTCAGCCCAGCCCGTACCGTAATGCCTGGTTTTCAGTTAATATTTGTTCTGCGTTTTGCCATTGCAGGAAGCTGTCCCAAGTGGAACATCAGCAACATGAGCATATCTACTGGTAGATAGGTCCAAAAGCTCTCATGGCTCATGCAGGTTGCCCCCTGGTTGCTCCCCTGGTTTTGACCGGCGGTGTCTTGCCCATTAGACTGCTCAGCTCAGCTCATATTGTACACTTCCAGTTTTTAGGCGCGTGGTACGCACAAAGTGCTTCGTGCACTGACAATAGACACATCGTTCCTACATGTACTACCTATTAACCCTTTTATCTGTGACGTTACACCCCATTAACCATTGTTTATGTTCACATGCCTGGAGGATGGCATGGCTGCACCATGGCCCAGGCTGTGCATGGTACCTGGAATTGAGCCTAGTCATTCCCTACCAGCCCCATGTGGCCAAGCGTTCAGCAGGGCCCAGCGGGTATGCATTGTTCTAAACATGCATGTGTTACCGGTATTTACCTTTTCGTTTTAAGGGAGGCCGCCTCAGGAGCGGCTAGAAGATGGAGTTCAAGGCGACCCATGAAGGCCGCCTCAGGAGCGGCTTGAAGATGGAGTTCAAGGCGACCCATGAAGGCCGCCTCAGGAGCAGCTACAAGATGGAGTTTGAGGCGACCCATGAAGGCCGCCTCAGGAGCAGCTACAAGATGGAGTTTGAGGCGACCCATGAAGGCCGCCTCAGGAGCAGCTACAAGATGGAGTTTGAGGCGACCCATGAAGGCCGCCTCAGGAGCAGCCTTGGGACAGGTGCCTGCTTGTTGGTTGCGCAATAATTTCCTGCTTTTCTTTTCTCCCTTTCCCCCCTTTCTGACAGTGGGACGCCCACGCGGCCGAGTCTTTTGAGCATGGCCCAGACGTCTTTAGCTTCCGGTAGTTGGATTGGGGATTAGGGCTTTTTTGTTTTGTTTTTGAGGGGGTCTCTTTCCTCTCTTTCTTTAGTTTCCAACCTTGCTGTTGGACGCCGACGCGGCCGAGCTTTGCAGCATGGCCGAGTGGTGTAACGTCATGGACCTTTTCGTTCTAAACCGGTAACTGGTTTTCAATAGCACTCCCTTTATGCCATGCACTCCAGGACTTCCATATGTACCCGCATTCCCCTTGTTACAACAACCGGTGCGTTTATGTATGTCAACCTGAAGTTTTATCCATTCCAGGTTCTCAGATCTCTTACCTTCGGACAAACACAAATTAAAGCAAGTGGAACTTACAATGCATAATTGACGATCAACAGGAAAACAATATTCAAGTCATGATAACGTGTGCTGGCTGATTGCCAATGCAATTCTGATACACCAGCTTCCAGGGGGATACCACTGAAGCACTGAGACAGCTGAGCTTTTGCTCGGCCTCTAACACATGTCGAACCTGCAGACAGAAAGCAAAAAAACAAATATTCGTATCCCTAGATGTTAGAAATCTACACAAGGGGACATGTCAATAAATCAAGGTATCTCCACATGCCCATATCAAGTCCATGACGAATTTACCGGTAACGTAGTTTTGGTCGGAGTTGGTTTTATGATGCTTTTTTTAGATTAACCAATCATAAAAAACAAATAGTTTCAGGTACAAAACAAGAAAACCAACTATAAAAAACCAATCGTTTGGGGTTCACCAGTTTTTCCAGTCAAAATTTCGCGCCTATTTGCGTCTATTCTCGGTCAGCGCGAACCAATCTCCATTTACAAGGAACCAATCTCTATTACAATGATTACAATGAGGAGGCAATTAACATTCTGTGAGTCAATGCGTAGAGCGAAGGCAAAAGCTGCAGGGAGGGCTGCAGACCACACTCAGGAGCTGTCCAACTCAGAAGACGGCTTGGTAGTAAGTACAGGTAAGTACAGGTGGCATCGCCCCGCCCCTTCCTCTTCCCCTTCCTCCCCTTCCTCTCCTTCCGACAAATGAAAAGCAAGCCAAACGAGTGCGCGAGACTCGGGCAGCTCCACTCGGCACGCGTCGAACACCCCCCTCTTCGCGTTCATTGAGCGGGCGAGGCTGATGGCTCTTGCTAGGATGGAACAGCCCGCGGCCCCCCCACAGAAGCAGCAGCTGCATGGGGCTTACAACGACTGGACTCGATTCCATCGCAATCTCGTCCACGATGTGATGAGGAAGCAACCAGGTCTCAAAGGCAGCAAGGGCACGACTACCTTCAGAGGACCATACCGTGCTTCGACAAGGAAGATGGCATGGGGGGCCTCTCCATACAAGTTCATCATGCAAGCGGCCTTCCTCGTGGGCACCCACAAGATCCCTCCTTCTTTGTGCATCAACTTCAACCAGTCTGGTGAGAGAGCCAGATGAAAGAAAGCCAGATGCCAGAAAGCCAGATGCCAGATGTCAGAGCCACCATGTCCTTGTGCCACCTTTGCAATTGAGCTGCTGAATTGAGCTTCAGAATCGAGTACCTGAATTGAGCTGCTGCAGTAGCTGAATTGACACTTGCGCCACTTAGACGCCCTTTACCCTTGATCCTGAATCCTGAACCCTTGTTCCTATGCAGGTCTGAAGATTGTGCCACAGGGGACAAAGACATGGGCTGAAAAGAACTGCAAGAACGTTGGCCTCGTCGGCCTGGATGAGAAACGGCAGCTGAGTAGCTGATTAGCTGACCATTACCCCCATGATCGCGGCTGATGGTACTACGCTGGGCATTCAAGTCATCTTCGAGGGCAAGACTACCAGTTTTTTTTCCCACCATTGCTTCGAAGCATTTTCTGTATGGAAGCCTCACTATATCAGATGTCTTTGGCCCCATGTGGCCTCTTGTTTCAGTAGTTATTTACAGGAATTGTGACTCCATGATATATATTTGCTGAATAGTGAATACATTTACTTCAGAAGATGGAGAGAATATGGAGCTGCAGGCCTTTCTAGGGACTTTTCGGGGGGAAACCAAATTGAAGCCCATAAAATAGTTGTTTGACAAATTCAAACGCGTAGAAACCAATAGTTTCAGCACACACAAAAATCCGACTAAAACTACCGTAGAACGGGTTTCACTCCGCGTTAAATTAATTCCTCGCGGGGGTGCGCGGAGTACATGCGCGATCGAATATTAAATAGCTACCACTTTCGGAGGTGCACGAATTAGTGTTTCCGGCACAAAATGTTAAAAAAATTCAGCTGCGCGTGCGCGGAGTATGGTACTTCTTTGCTGCGCGACGAATTTGATTTAATTGTTCTGAGAATGGGTGCGCGGAGTCTATCCGGTTTACGGTACGGTATAATCCTGTATAATCCCCTTGTACTCACATCTCAGACACTGGTAGTGCACATGGGCCTACCGACAGTACCAGTATCTACCGGTACCCTACTTAACACACTAGTGTAGGCAGTCACCTAAATCAATAGCAATGTGCAGTCTTGCAGGTACCGTAGACTCTGTTGAATTGTTTATCTTGTCCTGTGACCTCCTTCCATCTTATAGGACTCAAATGATGTGCGAGTTTTCCGGAGCTTTTCTCATGCAGGGCTGTGAGACCCGGTTGGAGCCACTCCCGGGGCTTATGGACACCTTGATCAGAATCCACGGGTGAGAAAGGTGGTTGATACTTGACATCCTGCTCAATCATGGGATTGTTGCTGGGCCCAGAGGTAGATGCCCGGACACCTGATGCCCGGTGAGGGAGCTGGTGAGGGAGGGGATCTGTAATTGGGTGGGAGCGACAGTGTGTGTCCGTACAACATACCGATTGTGTGATAATCGTTGAGGCACGATCTTGCCAGACATTTCCCTTCGCGGAGAAATTGAGATTAGCATACCTTTTACAGGATGGGAGATTGCATGGGTTTTGAGGTTCGTGACCTCAAATATTATCACTATCTCGTGTGATAAACCCTTGTCTGACTAAAATGCGGATCGCAGGTGATGAGACTCCAGCTCGATACCAGCTCTAAAACCATGGCGCATATGTGGAGGTCCGGCGAGCTGAACGATGTGGTGCTGATGAGCAGCGACGGAGAGGAATTCCCGTGTCACCGAATTGTTCTTGCTGCCGCCTCCGGCTACTTTCGGGCCATGTTTTCTGGTGCCGGTACCGCGATGATGGAGAGGGGCCGCTCAAAGCTGCTCCTGCATGAGTTCTCGTCCCAGGACCTGCATGGGGCTCTGTGCGCCATGTACGACCAATCCGTCCAGGTAGGCACTGGGCAGGTAATACTGAACACTAGGCCAGGGACGAAAACGCGGAGAACCTGTTTGAGATGGCACAGAAGTTATACTGATGTAGCATGGCACTGGATTCCACAATGCCTTGCCAAGTTGCTGTCTGAGGTCACCTTCGCTGACCCGGTGACGTCCCGGTACTGACACCCTGGTGGTTATTGTTCACCAAAATTTGCAGATATCTCCCAGTAATTTGGAAAAGCTTCTGTCAACGGCCTCATACCTCGAGATGCCGGCACTGATGGAGGCCTGCTGCCAGGTGTGAACATCATCTGCCATCTGAAGCCCTGCGACTGAGAACAGACATGGCACTGCAGAAGTAATTAGTGCACACGCCGCATCTGGAGCATCATGTTCCTTGCGTCCGAGGGTCCAGGACTTGTAGCCATACATGCACTTCAATTTTCCTGGAGGATTGAATGCCTTAATTACCAGGTGCCACTGGTAATGATAAGTTCAATAACTGAGCTATTTATTTCCTTCTACTGTATGCCATGATGGCCCCCCGCCCTCCCTCCTCTTTCTTGAAACGCAGTACATGTGGATAACTGTAGCTATTGGATTTAATATCTTGGCAGATTATGATAACTAAGCGTTTCCCCCCCTTTTGTCCCCCCCTTCCTCCTCGTGCAAATGCAGTACATGTGTGTACGTAGCCGTGGCTATAGGATTGAATACCGTACAAGTCATGATAACCAAGGCTGATTTTATCTTCTATCCCCCTCCCCTTGTCCCCTTCCTCCAATCGCAGCACATGCGTGGATGCCTCGGCCTGCACACCTGCGTTCCCCTGCTGATGCTGGCTGCTCGATACGGCCTAATGCAACTCAAAGGCGAGCTGGTAAGGCAACAAACCTTGAAACAATGTGTCTTGGTAACCAATCCTCATCAACAATGGGGAGATTGTATGTTTATATTGATACAAAGCATACCGGTAGATCTGATACCTAGTCATCCTTATCCACGATGAAACCAGGCCTTATTTGAAGCTTCTACAGGAGACAGATAGAGCTCAAGCTTGTCTTGATTGCTGATCCTATGCACCGATGAGGCTCTACCTCCCCCATGAAGCCTGATTAAGAGACGGAGAGACCTCCTTTGTCTTGATGTTACGTGTTACAAGCTACACTGCCACTACCAGTAGGACATATTGTCAATAGTGTGCAAGATGTCCCGGCGTCAGTGCAGCTCGTACCAACATGTTGTGTCCTATTCATGGTTTAGGGTTCAGGGGTTCAGTGCAGCTTGCACCAACATAACCAACATAACTTGTCCTATTCATGGTTCAGGGTTTCAGCGCAGCTCGATCCAACATAACCAACATAACTTGTCCTATTCATGGTTCAGGGTTTCAGCGCAGCTTGCACCAACATAACCAACATAACTTGTCCTATTCAGGGTTCAGGGTTTCAGCGCAGCTCGAACCAACATAACCAACATAACTTGTCCTATTCATGGTTCAGGGTTTCAGCGCAGCTCGAACCAACATAATCAACATAACCTGTCCTATTCATGGATGATACTAGGTCTCGTGTGAAGCCTACTTCACGGATGGATCCCGCATGTAGATAGATCCCGCATGTAGATAGATCCCGCATGTCTTGATGTTAGAACAAGCTATCTCCGCTACCAGTACCGTGTCAGTAAATTGTACAAGATGTCCTGACGGCAGAGCAGCTCGTACCAACATGACTCACCCTAAACCCTAAACCCTAATCATTGATGAAACCGTGTCCACCCGACAAAGCACAACATACTTGGATGCTGGAGGAAGCCCTAATGGATTCAGGGCACGCCCAACAGGCCGAGATCTTCTAGACAAATTATGTGCTCGTTGTGCTTGAAATTTTGGAGGCGTTCACAGCCGCCCCCACGCCCCCTCTCGTTCTCTCTTTTCTCCCACCAATCCTCTGCCCATCCTCTGCCCCGCCTGCCACCTGCTGCGTGCGACGCCCCGCAGCTCGCCTACGTCTGCGGTAACTTCTCCGGCCTCGCCTCCAACCTCCCCGCGCACCACGGCCAGCCCGCCACCAGCTGCGAGGTGGTTTCCGTTCCGCGCCACCCGCAGCCCGACGCCACCCGCAGCCACACGGCGCCTGGAGCGGGACAGGCCACAGTCGGGTACACCGCGTCGACACCGGGCTGCGGAAGCGGATGTGGCGCGTCTGCGCGGTGCAGCTGGGACACCCAGTCCATACAGTCTCCTCCCCCACCTCCGCTGCCGCCGCTGGGTGCGGACGAGAGCCCCTCCTCGTCCATGTGTGGGAGCTTCCCGGACGCTTCGCCGCTGGGCTCGTCCAGCATGGCCGTCGAGTACAGCGACAGCCGGCAGCAGCAGCCGGGCGGCGGTGTTGCGGACGTGGGCTCGCATGGTGCTTTCTATGGGGGGGGAGCAGGAGCTGGATATGGCGATGGGGGTCATGTTGGCGGCATCAGCGCGCCCGGTTTTTCCGATGCGGGTCGCGTCAGCAGCGTCTGCGCTCTCAGCGGGTTGTCTAAGGAGTTGCTGCTGGAGGTGTTGGGCAGCGACGAGCTTGACCTGGACTGTGTGAGCTCGGTGCACTGCCTGGATGTGGGGGTGGGGGAGGAGGGCGGGCCAGGAGGGGAAGAGGGGTGGGCCAGGAGGGGTAGGAGGGCAGGCCCGGAGGGAAAGAGGGGTGTGTCAGGAGGGCAGAGGGGGGAGGGGGGTGGAGGGCCGCTTATGGAAAGGGGAGGAGGGCAGGGCAGGGACGAGCTTGCCCTGGACTGTGTGAGCTGGGCGTACTCACTGGATGGGGGAGAGGGGAGGCTAGGAGAAAGGTTGCGCCACCTGGGAGGGAGGGTCGGGCGGGCCGGGACGTGACGTGAAGGAGGGTGTGCTGGGCATGCCGCCCGGGGGGGGGGGAGGGAGGGCCTCCAAGGGGGAGGGGAAGGACGGTAGGCCAGGAGGGAAGTGGAGGGGGGGGGTAAGGCCGCCCAGGGGAAGGGAAGGAGGGCGAGCTTGGAGGGAAGGGGAGGGGGGGATAGGGCTGCCAATGGGAGGGGAAGGAGGATAGGCCAGGAGGGAAGGGAGGGGGGGGGGATAGGGCCGCTCAGGGGAAGGAGGGTGACCTCGGAGGGCAGGGAGTAGGGGGTAGAGGGCTGCTTACGGGGAGGGCAGGTGGGGGCTGGGAGGGTGGGCTGCGCAGGAGGTAGGTAGGGACTGGAGGGGAGGGAGGGCCGCCTTTTGCTAGGCAGGATGAGCAATTAGACTTCGTAGGGGATTCGGTGGACTGTCTGGCTTCTTGAGCGATATGGCACTAGCGCTGGGGGGGGCTCCAAACCCTTAACCCTACTCCTGCTTTAGTTATCTTGTTTGCTGTGCGCCCTTTCCTCTCAGAGCTTGCCTGAGACTGGAATAAAGCTAAAGCTGCTGGCAAAGCTGCGCCGCCCTCCCACGCCCCCACTGCCCTGTGTGATGGATTCAGGTGCTTCAGGTGCTGATGAGACTGTGTTGCCCATACCCACCACCGCGGCCTGTCTTGAAGAGCCACGTGCATCTGGTGTCAATGACACTGTGTTTTTCAAATCTATCACCACAGCCTCTCCACCGTGTTTGCCGGCAAGCCACCTGATTCCGATGCTGACAAACTTCTGATGCCCACACCCACCACGTCGTCTCGTTTTCTGTGTGTGCAGGAGGGCCACTTGCTCCCGGTGCTCAGCCCCCCCTCCCCACTCTCTGCACCCTCCTGATTCCCACACCCACCCCCTGAGCTCATTTCCCATGCAGGCAGGGGAGCTATGAGCTCCCGGTTCTGGCAAACCTTGATTGTTGCATTTCCGCTCCACTGTACAGAGCTCCACTGCCCTGCGCGCAACAGAGTCATGTTCTTGAGGTGCTGATGAACCTCTGTTGTCCGCTCCACTCACCACGGATTCTCTTCAGCCTGTGTGATAGAATGACGCGCTGCAGGTGCTGGCGAACCTCCGTTTCCCACAAGCCAAAACCCTAATCCAGGCGCGCTGACAAAAAAAAATATCCTGCACCGCTTACCCACAATGGCTGATACTTTCTGCATGTGTAGGAGAGCCATGTGCTTCAGGTGCTGGCAAACATCTGTTGATACCGCAAACCTGAACCCTACTCCAGGTGCTGACTAACCTCTGCTTCCCGAACCACCCACAACGGCTCCCCTTCCGCATGTGTAGGAGAAACACGTGCTTCAGGTGAGATCCCCAAAGCCTGACCCCTTTCGCATGTGTAGGAGAGCCATGTGCTACAGGTAAAACCTGAACGCTGAACCCTGAACCCTGAACCCTGAACCCATACACATGTGCAGGAAAGCAACGTGCTCCAGGTGATTCTTGACTGGATATCAAGCTGCAGCTCACAGCCCTGCCGCGACCTCCCCGACCTGATGAGCGCCGTCAGGGCGGCGGAGCTGCCCTGCCATATCACCCTGGCCTGCACCAGCCAGGTGAGCTGGGGTAATTTAGGGTGTAGGGTTAAACCTGAAACACTGACGCACCAGCAAGGTAAGCCAGGGTAATTTAGGGTTAAGGGTTGAACCTGAAATGCCAGTGCACCAGAGAGGCCCGGCCATGATATTTTTTTGTCGACACAGGGGCGCGCGCAGGTGCTCTGCTTTTCGAAAGGTGCTGTGTCGGCTCAGGCGCTGGCCGGCCAGCAGCTGAGAGAGCCTTGCTGCCAAGGGGCTGTGACGCAGGTAGGCGCCGGCAGGTGCTGCCCCAAGGTCTCGGGGAAGGGGCCCTAAACCACATGCTTTCCTCGGAGGAGGGTAGGGAGTGGCAGCAGAGTGTCAGTGACAGGGCTCGTGCGCCCCTGCGCCAACGAGCACTACCAGGAGAACGTTGGGCAACAGATGACAGATCCTTGTCGCTGACGTGACTTTGGGGGCATGCCCCTTTCGCGCCTTGTGTCACCCCCTCCTTTCGTTTAGGGTTGTGGGCAAACCTTGGCTATTCCCCTCTGTCGAATGCGTTCCTGCCTCCCAGTTGCACCGGATGCTGCTGCCATACCTCGCGCGCGCGGGCCTGTTTTGTGGCTCGCTTGAACTTCATTGACTGCCGTTTCTACTCAACTTGTTTGTGTGGGTTCTTGCTCCCCGCGTCACTGGCTGCCTCTGTTGTCTGATGCTTGCTTGTATACAGAAGCAGCAAACGCTGATAAGCCATGGGGTACACTCCAAGTGCAACTGCTGCTGTTGCTGCCACACCTGGCGCGCCTGCTGCCGCCCGACCCCACGCCTGTGATCCTTGTGGCACCCCCCTCCTGACGTATGCCGGCATCCCTCCCTGCCGAATGTATTCCAGGTGCACCTGCTGCTGTTGCTGCCACACCTGGCGCGCCTGCTGCCGCCCGACCCCACGCCTGTGATCCTTGTGGCACCCCCCTCCTGACGTATGCCGGCATCCCTCCCTGCCGAATGTATTCCAGGTGCAACTGCTGCTGTTGCTGCCACACCTGGCGCGCCTGCTGCCGCCCGACCCCACGCCTGCTTTCCTTGTGACTCCCCCCTCCTGACGTATGCCGGCATCCCTCCCTGCCGAATGTATTCCAGGTGCACCTGCTGCTGTTGCTGCCACACCTGGCGCGCCTGCTGCCGCCCGACCCCACGCCTGTGATCCTTGTGGCACCCCCCTCCTGACGTATGCCGGCATCCCTCCCTGCCGAATGTATTCCAGGTGCACCTGCTGCTGTTGCTGCCACACCTGGCGCGCCTGCTGCCGCCCGACCCCATGCCTGTGATCCTTGTGGCACCCCCCTCCTGACGTATGCTGGCATTCCCTCCCTGCCGAATGTATTCCAGGTGCACCTGCTGCTGTTGCTGCCACACCTTGCGCGCCTGCTGCCGCCCGCCCCCATGCCTGCGTCCCTTGTGACACACCCTTCCTGATGTTTGCCGGCACCTTCTCCCTGCCGAATGTATTCCAGGTGCACCTGCTGCGGTTGCTGCCACACCTTGCGCCTGCTGCCGCCCGCCCTCACGCCTGCGTCCCTTGTGATACACCCCTCCTGACGTTTGCCGGCACCTCCTCCCTGCCGAATGTATTCCAGGTGCACCGGCTGCTGCTGCCACACCTTGCGCGCCTGCTGCCGCCCGCCTTCACACCTGCGAGCGTCCCTGTCCCCCAGCAGCGGGACCAGGCGCCCCACGTCCTGCACTGGCAGCAGATGTACATGCAGCAGCAGGAGCAGCAGCAGCAACAGTCTGCCATACAGGACATGCAGCAGCAGCAGCAGTCTTCTCTAAAGGAGCAGCAGCAGCAGCAGTTTTCTCTTAAGGAGCTGCAGCAGAAGCAGCAGAAGCAGCAGTCATCCCTGAAGGGTCATCACCAGTGTTTCCTGCCTCCTGCCGCATCCTCTGGAGACCTGTATCAGAGCGGTGATCGCAGAGGGGCCAGACGGCACAAGGCCTCCCTCCTGCTGGCGGTTGGTGAGTGTGTCATGGCACCCACACACCCACTGAAACGATTTACCACCCACTCACCCACCCACTGACACAGGCATCCACCCATCTAACCACCCACCCACCCACTGACACAGCCATCCACTCATTCAACAACCCACCCACCCACTGGCACAGACATCGACCCTTTCATCCACCCATTCATCCACCCACCCACCCTGACCTAGTCATGGGAAATATAGGTTCCCAAGTGGCCATATTCAATATTTAGCCCTGCTACCCTCTCCGTTCCTCTGTTTCCCAGGTGGCCATGACAGCAGTTGGCGTGCGCTCCGCAGCTCCGAGCTTTACGACCCTGTGGTGGACTCTTGGTCCCCAGGGCCGTCGCTGTCTGCGGGGGTCAGCTTTGCTGGATGTGCGGTCACAGGGGGGCGCGAGGTCATGGTGGTGAGTAGGGGCGGGGGCTGTCACTGTCAGCGTAGGTCTGCTGTTGAGGGCAGGGCAGGGCGCTGCCACTGTCGGCGGGGGTCAGCTTTGTGAGGCAGGGTAGGGGGCTGTCACTGTCAGCGTAGGTCTGCTGTTGAGGGCAGGGCAGGGCGCTGCCACTGTCGGCGGGGGTCAGCTTTGTGAGGCAGGGCAGGGCAGGGCACTGTTACTGCCGGCGGGAGCCAGATTTGTAGGAGGTGTTAGTGGCAGGGGGGTGCGAGGTCATGGTGGTGAGTAGGGGCGGGGGTTGTCACTGTCAGCGTGGGTCTGCTGTTGAGGGCAGGGCAGGGCGCTGCCACTGTCGGCGGGGGGGAGCGTTGTAAGGCAGGGTAGGAGGCTGTCACTGTTGGCGGGAGCAGGATTTGTAGGATGTGTTAGTGACAGGGGGTGCGAGGTCATGGTGATGAGGGGGGATCCGGCTGTCACTGTTGGCGGGGGTCAGCTTTCAGGGCAGGGCAGGGCTGTCACGAAGGGGGTAGGGTTCGTCTTAGCTGGATATGCGGTCCCACTCCTCTCGCATCATCCCTGGGCATCCTGGAGCCCCCTCCAGAGTGGCAGCCCCCTGGGTTTGCAGCCTTTTTAGTCTACAAAAGTGTTAAAGCGTTTACTTTGTCTAGGGGGGGAAAGGGGGAGTGGGGCTCCCATTGGAAGAATACTGGTTTGTGCCCATTTTAGTTTGGGGCAGGGGGGGGGTGGGGCTCTTATCTTGGGAATCTTGGTTCGCAGCCATGTGCCTGTTTGGGGAAGAGGGGGGTGGAAGCTCTGACATGTATTTTGATTTGCGGCCATTTCAGTCCGGGGGGCAGAGAGGGGAGAGGGGCCCTGTCGGTGGAATCCCGTTGGTCAGAAACTTGGTCGCTGATCTCATCTTATTGCATGGATGTGCGTGGTTGTTGATTACATCCCGTTGAATGGCACCCTATTGTGGTCCACGCTTCGATTCATTCTCGACCACCTTTTATTCCCAACCACCTTCTATTCCCAACCACCTTCTATTCCCAACTATATTTTATTCCCAACCACCTTCTATTCCCAACCACCTTTTATTCCCAACCACCTTCTATTCCCAACCATCTTTTATTCCCAACCACCTTTTATTCCCAACCACCTTATATTCCCAACTATATTTTATTCCCAACCACCTTCTATTCCCAACCACCTTCTATTCTTAACCACCTTCTATTCCCAACCACCTTTTATTCCCTACCACCTTTGCGTAGGTGGGTGGCACTCCGCTCTGCTCCCACGTAGCCCGCATGGCTGCCGGCACAGACTGCTGGGAGAACTGCCCCAACCTGTCGGTGCCCCGGGCGCATGCGGGCGTGGTGTCCGCAGGCGGCTGCCTGTTTGTGCTGGGTGGCAGGAGTCAGGTGCAGCAGGTGCAGCAGGTGCTGAGCAGCGTCGAGGTGTACAGGCCGGGCAGGTGTGTGGGTAGGTGGAGGGGGGGGAGGGGAGGGGTGCAGGTGAGAGAGCAGGCGTGTGGGCAGGTAGGGGTGGCAGGTGGGGAGCTGGAGGGGGGTAAATGGGGGGCAGGTGGGGGGTATAGGGGGGGGCAGGAAAGGGGGCAGGTGGGGGAGAGGGGAAGGGCAGGGAGGGGGCAGGTGGGGCAGAGGGGAAAGGCAGGGAGGGGGCAGGTGGGCGAGAGGGGAAGGGCAGGGAGAGGGCAGGTGGGGGAGAGGGGAAGGGCAGGGAGGGGGCAGGTGGGGGAGAGGGGAAGGGCAGGGAGGGGGCAGGTGGGGGAGAGGGGAAGGGCAGGGAGGGGGCAGGTGGGGGAGAGGGGAAGGGAAGGGAGGGGGCATGTGGGGGAGAGGGGAAGGGCAGGGAGGGGGCATGTGGGGGAGAGGGGAAGGGCAGGAAGGGGGCAGGTGGGGGAGAGGGGAAGGGCAGGGAGGGGGCAGGTGGGGGAGAGGGGAAGGGCAGGGAGGGGGCAGGTGGGAGAGGTGGAAAAGGAGGGGTAACGCCGGCAGGTGGGGTGAAGGAGGGGGGAGGGGAGGAGAAGGGAGGCAGATGGGGGTGACAGGAGGAGGCAAAGGCAGGGGGGGGATGTCATTATGATGCCTGTGGCCATGAGGTTGGGACTTGGGAGACATTGAATGCTAATTTATTGCCGGCAGTTCTCCCAGTACCCCGTTGCCCTTACCCTCCTACGCGGTGTCTTGTGTCATTCTGCAGCTCGCAGTGGCAAGCCCTTCCCGACATGAGCATGTCTCGCTCAGCCCTGGCATCCGCCGCACTGTCTGGCCGAGTGTACGCTATTGGCGGGCAGACGGCCAAGGTCACGCAGCGCGGCGTCGAGGCGTTTGACATCGGCAGTGAGAGGTGGCTGCAGATCGACGCCCCCATGAGCGTGGATCGGAAGTACATGGCCGTGAGTCTCGGAGCTGAGTCGGAGTTTGGGGTCTAGATTTGCACCCATGAACCCTGGAATTGAGGTTTTAGTGTGTTCGGGTGAGGGGTGCAGATTAACACCTACAAACCCTGAATTTTTTTTCCGGGTTCAGGGTCAGGATTTGCGCCCATGAACCCTGAAATTGTGTTGAAGGGTTTGGGGTCAAGATTTGCGCCCATCAACCCTGAAATTGGGTTTTAGCGTTCACGGTCTAGATTTACGCCCATCAACACTGACATGTGGGGGGGCGCTTGTATATGGCAGTGCGTATTGGTGCTGAGCTGAGTCATGGAGAAAGCAGGTGTCGCGGTGGGAGCCAGGGAAGATGGCCGGCATCATGGGGTTTGGCCATGGATTCTATGTCAGGGCATTGTAACTAAGGGGTGCTTGTAGAGTCAGTTGCCCCTGTGAGTGTGGACCAGAAATGCAGTGGCAGTGAGCCTCTTTGTCTAACTGAGTCGCGCTCTGCTGCTTTGTCTTTTCACGGGATAACGCGGGTGACTGCGTGATCTGGTGGAAAGCTGGATCGGCCCATTGTTTATGCATGGGACAATTGCCCGAAAACCGATATGAGCACCCATGCGTGTTGCGATTTGTGAAGCGCATGGAGGGCAGGGAGCCAGGAACCATGGCTTGAGGCGTGTGTCGCTTATAGATTGAATGCATTAACTTATAGATTGAAAGCATTTAGGGAAATGAGGTGGAGTGGATTATTACGGTTTGCCCAACCGGTATGGTACAGTTTAACAGTACGTGGTGCTGTATTTGGTACTCCATTTGGTACTGTATCGTTCTTTATTTCCTACTTCTTTCCCTCCTTCCTCCTTGGGTTGTGCAAGGGTTTCTCTTTCAGGACTGGGGACCTACCCCTCCTGGACAGGTGGAAATCTCGAGTCCACCAAGAAGCCGCGACCAGGACCCACCTGACGGCTGTGTGCATGTTTGGTGATGCAGGATTGTGGACAGGATTGTGAGTAGGAGTGTGGACAGGAGTGTGAGAAGGACTAGGGGCAGGACCAGGACCCACCTGACGGCTGTGTGCGTGTCTGGTGATGCAGGCTGGAGTGTGGACAGGAGTGTGAGTAGGAGTGTGGACAGGAGTGTGAGCAGGACTGGGGGCAGGACCAGGACCCCCCTGACGGCTGTGTGCGTGTCTGGTGATGCAGGCTGGAGTGCTGTCGGGCCGCCTGTATGTTGTGGGCGGCGTCGACGATCAGCGCACCAGGTGCGGCGATGGGGGAAGGGGGGAGGGGAGGGGAGGGGAGGGGAGGGGAAGGGAAGGGGGAAGGGGGAGGGGAGGGGAGGGGAGGGGAGGGTGACGTTTGTGCCTTTCTCATTTGTGGGTGCATGTGAGTATGTGTCCCATGCAACTCCATGCATTGCTTGGATGGAGTGTTGTAACTGAGGGGGGCGGGAGTCTGGAAGAACCTCGGCAGGACTTGGACCTGAACCCCCCCCGGATGATTTTTAGTTTAAGCCCTGAACTCGTACCGGTACCCCGAAAAAGCCCTATGGATGATTTAACCCTGCGCCTTCAACATGTGGGGCACTGCTGAGGGCATGTAATGACGTCCAAGCCGTTGAAAACACTGGTGCCTTATCTTTTTAGAGGCTGGGAATTCGTGTTTGTCGTGTCTTCCAGAACGTGGCGTGAGAGTCTTCCTGCGTCCAACCTGCTTCTCCTTCATGTTGCTGGGATCCCATCTGGATCCAATTTTGATCCAACCTGGTCCATTCCTGTAGCTCTCAACTAAAACTTTTAATATGGATTAGACTGTCGATGTGTAAAGAGCTCTGCCTCGCTCAGTACTGTCAGTGTCTCCGTAACATATTCTCAAGACACTATGCACTGCCCATTATTCAGATCCACAGCATGTATATCTGTATGATGGACATGGCATCATATCTCGAGGATACAACACACTGCCCATCAAAGGGTGGGGCTACTATTTTGAATATCTCTTTAGCCTTTGACTCAGTAGCATCCAGGGACACTTGACCTTCGTCGTGGTGCTGGGATCCCACCTGCCTCTACCTCTCTTAAGTTGCTGGGTTCCAGCCTGCTTCTCACTCTCTTGTGTTGCTTGGATCCCACCTGCCTCTCCCTCTTTCCCCCCCTCCTTCGTGCTGCTCGTCATGTCAGGCTTTCAAGCGTTGAAGCCATGGATCCACGCGAGGGGCGGTGGCACATGCTGGCACCCCTGGCGGTGCCCAGGTCAAGCTGCGGTGCGACAGCTCTGCTGGACAAGCTCTACGTTGTGGGGTGCGTAACCTGGGACAGGCGGAGGGACTCGGCGGAATCGCAGTGATCTGCAACCCTATATCTTCAACTCGTCACCCTAAACTAACATAAGCCTGGCCGATGTTGCCTTGAACAAATGCCTGAACAGGCAGAAGCATTTCTGGGATTGCCATGATGAGCTCAATCAGGCGCTTCCCCTTGCTGCTTTTTGCTGCCACGTCATGGGTTGCAAGGAAGAAAGAAAGGAACTACTCTCCACAGGGGCGTGAGGGTTAAACAAACAGTGCGGCATGGGCTGAGGCCGCGCTTGCGCTGTTTCCTTTTATGGTATGGCTTAGGTTTCAGAGGCGGAAGACACGTTACTCCTGACCTCTGTCCTTCCGCTAGGATGTGCAAGTGTTCTTCACTTTCAACAGCCCGCAATTATTTCTTATCACTTTCAGGGCTGGGAAGGTTCCCAGCCAAATTCCTGGAGAGGTGGAACACCGTATAAGAGGTGGAATTGGGTATGATAGGAAAGTCAATGTGCTTCAGTGTCCTGAAGAACTCAAGTCCACCCTCCCTGATAGAGTAGGGGACAGGTGGATGATGGTGCGTATGGTCTGGTGGATTGCATGGAGCCGGCCCGCTGGCGATTGTTTAATTTCACCTGTGACTCACCGGTATCCCCACTGCCCTCTGAAGGAGATCCCTCATAAAATAGTCGTTGTGCTCAAGTATTCTGAAGAACTCTTGCCCCTTCCCCCCCTGATGGAGCAGGGGACAGGCGGATGATGGTGCGTATGGTCTGGTGGAGTGCCTGGAGCCAGCCATGGGCGTCTTCAGGCAGTGCATGGAGCTGGGGGTGGGGCGCTCTGGCCTGGGATTGTGCGCCATTTAGGAGTGGCCTGTTAGTTTTTATTATTTTTTTGTGACAGCGTGAAAGCGCCGTTTGCGGCTCGAACTGGAAGGCAGCTGCAGGGAGCAAGGGTATGTTGATGCCCATGTGTCAGCTCCCTTCCTCAAATGTATAAATGTATTTTTCCACTGGTCGTCTAGTCCACACCCACAAATGTTTTTTTCAGCTGCCTTGCCTGTGAAGTAGAGTGTGTCAGTAGTTCAGTACCGTTAGGATGAAATTGTTGGACATTGCTCGAGGTGGGTTAGCATCTCAGACGAGAAGGTCGATGGGATTTTTTTAGTTGCTTAGGAGAATGACAGACTGGCAGCTTGATGGACATTTATAGCAGTCTATAAGAACCTCAGGCTGGCAGTTTCATGGAGATTTAATGAAGTTGATTATAACCGCAAAAAGTTGTTCATTACGTTTTGACACTGACTGTATTCCGGTCTGACACTCCAGTTGGCGGCAGCTAACCAGCACGCTCATGAGATGTTAATAAAATATGTTGATGAATAGCCGCGCGCATTAAAAAAGTCCGTTATCTTCAATGTGACAGGGAGGAGGTAAAGCGAGGTTCCAAACCCTCGGACTAGGGGTCACAGGTGCAGCTAACAGAGCGGCAGCATCAGCAGCTCCACCCAACTACAGTCCTCTCGCCAGGAGCTGAACCCCAGCGGCTCAACCCTGCAGGTTATCCAATTTGAATATTTCCAGCCTAGGTTCAGAACGGTACAGACCCGCTGGGCCCTGGGCCCTGTGGAATGCTCGACCGTGTGGGGCTGGTAGGGGACGAGGAAGCTGACTGCCAGCAACCATGCTCAGGCAGGACCATGGTGCAGCCATGCCACCCTCCTATGTGTCAGATCACTCTCAGGTAGCAGCAGCAACAGCAGCGTTGCCCGAATCTCCGTCCAGGAACTTGTCAGCCACCGATAGGTCGTCTGGCGTTGTGACTTTGATGTTGGTGTAGGATCCCGAGGTGATTCGAACAGGCAGGCCCATGGCCTCGATTATGCTGCAAGGAGAAAGGAGGAGTTCGAAAGACAGCGCATAAGCCTGGCCGCAGAGAGAGAGTTCGGCATGGACCTGGCCACAAGAAATGGCGGAACAGCTAGGACCTGGCCGTGAAGGGTGGCAGTACAGCACAGACCTAACCGCTAAGAGTGACAGTACAGGAAGGACCTGGCCACAAAGAGTGACGACATAGCATGGACATGGCCACAAAGAGTGTCAGCACAGGGAGGACCTGGCCACAAAGAGTATCATTACAGCAAGGACCGGGCCGCAAGGAGTGTAATTACAGCAAGGACCTGGCCGCAAAGTGTAACAGTGCAGAGTAGGATAGCAGGAACATTCCAGGCTATCACCAACCACCAACCGCCAGCCGCCTGCCAAATCATAGTAGTGTGTCTGCAGGAAGTGAGATTAATGTAAACAGCCCACCACCCTGAGCCCTAAACACTGCCCACTGCCCACCACCCTGAGCCCTAAACACTGCCCACTGCCTACCACCCTGAGCCCTAAACACTGCCCACTGCCCACCACCCTGAGCCCTAAACACTGCCCACTGCCCACCACCCTGAGCCCTAAACACTGCCCACTGCCCACCACCCTGAGCCCTAAACACTGCCCACTGCCCACTGCCCGCCGCCGGATAAGGCTTCTGCATGTGTAATCTTCCCTGCCAAGTTGGCCCCCACAGCCGTGCTCTTCTTTTGTGGCACAGCAACATTTCAGCTACATTTCAGCCACCCTCCGGCCAGAGGCCTCATATGAGTCATATGCCGCCCTCCATCCTGGTTCGGCCTGTGTCTGCCGGTCAAGGTTAGGCCCCAATCGGACAGCCACGGGACAGCACCCGCCAAAGGTGCACACGCGGCAAAATAAAAACCCCATAGCCCGCCCCACCTGACGTCATGCGTAACCTCCAGGCCCTTGCTCCGGACGAGCTCAAATAAAAAACCCACAGCCCGCCCGCCCCGCCTGGCGTCATGCGTAACCTCCAGGCCCTTGCTCCGGACGAGCTCAAATAAAAACCCCACAGCCCACCCCACAGCCCACCCCACCTGACGTCATCCGTAACCTCCAGGCCCTTGCTCCGGACCAGCTCAAAGCCCTGCCGCAACAGTTCCGGCCGGATGACCTGCGGCGTCTGCACCTCATACAGCTTGGCGCGCTGCAGCGTCTTGACAACGTTGAGCGCGGCGTCTACTTCCTTAATGGTCGGCTTGACGGGCACACCCAGCACGGCAGCGCCCACCTCACTGGCATCCAAGAAGCATCTGCGAGTGGGAGGGAGACGGGCGCCTTAATGTGTTCTTCTTTAAGTACAGTGGATGATCAGATTTTATGTAAGATACAGGTGCCTGCCAGTTGTGGAGACCGGGAGCGCTATGTTCCTTCCTTTTCAAGTCAGGCGGCGCAGCAGATTATATGCGAGAGAGATGGGTGCCTGCAAACTATGTGAGTGGTGGAGACCGGGAGCGCTATGTTCCTTCCTTTTCAAGTCAGGCGGCTGGCGCTATGTATTCCTTTATTTCACAAGTACAGCGGAGCACCATATTTCATGCGAGGGACAGGTGCCTGCAAACTACGTGGCGAGCGCCACCATGCGTCTGTCACGCACAACATTCTGATCGAACAGGAAAGGGAGCCCGTTCGATCAGGGTGTTGTACAGAGTGTTGCTGCGGAGCAGTACCTTGAGGCATCCACCGCGGTGATGAGAGGACGAGCAGAGTCGTGGATGGCCACCAGCTGTGCCTCGGGCCGGATCTCCTGAAGACCGTTGTACACCGAGTCCTGCAAGCATATCAGGAGGGACAGAGTACCCTGCTTTATACAAGGGTGATTCGTCTACAATTCAGCTACCTGGCGGCCAATGGCTGTGGGTGCCTGGTTCAGAAAACCCTGCGTCGGATTGGACCGGATGTCTTGCAACCGGCGGTACACGGAGTCCTGTAAGAATGTGAGGGGTCACATTGCACACATCAGGACCACGAGGGGCCGCATGGCACATATCAAGGGTTTCAACAGGGGGAAACGTAACAGTAGGCGCATCAGAGGTATAGAGGAGAGGCGCAGGTGTGAGTCAGAAGGAGAAGGGATCTCCTGCAGCCCGCTGTACCCCGACTCCTGCAAGCACATGAGGGGGGTAAAGTACTGCTTATTGCAGGGTGGTTCAGCTACAATTCAGCTATATGACGGCCTGTGTCTGTGGGGGCCTGGTGCAGGCAGCCTTAAGCTTGGGTTGACCGGCCGTACGCCGGTCAAACTTTGGTTTCTTTCTGCTCAACAGAGGCCATCCCTCGGCCTGCCATAGGCAATCTGCTTAGCACTAGAACAGGAGCGCAGTAATACGGAGCATACAGGGCATTGTACCTCGGGTCCTGCAAGTGCGGCTGGGGTGTAGAAGAGAGGCATGTGCCAGTTTGTAATGCGGGGTGTTTGAGGTACATCACATCCTGCGGCTGGGGGGGGGCTTTGTGCAGCACGCCTACTGCTCGGGCCCCCGGCTGTTGACCGGTCCAGGTTTGGTCCCCATTGGCCCCGTGGTGGCCACCCAGCAGCTACCCGAGGGCGACCTAGTGCGTGTGCACTGAAATGAAAAGTGACACCATGCGAGTGCCTGCTGGAGGCGGCCCTGTTGACCGTGACGAGCATGTGCAGGGTGCAGGGCCAGCATTTCTTCCATCAGGGCTCTCGGCACTCTGAAGCAGGCATGAGGTCACTCAGTACACTTGCCGACCTGCCAGCAGCTCTTACTTTCAAAGCTCCAGAGGGAGCCGTGGTCGGGATTTTTCAGCCCATCGGCATCTCGCCTCCCTTTTACCGATATGAAGCGCCTTCTATTCTATTTCCATGCCCTTCGGATGGGTCCCATGGATGGGCTGGTCGGCGGGTACTCCTTTTGAGGCCGTTTTTGTTTTAGGGCACATCTCAGCTGCCTCTCAGCCAGGTTACTTTTTATGGCGGGATGGTTCTAATGTAGCACACTCTGCTGCCACTTGCCAGGGCTAGTGACTGAAGGCTGGTCATGGTTTGGTCCCAATTAGCCTGGCAGTGGCTGCCAAGCCATCCCCCCCAAAGGTGGCCTGGTGAGGAAAGAAAACGACACAGTTTTGAGGCCGCCCCGCAAGCAAGCATGCACACCGCTCTCCCCTCACCTGCCGCTCTGCGCCTGGAAGTGCCCACTTGAACACAATGTGCTTCGGCAGGCTGGCCATGCGTCGCTCAAACACGTCCCGCCATGAGGGGTCGCAAACAATAACAACCTCTGACACCTCGCGCATGGCTGCAAACATGTCGAGGCTGTAGGTGGCGATCTCCTGGCCGCGCAGCTTAAGGTACTGCTTGGGGATGCTGGCGCCCATGCGCTTGCCCACGCCCCCTGCCAGGAGCACCACAGAGACGCTGCCATCGGGCACTGAGGGGGCAGGGCTGCCGGTGGGGCTTGCATGCAGGGGGCGGGACAGCGGCCTGGAGCGGCCATGTGACGGTACACTCCGGATGAGGTTATTAACCTTGGCAACGGTTGGGGGCGGGTCGGGGACTGGATCGTTCAGGAGGAAGGCAGCCTGCCGCAGGGGCGCTCGTTGGCTAGTGGGGCAAGTCGAGCGGGGGGCTAGGGATGACGAGATCGTCCCGCGATGTTGCTGACACCGATGCGATAAGGAGGACTTCATGATCATGAAATCTACGATATTTTATGATATTATGTATCATCGGCAGCAGACGGCATAGTGTCGTGGGAGACACGGGCGTCGGCAGTAGCATTCACAACACCACTCACTGACACGGCAGTAGCAAACCTTCAGTCCATCCCACAGCTTTGGCCAAAGCCACCGCCCCATAGCCTTTCTGTCGGGCACCCTTATAACAAGCAGAGAATATATATTTCACTGATGGGCTACAGATAATAGATACATGGCAGAAGCAGTAGCACCAGCAGAGAGTAGTGCAGAGTCGAAGACCGCCGGAGTACGCACCCCTAGCGCGATCCTTCCGGAGAAGGAGGCCGCTGTCCTAGCAATTGAAGAACCCAACGTGGACGGGGGCCACAGCGCAAAGCTGAAATGCCAAGGCTTAATGGAGGACCCTTCATACAGGGGACACTCATCTCACGTTTCATCAGGTACAGTACGCTTGTCATCTTAATTTCATGCAAACGCAAGTTCATTAGTGTGGTACGACGGCAGCTGCCTAACGTGAGTAAGGCATGCAGCGAAAGTTCCAATCGCTTGCCGAGGTTGCCGGCCGCGGGTGGATGCTAAAATGACCTTTCCTTCTCCCCTGCTGTTTTCTAGGGCAGCGGCACCTTCCAGTGCAAGTGGATATCTTGAACCTCAGTCCCACGAATCCCTCAGTGGTCAAATGCATGGACGCCGCGTCCCTACGGCAGGGGCTGGAGAATATGCCTGCCAAGGCCTGGGTGCATGTCAACGTGTGCTCCCCTTCGGATAACGCGCTGCAGATGCATGGGGCCAAGGAAGACCGACTGACCCTCTTCTCAGCCATGACCATGATCCAGCTCCAGTGCAGGCTGCCCCCCCTCGCGATCAAAGACGTTCTTGAGCCCAGCTCGAAGGGCAAGATCGACTATGTAGCCCACCAATGCCTGTACATGGCCGCGCTAGCCTTTGGGAACGGTACGCGGCCAGACATGAGGTCCTTCCTCATCAAGCCTGTCAAGCCCGCCACGATGATGAGCAAGCTCAGGCAGGTCTCCCTCCACCGAAACAAATCCGCCGTCCATGCGGAGAGATGGAGGGGGGACAAGCTCAGTCACGGCAACCTCCTCGACCTCCTCGGCAACCAGGCGGGCGGCGACCCTGGGGACCCCAACGCCATCAGGGGGGAGTTCAGCCGCATGCTCCGGGCGGTTAACCCGTTCTGGGCCAGGTGCTGCTTCCTCCTGACGCAGACGACGCTGGTCTCGGTGTTCCACCGACCCGAGATGTCGATCATGTCGGACAACCTGCTCATGGCTTTCAGTCATGCGGATGAGATGAAGCTGGAACGAACGAAAGGTGTGCCGGGACACCATGCCAGTGTCTCGTGTAGACGGTGCAAGTCGTACCGGAGGAGTGTGCATATAGCTTCAGATCGAGCGCATTGAAACGGCACCGTGGAAATTGAAGGCATTCGGAGATTCTGAGAATCGGGGGGTTTTCTGCGTCTGCAGTATTGGGGGGTCTTTCTTGGGATTTCTAAACAGATACAGTATTCCTGATTGTCACTAACACACGAATATTCACATAATAACTAACATTAAGATGTTAGAATGATGACAATGACTAACATGACCACAACATGCCTTTCCCTCTGGTGCATGCGTGCAATATTGGGGGTTTAATTGATCGCTTCATGTCGCGCCATGTGCCTACCCTCTGTCCCTCCCTGTCCCGACCCCTTACATTTTTGACCCGGGAAGTGCCCGGCGATGATGGCGATACATCAGCCTGCCAAGCCCACCGATTGCACCTTCACATGATGATGTGCAGGTCCAGGGTACGTCTTGTACAAGATCTTGGAGGACGTGGTGGTCGACACCTTGCCGGAGCTGCTGGGATACTACAGGTACCGAACGGGCCCAGGCGCAGTGTGTGTGTGTGTGTGTGTGTGTGCAAGGAGGAGGATCTGGAAAAGACAAGGCTGTGACAATGCTTGGCGGAGATAATATTTTGAGGGGTGTCACACAACTGTTGATGTCTGTAGCGATCCTATGGCTACTCTATGCCTCAGAACGTACATTATGTACAGAGGTACAGATGTACTGTACAAGGACTTCGTAAGAAGAGAACATCATAATCTCTTTCAGGGAAAACAGACGGTATAGAGCGAGGTTGGGCTCTACAACAAAAGACAAGCACCATACATTCACAAGGAGTGTTTGAATATTCCCCTGGTGGCCGGGTTGTTCTTCGAGCAAGGTACCAGCCTTGTCCTTTAGGATGTGGTCGGTTTAAATATACCCTTTTATCCTGTGCTGGTTTATCATTGAAGTAAAAGTAAAAATATAGTTTGGAACAAGAATCTCATTTGATAATACAAATGCCTTTTTACATTTTATAAATTGGAAGTGCGAGGCCTATTTGCCTCAGCCCCGCCCCTTGTCTCACGCTGCCCTGCGCTTGTGTGCCCCGTGTTGATCCCCGCAGGTCAGCCATCTTGAGCTTCGAGGAACGCACCTTCCACACGCTGCGTCCTCAGTACCTCGATGACATCGACCAGACGCTGCAGCTGCACCTCCTGCACCGAGAGCTAGGCTCGTTCCGCCTCTTCATTTCCAACACAAACCGGCTGCTGATGGACCTCGAGGGGCTGCCCAACCGCGAGGGTGACGTGGATCTGGTTTCCAAGGAGGTGGCGGACTGCGTGGAGGAGGTGCAGGACGCGGTGGACGCCCGGCTGGCGGAGATGGCAAATCTGCAGGTGAGCACTTTTGCCGCGGATGGAGGTGGATGTGTGCGGCTGTACGTTGTCTTGTCCGTGTTTCTTGATCCGCCGCGGTGACAGGGAGCTCTTTCCAGGCCCTCCGATTAATGTGATCCCTGGACAGGTTTGCCGGAATTAATTTAAAACATACAAAATATGATTGGTAAATTAATACGGGGTACCGATAATGAAATTGTTATGATATTATACACCTTACATACCGTCCCAGTGCCGGAATGTTAGTGTAATTATGGGCTGCATGCTCCCGATCCTAATGCACCCCCCCCGCTGGGCCCTGCTGTGACCCTGGAGAGTGACGCCAAGGAGCTGATGGAGCTCATGTTCAACCTCACCAGCTACCGGTATTCATAATATCATTATGGCCTACCCTCCCAATCCTCAAGCATCCCCCCCGCTGGGCCCTGCTGGGCTACCCTCCCAATCCTCAAGGATCCCCCCGCTGGGCCCTGCTGGGCTACCCTCCCAATCCTCAAGCATCCTCCCGCTGGGCCCTGCTGGCCTACCCTCCCAATCCTCAAGCATCCCCCCCGCTGGGCCCTGCTGGGCTACCCTCCCAATCCTCAAGCATCCCCCCGCTGGGCCCTGCTGGGCTACCCTCCCAACCCTCAAGCATATCCCCGCTGGGCCCTGCTGGGCTACCCTCCCAACCCTCAAGCATCCCCCCGCTGGGCCCTGCTGGGCTACCCTCCCAATCCTCAAGCATCCCCCCGCTGGGCCCTGCTGGGCTACCCTCCCAATCCTCAAGGATCCCCCCGCTGGGCCCTGCTGGGCTACCCTCCCAATCCTCAAGCATCCTCCCGCTGGGCCCTGCTGGGCTACCCTCCCAATCCTCAAGGAACCCCCTGCTGGGCCCTGCTGGGCTACCCTCCCAATCCTCAAGCATCCTCCCGCTGGGCCCTGCTGGGCTACCCTCCCAACCCTCAAGCATCCCCCCGCTGGGCCCTGCTGGGCTACCCTCCCAACCCTCAAGCATCCCCCCGCTGGGCCCTGCTGGGCTACCCTCCCAATCGATAAGGGCCACCCTGCTGTGACCCTGCAGAGTGACGCCAAGGAGCTGATGGGGCTCATGTTCAACCTAACCAGCTACCGATCCACTGTCTCTGGCAACGTGCTGTCGGGTGTGGCTGCCATCTTCCTGCCACTCACGTGGATCTGCGGGATTTACGGTATGAACTTCTCCATCCTTCCGGAGCTCACGTGGGGCTTGGACGATCCCGAGGCGCAGCTCCCCGAAGGCTGGGCAGCCGGGTATCTCTGGTTCTGGATGGTTTCGCTGGTTTTCGTGATGTTCACGGCTTACATCCTGAGACGCCTGAGAGTGTGGTAGGTCTCAGTACTCGGTCAATGACATTTCACCTCTGGGTCCTGCTCAAAAAAGGCTCGGCCGTGTGGGTGCCCAACTGTCCCGTTCTAGTACTGTCCAGTATTCGGTAGGTTTGTCCAAAGTTGCGCGTTTGATGGCACGAGCTCAATGCTCTTCGCAATCTGTGTGTGTTTGGATTCTAAAAGAGCGTTTCAGGGTTTGTCTTTCTGCCATGGCCTGAAGCTGCTCTGGGTTCCCTCGTGATCCCTGAGCTATTGAAGAATGCTGGAAAACATAGTTTTCAGCTCCAAGTGAGTTCATGGACCTTCCCTACACCTCCTTGCGCGTTCCACCTAGGGCGGGTAATAAGCGCTTTTTATTTCGATGTGACATTTGTATTTAATGAAATTGCATACTTAATGCACTGCAATCTCTCGATGGTTTTATTCATTACAATACAACCAATAGCAGAGCTAGGACCAGCAAAAAAATGTAGCCAGGAGGAGCACGTTTTTTCGTATCTACTGTTGATTCATTGCAATTAGGGGGGTCTCTTTTAGTGGTCCCGGCTTTTTCCTTCATCCAGGCCATGACTATATTCCGAAGGGAAGATGCGTGGACTGCTAATTACAATCATTTATGAATACTGTTAATAGGCATGGGGAAAACTGAGCGTGCTTAGTGCTTATGTAAGTTGCAGATGTTGCAGCAGTACCGTATTTTGGTAAATTCAATTGATTAACCATCCGATTGACTACAGACCAGCTGGAGCTTACGTTTGCCACACATGCAGTTTTTGTCAGTCTTCGTGTTAAGAACGGTGCCCATGTGTCAGCGTTTCTGTGAGTTCGCTACAATTCAGCATCACCTCGGCCCACACTGCGTACAATTACTGAGGACTGCGCGGAAAAGGTAGTTGGGGTCCGACAGGGCACTGCCCCACTGTGTGAGAAACGTGGTTGGGGTTCATCAGGGCACTGCCTTGCTGTGTGGAAAACGTAGTTGGGGTCCAACAGGGCACTGTCCTGCTGCACGGGAAAGGTAGTTAATTGGGGTCTAACAGAGCACTGCCCCGCTGCACGGGTAAGGTAGTTGGGGTCCGACAGGGCACTGTCCCCCTGCGCGGGAAAGGTAGTGGAGTCCAACAGGGCACTGCCCCACTGCACGGTAAAGACAGTTGGGGTCCAACAGAGCAATGCCCCGCTGCAAGGGAAAGGTAGTTGGGGTCCAACAGAGCACTACCCCGCTGCAAGGGGAAAGTAGTTGGGGTCGAACAGAGCACTGCCCCCCTGCACGGGAAAGGTAGTGGAGGTCCTACAGGGCACTGCCCCCCTGCACGGGAAAGGTGATTAGGGTCCAACAAGGCACTGCTCCCCTGCACGGGAAAGTTAGTTGGGGTCCAACAGGGCACTGCCCGCATGGGGATACATAAGGGGATGGCAGTCATTGAGACCTGCTCTATGTGGACAGGCTGATGGCACCCTATCAAGTTACGTTTGGGAAGGGACGCTGGGGCCGGCGCAGGGGGAAATGATCCCAGGTAGCCAGGGGGAAATGGTCCCAAGTTCCCATTTCCCGGGGGGTAATGGTCCCAGGTTCCCATTTCCCAGGGGGGAATGATCCTAGGTTCCCATTTCCCGGGGGGGAATGATCCCAGGTTCCCATTTCCCAGGGGGGGATGATCCCAGGTTCCCATTTCCCGGGGGGGAATGATCCCAGGTTCCCATTTCCCAGGGGGGGATGATCCCAGGTTCCCATTTCCCAGGGGGGAATGATCCTAGGTTCCCATTTCCCAGGGGGGAATGATCCCATGTTCCCATTTCCCAGGGGGAAATGATCCCAGGTTCCCATTTCCCAGGGGGGAATGATCCCATGTTCCCATTTCCCGGGGGGAATGATCCTAGGTTCCCATTTCCCAGTGGCGAATGATCCCAGGTTCCCATTTCCCGGGGGGGAATGATCCTAGGTTCCCATTTCCCAGGGGGGAATGATCCCAGGTTCCCATTTCCCCGGGGCGGATGATCCCAGGTTCCCATTTCCCGGGGGGGAATGATCCCAGGTTCCCATTTCCCGAGGGGGAATGATCCCATGTTCCCATTTCCCAGGGGGGAATGATCCCAGGTTCCCATTTCCCGGGGGGGAATGATCCCAGGTTCCCATTTCCCAGGGGGAATGATCCCAGGTTCCCATTTCCCGGGGGGGAATGATCCCAGGTTCCCATTTCCCGGGGGGAATGATCCCAGGTTCCCATTTCCCGAGGGGAATGATCCCAGGTTCCCATTTCCCAGGGGGGAATGATCCTAGGTTCCCATTTCCCAGGGGGGAATGATCCCAGGATCCCATTTCCCAGGGGGGAATGATCCCAGGATCCCATTTCCCAGGGGGGAATGATCCCAGGTCCCCATTTCCCAGGGGGGAATGATCCCAGGTTCCCATTTCCCAGGGGGAATGATCCCAGGATCCCATTTCCCGGGGGGGAATGATCCCAGGTCCCCATTTCCCAGGGGGAATGATCCCAGGTTCCCATTTCCCGGGGGGGAATAATCCCAGGTTCCCATTTCCCGGGGGGGAATGATCCCATGTTCCCATTTCCCAGGGGGGAATGATCCCATGTTCCCATTTCCCAGGGGGGAATGATCCCATGTTCCCATTTCCCAGGGGGGAATGATCCCAGGTTCCCATTTCCCGGGGGGGAATGATCCCAGGTTCCCATTTCCCGGGGGGAATGATCCCAGGATCCCATTTCCCAGGGGGGAATGATCCCAGGTCCCCATTTCCCAGGGGGGAATGGTCCCAAGTTCCCATTTCCCAGGGGGGGATGATCCCAGGTTCCCATTTCCCAGGGGGGAATGATCCTAGGTTCCCATTTCCCAGGGGGGGATGATCCCAGGTTCCCATTTCCCAGGGGGAAATGATCCCAGGTTCCCATTTCCCGGGGGGGAATGATCCCAGGTTCCCATTTCCCAGGGGGAAATGATCCCAGGTTCCCATTTCCCGGGGGGGAATGATCCCAGGTTCCCATTTCCCAGGGGGGGATGATCCCAGGTTCCCATTTCCCGGGGGGGAATGATCCCAGGTTCCCATTTCCCAGGGGGAGATGATCCCAGGTTCCCATTTCCCAGGGGGGAATGATCCTAGGTTCCCATTTCCCAGGGGGGAATGATCCCATGTTCCCATTTCCCAGGGGGAAATGATCCCAGGTTCCCATTTCCCAGGGGGGAATGATCCCATGTTCCCATTTCCCGGGGGGAATGATCCTAGGTTCCCATTTCCCAGTGGGGAATGATCCCAGGTTCCCATTTCCCGGGGGGGAATGATCCTAGGTTCCCATTTCCCAGGGGGGAATGATCCCAGGTTCCCATTTCCCCGGGGCGGATGATCCCAGGTTCCCATTTCCCGGGGGGGAATGATCCCAGGTTCCCATTTCCCGAGGGGGAATGATCCCATGTTCCCATTTCCCAGGGGGGAATGATCCCAGGTTCCCATTTCCCGGGGGGGAATGATCCCAGGTTCCCATTTCCCAGGGGGAATGATCCCAGGTTCCCATTTCCCGGGGGGGAATGATCCCAGGTTCCCATTTCCCGGGGGGAATGATCCCAGGTTCCCATTTCCCGAGGGGAATGATCCCAGGTTCCCATTTCCCAGGGGGGAATGATCCTAGGTTCCCATTTCCCAGGGGGGAATGATCCCAGGATCCCATTTCCCAGGGGGGAATGATCCCAGGATCCCATTTCCCAGGGGGGAATGATCCCAGGTCCCCATTTCCCAGGGGGGAATGATCCCAGGTTCCCATTTCCCAGGGGGAATGATCCCATGATCCCATTTCCCGGGGGGGAATGATCCCAGGTCCCCATTTCCCAGGGGGAATGATCCCAGGTTCCCATTTCCCGGGGGGGAATAATCCCAGGTTCCCATTTCCCGGGGGGGAATGATCCCATGTTCCCATTTCCCAGGGGGGAATGATCCCATGTTCCCATTTCCCAGGGGGGAATGATCCCATGTTCCCATTTCCCAGGGGGGAATGATCCCAGGTTCCCATTTCCCGGGGGGGAATGATCCCAGGTTCCCATTTCCCGGGGGGAATGATCCCAGGATCCCATTTCCCAGGGGGGAATGATCCCAGGTCCCCATTTCCCAGGGGGGAATGGTCCCAAGTTCCCATTTCCCAGGGGGGGATGATCCCAGGTTCCCATTTCCCAGGGGGGAATGATCCTAGGTTCCCATTTCCCAGGGGGGGATGATCCCAGGTTCCCATTTCCCAGGGGGAAATGATCCCAGGTTCCCATTTCCCGGGGGGGAATGATCCTAGGTTCCCATTTCCCGGGGGGGAATGATCCCAGGTTCCCATTTCCCAGGGGGAAATGATCCCAGGTTCCCATTTCCCAGGGGGGAATGATCCCAGGTTCCCATTTCCCAGGGGGGAATGATCCCAGGTTCCCATTTCCCAGGGGGGGATGATCCCAGGTTCCCATTTCCCAGGGGGAAATGATCCCAGGTTCCCATTTCCCAGGGGGGAATGATCCTAGGTTCCCATTTCCCAGGGGGAAATGATCCCAGGTTCCCATTTCCCAGGGGGAAATGATCCCAGGTTCCCATTTCCCAGGGGGGAATGATCCCAGGATCCCATTTCCCAGGGGGGAATGATCCCATGTTCCCATTTCCCAGGGGGGAATGATCCCAGGTTCCCATTTCCCAGGGGGGGATGATCCAAGGTTCCCATTTCCCAGGGGGAATGATCCCAGGTTCCCATTTCCCGGGGGGAATGATCCCAGGTTCCCATTTCCCAGGGGGGGATGATCCCAGGTTCCCATTTCCCAGGGGGAATGATCCCAGGTTCCCATTTCCCAGGGGGGGATGATCCCAGGTTCCCATTTCCCAGGGGGAATGATCCCAGGTTCCCATTTCCCGGGGGGGAATGATCCCATGTTCCCATTTCCCAGGGGGGAATGATCCCAGGTTCCCATTTCCCGGGGGGGAATGATCCTAGGTTCCCATTTCCCGGGGGGAATGATCCCAGGTTCCCATTTCCCAGGGGGGAATGATCCTAGATTCCCATTTCCCAGGGGGGAATGATCCCAGGTTCCCATTTCCCAGGGGGGAATGATCCCAGGTTCCCATTTCCCAGGGGGGAATGATCCCAGGTTCCCATTTCCCGGGGGGAATGATCCCAGGTTCCCATTTCCCAGGGGGGAATGATCCCAGGTTCCCATTTCCCAGGGGGAATGATCCCAGGTTCCTTTTTCCCGGGGGGGAATGATCCCAGGTTCCCATTTCCCAGGGGGGAATGATCCTAGGTTCCCATTTCCCAGGGGGGAATGATCCCAGGTTCCCATTTCCCGGGGGGAATGATCCCAGGTTCCCATTTCCCGGGGGGAATGATCCCAGGTCCCCATTTCCCAGGGGGGAATGATCCCAGGTTCCCATTTCCCGGGGGGGAATGATCCTAGGTTCCCATTTCCCAGGGGGGAATGATCCCAGGTTCCCATTTCCCAGGGGGGAATGATCCCAGGGTCCCATTTCCCAGGGGGGAATGATCCCAGGTTCCCATTTCCCAGGGGGGGATGATCCCAGGTTCCCATTTCCCAGGGGGGAATGATCCCATGTTCCCATTTCCCGGGGGGAATGATCCCAGGTTCCCATTTCCCAGGGGGGAATGATCCCAGGTTCCCATTTCCCAGGGGGAATGATCCCAGGTTCCCATTTCCTAGGGGGGAATGATCCTAGGTTCCCATTTCCCAGGGGGGAATGATCCTAGGTTCCCATTTCCCAGGGGAAATGATCCCAGGTTCCCATTTCCCAGGGGGGAATGATCCTAGGTTCCCATTTCCCAAGGGGGTTTGATCCTAGATTCCCATTTCCCAGGGGGGAATGATCCTTGGTTCCCATTTCCCAGGGGGGAATGATCCCAGGTTCCCATTTCCCAGGGGGGAATGATCCCAGGTTCCCATTTCCCGGGGGGGAATGATCCTAGGTTCTCATTTCCCAGGGGGGAATGATCCTAGGTTCCCATTTCCCAGGGGGGAATGATCCTAGGTTCCAAATTTTGCAGGCGACTCGGCAAACCCCTTATCCCATCACCATCCTAACATCGCTTTTTGTCCCTGTTTCCTATCTCTATGTGCGTGGACATGTATTGAACACGGAAATATGGAACCAGAAGCAGCAGGCCTCCATAGTCACTCAGCTGCGCACACCTGTTGACGCGGGGCTGCAGTTTATGTCCTTTAGGATGCGGCTGCATGCCCCAGGAGGTTCTGTATGGGAGGCTAGGGATCATTTGGATCCTCAGAAATAAGAGCCGGGCATAGGGGGGCGCAGTTGTATTTCTTTCTATTATCTATTTTAGATCCTCAGAAACTTCAGTCTCCCGGCCGCCCCTCACGTGTCAATGCCAGTCAGGGATACGACACAGTGTTCAGGCATGGCTGCTGTGTTGTCGGCTACGGTGACATCGGGGCACCCCATGAACATTCGGATATGTTCTTAGTGACTTCAGTCCAGAGGGACCAAAGCAGCAGCAGGGAGGAAAGAAGGGAGGCCATGGGGACTGAGGAGGGGGAACAGGCACGGCGGGCGGCGCCAACCGCTGTGGGCACTTAATCTTGTTAGGTGCGTGTTACGACCTTGGATTGGCGGTAGGCCACTAGGCTCCATGGTGTCTACAGTGTTCTTGCAGTGTGTACTGCATGATGGCTCGAGGGATGCCGGGTAGGACAGGGAGGGAGGGAAGAAGACGTCAACAAGATATGTTCAATACTTCAATACCATGACTCAAATTCAAAACTGTGCTCGAAGGAGTAAGGCAGATGCAGTGCGGGTGTGTTACTGTGTATGGCATATGGAGCGGTACCATGCGAGTGCACCAGGGGATGCAGTGAGAATTGTGTGTGCCTTTTTTCAATTTCCGCTGTGTGCTGCTTTGCTACCTTGCAAGGGAGCGCATCATGCCAGTAATTGCCATTGCACGCAGGTGGTGCACGCTTGGCACTAGAGGCATTTCCCCCCTTTTATTTCGCTGGCATTGCTTTCTTCTCACTTCGCCTTTCATTTGTGCAGTCTACCGGTGTGCATACACCTGTGACAGTGCACAGGATCACGTTCGAAGTCCAAACCACTGCCTGTTCCTGTAGCTGTAGGCATGGCAGCACAGCAGATGCTGTCAGAGTCAAGTTCATAATGCTGACGATGTATTGCAGCGCTGTGTCCACAGCGCTTTGCATGCCCCGGGAGACAGCGCGAGAGCTTGTCTGACGTCCTTGTCGATGAATGTCCGTGCCGGTTGACAAAGTTGTCTTGGCCCCTGAAACGAGTACCGGTACTCTGCGCTACATCAAAATGCCAACGGTGTCGAGGCGCGTTCGCATCAAGTCCTTCGATCGAGCAACGGCTCCAAAACTGGAGACGCAATAACCCCAATCGCTCTTTTAGTCACAATAAAATGGAAAGGATGAACACATGCGGTTGATACAACACTGCACGCGTAACCCGCAGGTGCTCGTGTCCCAAGGTAGGTCCGTCAACTGGGGCACGTGCCGGGAGCTGCGGCCGACCCACTGCCAGTCCAAACTCCTAACACATGCCGCTCCGAGTGCACCCTGATGCAAGTATGCCGATCAGGGCAAATACGACCTCAAATCCTCCAACGCAGGCGTATATGGGAACATACGTGACAAAATACCCGGGATTTCGGGCCGACAAGACCACGTGTACAACAAGGAGTTCCTGGTCGATGACAAGGGTTTGCAGTACGGAGGGAAGTCACTTACAGTAAATAGAAGGTGGGCGGGTATGTGATGGATGGTCATCGGGTTGGTGCGCGTGCGTCATTGAATTGGCGTCATCGCGCATCACCACAATCACCTGGCATCCTATAAATTGTGCACAGACTTCATTCAAGTAGCTAGCTTCGTCCAATGGCGTATTTTGGGGCAACAGTCCTTCCAGGTATCCCAACTCTAGAGCGCCTCTCTCGAGTAGCAAGCGGGTCCATCGACTTCGGCGTTGGAAGACAGGAGAGGCCTGATGACGTCGAAGAACTCATGTCGATGCAGGAGCAAGAGCTACAGGTGGGTAGCAGGCTCCTCCCAAACAGGCTGGTTACGTAAAGAGGTTGAGGGCATGGGCAATTGCGCATGAGCACAGTCGATGCCGTATCGTGACTAAATACGATTCATTCCTCCCATGTGCGCACTACACGGCTGCGTGGACACCTTGGGGGCGAACAATACCTGTGCGAATCCGGGACTAATGCCAGCCTCTCTGATCCAACCTATGCTTGCAGGCTGGCGAAGACACTGTCCTGGAGGTGCCAACCACCGAACCGAAGCCGGCGAGGGCCTCAAGATTTCGCCATTTCCGCAGAAAGGTCAGCCATACCGTACGATTTTACGACCCACGTATCCTCCTCTCGGGTCCGCTTCACAGCTCGGTACTCATGTCATGTCGTTTCTTGTCCCCCACATCCCTAAAAAGCGTCACTTTGGAGGGAAGGCCAGCAATCCTGATCTTCAGGCACTGCGATGACACCTTAATACCCGTCCACGCATCTCTGGCTAGCCAATACATACATACACCCTCCTCCGCCAGGGCTCAGGCCACAGGCTCCCCCAACATCCATGATACCCCACCAGTGATTTTCCAGGGAACGAACTGCAGGCCACCATGCAGCCATCACAACCCTGGCTGGCTCTGCAAGGCTCAGACCACAGACCGAACGGAATGATGGCTGGCCGCCAGCACCCCCGTGGCGGGGGATTCTGACGTTTTCACCAGTTTTAGACCTAAGGATCCAGATATAACGATCTTTCTTAGATTAACAGGAACGTTACAGGGATGCAGGCTGCATCATGCAGTCGAACAGCTGATACCTGTCGCCCCTGCTCAACAATGCTTCCCTCCTGCATGCGTCATTCAGGATGAGGTCCAGGACTACGCCGGAAAGCAGCAGGCCAAGGCCGACAAGGGGTCGACAGGCAAGCTCGACAAGGCTGGGAAGGAGGCGCTGATCAGCACCGTCATGGAGACCAGCGACATGGACAACCTTGCGGTCATGCAGAAGATCAGGGACAGGCTGGCCGCGTGAGTACCACTCCGTCACAAACGGAAACCCCAAACATACTTCAACCCAAGACCTTAACCGACACCCAAAATCCTATTTGGTTGCACCACATAGGCTCATCCGCACATGGCAGCCCTCAAAAATTGTAGCCCTGCCTGCGGGCAATAGGTTCACCTCAAATTTAAATTTAGGATTTCAGTTTTCTCACCAGCCCAGCAGCTGTGTCTCACACCCTCTGGACTTGAGGTGACACCTCTGAATCCACATTGTGCAGTGCATGTCTAACGAGCGCTGCTACAGCCTAAACCAGATGCGTCACTGGGCAGAGTCTAGGGCTTAGGGTTACGGCCTTACGGGCAGTAGACCCTGAACCCTAAGCAGACAGAATCACTCACCAGGGTCTTCTAACACATATTTTCAGACCTTTCCCATGCCACTGCCCTGCTTGTTGACAACCTGGCCTGACCTACGCATGGTTTGAAAGCCCCAAGCTCCCGCTAGCGCATATTCAAATCACTTCCATTACTGACATGACTTGCAACACTTGCAACACTTGCATACGATGCAAGACTTACATCACTTGCATCACTTGCATCACTTGCATAACTTGCATAGCTTACATAATTTACGTGTGAATTCTAGGGTTGACATGGAGATGCCCGGCGTTGAGGTTCGGTACAAGGACATTAACGTCTCCGCCATGGTCAGCGTTGGAGAAACGTCCATTCCTGGCCTTGCCAAGGACGCAGGCCACATGGTCCAGGTACGGCACGGGTCAGCTTGCCTGCTTGGATTCAATAGCAGATCCCGGGAGGAAAGAAAGGAAGCTGCACCCCACCGGGGCACGTGTGTTAAGGCAGCAGCGTGGCATGGTCCAGGTTTGGCACCAGTTACTTTGCCTCCTTGGATTTAAGGCGGCTCCCGGAAAGCAAGAAAGAACAGAGACGACCTGTCATATGGTGGCCTGGTTGAGGAAGAAAATAAAGTAACGCCTCACAGGGACGTGAGGGTTTAGGAGGTTATGCGGCATGGGTTAAATCCTGTGTCTGCAAGGATACCGGTTTTGTTGAAATGGATATACCAGACAGTCTGCCCTAATCATTACCAACTGTCTAAGTGACGGTGATGGTGATGGTCAGGGTGGTGGTGAGGGTTAAGTGATGGTGAGGGACAGGTGTGGGCACGTCCTTTGGCCCATTCTTCACTGTGTCCTTAACCCTCAAAACCCTGTAAAGTGCAATTGCTTTGCTTTTCTGGTCTAGTGGATCTAGTCCGGAGGTTCTCGTCCTGCTCATACGCACGCTCTGTGTAAACAAGAGAAAGGACACTCTTACACTGTCACACTCTGGATGTGCCGTGCAAAGACTGCCCAGTCGTTTTAGTACCGTACAGGGTCGCCTGATGCCGAGGCCCAGGAGGGAATCATTGGCCAAGCGATAGAAAATGTGTGTTGATGGGTGGGAGGTGGGAGCTGCTGGCCTGGTCTGATGAGCCTCCTTGCAGAGGGTGGGTCGATGCGGGTGAGAGGGAGCGATGCACAGCTGACTGATCTCTGCACACCCCTCCCACCAACGAGCAGGCCATGTTCGCCCCTCTCCTCAAGCTGGCGGGCGTCAACCGCAAAGACGACAACAAGAAGAAGCTGGTTATTCTGGAAAACATCAGTGGAGTCCTCAAGCCGGTGCGTGTCAAAAGAGTCTGCCCCGGTGTGCGTATTTAAAAGGGCCTGCCCTGGTGTGCGTATTTAAAAGGGCCTGCCCCGGTGTTCGTATTTAAAGGGCCTGCCCTGGTGTGCGTATTTAAAAGGGCCTGCCCTGGTATGCGTATTTAAAAGGGCCTGTCATTGTGTGCGTATTTAAAAGGGCCTGCCCCGGTGTGCGTATTTAAAAGGGCCTGCCCCGGTGTTTGTATTCGAAAGGGCCTGCCCTGGTGTGCGTATTTAAAAGGGCCTGTCCTGGTGTGCGTTATTAAAAGGGCCTGCCCTGGTGTGCGTATTTTAAAGGGCCTGCCCCGGCGTGCGTATTTAAAAGGGCCTGCCCCGGTGTTCGTATTCGAAAGGGCCTGCCCCGGTGTTCGTATTCGAAAGGGCCTGCCCCGGTGTGCGTATTTAAAAGGGCCTGCCCCGGTGTTCGTATTCGAAAGGGCCTGCCCCGGTGTTCGTATTCGAAAGGGCCTGCCTAGGTGTGCGTATTTAAAAGGGCCTGCCCTGGTGTGCGTATTTAAAAGGGCCTGCCCTGGTGTGCGTATTTAAAAGGGCCTGCCCTGGTGTGCGTATTTAAAAGGGCCTGCCCCGGTGTGCGTATTTAAAAGGGCCTGCCCCGGTGTTCGTATTCGAAAGGGCCTGCCCCGGTGTTCGTATTCGAAAGGGCCTGCCTAGGTTTGCGTATTTAAAAGGGCCTGCCCTGGTGTGCGTATTTAAAAGGGCCTGCCCCGGTGTGCGTATTTAAAAAGGCCTGCCCTGGTGTGCGTATTTAAAAGGGCCTGTCCCGGTGTGTGTATTTGAAAGGGCCTGCCCCGGTGTGCGTTTTTAAAAGGGCCTGCCCCGGTGTGCGTATTCGAAAGGGCCTGTCTAGGTGTGCGTATTTAAAAGGGCCTGCCCTGGTGTGTGTATTCGAAAGGGCTTGACCCCGATGCGTATTTCAAAGGGCCTGCCTTCGGTGTAAGCGTCGTTCTGCGCCACCAGTCTATGCTTGCGTGTAGGTTACTTTCCCTAGGAGGGCTCTATTGCCCTAGGAGGGCTCTATTGCCCTAGGAGGGCTCTAATGCACCCGATCGGCCCAATCGGCCCGTAGGGGCCACCGAGTGACGTCCCTCACAACCGTGTCATGATTCTGAAAATGACCACACCTTGCCAGGGCATCGGCCAGCCTGACATGATTCAGTGCTGAAAGCCTCGACTCCAGCCAGCAGGGGAACTCACACCTGGGCGCAGTGGCGCCCCAGTGACCCATCAGAATGCCACCAGGATAAGATTCCCTCCCCCCCAAATACGTATCTTGTATATTCAAAATAAAATCCCTTGCAAGTATTTGTTTAACGGTTTGCCCCCCCCCCTTGCCCCCTTCTCCCCTCCTGCAGGGCCGGCTGACACTGCTGCTGGGGCCACCGGGCGCTGGGAAGAGCACGCTCCTGCGCCTCCTGTCCGGACAGCTCAAGGCCAAGGAGCTTAAGGTGACAGGAGGCTTCTTGGTTGGCGCACGCTTCCAGGGTATGAACCCTCCTAGGGTTGTACACAAATCCCTAAACCCTCAAAGCCACCAGGTTTCAACCCGAATCTTTAAAATCACCAACCTGTTAAGTTTGACCCTTAAACTCTAAACCCTCCCTAGGGTTGAACCCTAAAAGTCAGTCCTCTCCTATTGTTAAACCCTAAAGCCAGTGTACAATACAAACACTAAAACCTGTCACCAACCCCCTTCCATATGTTATCAACCAGACATGCCATTTATTCTGCAAAGCGAGTGCCACTGGGAGACGGATGCTAGGCCAGCCTAGACTCCCAGCTCATCGCTATTCGGCATTGTTCATTTGTCCGCAGGTTGAGGGTGCGATCACATACAACGATGTGCCACTGAAGGAATTTGTGGTCGAACGTACAGCGGCGTACATCGACCAGGTGGGTGGGTTTCAAACAGGCACAGTAGTTTAAGCTGGCGGGTGGGTGGGTGGGTGGGTGGGTAGGTGGCTGCTTTGACTCAAAGAGGGCACAGCGCACAGCGGCGTACATCGACCAGGTGGTGGGTTTCAAACAGGCACAGTAGGTAAAGCTGGTAGGTGGGTAGGTGGGTGGGTGGGTAGGTGGCTGCTTTGACTCAAAGAGGGCACAGCGCACAGCGGTGTACATCGACCAGGTGGTGGGTTTCAAACAGGCACAGTAGGTAAAGCTGGTAGGTGGGTAGGTGGGTGGGTGGGTGGGTAGGTGGCTGCTTTGACTCAAAGAGGGCACAGCGCACAGCGGCGTACATCAACCAGGTGGGTGGGTTTCAAACCCCTCCTCCCCGGGAGATACTCCATGGCCATCTCTGTAGGCCCTGGGGTTGAGGGCTATGTCTTCCTGGGGAGCTCCAAGTGCCTGGTGCTTACCATTTGGAAACATCGGCAACCACCTGCCCTCATGTCGGCGTGTATCAAACCCCTCTTCACCGGGAGATGCTCCATCGCCAACTCTGGAGACCCGGGGCTGAGGGCTGTGGTTGAGGGCTGTGGTTGCCTGGGGAGCTGTATATATGACGAGCTGACGGGACGAGAGACAGCCTGAATGCTTGCCTGATACTGCCTCCCTTCCCTCCCAGCATGCTTGCCTCCTTACTCCCCCTGGCTGCTTGTCTCCCTGTTCCCAGATGGATCGGCATATTCCTGAGATGACAGTCCGAGAGACCATGGCCTTCAGTGCAAAGATGATGGGGCAGGGCTTCACATCCGAGGATGGTGAGCATGCTGGCGGCACATGGCCTCAAAGAGCTTCAGACACAGAACGCTGTCACGGGAGGGGGGGGGGGCACATGTACACTCTGGGGTTCTCAGTGTCGGCCGCCATGCCGGTTCAAGTCCCTAGTGGGGAGTTGGGGAAGGGGACTTTTGGAACTTGTTTATTTTGTACCTCGCTGCCTCCCTGGCAGCGAAGGGAAGAAAGAAAGCCACGCCCCGTGGGGGGCGTGAGAGTTAGGGAAACAGCGCAGCCTGGGCAGAAGCCACATCCGCGCCGTTACCTCCCTGGCAGCGAACCCCTTAGCTATGGTTGCCAGGGTTTAGATAAGCCAGGGTTTAGAGAAGCTTTGCATCAATGCATGGGGGGTCTTTCTACATGAGGGCACCTTTTTTGTAGGGCACATCCATAAGGGCACCTGCAGCAGAGCAAATTAGGGCACACAAGGTCACCTCTATAATATACATTTGGGCGCCTGTATAAGCGCACATTAGGGCACATACAGAGGGACACCTGTATAAGAGCACATCGGTGTACATACATAAGAGCACAGAAGAAGGCACCGAAGGGCACATCAGAGTGCAAAAGGGCACCTGTAAGACATCAAGAGGCATCTCAGTTGAGCCTCAGGCCGACGGAGGCCATCCGTCCCACCTGTCATTTGTGGTCCCCGGCAGGGAGTCTGACCTCATCCCCCTCCCCATTTGGCTCTGGCAGCTATGCTCTCGGCCATTGCTGCCCGGGAGAAGAAGCTCGGCATCATCCCTGATGCCAAGCTTGAGGAGCTCACCAAGCAGGTCCACTATAACAAGGAAGGAGACAACATCATGGTAGACCTGACGTGAGTCCTGGTAGAGGGTTTGTGTGCTAGGGTTTAGGGGAAAAGGGACCTTACGAGAGTCCAGGCGAAATTTGTGTGTTTGAGTAGTGCTGTACAGTTCCGCCGACATTCTTACTTCCTGAAAGTATTTGTTGTCCCTTTCTGGTAGAAGTAGCTGAATGCGCCTTGAAATCAGGGTGGCTGAAACGCAGCTACCCAACTCAAAACCACCATAAAGGCTGTGTCATCGGCACAGCACTGATTTTGAGGCTGCCGTTATAAGCATCAAGAGGCAGCCTCGTTGATCCTCAGGGATCCGCTCATACCGTAAAACCGGTTAGACTCCGCGCACCCCTTCTCAGAAGAATCAGATCAAATTCGTCGCGCAGCAAAAAAGTACCATACTCCGCGCACGATTTTTTAATATTTTGTGCCGGAAACACCTCTCCGCGCACCCCCAAAAGTAGTTGCTACTTATTCTATAATTCTATCACGCATGTACTCCGCGCACCCCCGCGATGGATTAATTAAACGCGGAGTGAAACCCGTTCTACGTTATTCAAAGGGGGGCCTTTATAAAATTGCCTGCCCCCTTCCTCCAGCATCAATGCATGCAGAGCAACACCTTGGTGTACTGTGCAGTACTTTGATGAGCTCCGCTTTTGACCGGTAATTTGTTTGTGTGCTCAAGATCATGAGGGCCGCTATGGTAGTAACTCTTTACGCTCATGCATCCTGCCCCAAACCCTAAACCCTAAACCCTGCCTTGCGCATCACAGGCTGTGCATGCAGGGAGATGATGCTTGCCCAAGGCTGACACGTACATCCTTTTTGGTGCACCGCAGGTCGCGTCTGCTGGGTCTCGATGTGTGTATTGACACCGTATGTGGCAGCGACCTGCTCAAGGGCATCAGTGGAGGGCAGAAGAAACGAGTCACCACTGGTTAGTCGCTAGGATTGGCCTCTTTTCGTGCCTCAGAAACCAATGTCCTGCGTGTGGATGTGGTTTGGAAAGGATGTGGGGGGAGGGGCAAGCCACGCTGAGGGTGTATGGTTTAGGGCCAAACCCCATCGCTCCCTATCGTTTTTACTGACAGATTCTTAGATGCCCCTTTTAGAATCCTTAGCGAAACCTTAATCATAAACTCGATCACAGATTCTTGACAGCCCCCTTTCCTGCCTGCTTCGCCCTGTGTCACGCAGGGGAGATGCAGGTGGGCCGCCTGCCGTGTCTGTTCATGGACGAGATCTCCACTGGCCTGGACAGCTCGTCCACGCACCTCATCATCAAGGCGCTGCGTAACCTCTGCATTTTCTTGCGGGTGAGTTGGAAAGCTTAACCAGCCCCCCATGCAACCCCATGCAACCCCATGCACATGTGCTGTCCCCCCATGTGCCTACATGTGGGTGAGTGGACCCCAGATGTCGAGGGCTGCCCTGCTCACTCAATGGGGTTGATTTCCTCATGTGCGGCTGCGTTCCCCTTTCGGGGAGGAAAGTGGATTCAGGGCTGACTGGGCTGCACCACTTCCTTTAAAAGCTGCTGGCTGCAGTTCTAGCCTGCCTTGCTGTCTTAATCGGTTAACATGCACGTGGGTGTGAAACATACTTTTATGTGTCCCCACCATCAATCCACCCCACCTGTTACTGAGAGATTCCAACACACTTTTTACCCTGAGGGGTGGCTTGGCTTTGACCCCTTTGCTGACAGTTTCCACCCGACTGCGAAAAAAAGGGAAGGCTTGGATTCAATCGCATTGCTTAGTGATCCCACCCAACTTTGATGTGTACCTTTATGGGAGGCTAGGCTTAAACCTCCCTCCCCTGCCACTGCCCCTCCCCTGAGAAGCTTGACCCCCCCCCCCCCCCCCTCCCTTGAGAAGCTTGACCCCCCCCCCCTCCCTTGAGAAGCTTGAACCTCCCCCTTCCCCTGAGAAGCTTGACCCCCCCCCCCTCCCTTGAGAAGCTTGAACCTCCCCCCCTTCCCCTGAGAAGCTTCAACCTCCCCGCTTCCCCTGAGAAGCTTGAACCTCCCCCCCTTCCCCTGAGAAGCTTGACCCCACCCCTCTCCCCTGAGAAGCTTGAACCTCCCCCCCCTCCCTGATAAGTTCCACAGCAGCATGCTGCACACTGTCCCTAAATCAGACACCTCATCTCACCCCACGCACCTCCCCCCTCAATCAGATCAACATCATCGTCGCGCTTCTTCAGCCCTCCCCAGAGACGTACGAGGTGTTCGATGACATCATGCTCATGGGGGAAGGGAAGGTGAGACGCTCTGCCCTCCCTGCTCTCGTCCCCCTCACCCTATAGCCCTCTCCTCTCTCCTCTCCCCGCTCTCGCCCTCCTCACCTAACCTGCCAGCCACTTTCTCCCCCCAACTCTCATGCTACACTCCCCACTGGCCTGCCACTCAAATACCTTTACACCCGTACCCCTCTTCCCCCCCATGCGCGCGGGGTCAGAGTTCCCTCGGGTTTGCACGGGCGAAGGAGAACCCAGGTAGTTTTCTTCTCCTTTGTTTCCGAAACCCCACATTGTGCATGTTTTGTCCGCTGCCCTGCAGATCATGTACCATGGCCCAAAGGAGGAGGTGCTGCCCTTCTTCAAGTCCGTGGGCTTGACCTGCCCGCCTCGCAAGGCTGCAGCGGACTTCCTGCAGGAAGTCATCTCCAAGACAGACCAAGCTGTGAGCGAATCTATGCGCCAACACCACAATATCCCCCAATAATAGCTTCAGCAACATCCACGCCATTGTCACCTAACACAGCTTCTTCATCAAGCAAAATCTCGCAAAGCAATATCTTCCAAAACAGCCTTATCCCCCCATAATGTGTTCAGCAGCATCCACGCCGATATCCTCCAACAAGGCATTGTACCCTTGCAATGTCTTCGGCAATATCCCCAACGTTACACGGGAAATATCTCCAGCAGCATCCCCACATTGTCCAGCAATATCCTCTAGCAGTCTGAAGCTGCAGCACGAGGGCACCCCAAGGATCCTTGCACTGCACAAAGGGATTTTACGTTCCATGCCAATTTGATCGGAAGTACACATCCTTCCTCCCAGTGGTTCTACCATTCCTATAAATCTGAGCTTGCAACAACCACAGGCCTTCCGTGCCCCTGGCACCAAGTTCATCAGCTGCGCCGACCTGGCTGGGCTGTTCAATGCCAGTAAGGAGGGAAAAAAGCGCGCCGTGGAGCTGGCCGACGACCACAAGCCGAGCGACCTCGACAACATGAAACTGGTGACGAAGATGTGAGAGACACTTGTGATTTCTTACCACCCTTATAACACTTAACCCTTAACTCTACTTCTTCCAGTTTTTGCGCAGTTTTTGTTTTCAACAATGGTGATGCGATGACAAACTCCACCGCACACTTCTTTCGTGTCGGGTCATAGATGCTCAAAATGTGCCTCATGCCATCTTGTCTGCCGTGTCAGTTCGGGACAGCATTGTGTGTGTCTGCTTACTTGCCATCATAGTCTGCACACCTATTTGTCCAACATTCATACAGTATCATGCAGGCTACCTACCAGCTCCCCCCCCCCCCCATACACAAACCTCCCCCCCCCCCACACACACACCTACCCCCCACACATATGTCGTGACCAGGTATGCCCTGAGCTACTGGAACATGTTCTGGGTGCTGATGGACCGTGAGCTCCTTCTCATGAAGCGTATGAAAGCCTTCATGATCATGCGGACACTGCAGGTAAGCAGGGTTTACAGGTAGTCACGGGAAGGAGTGTGGGAAATAGTGTGGGAAGGAGTGTGGGAAGTAATTTGGAAAACAGTGTGGGAAGTAGTGCGGGATGAAGTGTGGGAAGTACTTTGGAAAGTATTGTGGGAAGTAGTGGTTATCCTCATTCCCACCTCAGTGCCACCTTTGGGGGCCGACACTGGGCCATTCGGGACCAGACTTTGCAGAGATCTGAGCACACCACAGCACATTCATTACATGCACCATACACAGACCCTGACATAAATCGATAACCGATGTCTATCATCACCCTACCTCTACCCCCCCCCCCCCCCCAAGCCCTGATCTCCAAACCCTGAACCCTGAACCCTCGCACACTGCCTGGATGTTGCAGACTGCGATCATTGGAGCCATCGTGAGCACCACCTTCCTGCAGTACCCCAAGGCAACGCTGACCGACGCAAATTACTACATGTCCGTCGCCTTCTTCAGCATGATGATGCAGTGAGTTCCCTTTATACATATACTACATATACTTCATACTTCCGTAGGAGGGAGGGTAAACATGAAGTGTTTGCCTTCTTCAGCATGATGATGCAATAAGTGTCCTTTATACATGTACTACAGTACTACATATACTACATATACTTCAACATAAGCCCTTTATACATGTACTATAGTACTACATATACTACATATACTTCAACATAATGATGCAGTGAGTGCTCTTAATACATAAGCCCTTAATACATGTACTACATGTACTGCATATACCAGTACTACATATACTACATACTTCCATAGGAGAAAGGGGATGTACTGGCAGGTGGTTGTCTTCTTCAGGAGTTACTCCTGTTCAGATATACCGATGGGGGGCATTCCTGTCGAGAGAGAGGGGAGCCCTTGTGAGAGCGGGGGAGTCACCTAGGATAGGGACGGCCCAGTTGGTCGGGTCCCGAGTAGCTTTTTAAAAATGCGTGACCGCCAACCAGAGTGCCTGATGATCTACTGTCAATGGCCGCCTTGATGGCCTCCACCACTGTGTGCCTGATGAGCCAATGCCTGTGGCAGCATTGAACGCCTCTGTGACCATGTGCCTTGTGTGCAGGATGGTGGGGGGCTTTGCCGAGGTGCCGGTCTTCATTCAGCGATTGCCCGTCTTCTACAAGCAGAGAGACTACCACTTCTAGTGAGTTTGTCCAGTCTGGAATATACCTGGAGTATATATTGAGGGTGTAGGGTTTAGGACACATCCTGTATACTCTGCATACTCCACAAGCGAAATACCTCCTGGGATCTTTTTAGTCACCTCCCATGGGCCATGACATATAAACTTATGTGGCCTCGACCCAGACCTGTGCTGCTCCTTCCTCCGCATGCCCCCAGGGTGGCTTATTTTTTCTTGAGGGGCTTAGCTGCTTTCCTAGGATGGCTCAAGGTCCTCGCCTCCCTCACCGCATCTCCCTCCCGCCTCCCCCCGCAGCCCGGCTTGGCTCTACGCCGTCGCAGGCGCCGTCGTCCGCCTGCCTGACAACCTCCTCATGGCCACAGTGTGGACGGTCATGGTGTACTGGAGCGTCGGCTTCACCGCGTCGGCAGGACAGTAAGTGCTTAGGGTTAAGGGTTTGGGGGTTAGGGTAAAGAACGGTCATGATGTACTGGAGCGTCGGCTTCACCGCGACGGCGGGACAGTGAGTGCTTAGGGTCTAGGGTTAAGGACGGGCATGGTGTACTTGAGCGTAGGTTACATCGCTGCAGCAGGACAGGGAGTGCTGGCGGGGCCTTGTGGCACTAAGTAGTCCTGGGCTCGATTCTGCCCATCGGCTTCGCCTGTCCGGGGGACCCGAGAGGCCCCTGTGCTGAGGTGTTGTCACAAAGTTCACGCAACCACCCACAGCCTTCTGCGAAAGGGCCAGGCAGAGCGAACGGGGAGAAGACCAGGGACGCGAAAACCGAGACAGGCACCAAAGAGAGGAAATAAATGCTGGTGGACTCGGTGCAACCCCTTGCTGAGTTAAGCAAGGGTGGCAGTGAGGTCACTAGTGCTGTCTTTCAAAAGAATATCCACGGCTGCAGCCTAGGGCCGGACTTATCCTACCCTGCACACGCACATCCACAACTGCACTTTCTTCCTGCGATTGAGATTGGGGAGGGTATGAGACGTGGACTGTCAGTGTGGGCAACTTGGCACCTGAGAGGGTGGAGGAAGACTGAATGTTTGCCAGCATCTCTGGCCAGCATAGCACCTACTAAATTTCTTATGTCTACACTTTTCCTTTCTCATAGTTTTTAGAATAATAATCTTTGCCCCCGCCCTCCCATTTATCAGGCCCTACTAGGGCTCCCCTCTGGTAATCTATTTTGATCCCAGTCTCTCTGTTTGCTTGCTGCAGATTCTTCATTTTCTACCTCATCATGGCGGCGGTGAGAGACATTTGGATTCAGGGTTAATGTGCAGGGTTTCTGGGTCTAAACCCTGAAAGTCGTAATCCGCATGTGAGCCTTTCAGGTTTTTTACCTATTCATGGGGGCGATAGGACATTGGATACTACTGAGGCAGCCTTACAGCTTTGCCTGAATACTACTTCAGCAGCCCCCAAAGCTCGCTGCACTTGCCTTGTCTGCCTGCCTGCTTGCCTGCTCTGGAAGCTAGGAGGCCACTACAGCTGACATTCCTGACCACGCGGCTCCTCATCTATTTGCCCATCTTTCGGCACAGTGCCATGGGTTTTTTGTGTGAAGCGGAGCTCCGCATTTCCTGCGTGGGACAGATGCCCGTAAACCTGATCGAGCACTAAATGAAGTATTTGAGTGCGGGAAAAACAGCGACCCCCCTGGGCCTGCAACCAACACACCACCACAAGCCAGTGTTCTTTTGCGTTGAACGCGTGTTCTCGTCTGGGTCCTCGCAGATGGCGGTTTTCTCAACGGCGCTCTTCCGCACGCTGGCGGCCGTGGCGCGCGAAGAGACCGTCGCGCAGGCCCTGGGTGCCGCCCTGCTATGCCTCGTGGTCAACGTTTGCGGCTTCACCCTGGCGCGCAGTGAGTGTGGACAGTGTGCACAATGCGATTTGAGTGGGCAGTGGACGATGGACGGGCACATGGAAACAAATTGGATGTGCGTTTCACGTGGCATATTGCTTGCAAGGTATGCCGGCCTCGAGCTGGCCACCTGCTTCACACCTTGCTGCTGGCCTGGTGTTGGCCTACTATTGGGCAGCACGTGCTGGCCACCTGACTCACACCTTGCTACTGGCCTGGTGTTGGCCAGATCTTGGTGGATCTAGATATACTGGATCAAACCATGATCACCCTTCCCACGTGCCTATCCTCACGCAGCTGCCATACCCGACTGGTGGATCTGGATGTACTGGATCAACCCGCTCGCCTACGGCATCCGCGCCATGCTGTCCAACGAGATGAACTCTGACGAATGGGGCACCCCGCTGCAGCTGCCCGATGGTAGCACCACCAGCCTGGGCCTGTACGCACTCAAGTCGCGTGGATTTCAGAAGGAAACCTGGTGGGTTGGTGCTGGATATAATTTCCCGATGCGTCAGTTACATAATTCCAAAATTCGCGTTTTCGAAAGTTTCGAAAATGCGAATTGTCTCGTGATTTGCACTAAAGGAAGGGGCCAAGACGCCGGCACATTCAATCCCCCAATGAAGGGGCATGAACTATGCCTAAAACCCTGCTGCACCGACAAGCCGGTTTCGGATTAGGCACGGTAAAGGGGAAATTCACAAATCATGTCCCCCTGCCTCCCCCTGGGACCCCTTTGCTGCCCCTGTCCACCAAACCCGCCGCCTTTCTCGCACTGGGTGCATGGCTGTGGCCGACCACACCTCATCTGGTTCTCTGCTCCCACCACATGTGTGTCCTCCCCCTGCCTCTCCCTGAGACTGTATTGCTGTCCACCATGCCCGCTGCCCTTGTCAAACTGTGTGTGTGTGTGTGACTGTGGCTGTTCCTCTGCCACAGGTGGGTTTGGGTCGGCATCTGCGTGCTCTTCGGCGCCTCCTTCGTCCTCACAGGCGTGCAGGCCTGGCTGCTCACCGTCCTGGATGGTGCGTGGTCTTTGTCTTAGGGTTTAGTATGGTGTGCCTGGGGTTGTCACTTGATTGCCCCGGTTGTACCTTTGGGGTTACGGGTTTAGGGTTTAGCATGATGTTTGGATTTGTCACTGGATTGCTCGGGTGTTATTATTTTGAGTTTAGGCTCAAGGGTTTAGGATAGTGCGTGGGGTTTGGATTGCCTGGGGGTGCCTAGTTTAGGGTTTAGGGTTTAGGGCTTAGTATGGTGCCTGGGTTTGTCACTGTTTATGGTAGCACGCTCAAGCTGCAACTCAGCCACATCACGGCATGTTAAGAAGATCACTTGTTGACGCCAGCCTGGCTTCTCGGGCCTCCCCGCCAAAGGCCGGGAAATTGAAGTCCCAGTGCTATGACTGCTATCCCGCGGTCCCCCCCTCCCAATCAGGTGGATTGGTGTGCACTAAAACAAACGCTGGCATGCTTGCCTGACTACTGCCGTGAAGAGAAGATGACCCAGACGACTCCCTCCCCCCCCCTCTCCTCCTTCCTCCTGCCCACAGCCAACAAGACCGGGGAGAACGCCCTCGCGACCGACGAGGATGCTGAGGACGAGGCCCGGGACACCGAGACGGCTGGCAAGAAGCCCACCTCCTCCCTGACCTTCACACCCTTCACACTGTCCTTCCGCAACATCAAGTACCATGTACCCAAGCCGGCGGGCAAGGTGCGCGCTGTGGCTGAGTGATTAGGGTTTAGGGTTTAGCAAGAAGCCCACCTTTTCCCTGACCTTCACGCCCTTCACGTTATCCTTCCGCACCCAAGCCTGTGGGCAAGGTGTGCGGCTGCCGATGGGGGTATCAGTCGTGTGTCCACTGCCATGCGCAGACGTGATGACATCAGTACGGCTATCAGTGTGTGCTACTGGGGATTTTTGTCGGTCGTCTATCCACTGCCTTGCACCGTATGTGGTGACGGCAGTGTTCATTTCAGTACCCAACATGTATGTAGTGATCAAACTTGGCGGGAAAACATGTTTGAATTCGAGGCACTACGAACAGTACACAGAACCTTGCGATGAACCTGGCAGCTCCTGCCTGTGACCCCGCAAATGGCAGACCTGCACTTGCCCCCCTGCCCCTCTGCAAAGAAAATATATAAAGCTACGCCCTATAAGGGTGTGGAGGTTAAGGAAACAGCGCAGCTTGGGGCCGTAGCCACATGGCCGCACTGTTACCATTGGCATCATCCAAACCCTTACCGCGACACCCATTGGCTGCTTGCAGGTGGGCGAAGAGCTCTCCCTGCTGCAGGGCATCGACGGCAGCTTCCGTCCAGGGGTCCTGACAGCTCTCATGGGAGCAAGCGGTGCCGGCAAGACCACACTCATGGACGTCCTGGCCGGACGCAAGACAGGTGAGGGGATGATAGGCAGGGAAAACTATGTTTTATTCTTTCCTCCCTACGCTGGCCGGCCACAAGACAGGTGCTCAAAACAAGGCAGCGACCGCAGCTCCATCCCCCCCCCCCCTCCCTATGCCGGCCAGCCGCAAGTGACGGGCTCGAGGAACAAGGCAGCAACATCTCAGCCCCCATTTAATTGTACCCCCCCCCCTCTCCTGGCCCGCTGCAAGACCAGTGGTAGGAGCAAGACGGAAACATCTCCCCCCCCTCCCCCCATTTCATCATTTCCTCCCTCTGTCGCCCCCCCGCCCCGCCCCCCGCGTCAACCCTGCCTCTCGCCTGCATGCACCCCCCTAGGTGGCCGCTCTGAGGGTGAGATGATGCTCAATGGTCGCCCCAAGGTGCAGGCCACGTTCGCACGCGTGATGGGGTACGTCGAGCAGTTCGACATCCACAGCCCCATGGTGAGGCCAAGGCGTCCGGGAGGCAGATGGTCTGGGTGAATGCGGTCCGGGAGGGGTACCTGCCTTCTTACACACGAGCTGGCCTCCTCTTTCTCGGGGCGGGTTCAAGGAGAAACAATCATGTGTCTGGCTGTCTGCGTGTTTGTTTGTGTGCCAGACAGCCTCATGGTGAGACCCAGGGGTCCGGGAGGCCGATGGTCTGAGCGGACGGGCTCCGGGAGGGGTACCTGCCTTCTTACAAACTCGCTGGCCTCTTCTTTCTCCGGCGGTAGGTGCAAAGAGAAACAATCATGTGTGTGTGTGTGTGTGCGTGTTTGTTTGTATTTGTGTGTCAGACAGCACCACCACATGCCCCTGGTTCAAGGCCAGACTCTCTCTATACAATATGCGATCACAGATCAGCAAGGCATACGTACGGCAGGCTCTACAGCACTCATGCCTCAAAAAGGGCCCCAATCTGCCTCCCTTACCACCAAGCCAGCCTGTCTCACACAGATGCCCCCCTCCCCCCCCTCCCCCTCCTCCTGCTACCACCCCCTCCCTACCACCAAGCCAGTCTATCTCACACAAACACCTCCCCCCATCCCCCCCCTCCCCCTCCTCCCGCTACCACCCCCTCCCCCTACCACCAAGCCAGTCCATCTCACACAAACACCTCCCCCCCTCCCCCTCTTCCTGCTATCACCCCCTCCCTACCACCAAGCCAGCCTGTCTCACACAAACACCTCCCCCCCTCCCCCTCCTACCCCCTGTTGTTGCCTCTCCCCTCAGGCCACCATCCACGAGGCGCTGCAGTTCAGTGCTCGCATGCGACTCCCGATGACCATGTCCAATGCGGATGCAAGCAAGTATGTTCAAGAGGTGAGTCCTGTGTCACACTGCCGGAGACACGCCCCTGCTCTCGCCCTGACCCCTCAATTTCTCCCTCCTGGATCATGTACCATTCCTAGGCATTCGCTGTACCTGGGTGTCTCAGCTATGCAACTTCTAGGCATTTCTACAAGGGTGTCTTAGTGCTATGCCTTTCAGCTCCCACCCCCAACCACCCTGGCCACCTCCAGCACACCGCCGCCTCTTCCCGGATCATGTGCCGCTCCTGGGCAGGAGTTCTACTTTGCTGTCTCACTTCCATGGTTCAGCGACCTTCCACCCCTCAACGACCTCTTGCACCATCCCCCCATGTGTGTAATTCCAGGATGTCTGGTGTTTGCCCTCAGTTAGACAGCAGTCGCATGCAACCTCCCCTGACACTCAATATCTGGATGTACACTTATCTGGAAAACTCTCAAACCCCTGCCGTAAACCCTCAACCCTTACCCTGAACCCTGCATTCACCACCCTCAACCCTCTACCCTCCACCCTTCACCCTGAACCCTGAATTCATTCCCATTAACATGCCTTGACCTGGTACTCCAAGTTCAAGACGAATAAACATCGATAAGGTGGTACCTATAATACCTGCGAATAAAGCGAATGCTAAATATAGCATTCCAATATCCTTGTGATTTGTTGAATATATCCATCTAGTAAGCATTTGCAGTTTTAAGCCCACACCTGCGGACACACCCCTCTCTCTGACCCCCCTTCGGGGGGCTGGAACTAGAGCTCCAAGCTGCCCGCCCGGACAAACAGCGTTGCTTATTGTCCGGGACCCAAAACCCGCCCCAAGAATAAAATTTGGGTCCCAGGACGGTAAGGGCCCCCAAAAATGCCCTCCACTATGTGGAGGAGCATTTTTGGTAACCCCCGCGAATTAAATTTGGGTCCACCCACCACCCTCAACCCTCCACCCTCAACCCTCCACCCTGACTTCACCACCCTCCACCCTCCACCGTCAACCCTCCACCTTGAACCCTGAACCCCAAACCCTCCACCTTGAACCCTGCACCCCCCCTGCCTGCAGGTGATGGATCTGGTGGAGCTGACCTAAACTCTCAACCTTTAACCCTCCACCCTTAACCCTGCAGGTGATGGATCTGGTGGAGTTGGCCTCCACCCTTCCCTTCAACCCTCAACCCTCCATCCTCAAATCCTGCAGGTGATGGATCTGGTGGAGTTGACCTCGCTGTCTGGCTCCTTGATCGGCATGCCGGGTGAGAGTGGCCTGTCGGTGGAGCAGCGCAAGCGTCTGACTATTGCCGTGGAGCTGGTGGCTAACCCCTCGGTGGTGTTCATGGATGAACCTACTTCAGGTGGGAGTCCAGACAGTCATGAGAAACAAGGGGAGCAGGGATGGGGGGGGGTGAAGAGGGAGCGGAGGGAGGCTTGGGGAGAGCAGGAGAGCAGAGGGTTTGTGAGGAGGAGGGGGTATTGGGGGTGGACTTTGGGAAATGAGGCAAGCAGGGGGAGGAGGGGGTATCGGGGGTGGACTTTGGGAAAAGAGGCAAGCAGGGGGGGGGGGGGAGCTTTGGGGGGAGAGGGGAAGCAATGATGCCGGAGTGTGGGAATGTTCGTCCCATGAAATGTGGCGTGGACTGAATTAAGTACATTGATCTCACGTGGACGGAGTGTAGCTGAGCTGCAGCTCATCTGGTCCCTGTGCGCGTTCCTCTACAGGCCTGGATGCTCGCGCCGCCGCCATTGTGATGCGCTGCGTGCGCAACACGGTCAACACGGGACGCACCGTCGTGTGCACCATCCATCAGCCCAGTCTCGACATCTTTCAGGTGGGAAGGGGGCAGTGAGGGAGGGGAGAGGGGCAGAAATGTATGTGGGGGGGGTGAAGCCACTATTTGCTGTATAATGATACCATTCAGGTGAGAAGGGGGGAAGAGAGGGGTGGGGGGGTGAAGCCACTATTTGCTGTATAATGATACCATTCAGGTGAGAAGGGGGAAGAGAGGGGTGGGGGGGTGAAGCCACTATTTGCTGTATAATGATACCATTCAGGTGAGAAGGGGGAAGAGAGGGGTGGGGGGGTGAAGCCACTATTTGCTGTATAATGATACCATTCAGGTGAGAAGGGGGAAGAGAGGGGTGGGGGGGTGAAGCCACTATTTGCTGTATAATGATACCATTCAGGTGAGAAGAGGGAAGAGAGGGGTGGGGGGGTGAAGCCACTATTTGCTGTATAATGATACCATTCAGGTGAGAAGGGGGAAGAGAGGGGTGGGGGGGTGAAGCCACTATTTGCTGTATAATGATACCATTCAGGTGAGAAGGGGGAAGAGAGGGGTGGGGGGGTGAAGCCACTATTTGCTGTATAATGATACCATTCAGGTGAGACTGCGGCAAGTAGGGGGCGAGGTGCTACTATTTGATTGTCAGATGCTCTACGGCGGTCAGGGGCCGTTGCAGCACCCCCAGCATCCAGCACCAGAGAAGGTTGGGGGGGGCAAAGTCGCTATTTCATCTACCCTTCTTGCGGCAGGATGTTTGTCCGTCCGTCCCTCACACACGCCCCCCCCCCCCCCTCTGTTGTGATGCTTACCCCCCCCTCCCACAAACACATGCCCCCTCTGTTGTGATGCTTACCCCCCCCTCTGTTGTGACGCGCAGGCTTTCGATGACCTGCTGCTGCTGAAGCGCGGTGGGGAGACCATCTTCTTCGGCAACATGGGCCATGAGCAGGTCCACCTGATGGCACACTTTGAAAGCATTCCGGGGGTGGCCAAGTGAGTGTCGAACTGCAAATATAAATGAATCACCGACGCCTGCAAATCCACCTCTCACCACTAAATTGATTGACTGCATAATGTGTGCTTGTATCGAAGTCAGCTCTTATTTTCCAGCAGGACATGAGGTCAAGGGTGAGGCTGGCCGTGGATGGCTCTGCTGCAAATGGAACACAGCTTGCCCTTCAGCCGACCCGATCCTGACCCCCAAACCACCTGATGCAAAGCAACCCCTTTTGCAGCCCACAACCCTTCACCCTCCCTTTTCTTCCTCACCTCTCCCTCATGCCCTCTTATCACCCCCTCTCAGACTTCATCTCACTCACCCTGACCACCCTGGTTTGCAGGTTTGTGCCAACCAACCAATTACCTAACCCGTCCACACCTGTCCACCCTCTCTCAGGTTTGTGCCCGGCTTCAACCCCGCCAACTGGATGCTGGAGATCACCTCTCCCGGCATCGAGCAGAGCATGGGCTTGGACTTTGCGGAGATCTACAAGGCGAGCAAGCTGCACGTGCTCAACAAGACCATTATCGACAAGGAGTGCCTCCCGCTGGCAGGAAGCGCCCCCCTGCTGTTTGACACGGAGTACGCCATCCCGATATGGCAGCAGTTCAAGTGAGTGACTCGTGCACCGCACAGGGCAAGTTAGGGGGACCTCGGAATGAACACATTGTTAACATATGTCCAGACCCCAGACTTTATTTTCACACCTGTTCGACCGGTTCATTTCGATTGGTCCGGACTATCTTTGGGATCTCCCTGACGCTGACCCAATGTTCTGGAACCCTGAACCCTGAAAATAGTCCACAGCCCCTCCACTCTCCCCCCTCCTCGCCTTCCCTCCTGGTCTGCTGAAAATCCTCCTCCCCCTGCTGCCCCCCCCCTGCCCCCCCCCTTCCCCCAGGGTGATCCTCCACAAGAACTTCACCACCTATTGGCGCTCCTCCAATTACAACCTCGTCCGCCTCATCACCACCCTCTTCGTGGGACTGGTGTTTGGATCCCTGTACTACCAGATCGGATTGACCCGGTGAGGGGCACGAGCTGGGGGGGATGTCCACACATGTGGGACTGGTGTTTGGATCCCTGTACTACCAGATCGGATTGACCCGGTGAGGGGCACGAGCTGGGGGGGATGTCCACACATGTGGGACTGGTGTTTGGATCCCTGTACTACCAGATCGGATTGACCCGGTGAGGGGCACGAGCTGGGGGGGATGTCCACACATGTGGGACTGGTGTTTGGATCCCTGTACTACCAGATCGGATTGACCCGGTGAGGGGCACGAGCTGGGGGGGGTGTCCACACATGTGGGACTGGTGTTTGGATCCCTGTACTACCAGATCGGATTGACCCGGTGAGGGGCACGAGCTGGGGGGGGTGTCCACACATGTGGGACTGGTGTTTGGATCCCTGTACTACCAGATCGGATTGACCCGGTGAGGGGCACGAGCTGGGGGGGGTGTCCACACATGTGGGACTGGTGTTTGGATCCCTGTACTACCAGATCGGATTGACCCGGTGAGGGGCACGAGCTGGGGGGGGTGTCCACACATGTGGGACTGGTGTTTGGATCCCTGTACTACCAGATCGGATTGACCCGGTGAGGGGCACGAGCTGGGGGGGATGTCCACACATGTGGGACTGGTGTTTGGATCCCTGTACTACCAGATCGGATTGACCCGGTGAGGGGCACGAGCTGGGGGGGGTGTCCACACATGTGGGACTGGTGTTTGGATCCCTGTACTACCAGATCGGATTGACCCGGTGAGGGGCACGAGCTGGGGGGGGTGTCCACACATGTGGGACTGGTGTTTGGATCCCTGTACTACCAGATCGGATTGACCCGGTGAGGGGCACGAGCTGGGGGGGATGTCCACACATGTGGGACGGGAATATGGATCCGCCACACATAAACTGCACATGTTGATCCACCTCTTATCGAACCCTCGTCGTGCCCCCTTCATGACATACTTAAACACACACACACACACACACACACACGCTTTGCGCTCCTGGTTTCCCCTCACCCTCCCCTCCCTCCCCTCCTCGTCCCCTCCCCCCCCTCTCCCCATCGTCACTCTCCCGCCCCCTCCCTGCCCCTCCCTGCTCCAGGTCCACCACCTTTGCGGTGCTGAACATCATGGGCGCCCTCTACTCCTCCGCTGTCTTCATCGCCGTCGCCAACGCGATGATGGTGCTGCCGGTCATCAACAAGGAGCGCGTGGTGTTCTACCGCGAGCGCGCGTCCGCCATGTACTCCGCAACGCCCTACGCCGTTGCTCAGGGCATCGTCGAGATGCCGTACCTCATCTTCCAGTCGGTGGTGTACAGCCTGCTCATCTACTTCATGATCGGCTTTGAGATGGACGCATGTGGGTTGAGGGGGTGGACAGGAGAGATGCAATGCCCCCAAAAACATCAGAGCCCTGTAATACATTATTATTTATTAATTGCATAAGAGGGGTCTTCAAAGGTGCATGCATCATCCAATGATGTATGGCGGACATCCCTAACCCTCAACTTCTCTAAACCCTTTCTCCCTCCCTCCCTTTCAACCCTACCCACCCAGTTCAACCTATCCCCTCCCCCCCCTAAACCCTCCCCCCCCTAAACCCTGCCCCCCCCCCACTTAATCCCCCCCCCCCTAAACCCTGCCCCCCCCCCCACTTAACCCTCCCCCCCTAAACCCTGCCCCCCCCCACTTAACCCTCCCCCCCCTAAACCCTGCCCCCCCCCACTTACCCCCCCCCCCCTAAACCCTGCCCCCCCCACTCAACCCTCCCCCCACTCAACCCTGCCCCCCCCCACTTAACCCTCCCCCCCCTAACCCCCCCCCCCACTTAACCCTCCCCCCCCTAAACCCTGCCCCCCCCACTCAACCCTCCCCCCACTCAACCCTGCCCCCCCCCACTTAACCCCCCCCCCTAAACCCTGCCCCCCCCACTCAACCCTCCCCCCACTCAACCCTGCCCCCCCCCACTCAACCCTCCCCCCCCTGCCCCCCCCCCCCACTTAACCCTCCCCCCCCTAAACCCTGCCCCCCCCCCCACTTAATCCCCCCCCCCTAAACCCTGCCCCCCCCCCCACTTAACCCTCCCACCCTAAACCCTGCCCCCCCCCCACTTAACCCTCCCCCCCCTAAACCCTGCCCCCCCCCCCTAAACCCTGCCCCCCCCACTCAACCCTCCCCCCACTTAACCCCCCCCCCCCCTAAACCCTGCCCCCCCCCACTCAACCCTCCCCCCCCTTAACCCTGCCCCCCCCCCACTTAACCCTCCCCCCCCCCCTAAACCCTGCCCCCTCCCACTTAACCCTCCCCCCCCTAAACCCTGCCCCCCCCCCCCACGTAACCCTCCCCCCCCTAAACCCTGCCCCCCCCCCACTCAACCCTCCCCCCCCTTAACCCTGCCCCCCCCCACTTAACCCTCCCCCCCCTAAACCCTGCCCCCCCCCCACTTAACCCCCCCCCCTAAACCCTGCCCCCCCCACTTAACCCTCCTCCCCTAAACCCTGCCCCCCCCCACTTAACCCTCCCCCCTCCTTGCAGCCAAGTTCTTCTGGTTCTGGTTCTTCCTGTTCCTCAACCTGGCCGCCTTCACTTACTTTGGGATCATGTCCATCAACATCACGCCGGCGGTGGAGTTCGGAACTGTTATCATAGGCTTCTTCTTCACAGTGTGGAACTTCCTTTGTGGCTTCCTCATGGCCAAGCCGGTGCGCACTCGAGAGAGGGGGAAGTGGGAGCGCAAGCAGAAGGAATAGGGGGGAGCATGCAGAACAGCCACAGCAGAATAACACGACAGGTGTTGTTACTATCTCCCCTCGTCGTTTAACGGTCATCCCCCAACAAACTGACTCTGCCCCCGTTCCCGCCTGCTGCCACCTGTTCAGAACATCCCCGGGCAGTGGATCTGGATGTACTACATCAATCCTCTGTCCTTCACGCTGTACGGCCTCGTGGTCTCTCAGGTGAGGGGCGCTGCTGCGTTTTATATGATGTGCGTGTGTTTCCCCCTGTTTGGCTGTTTTCCCCTGTGCGTCAAAGTGACGACGCGACAGGCACCTCTGGACCCAATTTTAAAACGTGTTCGACCGTGTGGGCAGTCCTGGGCACCCAACCGAACATTTCAAACAGCAAAACAGTGTTTTGGGGGAAACGGATGAGGAGGGAAGAAAAAGGGGAATACAAAGAAGTGATGGACTTAGGGGCCCTCCATGTGTGTCTCTCCTAGTGTGCCTTGCTCCCCTTGCCATTGTGATGCCCCTGCTGATGTCATATGCCCCTGCACAAGCCCCTCGGTCTCATCTCCCGTACCCCTCCCGCCCCCTTCCCTTCTCTCTCTCTCTCTCTCTCAGCCCCTTAACCAGTTCCTCGGTCTCATCTCCCGTCCCCCTCCCGCCCCCTTCCCTTCTCTCTTTCTCTCAGCCCCTGAACCAGCTCCTCCGTCTCATCTCCCGTCCCCCCTCCCGCCCCCTTCCCTTCTCTCTTTCTCTCAGCCCCTGAACCAGCTCCTCGGTCTCATCTTCTGCCCCCCTCCCGCCCCCTTCCCTTCTCTCACTCTCTCTCTCAGCTGGGCGACGTTGAGGACGAGTTTATCGACGCCGCCGAACCCGGGCAGCCCGCCAACCTCATCTCAGTGGCCGCCTACATCAAGCAGCAGTACGGCTACGAGTACAGCTTCCTGGGCTGGAACATCTTCATCATTGTGGCCTTCATCGTGTTCTTCCGAGTGACGGCGGCGTACGCTTTAATCAATTTCAACTTCCAGAAGAGGTGATAGCTGACCAGAGACCTGGTCAGATGAAGCCAAGTGTAGAGCTACAGGCATGGCCCCTCAGCCTGCCTAACAAGTCACAGCTGGCCAAGTGCCGAGCTCTAGGCATTGCCCCCCAGGCTGCCTCGTCACGGCATTAGTTCGATGACCCAGCACAATCTTGAGCTCATGAAGCATGCTAAGAATAGAAGGCACGAGTGGGTTTCTAGATCATGTATCAATAACTGTACACCTCTGGGCCCGCTCAAAGCTCAGCCGCATGATCATGTCTAGATCATGTGTGACATTGTGTCATGCGTGACGTCTTATTTGGGTGTGTCTATGATACTTGCCTTGGAATATGGACCCAGGGGGGGGGCGGGGCATCTGCTGATGGTGTTACCTGTGACCTGTCCCGATTAGCTGGCCGGTACCTGCTTGTAGTAGAGCTGGATTGAGTAGGGCAGGAACAGGTCACGCGTACCATAGAGTTGAATTATCCGGGCTGCTGCCAGGGTTCGGAACTCACTGTAACACTGTTATGTACTTCATTACGATCCGCAATAGGGATAGCGATTCTAGTGACCGAAATCTCGATGCCATTTGTAAATATTTTGAGACAGAACACTTGGACTCTGCTCTGACGACACAATTGGCTCCATACCTCGAGCCCACACACCGGTGCGGTACACGTTTTTTCGACGTAAAAACATCGACAGCGTACAGTGAAGGGCTCACCCAGACGAGCATGTCCATTGGTACCTTGCAAGCTTAGACCACCGGCCGTGCGCCTGTCTTGGTTTCGTCACAGTCAGCATGGGTGAAATACCAGTACAGGGGGGTAACGACGTCCTCCTATAGAACGGGACGAAGGAGCTGGCAGACCACGAGAAATCCGACATGGCTGCATTCGATGAGCCGGAGCTACCTTTGCAGCCGACAGCCAGGACCAGCCAACGGCATACTGCAACTGTTCTGACGCATGGGACTCTAAAAGTCTGATGCATGGTGCTTTACAATTCTGAGATATGGGGTGTGGAGTGTGGACTGTCAGCTTACGCACACAATCCTGTCAATTGGCACCTTGGACCACCGGGCACAAAGCCTCTAGCTCAAATCCGCGGTTCAGAACCTATTCATGGCATACGTTAGCTTTATTTTCTTGCTAATTTGAGATGCATGAACACTACTGCCCTCAGGAATCCAAAAAGATGCTGACACAAGAGCCAAGTTTTGAACAACATGGCCATGCGCATGATGCAGGGCTTACGGCCAAAGCTTCTTATCTCATACATTTACACCGGGATGCAGATCTAACTGCCAGTAGCTGTACTGATGCAAGGGTATTGGCTGTTCAGCCAGATGAACCTGAGAAAATTAAGAAACCATAACTCGACCGCATCACCATCGCCTATAGCGGTCAGCGCTCCCGCTCTATTCTTTCACTGCATGTCTAGACTTGCTGCCCACTGGCCCCAGGTGCCGTTGTGTGCCGCATGTTGCAGGGGTATCGGCTGTTCAGCCAGATGAACTTGAGTAAATTAAGATCCCATAGCCCGACCACATCACCGCAGCTTATTGCGGTCAGCGCTCCCGCTCTATTCCTTCTCTTCCTGTCAAGGCTTGCTTCCCACTGGCCCTAGCTAGTATGCAGCATGCTGCAAGGGTATTGGCTGTTCAGCCTGATGAACCTGAGTAAATTAAGAACCCATAGCCCGACCGCATCACCGCAGCTTATTGCGGTCAGCCCTCCCGCTCTTTTCCTTCTCTTCCTGTCAAGGCTTGCTGCCCACTGGCCCTAGCCAGTGTGCAGCATGCTGCAAGGGTATGTATTGGCTGTTGAGCCAGATGAACCTGAGTAAATTAAGAACCCATAGCCAGACCACATCACCCCAGCTTATTGCGGTCAGCGTTCCCGCTCTATTCCATCACTTCCTGTCAAGGCTTGCTGCCCACTGGCCCTAGCTAGTGTGCAGCATGCTGCAGGAGTACTGGCTGAAGCAGCGGTGCTGGCAGCTGCACCGATAGCGCCAGTAATTGCTCACAGCCTGAAGCAGCGGTACCGGCAGCAGCACCGCTAGTCACAGTGTTTGCACACAACCTGAAGCAGCGGTACCGGCAGCTGCACCGCACCGCTAGTGACAGTGATTGCACACACCTTGAAGAAGCGGTACCGGCAGCTGCACAGCTAATGACAATGTTTGCACACAGCCTGAAGTAGCGGCACCAGCAGCTGCACCGCTAGCAGTGTTTGCACACAGCCTGAAGCAGCGGTACCGGCAGCTGCACCGCACCGCTAGTGACAGTGATTGCACACACCTTGAAGAAGCGGTACCGGCAGCTGCACAGCTAATGACAATGTTTGCACACAGCCTGAAGCAGCGGTACCGGCAGCTGCACCGCTAGCGACAATGTTTGCACACAGCCTGAAGCAGCGGTGCCGGCAGCTGCACCGCACCGCTAGTGATAGTGATTGCACACACCTTGAAGAAGCAATACCAGCAGGTGCACCGCTAGCGACAGTATTTGCACATAGCCTGAAGCAGCGGTACCGGCAGCCGCACCGCACCACTAGTGACACTGACTGCACAAAGCCTGAAGCAGCGGTACCAGCAGGTGTACCGCTAGCGACAGTATTTGCACACATCTTGAGGCAGCGGTGCTGGCAGCTGCTCTGCTAGTCACAGTGTTTGCACACAGCCTGAAGCAGCGGTGCCGGCAGCTGCACCGCACCGCTAGTGATAGTGATTGCACACACCTTGAAGAAGCAATACCGGCAGGTGCACCGCTAGCGACAGTATTCGCACACAGCCTGAAGCAGCGGTACCGGCAGCTGCTCCGCTAGTCACAGTATTTGCACACAGCCTGAAGCAGCGGTGCCGGCAGCTGCAACGCACCGCTAGTGATAGTGATTGCACACAGTCCTCGGCGTGGCGATAGTGCCTGAGTCTAATGGCAGGCTGTCATGAGGCGTCTACATGTCATTACTGCCGAAGAGGTACACGAGCGCTGGCAATCTTGTGGATGCTCGTGAAGGCAGCCAGTCAAATGGCTAAGACTCTGGGAGGTGTACCGTCGTTTACTGAGTTTCAAAAAATTGCGGTTGTCTGCACCGCAGCCTCTTTTGACAAGCGAGACGTACTGCTAGCCACCACAAGCCCGTACCTGGACTACTTCCCCTAAACCCTGAATTTTAACTACGAGACCGTGACAGGCCCTGCCCTAAACCCTGATGTCTGACATATACAAGACCCTGATAGGTAGACACTCGCCTTAGCCTAAAAGTAACCACTCGAACGTGACGGGCCCTACATGTACACTAGAACATGTTAGAATCCACAAGACTGTGACAGGCCCTAACCCTAACCATTATACGATGCGCATCCAAAAGACGGCAATTACCTCCCCCCCCCAAAGCCAGAAACCTCCATTCCTGACTGACATTTCTCCGCTGCTTGTTGTTCCATTCGTCCTGTCTCGAAGTGTCCTTCCTATTAATCCGGTACTAAGCTGGGCGTCTGGGCAACTTTTAGGGTAGGTACCATAGTTGTTATGCCATTGATATGGAAAGCCTGTAGTTCTCTCACCTGTGCCAGAATATACATGAAGCTTAACGATGGCCTAGCTGATGCAGCTTAATAAATTAATAGTTGTCACAAATCGTCCAATGGCAAGAGGGGGCGATTGATATCCACTTGACCTCCCTTATTTGTCAGATTTTATGAACGGTATTGGATTATCGAATAATGCAATTTCCCTATGCGTGGCATTCATCATTTGTTACATTTCCATCCCTGATCTACAGCTCAATAGTCATTCCTTCCTGATCCACAGCTCAATATCGATCCCCTAATCTACCAACTCGTCATATGTACCGTATCGTATGTAACGTATCTATCATAATATGTACCGCATAGAATAACACTAGTAGCATTCCATGGCATGCACAACCCTCAGCTGCCGTAAATAAAGCGAGGTATCTGACCTGAAATAATCATGCCCTTCTAAAAAAGCAGAAGGTGAACCAAAGAGTGGTCTATAGTCCGCACATAGACTTCCATTTACTTATGTAATGGAGCCTCACTACATTTAGCATGGTGGCAGGCTGGGGTAAGCGGGTGGGTAAGACCCATAAGCACCGTAACCACCATATCCACCGTGGCCTCCATATGGTGGCGGGCTAGGCGAGATGCTTCAGGGGTAAGCGGGTGGGTAAGACCCATAACCACCGTAACCACCATATCCACCGTAGCCTCCGTATGGTGGCGGGCTAGGCAGGATGCTGCAGGGGTAAGCGGGTGGGTAAGATCCATAACCACCGGAACCACCATAGCCACCGTAACCACCATAGCCACCGGAACCACCATAGCCACCGTAACTACCATAACCACCATAGCTGCACCCTATATCCGCTGCATACTGGTGTTTGTTATTCATCCTCAGCTCCGACAGGTCCACGTCCCTCGCCTCTTCCAGCACCTCCACAAGCTTGCGAGCCATTCCCCTGGTTTCCGCCCTTGCCGCTGTTCGGAGGGCCTCGATCCTGGCATCAAAGGAGCCAAGATCCCTGCGTGACACAAGGTAGGGGCGACGAGCTCAGAACATGATGATTTTGATGCACTTCAGCCAAAATTCAGCTACATCATAGCCACCAGCAGTTGGAGGCAGTTGGAGCTAGCCATGCTGCTTGGGCTGCAGGCCGCCGGTTAGGGTTTGGTCCCAATGGGCTCAGTGATAGCCGTGCAACGGCCCTTTGAAGCTGGTTTTGCGAGCACTTCAAAGAACTGCTCAGTACTAGCAAATGCAAACCGGCTACAGAGGTAACCAGTTACGGCGGTGGAAGTGTTGAAGCATGCATGTGCCTCCATGAGGGTCCAGGACAAGGCCAAAAGGGCAGACTCTGCAATCGTGAAAACCGATACTACCGGTATAGAGGATAATGAGGTAGTACCAGTACCTCTCATGATGACATGTGGTGAAATGGTGGTGATAATATAAACTACTACTAATAGTGTCGATGGTTGTAATGCAGCTGCTATTGTGCCACTCAAGCCAACGGTCGGCTACTGGGCAAATAATCTAGAAGTTACGTTCAGGACGCGGTGATTCGGAACGCACCGAAGCACGCTTTCAGGTGCGTATGCCAATATAGAACATGTCATTCATATATAAGCCAGCGACATCGTCTACCTTCTGGTTGCATCGCAGAGCACTCCCAGGAACAGAAGAAGTCCAATGAAGCAAAGCACACGAGTGAGTACCGCTGATACTGAGCATAGATGGCAGGAAGTCATTCAAATAAATGCACAGGATATGGATGCTGTGTTGCGATACCACTGCCTTAATACTTTTATGTCATGGAAGATGCCGTTTCTGTGCCGTATTGGGGAAGGTGCTCAGTAGCGACCCTGTGGCGGAGCTGGAATGTCACACTTGTTTGCGTCGAATGACCCCTGTTTGACTAATCTGCTCGACACTGTGTAAAACGTTGGCGTTATTATTTTAATTACCCAGCGATCCCGAGAGGGCTGCATGCGATAAGTGTGAAACGTCGCCCAAAAGTGTCTCTCCGCGGGCAACAGTTAGTCAGATACTGTTAGTCAGTTACTGTTAGTCAGTTACTGTTAGTCAGTTACTCATCGTTACTCATCGGCAACCTGTCATGCACATTCGCGGCAACTCCCTGCACATCACTCTTTGGGGGTGTCCAGTCCTTGGGGTGTCCTCCTGCAATTATGTCCTGTGATGTCCTCCTGCAATTACGACATCCATAGTCACTCATGATAGTCTCTGCCAGAGAGATCCTCTAGCCTCCGCGGTGGGCAAACATTTCGTGTCTGAATCGATACATGGTACCTGATTGTCACCCTGTGATGCCGTTCTGTATACAGATTCACAGAGAATCTCTGCACAGAAGGGCGGGTGCAGAACAGGGTGCATAAGGAGTCGTTTTGTCAGCCTATTAGCTCCGAACGAAGCTACTTCTTTGGTCAATATCTTGGATCTCGCCTGATATCGTCATCCTAGCATAATGCTCTCCATGAATCCGACACACGCTGTGAATCCTGTGATGCTAACTCAACTGCTGTTTCACTTCAGCACTATATTTACCAGGCTGCCGATGACGCAGCTGATGACCTAGCAGGTCCAAGATCGATCGAACTCAACTCGAGACATGCTCACGTTCTTTGAATGCTGCTCTCTCAAGGAAATGACAACCCCTCCTTCCATATAAGCTTGCGTTCTTGCTTACAAAATTCCCTGTCCGGATTCAAATTTTGCCACACAGCCTGGGCCCAGGGCAGACCCAGGGTATGCATAGTGATCCCACGCACCCTGCTGAAGTCAGTACCGCCGGCAGTAGTGGTGGGTCGCAGGTCTCGCTCATAGCAAATCCACAAACAAACAAAAAGCAGGAGACAGAAGTTGACGGGTCCGCTGTACCCCTGGCTGTACCGTGCCTACTGGTCAAGATACTTAGTCTCCTCATTCCCTCACCCATAGTGCTCCTTTCATTGCTCCAGTGGCTATTATGCTGCTAAAGCCACCATGGGATAGCGACAAACAAACGACGCTCAGCATCTCGTACATGCAAAAAGGTAACACATGAAGGACGCCGAGCGTGTCCCAGGCTCTTCTGCACAGAATTCATGTGTCGGGTGGTAAATTGACCCACTGGTCACCACTCTTCTTTCCATTGCCCCCACGTGTCCTTTTGGGCCCTCAGGGCCGCTCCCACCGCCGATTCGTCAGGGAGAGCGGCTCCCAAGCCAGCCAGCCGCCCCGAAACCCAAGCCCAGTAGAAGTTGAAGCCGCCAATGCGTCCGAACACGTCCAAAATCTCCCCGCACAGGTGCACGTTGGGCAGCACCTGGGGGCACAGGGACAGCAGGGCGGGCAGAGGGCAGGTGCGACGTGGGCGCAAGCAATGATTATTTTTTCGCGACTCAGCTACACATCAGCTACACTCCGGCCTATGGCTGGGGTCAGCTACACCCCATTTGTGGCCAGCCATACTACCTGGTTGAGGCGCAATGCATTACCAAGGTATAACGTTATGGCACGATACAGCACACAATTAGCCGTATTGTTTGAAGGTAGCACAATCCCGCACGATCAGGCACAGGTTCAGCCAGATTGTACAACCAAGGTAGCTCAACACGACTTGATGAAGCACAGGTTAAAACGGAATGTGCTGCCATGGGCAAAACTCGGGCTCCTTCTAGCCCACGAGATTGCACACATGTCTCCCCCAAAAACCCTGGTACAACACCCTGGTTCAAAACCCTGCTAAAACCTATTGCCTCCACAGACTGTCAGTGCTCCACTTACCCGACTCTCCATGGTGCTGCATAGGACTTGCTCCAGAGGTACGCCCCCTCCCGTCACCTCAGCCTTCTTGTAGCCCTCAGAGCCATTAACGGTCAGCGGGTACCGTGTCAACGCCGCCACCAGACATGCCCGGTCAGATTGTTTCAGTTGGGACAGTTTTCTGCGGAGAGCAAGGAGTGCTGAGGGTCAGTGGGCACCGCGCCAACACAGCTTCAAGGCGAATCCTCGCAGCTTGATTCAGTTGGGATAGTTTTCTGCGGAAAGCAAGAAATGCTGAGGGTCAGTGGGCACTGTGCCAACACAGCTTGAAGGCAAATCCTCGCAATTTGATTCAGCTGGAACAATTTTCTGCGAAAAGCAAGGAATGCTGATGGTCAGCCTGTACCGCGTCAACGCAGCTTTAAGGCAAACCCTCTCAGTTGGATTCAGTTGGGACAGTTTTCTGCGGAAAGCAAGGAATACTGAGGGTTAGCTGGTACTGCTCCAATGCCGCAACAAGGACTGCCCGGTCAGTTTGTTCTACCTTTACCTCAGGCCCACCTCTACGTCAGACCCACCACAACCTCAGGCCCACCTCTACCTCAGGCCCACCTCTACCTCGGGCCCACCTCTACCTCAGGCCCACCTTTGTTCCAGGCCCAGTTCTGCACAGAGCGCATCCGCCAGCCTCTCGCGGATGCCATGTCTTCGCAGGACAGTGGCCACCAGTGGCAAGCCCCCGGCCTACAGGCAGGCACAGGCCAGTTATATCAGTATAAATCATACCACCATCAGGAGGGCGCAGCCGGGTGGCCACCACTCGGCACATTTGACCAAAGCTTGAATTACTAGCGACTGGCATTCGAAGCGGCGGGGCTTGTTGCCCCAATCCCTGCCAGTTACAGGGAATTTGCGGTGCAATTGAAGCACCCTACGCTAAGGGAGAGTGTGGATCAGGAGCTAAACTCGAGGCACTGAATGTGTGGATGTGTTCCAATTCACAATCACAAAAAATGCATTTCAGACGCACATGCCAACATGCGGAATTGCATGGAAACCACCAACCAAGCATAGAAGCTGTCATAATACCGTTACATGCATTGATATATACCAGTACAGATATACATGTATACGTCGTATACTATACGATAGGTATAAATATATTGACACATATATCTTAAGTTTTATACTGGTATATACTGCCTTTCCTATCAAGGGAGAGAGATGCTCCTAATGGCCCTCTCCTCGTATGCTCCAATATCCCAGTTCCCCCGTCCTCCTCACTTTCAGCCTCTCCTCCCACACCGCAGCCGTCTCCCCAGTCCAGTTGACGAGAAGTGCAGGAGCGGCCGGGTGCGGCGGCCCGGAAGATGAGGGCAAGGGCGGAGAAGCAGCCTGCGGCGCGCTGCCCGCCGGCCGCGATGCCTCTCTTGGCAGTGCAGCCTGGGCCGCACCGGCAGCTGCACTCTTGGATGAAGATAGGCTCGCTTTGATGAGGTGGTGAGACAGGTCCAGCACTGCGGGGCCACTGAAGCCCTGGCGGCAATGGCAGGGAGGGAAGGACGAAGAGGCAGAGATGAGGAGGCAATGGCGGGAAGCAGGGTTACCCGGTACAATAATACGGTACGGTCAAACGGTCCGGTACGGATACGGATACCGTTTGATATAGGATAACCGTACTTTTGGGGGGGGCCATACTGTTTGTCGTACTGCCGGGATGTCTGTTGCTGGGTTTAGGAAGACACACTTCTAAAATGGCCGGCCTAGTAAGGAAATGGCCGATACGGTGTTTTAACACGATACGGTACTGGTAAACGGTACGGTAAATGGTACGGAATGTCGGAATTTGGGCCCAAACGGTCGTACTTGGTAACCCTGGCGGGGAGGCAACAGTAGAGAGGCATCGGAAGGGAGGGAGAGGCAGAAAGGCAGGGAGGGGGAGGCAGGGAGGTAGGGAAGAAGCCAGTGACAGGGAGGGAGAGAGAGGTAGACAAAGGCAGAGAGGGAGGAAGGGAGAGGCAGGGAGGCAGGGAAGAAGCATGTGGCAGGGTGGCAAGGGTGGCAGGGTGGGGAGGCAGCGGAAGGGGGGAGAGGCAGGGAGGCAGAATGGCAGCGGAAGGGGGGAGAGGCAGGGAGGCAGAATGGCAGCGGAAGGGGGGAGAGGCAGGGAGGCGAACAGGCAGCGGAAGAGGGGAGAGGCAGGGAGGCAGAATGGCAGCGGAAGGGGGGAGAGGCAGGGAGGCAGAATGGCAGCGGAAGAGGGGAGAGGCAGGGAGGCGAACAGGCAGCGGAAGAGGGGAGAGGCAGGGAGGCGAACAGGCAGCGGAAGAGGGGAGAGGCAGGGAGGCGAACAGGCAGCGGAAGAGGGGAGAGGCAGGGAGGCGAACAGGCAGCGGAAGAGGGGAGAGGCAGGGAGGCGAACAGGCAGCGGAAGAGGGGAGAGGCAGGGAGGCGAACAGGCAGCGGAAGAGGGGAGAGGCAGGGAGGGAGAGACACGAAGACAAACGCAGGGAAGGAGGGAGGGAGGGAGACAGGGAGGGACAGGCTGCAGGGAGGGAGAGGCACGGAGGCAGGGAGGAGGCCAATGGCAGGGAGGGAGAGGCAGGGGCGGCAACGACAGTGAGGGAGAGGCAGGGAGGCAGGGAGCCCATACTACTTCAGTAGTTCACACCTTGTGAGTGAATAGCATGTCGGTGCGGTTCGAACGAGCAGAGGCGCCCACTGCCTTCTTTGGGGCGCTGCCTCCGGATGAGACTTTGGCACCTAGCTGCTGGACGGACATCTGGACGCTGTACAAGCTTAGGCCTGCAAGCAGGTGGTGGGGTATGCCAGCAGATTTTGCTTTGGCCGGAAAGATGGGGGAACGCATGCGCATTGCAGCTCAGGTAGGGCATGCCAGCAAATTCTGCTTTGGCCGGGGAGATAGGGAGACACAGACACATGCGCATTGCAGCTTGGGTGGGGCACTTCAGCAGACATTGCTTTGGCCGAGGAGATGAGGAGACGCATGTGTATTGCAACCCAGGTGGGGTATGCCAGCAGATTTTGACTCGGCCGGGGAGATGGGGAGACACAGACGCACTGCAGCTTGGGTGGGGCACTTCAGCAGTCTTTGCTTTGGCCGGGGAGATAGGGAGACGCAGACGCATGCGCATTGCAGCTCAGGTGGAGCACTTCAGCAGACATTGCTTTGGACGGGGAGATGCGGGGACGCATGCGAATTGCAGCCCAGGCACGGTATAGACAGTACCCTGTCGTGAGTGCGGAAAAGATACGCTGTGCAGCGCTGAAGATTCTGAAAGGCTTCCAGACCTGTCACCAGGAGACCTGATGATCAGTTCAGTCAGCATGGCTTGCGGTTTTGTTTAGAGGCGCACCAGACCAACTTTGGTAAGCTCCTGGGCGGCCACCACTGGGCCGATGAAGGCCAAACTTTGACCAGCCGCCGCAGCAAAGAATGCCTCGCCACACCCCCATGGTCTTGACAGCTTGAAAACGTTGAGCCTAAACGGCTCAACCCTTAACTACTGATTTAGCCATGTCGTAGCTGAAACATCAGATATGAACAATGGTGGTTAGGTACAGATCCTGACCTACTGCCTTTGCTTCTGCTGCCTTTGCTTCTGCTGCTTCTGCTGCTGAGCCTCTCACTCGCCTGCAAGAGGCATAGATCCTGACCTACTGCCTTTGCTTCTGCTGCTGAGCCTCTCACTCGCCTGCAAGAGGCATAGATCCTGACCTACTGCCTTTGCTTCTGCTGCTGAGCCTCTCACTCGCCTGCAAGAGGCATAGATCCTGACCTACTGCCTTTGCTTCTGCTGCTGAGCCTCTCACTCGCCTGCAAGAGGCATAGATCCTGACCTACTGCCTTTGCTTCTGCTGCTGAGCCTCTCACTCGCCTGCAAGAGGCATAGATCCTGACCTACTGCCTTTGCTTCTGCTGCTGAGCCTCTCACTCGCCTGCAAGAGGCATAGATCCTGACCTACTGCCTTTGCTTCTGCTGCTGAGCCTCTCACTCGCCTGCAAGAGGCATAGATCCTGACCTACTGCCTTTGCTTCTGCTGCTGAGCCTCGCACTCGCCTGCAAGAGGCATAGATCCTGACCTACTGCCTTTGCTTCTGCTGCTGAGCCTCTCACTCGCCTGCAAGAGGCATAGATCCTGACCTACTGCCTTTGCTTCTGCTGCTGAGCCTCTCACTCGCCTGCAAGAGGCATAGATCCTGACCTACTGCCTTTGCTTCTGCTGCTGAGCCTCTCACTCGCCTGCAAGAGGCATAGATCCTGACCTACTGCCTTTGCTTCTGCTGCTGAGCCTCGCACTTACCTGCCAGGCTGTGCCCTGCTGGGTGAGGTCCAGTCAGGGGCGTCAGGGCAGGGTAGGTCTCTCGCACCTGGCGGAAAGGACGCAAGTGGATGGACCGAATTTCAGGTAGCATTCAACCACTCAATGTACAACCTCTTATCAAGTTATCATACAACCACTCAACATACAACCTCTAATCGTACAACCACTTAATATGCAACCACTCGACACATAAATCACCCAGTATTCTACCTATCAACATATAACCAATCAACCAGTTGATTCTGCAGTCTTTCTCAGGAGAAAAGGGGCGAGATGCCGCTGGATCAGCCCACAAGCGATAAGGCAGGGCGCTACATTGAAGGGCAGCAAAACGAACGTGACGCCAAACATGTTGACTAGATCATGACGGCCAGTGCCTCGGACTAGAAAGTGGACAACATAAGCATTGCTGCCGGCTAACAGGCAGATGCACGTTGCATGTCCTGATGTGCGCTCACCCGTAAGACCAACATGAGCCCACCACCTGCCCACCATGCGCCGACAATAAACACACCATGAGCCTGCAATGAGCCCACCATGAGCCCACCATGAGCTTACCATTAGACCACCATGTGCCCACAATAAACCCACCATGCGCCCACCATGTGCCTACCATGAACCCACAATTTGCCCACCATGAACCTACATTAAGCCCACCATGAGTACATCATACTCTCTCCATCAGCCTACCATGAGCCCATCATGTGCCCATCTAAAACCCACCATGAGCCCACAATAAACCCACCATGTGCAGAGCATGAGCCGACCATGAGCCCACCATGTGTCTACCACGAGCCCACCATGTTCCTACCATGAGCCCACCATGAGCCCACCATGATCCCACAATAAACCCACCATGAGCCTACCACGAGCCTACCACCAGTCCACCCATGAGCCCACCATGAGCCCACCAGGTGCCAACCATGTGCCCACCACGAGCCCACCATGTTCCTACCATGAGCCCACCATGTGCCTACCATGAGCCCATTGTGTGCACACCACGAGCCTACCATAAGCCCACCACGAGCCCACCATGTGCCCACCACGAGCCCGTCACGTGCTTCCCATGAGCCCACCATGAGCGCACAACAAAACCACAATGAGCATACCACGAGCCCACCATGTGCCCACAATGCGCCTACCATGAGCCCATCATGAGCCCACCATGTGCCCACAATGCGCCTACCATGAGCCCACCATGAGCCCACCACGAGCGCACAACAAACCCACAATCAGCATACCATGAGCCCACCATGTGCCCACCATTCGCCCGCCGTGAGCCCACCCATGCGCCCACCATGCACCCACCGTGAGCGCTCATCCATGAGCTCTCACCTCGTGACCAAGCTTCCGCACGATGCGGTGCCCGGTTCCATCCGTGCCGACGCCCGGGAATGAAAACCCACCGGTGGCGACCACCTAGGCAGCCAGGTTATGGGAAGCTCAGATATTAAGGTTCAGGGTTTCAACAGAATTAGGCTTCAGACAGAATTAGGATGAGACAGAATCGATCAAGGTGTGATGTGGGTCATGGAGATCGTGATGCGTGTTTTACAGAGGCATGGATGACCTGCTGTGTGTACCGGTGTGCATACCGGCATGAACACCAGCAGAGGACCTCAGGTACATGAAAACATCGGCAATGAACATTAAGTATGCAGTGTACCATTCACTGTACCGTATACCGGTATTGACGATGCCTAGGTACCGGTATATTATACGCATTTTTTAGAGATACCGTATGGATGACCTGATGTATGCCAGCATGTATACCGGCATGTATACCGGCAGAGGTAGGCCGGCAGATGATCTCAGGTATACGGAAGCTGATCTACAGCCTTCAAATAAGCACTCAGTGACTGGTAGGCATGGGAAATGAATGTGCAGCTTGGATGTAGTGTACCGTAGATTTCATTTGCCTTCCTTCGAATTAAAAACAATCGTTTCTTTTGCTGCTGATCTCAGGACACAATTTCGATCAAAACTCTCGATTTCCGACTGAAAACTGGCGCTGACTTTAAAGAACCCATATTTGCATATACATGCGTCCCCCCGCCCCCAAACGTGAAATATGAGGGAGGGCAAATCAGATCTACAGTACTGTATACTGTACATTGCCGATGCCTAGGTGCGGTATATGATGTGTGTCTTGAAGAGGTATGAATGACCTGCTGTGCAACGGCACGTAGACCGGCTGTAAAAGTCAAGATCGCTGATGACGAGAAGCCCCTTTTCTCAAAGACATAGTGTCCGACCACTACATACCTCCCCAACTGGCCGAGTGCCAAGCTCTTGAGGAGATAGACAGGTCTGGAAAAAAACGATGTACTAGAAGCGCGGCGTAGCTGTTCTAGCCCCCCTTCCACTTGCTCAAGGCGGAAAGTTGACCCTAGAAAGCGTCGACCCCGGGAACATTCACTGAGGCCATTGTTGATCTGGGGCCTGCTCTGACACCACTGAAAAAGTATAGATCGCTGATGGCTACTAGCCCCTTCTCTCCAACCACTACACCAGCAGATGACCCCAGGTATGTGCATACAAGTATCACTCGATTTCAGCTCCCTGCCCGGAGGAACCTAAGAAAAAGGATAGGGGGCTGGGACTGGCTGTATCGCTGGTTCTGGTGGCTTGGCTGGTGCTGAGTCGGCTTGATGTCAGCTTGCGTGCGTTGTTAGTTGATTGACCCAGGTATGTTAATAACGGTGCATACCCGCTGGGCCCTGCTGAACGCTCGGCCACGTGGGGCTGGTAAGGAATGACTAGGCTCAATTCCAGCTACCATGCACAGCCTGGGTCATGGTGCAGCCATGCCGTCCTCCTATGTGAGGGGGCAGGAACATGGAACCCGGCGCTCTAGTCGGGGGAGAGAGAAGATCGTGTGGCGGATTCGACCCCTCAACCTTCATGACCCAAGTATGTGCATACATGACGTGTCGCGAATCTCACCATACAGTAAATGTTCATCAAGGCCTGAGCAGTTCAGCACCAGCAAGGAACATTACTGCAAAGGCCTGTTCAAGCCTGTTCATCAAGGCCTGAGCAGTTCAGCACCAGCAAGGAACATTACTGCAGAGGCCTGCTCAGGCCTGGTCATCAAGGCCTGAGCAGTTCAGCACCAGCAAGGAACATTACTGCAAAGGCCTGCTCAGGCCTGGTCAGCAAGGCCTGAGCAGTTCAAAACCAGCAAGGCAGCACGGTACATGTGCTTTGCCTCCCTTCATGACAACTGTTGTTTAGGAGGGGGGGGGGGCATTTATATACTGCTGATCGATGGTCAACGCCAGTTTTCAGGCGGACATGCATAGCTAGGGCCTGTGCTTGGCCTGAGGGCGGCATTGAAAGTATGAATTGTTTTATTCCAGTACCCGAGGGAAGGCAATTCAAGTATACCATGATGCCCTGACTCAAATCTACGGTGATGCCCTTAATATATTTAATATATTTGTGACCCCCCAAACTCACTAGCCTGTCGCAGCGGTGTCGGGTCCCATCCTTAAGCTCGCACTCCCATCCCGCGCTGCCCCGCTTGCCAGCAGCCTTTGTATTGGGAAGGCCCCCTACCCTACGCCCGGAAGCATCTCTGGCAGCCAAGGGCATGCCGCTGCCGCCTGCTTCTCGCTCATGTTCATTGACCTCCTGATCCAGATCCTGATCCAGATCCTGATCTAGGTCAGATCCAGGACCCGCGGCCGCCTCCGGCGACACCGTTGCTTTGATCCCCTCGACGCTACTGTTGTACCGGAAAGTGACGCCAAGCCGGGCGCAGGCGGCCACCAGTCGGTCGCGCACCTGAGAAAGATGGGACGGTGCCACTTCTCACAAGGATGAATGCAGCGTGAGCGATTCCGCGCCACCAAGGAAAAACCTTGGTGGGTCAATCAAGCATCTCTTCCACTACTTGATGACGGGTGCAGAAGCTACAATTCAGCTACAATTCAGCTACATACTGGCCGTGGGGGCCTTGCTTAACAATTCCAACAAGCCCTTATACAATTCAGCTACAATCCAGCTACACCACCGGTTGCTGCGGGGGGCTTGGTGCAACAAGCCCTGCTACATAGGCCACTGGCCGTAGGCCGTTCTAGGCCATGTTCCCATCAGCCCAGTGGTGGCTGCCACCAGCCGGCGAAACATGGTCTGGTGTGCCCTTCAATCGGTGATGTGCAATTGCGCCACAATTCGGAAATCTTGTCTGTAAGTCCTTACAATCCATTACTGGTAAAGTAGCTGAATTGGCCTTGCAATATTACAGTGACTGAAACTCAGCTACGTAATTCAGCCACCGTAAGGACCATAATCGGCACAGCACTGCCTCCAATAGACACTATGTGCCTCTTCATCTTCCACTGTACCTCTTTGGCGGAGTTACTTGAGGGGAAGTACTTCATGGTCTCCAGCTCCACCTCCAGGGACAAGCCCAGGCCCTCCTGTGAGTCCTCAAGCCTGGGACACAACAAGTGCGGTGGGGTGGGTTTGCTTGGGCTTGCTTGGGTTTGCTTGCGGTGGGGTGAGTGCTGGTCATCAGCTGACTGAATGCACACAACTAAGTTTGAGGGGAAGTGTTTCATGTTCCCCTACTCCACCTCTAGCGACAAACTCAGGTCTGCATGCCACTGCTGCCCCCCATGTCAGGATGCAAAAACAGCCTGCATGCCACTGCTGCCCCATGTCAGACCATGAAAGACTGTTGCCCTTGCCCTCACCAGGCCTTGCATTCCTCGAGCGTCCAGGATGCAAAGACGGCCCGCATGGCTGACGCGCTCCCGCCGGTGAAGAAGTCGCGCTGCAGCTCGGTCTCCACGGGCAACACGTTGCAGCGTGTGCCGCCCGACATCAGGATCTTGGTGCCGCATTTGGAGGTGCGCTCAAGAACAGTGACCTGTTACACAAATCACGGTGTGCACAGCATGCAAAGGATTTCTTTTTTCGGCTACGAGGCCCCGCCAGAAACAGGCCGCCCCGCAGCAGCTACTGGCCCCTTTTTGGCCAAACCTGGACGGCGGCCCAAGCAGCCCAAGCAGCATGGCTGACCTCCTCTGGGGCCTTGGGCCGCAGGCCGGAGTGTAGCTGACATTTAGCTGAGTCATGAAAAAATAAACGCTGTGCCTGCGCGCCAGAGCATCCTTGGCGCTATCAGTGCGCTTCTGCCTGTCCTGCCTTAGCCATGAGTCCCCCTGCAGCACCTGAGCTATCTTGAAGCCACGATTTTCAGCATTATCTCGTTCTTTCTGTCTGCCCTCGCCGGTCATTCACAGACTGTTGCTATGCGGAAGGCTGATTGGCCATGCAGGGTTCCCCAGTTATGCGCTCACCTGATCACCTGCCTAGGCCGCATGGCATCCCCAGCCGTCCTTCTCAGCCATGTACTCACCTTGGCCCCCTCGCGAGCCGCGAAGTAAGCAGCTGTTAGTCCAGCAGCTCCGCCTCCCACGACTGTCACTTGGAGTGGGGCAGCATGCGCGACCACTGATGAAGACCGGTGGCATCGGATTTGGAAGGCCGGAATGTTCGAGCGTCCAAGGAGGGCCATGCTGGTAGGCCCAAGTCGATTCATCACTCGCCGATGCGAGAACGGCGCTGTCACTCTAGGCAACCCTGTGACCACACACATAATATCACATTTGTGTGGAAATTCTCATTCCTTTCATCGTTTCCTGCGCCTGCTCGAGGAAGCCTTCATTCTTTCAAACTGCTTCTGTCGACGCGTCCATTCCAGATAGGATTACTAACGTATATTAATCTCGTGCTCCTGAACTGATGCTTTGAAGCGCTGACACCGCTAAACCTCCAGGAAATGCTGGTATACGTCAAAAGACATTATGGCTTCAAGACAACTACGGAGGCCATATACACAGACCCTGAGAATAGCGTAGAGGAGTTAGAGTATGGCGTGCGGCTTGAAGACGCCGCTTGGTTCAACCTGAAGGAGAAATGGGTGGTGCTTGACCCGAAGATGAAGATCAGACAGCTTGCAACGCTGCTGCATGGAGATGGAACGACACCAGAAACTGTAAGTTTTTCATGCAACATAAACGTGTGTAGAACGCAGTGGACATGCCCTACAGTGACTTGCATGCTGGTCCATGTGCGACATGGACAGGACCTGTAGCTGCGGCTGTGCCTTCGATGCGCACTTTTACTTTGGAGACATGCAAATTGCAATTATTAATGCCACGCATGCTCGTATAGTGCAAATCATAGAGATGGATGCACAAGAGGCAAGATCTTGCCATCATTATCACACTTCTTGGTTGGTGAATTATCACACTTCTTGGTTGGTGAATTCTTGCAGGCATTTGAAGCCAAATTCCGTGTAGGAGGTGAGTCCACCTATCACTGTTCACCCTAGCATGATTTGGCGGCAGTTCAGCTACATCATGGTCATAGGGGCCTGGTGCAATAGACCCTGCTACTCGGGCTACCACCCATAGGCCGGTCCAGGCTTGGTCCCCAAAGGCCCAGCGGTGGCTGCATGGGGGGCCCTTACAAGGTGGTATCGTCGCACTGGATCAAACAATCAGCTTCTCTGTTGGCGCTTGGGTGCTAGGAATGTAGGGGCCGACCTGTTAGAGGCATGCAAGCATTGGCATCCCAGGCCGATGTGGCAGAGGGCTGAATCTTAGTGACAGGAAGTCAGCATGCAGGATCTTGCCCTCAGCAAGTCAGCATGCAGAATCTTGTCCTCATCAAGTCCATGCAGCATGCTCTTAAAGGGGCAGCATGCTCTCAAGGGAGGGAGGGCATGCAGAATCTTGTCCTCGGGAAGTCTAAGCAGTATGCGCTGAAGGGAGGAATGGCCCTGATAGCTCTCTAGATTGGTACCCAGCATATCCCCTGTTGTTCGTTTGTGGAATCGGGGTTTCCACCTATCCAGAAGGTAACCACATCGGTGGTTCATCCAGGCCTGAAAGAGACGGACTTGCACCATTGGTCTCCATGTTGCTCAATCTTCTCTCATTTGTGTTTGTAATGTTTGTGATTGGGGCTCATCTTCCGCTAGTTAATTCATTGCTAGTTAATTCATTGCTTCAGCCGCAGTTTACGTTCACCTGTCCCATGCATGAGACGTGATGCTCCTGTTGACATGAAAACACAGCTACTCTACTCTCCCCTTAAGACTGTCGGAAGCCCACACGACCAAGCTTTTCCTCGAGGCCCAGATTCGTTACCACATAAACTGATTTATGTGTTGCCTGCAGGGCCCAAAGGTGTTTTGTGATTAATTAAAGTGTTGCGCGCAGGGCTCCAAGGTCTTTTACCATGAATGAAGGTGTTGCGCGCAGGGCTCCAAGGTCTTTTACCATGAATGAAGGTGTTGCCCGCAGGGCTCCAAGGTCTTTTCCCATGAATGAAGGTGTTGCCCGCAGGGCCCCAAGGTGTTTTGTCATGAATGAACGTGTTGCCCGCAGGCGTCCTGGTCGACGGGGTTTACTACACGGGGTACTACCTGGCGTACGGCGTGTACAGCCTTTTTTCATGGGCCATTCCCAAGAAGAAGCCAGATGCCGGCAGTAAGGACATCAACATCTGAGTGACTTAAGCTGCCCCAAAGCTGGGGTGTTGTCGCGTGGACTCGGCAGATTGGTTGGAATTTTTTCCGTCCATGGAAGCATCTTCAATAATTTATTGATGCTTGGGGAATTCTCACAGCATGCATCGTTCATACAAACAATTTTGGAAGCGATGGGAGGCTCGAAATTGGGATTTCTCTACATTTATGTGCTGTATTTAAATTTAGTGTGAGCGTGTCCCGTTCAGATCTGAGCCGTGATGGTGACGCTTAGAAGCATCTGATGAGAAACCTGGTGTGTGTTAAGCAGCTGCAAGTCCTTTCATAGAAACTAGTTTCGATGTGTTAATTGTCTCATGTAGTGTGTGGCTGAAGGAGGCTGGACGCTCACTACTGGAGTGTTTGATTCAGTGTGCGGAGCGCGTGCCAGAAAACCAGAAAAACAGGGAGAGCATTAATGGCGGCCATCCCTGGGCCCATGGGGACCAGACTTTGATCGGCCGTGGGATGCTGCACCGGCTCCACCAGACCATAGGCCGTGGTCATGCTGAATTGTAGCGACCTCACAGAAACACTGATACGTGGCCACATGAGTATGCACCGTTGTAAACACTGATACGTGGCCACATGGGTATGCACCGTTGTAAACATAACCAATGATACATACTGCATGTAGTCTCAAGGGTTTCTGAGCCCGGTGTCGTTGGCCTTTCCGGCCTTCTCTTCTGGTCCTATTTTTTATTGTTGTAGTTGTTGTTGTTGTTTGCCCCCTTTTCAGTTTCTTCTCTTCTCCCTACTGATCAGTGGGGCGCCCTCGCGGCCAAGCAGGGGTGGGATACGCTTGCTTTTCTGGACATCTTTTCTCAGAGGCTTTGTTGAGGGCTACTCTCTAGTGGACCTCAGGTGTTGGACTTGGTCTTCTTTGCCTTCCCGGCCTCTCCTTATATTCCTTTCCCCCCTCCTCCTTTTAGTTCCTTCTTTACTCCCTTATGAACAGTTGGGCGCCCACGCGGCCGAGCTTTGAGCGGGCCCAGAGGTGTAACGTTGTTGACATCCTGCATGTATGGCAGACTTCAGCGCCAGCTGGTCTGAAGGAAATCGGATGGTTCAAAAATGAATTTGCCATGATGCGGTATTGAATTTACCCTGCTCATGGTTATTGAATTTACCATAATACGGGGCAGCTGATCCCCTATTTCCAAACATCCCCATGCTATAGCCTTCCCTGTTATCTATCGATGACACATCAATTCACACTGGAATCCAAATGATTTAAGCATTGACCTCTAGCGCTGCTGGTCAAAACAGACCTATAAAACCAGCAACACTGTAAGACACATACACATCCTTGGCAGTCGCACAGATTCTTACTCACAACTTTTCCGTATGAAAGCCAACACATGCATGCAGCGCGCCATGCCAGTGGCTCCAGGAGTCTCGCAAAATGTGGCAACAAAACCTTCAGCTGCTAGACGGTGGGTGGGAACGCATACAATGCAGGAATGGAAAGCATTGCTACTTCTGCTCGCCAGTTAATATGTTGCTGAAACTCCATCCCAGACTAAGGAGCTTGCTGACAAGTGACAACCCTAGATCTTTATCATTGACAATACTTTTCAGGATCTTTCTGGCGGCACCAGAAATCAGTAGGCTCATCTCAGGATCTTGACAGCAGTCCTAGGCTCAGGATCTTGAATATTGCTGCGATTTCTGGCGCTCATAATATTCATGTGCTCAGGCTAAAGTGCTGCACGGCTTCTAGCACTACTCCTGGGCTCAAGATATTACTGAAACTTCATTCCAGACTCGAGGTGTTGATGGCAATCCTAGATTGTCCAATTGGCGCGGAATCATGCTGGCGCTCCTGCTATCTCAGGATCGATACTCCTTCTCTCACCTCAGGATCTTGCTAGCAGCCTAGCACTCCTAGTAGGCTCAGGATGCTGGATCCCACTGTAATTTCTGGCACTCATTGATGTGCTCAGTATAACCGGTATTCAGCACTCCCTAGGCTCAAGATATTACTGAAGCTTCATCCCGGACTCGGAATATGATTACTGAATGACTGGCACTCTTAGTTAAGCTCGGTATAAACAGGCATTTGCAGGCTCGGAGGATCACTGACACTCCTAGGCTCAGGTTGGTTGACTATTTTTGGTACTTCGAACCTTGCAATATTACTTGTGCTGCAAGGTTAAGGATCTTGCTTACCAATGCGCCCAGGTTCAGGTTTAGGATCTGGCTGGCACCCCTGGGCTACATATAACACCGGTGCTCCTTTGCTCGGGATCAGGACCTGGCTGGCATACCCAGGCTCCATATAATACTAGTGCTCCTTTGCTCGGGATCAGCGGCTGATTCGAGTGCCATCATGGTTAGGATTCAGGTTTAGACCTGGCGGTCATCATAGCTTGAACGTGCCCCCAAATTAGGTCCACACTAATAGAGGGCGCAGAGTGACAAGCCTGCACATCTAGCAAATCTGAGCCTAGTTCTTCAAGTCTTCCATCTTGTCTGGATCTTGAAATGTAGGACACCAGCTCATCAATGCAGGGCCAACTGGAAGCTGCAGCTGCGGCGGGAAAGGATCAGGAGCTGTCACGGCTACTCAGCTCCCCACGCTCCCCATTACCCCGCACGAGCAACAATGGAGCCTATCTGGTACGGGCAGTCGGAGGAAGAAGCATCCTCAGCTCCTTGGACAAACTGCATCCAGCGTGCCTCCCGCCTACCGCAGACGGATGGCACCGCTTCAGATCGAAAGTCTGGGGCCATCTGAGCTCTGCTGTGCATGCTGCCGCAAGGCACGGCCACGCAGAGGTGGCAGCTAGCCTGTTGAGTGTTCCTGTGGAGCCGGCCAGCCGGACAACAGGATCGCAGGTGATATGATGGATGGCAGACCTCTGTAGCTTGCGGCAGAGGGCGGGTACGCTGATGTCGTGAAGATCCTCTGCCGGGAGATACCAAGGCAGGACGAGATGTGCATGTACATGCGGCCGATTCTGTCTTATCTTCTAACCTGGGATACCAAGTACGTGGCGGATATACGCCAGGGCCTCTTTTCGGGGTATACTAAATGTTGCGACAAGCACCTGCGTTACCTCACAGGCGTCACATGGCTGCTTGGCGTGGTCGAGATCTGCACGTTGCTGTGCGGTCGAGCAAACATGTCTTTCACCTTCTTTGTGGGCTTGATCTGGATCAGAGATGCTTGATCTGGATCAGAGATCTCTGATCCAGATGATAAATTTGTCATACGGTAGTGAAATTGCTACCCCGCGTCTGTGCAGAGTCTGAAGTTGTGTTGCCTCAGTTTGCAAGAGTTCTGAAGCCACATGCATGGCCATGTATGCATATGTTGGCTTTAATACGGAGAAGTTGCGAGTGAGTACCAGTGCATAGCAACCAGCTTCTTGAAGCACCTCAGGGGCACCATATGAACTTGGGAGGACGAACTAGTTTGATGAGCTTGTGTATGACAGAGCCGATAGTTTGACAGGACTGCGTTGAACAACAGCTCTCGAGGTGAATGCTCAAATCATTTGGATTCCAGACAGCATGAAAGGTCATGGCTAGAAAATAGGGGAAGGCTACCGGTAGTCCGGTATAGTAGGGGATGTTTGGAAATAGGGGAATAGCTGCCCCAAACAGCAGGGGGGCAGGCCAATACAATGTGTTGTACTCACACAATCTTCTGCAGCTCGCACAAGGCCGCCAACACCCTGATCTCCTCCCACACCTTGCCCGCCATGGCCTTGCGCCAAGCCATGTGAATGTGAGAGTGGATTTTTCACTGTCTGGCGGGGCATCATATTTGATGCATGGTGCATGTACCTGTCAGAACGAAACATGGGCTGGGCAAGGAAGAAGGAGGGCAGAGGAGTCAGTGAGGCTGCAGTGCCAGATAGGGTTAATAGGGCAAGGGATGTCCCAATATCATATTTGCGATAAAGAGTTAGGGTCAATGACATTACACCTCTGGACCAAGCTGCAAAGACTCGGCCACGTGGGCGCCCAAGAGTGTCGTTGGAGAGGGAAAAGAAAGTTAGGAGGGGAAAACTAAGAAAGAGAGGAACATGAAGGGGAGTAAAATATCCTTCCTACCCCACAAGACAAGGAAAAGGCGAGCAGGTTTAGGGGGGTACCGGTATGCGTGATTAATCTTTCATGAGGTTTTCCAAGGGTGTCTTCATGCTGGAGCACTTCTGTATGTACATGAGGAGCCTTTTATGCCCTAGGCCTAGGGGAGCCTGTTGAGCCCTAGGCCCAGGGGAGCCTTTTGAGCATGGCCCAAAGGTGCAATGTCATTGACTTATGTACATACATGAGGATGCTGTCCCTGCGGTCAATTCAGCCTTGCCTAGCCTGCCTGCCGGTCTTGTCTGTCCAGCATGTCTGTCTCGCATGACTGCCTGTCTGTCGCTTGTCTGTCTGTCTGTCTTGCTTGTCTTTCAGCCTTGCCTTTCAATCTGTCTCGCTTGTCTTGTCTTGCCTTGCCTGCCTGTGTTTCTTGTCTGTGATGCATGGACCCCACTCACAGCCCGCGGTATAGCACAATGTGGCCGGATCATCCCAGTCTTGCTATATGCTTACTACAAACACATACACTATTCCACTGTGTGTAGGGGGAGCGGTTTTGGCTGCTGCGCTTCAGCAGACATAGGCTTCATGTCCTTCACCGACTGTAAATGTCGGAAGGGGCCCTCCCAAGCTCTTGCAAAGGGCTCTATGCTGACAAGTAGCCAAGAAGAGGAGACAGGAAAGCTGCATAATTACCTTATGGTGGCTGGAGGCAATTCAAATCCCGTGCGTACGCTGCTGGGTAGTCCCCGTGGCGTGTGTGAAGGTCCTGCTCGAAGCTGTATACCGGTATTGCGCGGTATTGCGCTGTTGGTAACGCTACCCCCTGACCTAATGTGGTCATCAGCTTCAGGGGGGTCGCGCAGTAGTCACCTGGGAGTTTTCGCTCATGCGTCAATTTACGGTGTGTACGAGTACTGTTGGTTTCAGGGTTTCGGCCTGATTTCGGATACACTTTTTTGCATGACCTTTCTTGTGGCTGCACTTGCAGACCTGAACGAGCCTCGTTGCGCGAAGTAATATTCACACGACTCGGCATTATCTTTCCTCCTTTCATCAATATACATTTAAAGCATAAGCGCTTTCGGCCTTCCCTCTTACGTCACATGCCGAGGCCTTAGAGAGAGGATCAGAGGACGCATGAAGAAAATTCGGCGGGGAACTGAAGTCATTATCTATGACGTACCTGTCCAGCTTCCGCACCATTGTTTTTTTAGTTGTTGCTGCGGGCACCCACAGCTGTATCCATGCACGGCGTGTCGTTCTTGAGGATCCAAGCTCCAGGCATATACTACAGACAGGTAGGGAGGCATGGGGCTTCAGGCAGCCACATGGGGCTTGAGGCAACGGCTTGGGGCTTGCGCATGGCAGCACCTCAGCCTCATTGCCAATGGCGTCACTTTCAGTATCCCCCATTTTCCTTCCCCGAATGATGCCTTTCTCTTGGTTAATCATCCCCCTCTGCATCAGTTATCCTTTCCCTTTGTATGGCACCTGTATCTTGAGTAATAATCCCTCCTCTGCATGACGCTTTTCTTACGGGGGGGATCCTTCCCACTCTACAATGCGCATGGCTGCCTTTCTTATGGGTAATCCTTCCGCCCTCTGCATGGATCATCCTTTCTCTGCATGTCCCCTCTGTCATAGATAATCCTTCCCCCCTCTACATGGCCCTTTTCTCAAGGACAATCCTCCCCCCCTCTGCATGGCCTTTTTCCCATGGACAATCCTCCCCCCCTCTGCACATCTCCTTTCTCAGCGGTCCTCTTTCCCAACGCCGTGCTGCTTCTGGAGGTCAAGTCTCAGCTGGAGGACCCCAACGGTTCCCTGTCCACCTGGGATAGCAGCGCCTCTGACCCTTGTGCGCCGGGAGCTGCGTGGTACGGTGTAGTCTGCGGCCTCGACGGCACACTGACTGAACTTGTCCTTGCTGTCAGCACCACGCTGGGCGGGGGCCTGCCAGACGCCATGTCGGCTCTGACGGGACTGCAGGTGTGGCAACACCAGTGCTGCTGAGATGACCCAGAGAAATCCAGAGTGTGCACCATGCACCCCTATGCACCCCATGCGCCTTGTGCGCCCCATGCACCCCTATGCACCCCATGCACCCCATGCGCCTTGTGCGCCCCATTCACCTCTATGCACCCCATGCTCCCCATGCACCCCTATGTACCTCATGCGCCCCATGCGCCCCTTGCATTCCATACATCCCATGCAAGCTTGTCCTTCAAGCTTCATGGCATGCTCTGCGCTGCTCACTCCATGCACAGAGACCAGAAGCAATTAAACAAGTGCTCCGTGTGTTTAGCCCTGTGCTGATGAGCCCCTGCGTCCTCCTTCCCATTAAACCCTTAACCCTTAACCATAAACCCTTAACCCTGATGAGCCCCCACGTCCTCCTTCCCGTTAAACCCTAGAAATAATAACCATCAACCCTACACTCTGATGAGCCCCTGCGTCCTCCTTCCCGTTAAACCCTAAAACTCTTAACCACAAGCCCTACACCCTGATGAGCCCCGCGTCCTCCTTCCCATAGACCCTTAAAACCTGAACCGTAAACCCTGCACCGTTATGAGCCCCCGCGTCCTACTTCTCATCCCCGTGCTCAGTCCCTGTACATGAATGTGAACAACCTGGCGGGTTCGCTGCCAGCCAGCTGGAGTGCGCTCGTGAACCTTAACGTTCTGTTCCTCAGAGACAATCAGCTCACTGGTGCGGAACACACAGGCAACAGCCACAGGGAGGCGCATGAGGCGATTTTCATTTATTCTTCTTTGAGGCATCATTTATTTTCCTATTTTATTCAATTATATAACACAAGTATGTTACCGTGTATAAGATGTATCGAAGGTCAAATCAGACAGTTGCTGTGTCCTTTTATCTCCCTCGTTCTCTCTCATCAGTGTCCCCCCTGTCCACACTTTTCATCAGTGTCCCCCCTGTCCACACGTCCCTCTCTCTTGTTCTGGTCCTTGACCTCTTACGTCACAATGCAGCAGTGTCACAACGCAGCAGCTGTGCAAATCGGCCAACGGACTACTAAAATCTGATCGATAATCTGTCTGAATGGATATATGCAAGAAGGCCTGCTCCGTTCATCTGATTATAAACTGCCATGTCGATCCCTCCGCCGTGCGGACCCCTCTGGCATGCTCTTTCCAGCAATGTTCCTAATTTAGCCATTACTTTGTCTGCTGAGCAGTGCAGCCCACCGAAGTGTTATGTTGTGCTGCCCTCAGGCACGCTGCCTAACCAGTGGTCCACACTGTCCACACTCAAGAGTCTGTCACTAGGGTACAACCAGCTGTCTGCCTCCATACCCCAAAGCTGGGCCCAGACCATGAACAACCTCAAGTTTCTGGACATGGCAGGGAACAGGTGTGTGTGTGGGTGGTTGGGTGTGTTATGTGTGTGTGTGTGTGTGGTCGTCCACTGATCATAACTAGCATCAGCCAGCAGGGGTTGGAGATCAGCACTGCAGGCATGTATGAGTGCATGCAGATGTGTTTCTCGTGCACGTCTGCATTTGTCTAGAGTTCACCTACATTAGGTAGGCCTTATCAAATATCAGGATGTGAGTTTTCCTGAAAAAACTTGAACGGACAAATGCTGAGCTTTAACATGAGGTTCGAAGATAGACTTGGCTAGCTCCTCAAAACAAGGCATACTCCATGCAGGGTTCCATGCATGGTGGAGCGAATGGGGGGTATAAATACGTTTTTAAGTACGTTTATAAATACGATTATAAATACGTTTATAAATACGATTATAAATACGTTTATAAATACGTTTATAATTACGAGCAATACTACCCCAGTGGAGTCCTGTTCCGACAGTTTTGCAAGTGCTGGTGGCATGGGACTGTTAACGCAATACGCATGCCACCAGCATTTGCAAAACATCACAAGGAGACCTCATGTACCCCCCTTCCAACCTTTGGGTCCCTCGCATGAAATCGCCAGCCTGGAAATGTCTCATGCCTTCCATTAGCCTGGAAATGTCAGACTGAAATGCCTTCCAACCACAAATATCCCCTTCCGCCCCTGGGCCTCTAGCTTGAAATGATATGCATCAGCCGAGAAATGTCTCATCCCAGACGAGGATGGGGTAAAGGGGAAGGATTGGGGGTCCTTTCAACTGGAGTTAGACAATGGCATGATGATACAAAAATGCATGGTGGCCTCTGGCCCTCCATTTCATCACACCTCTCCCTTTTCCTCCTCCTTTCACCTCCCCTCCTCCTTCCACCTCCTCCTCCCTTATACCCGTCCATCCCCTCCCCCTTCCACCTCCCCCTCCCCTTCCACCTCCCCCTTCCCCCTCCCCCTCCCCTTCCTCCTTCCACCTCCCCCTCCCCGCTCCCCTCCACCCCCAATTTAGCCTTGTGTGCGGGGTCGTCCCGGCTGCCTTCAATCTCAGCGTCACAGTCCAAGGCACTGGATTGGGAGCAGGCGGGTGCCAGCCACCGCCGCCGCCCCGCGCTCGGTCCCCTCCCTCTCCTCCCCCTCCTCCCCCTCGCTCGCCTCCCCCGCCCCCCCTCACTCCGTTGCTGCCTGGAGCTCTGAACCCCAGACCCCCTCAGCCGCCACCCAGCCCTCCGCCTGAGCCACCTGCAGCGGCTGCCAGCATTAACTGGATCAAGGTACGTCTGGGGGACTGGGGGATGTGTTGCACCCGCAGCGGCGGCCAGCAGTAACTGGATCAAGGTACGTCTGGGGGACTGGGGAATGTGTTGCATCCGCAGCGGCGGCCAGCAGTAACTGGATCAAGGTACGTCTGGGGGACTGGGGGATGTGTTGCACCCGCAGCGGCGGCCAGCAGTAACTGGATCAAGGTACGTCTGGGGGACTGGGGGATGTGTTGCACCCGCAGCGGCGGCCTGCAGTAACTGGATCAAGGTACGTCTGGGGGACTGGGGGATGTGTTGCACCCGCAGCGGCAGCCAGCATTAACTGGATCAAGGTACGTCTGGGGGACTGGGGGATGTGTTGCACCCGCAGCGGCGGCCAGCAGTAACTGGATCAAGGTACGTCTGGGGGACTGGGGGATAAATTGCACCCGCAGCGGCGGCCAGCAGTAACTGGATCAAGGTACGTCTGGGGGACTGTGGGATGTGTTGCACCCGCAGCGGCGGCCTGCAGTAACTGGATCAAGGTACGTCTGGGAGACTGGGGAATGTGTTGTGCTTGAAGTTGTTGTCAATTCAGGATGCTTGCTCGGATGGCGTTCTGAAACTCGTTCACAACATCTTTCTCGGTAGATTGCTGGTTTAAGTTCAGTATGAAGTTCACTTGAAACGACATCCCCTGTTTCCCCCACCATCGGATCCCCTCGCCCCACAGGACAGCCTGCCTCTGTTCAGCTCAGGGTGCAAGTTTGCGTCGCCGTGAAATATTTAAGCCCACCTGCAACCTCCTCTGTCGCCACTGTTGTTGGTAAGGCTTCGCAATGCCAATGTAGACATCTAGCGCCAGGTGTCTACAGTGGCACTGCAAAGCCTATACCACAACAGCCACCTTGTGATCCCCTAAAGGCTCACAGGACAGCCTGGATCTTTGCGTCATTATCATCCTGCCGCTTCCGTCTTGTGATGGGCTGAATCCACAAATTGTCCTTGTGTTCACCATCCTGAGCATTAAGGCCATTGTCTTGATGTGTGTCGCAGCTGTGGCCATGCTCTGGCGGCCGGACGCGCATTGGATCATGTGCCTCCACCTCCTGTGAAGTGGTGCCAAGTTTTCTTCCGACCCCTTCTGCTCCCCCCCCTCCCCCCCCCTTTCAGGATAACCTGGCTCTGTTCATCGTCATCATCATCCTCGGCGTATTGGCAATCGTCCTCATTGTGGTCGCGATCGTGGCCGTGCTCTGGCGGCGCGACGCCCGCAAGTCGGAGGCAGCGGCGGTGGAGGCGAGCAAGTCGGCCGCGGCGGCCATGGCGGCGGCCGAGCAGTCGGCCCAAGCGAACCGCGAGCTGCAGGCTGCGCTGATGCAGCAGCAGCAGCAGATGGATAGAATCATGGCGGGCGAGGACCCGCTGCTGCCCGGGCCCGGCCACGACTCAGCAGGGGACCCCCCGGGAGGGCCGGTGGGGGCGGAGCCGCCGCCTGCTGAAGGCGCCACGGCCTGGGCGACTGGGGACACGATGGCCAACACTTTCCACGACTATTACGGCACTCGTCGCACGGTGGACACGGCAGGGATTCAGCTGACCCCGAGTACGAATAATTCGACAGGGAGCCGCCAGAGCCAGCCGGCGACGAGCAAAAGCAACAGTGTGCCGTGGCGGAAGAAGAAATAGCCTGGGGTAGAGCTACCCCGCGACCGTGGCTGTGATGACTGAATGGCCCTCAACTGATGGTGCCTCTCGCTTGCAGGAATAGGGATAGAGTGACCTACCTTATACAGCTACCGTATGGATGAGAAACTTTGCTTTTTAGCCTGAATACTAAAACATCCATAATGATGTGCGAGACAATGTTATGAGACTGTGATGATAATGTCTGCTTCAGGCCTTGGATCATCTCAGAAAGAAAGAAAGAAAGCTATGCCCTGTGAGGGACGTGAGAGTTGAGGAAACAGCGCAGCCTGGGCCGAAGCCACATCCGCGCCGTTACCGCTTGGATCATCTCATTACCCCTCTGATGTTACTTTGAGACTTTCGGACTGCACTTTATATAATTTCCAATGCGTCTCCTAGAAGGCAATGTGATGTATGGGAACAGCGATATATTTATGCTTGAGGCTTTGAATCATTTAATGATATTGATATGCTTCCAGCCTGAACTTGAACATCAATGCCCCTCGAACGAGACGGTGCGATGATACGGCGGTGGTAACGTCTGTGATCGAGGCTTGAGTTTTGCAATGCCGGGTGAACTGTTCTTTCTTTTCTTTTCTAGACCTGGCTCCAGTTTCTTTTTCTCCTCATAAGTTATCAACCAGGCAGTTGGATGCCATGTGGCTGAGCCTCTGAGCAGGGCCCAGAGGTGACACGGCATTATTGGAACGCGGGGTTCTATCTTCGCAAATTCTTTGCATATTCTTCTTTGCAAATGTAAGATGAAGGTCCAAGCCCCCTTCTGACACGGGGTCAGGGTTCTTCATGACCCCTTATTAAACGAATGTCACATGGAACCTGGAGACGAGGTCCTCTTCGATGGCAGCATAACCCGTGTGGGTCAAAACGTAAGAATCAGGCCTGATGCCCCCTCCTCCAGCACATCATAGATTCTTGGGTCCAAGGTAGTTCATTCAGCGTTATAAGACGCAAGTGATATGCAATCAACCGTAAGTCTTCAGCAGAACAGACCCAGCCAGGCCCTGCCGTCATGTTTCGTCCCCCCTGCAAAGCAATGCCATAATCGCCTCGACCCAGACAAGCCCTGTCATCATATCTTCTCACGCCCACCTGCTGCTGTGAACCCTGGTGCTGCTGCTACCTCAGAAGCCCGCGCAGCCTGTCCATCAGGGGCTTGCATCTCCTCCCGCCTGCCTGCAGCTACTGACGCAGGTGCTGCTGTGGAGATTTACAGTTCAGCCGAGCATTACATTCGATGCAAGGGATAGGTGCCCGTAAACCGGTACAAACAGGAAATGAACTAAGTCAGCGAGCAAAAAGCCAGTGCCCCCCCTATCTGGACAAGCAGTATACATACCCCCTGCCGCTCCTTCAGAATCCCGCAAAGCCTTGCCATCATCTCCTTCCTCCCGCCTGCAGCTGCTGGCGCTGCTGTTGCTGCGATTTCAAAAGCCGGTAAGCCAGCAGTGCTTGCTCCCTCGCCACCGCCATGTCATCTACCGCCCCGGTTCCCCCACCCTTGGCAGGGCCGTCAGAAACCTGCTGCTGCTGCTGCTGCCGCTCCTTCTGCCGCTGTCGCTTGTTCCCCTCCCCTGCAGCCGGGGCCTGCTGCCTGGTCGCATCTCCAGCCCCGGCTGACTTTGAGCTACCAGCAGCGGGCTGCCTCGCCTTGCCCTGACTGCGGGACTCGGCCAGGAACTCGTCCCGCAGGTCCAGCATCTTCTGCTTCTTTGCTTGGCGCTTGCGTTCCTCCTCCTTGGCCGCCGCGACGCGGACCTTCTTCGCGGCCACCTCCTGCGCAGTGGGCAACCCGGTGACGCCGCCCGGAGGTCTCGCGAGCCCTTGCACCATCTTCTTGGGCAGCGTCTTCCACATCCAGCTCCCGGGACCGCCGCGGTCAGCCATCACCTGGCGATCAAAAGGGGGAGACACTGATGGGATGTGATGGTGACAGTGCGAGAGGGTTCAGGGTTTAGGTTTTAGAGAGTGGGGCCACATTGGGACCAACCTCGAACCGACCTACGGCTGGAGGCCCAAACAGCATGCCTGGCCACACCTGGGGCCTACAGCCGGAGATCTGGAGTGTAGCTGACATGTAGCTGAGACATGAGCGGTTGACTCAGCTACATGTCAGCAGAGTGACCTGCTCATACACACTGCAGGTGGCTGTCCCATGGATGCGATCATGGGGCTGCCTGTAAGAGGGATCAACGGCACCTGTGTGCAGTGGGCTATCATTTCATCTCAAGATTCCCTTTGGATGGAGGGGTACAAAACCCACACTTCAACCAGCACCTGCGTGTGCAGTGGGCTATCATTTCAACTCAAGATTCCATTGGGTGGAGGGGTGCAAAATCCACGCTTCAACCATCTCGCCGTTGATCAGGGATGCTGCCTCCCAGCAGGCTGCACTGACCTGTTCGAGCTCCTGTACAAAGCGAGGTCCACTGGTCACAAACACGGAGGGGCGGGCGGTGCCGTGCCCGTCATAGAGCTTCTTCCCGGGCTGCAGAACTTTCAGGATCCAAGTGGTGGACTCTTTACTCGCGGCAAGCTCCCCTTGAGAGACGGCGCCTGCTGATCCTCTTGAACGGGGTTGCTCCGTATTTTCCCGGGGAGGAGGCTCTGACTCGTGGATTTCTTGTCCCTGTTGGTGAACAACAGCAAGGAAGGGAAAACAGGGTTCAGCCCACACTATGAATCCAATGGTCTTCGAGTTTGCATCGGTCAGTTGGCATAAATATATACAGGCTCATGCATATCCTGCCTGGATATACGAATAATATAGAAGATAGGGATTTGAAAGCTTCCTGGCAATCCTGGTGCCTGTGATCAGCTTCGTAGGACGCCCTCTGGACCAGGAGGCAAGGCTGCAAAACACGCATCCTGGTGACTCACACAACCGTCTATCAGCATTATACATTTGTTTTAGTGCACTTCAGCTACATTTCAGCTACGTCCCGGCCTCATGCCCAGTGGTCCTAGATTCCGAGTGCAGGGTTCCCAGTCGTCCAAGCCGCCGGCTGCAGGGCGCAGGATGTTCATAGTCCCCGCTGGCCCAGCGGCCGCCGCCCGGCAGCCTTCCTGAAGTTAGTCCGGTGAGGGCTACAAATACCGCTGCCATATGTTCTGCAATTCTGCGAGTCACCAGCATACCGGTACTGTGCCAGTATACCTGTGATGCTCACTACCGGTCCACGTGATAGTGTGATATACCAAAGGCAGGCACCACGTGTGCTGCCCGTTATACCGGTACAGCATGTACAGCAGCACCATGAAGCTAAATTGTCCCATGACCTACCTTTCCTGTTGTTATGCTCAGCTTGAAGGCATGCGTCTGTAAAGGAGGCGTGTAGCGTCCTTTGCGTCCAGCCTTTGGTTTGCCAGGCTTGGTCATGAGAGATGGGTGACAACCTTCAGAACTACAAGGAGTAAGAAGTAAGACTAATAAGAATTGGAAATTCACGCCTTTGACAACCGGTACGTTCTGGTGAACTGCAAATCAACGCTGTGTTCACCGGGTGTGTCCTTAGCTAGCGCATGCAAAAGCTCCGGAACCGTAATCCTGCAAGATTCAGGTCCCAACTTATTGCGGTGTACGGCATTTAAAATCCCGTATTCCTCAAGCCTCGCTCAGGCGTTTTCTTTCCTTCTTTCTATTTTAACCCGCTTCGACTAGAGCATAAATTGTATCTCCTTCGAAGAGCCAACCTTCTGGTGCTTCATCCAATCTTGAACGAAGTAGAGAAAAATACACTGCAAAAAAATCTGCCCTTTCGTGACTCGGAAGATTCTCCATGGGTTGCTTTTCTTCGAAAGCAAAGCGTGAGGAGAAGTATCTCGAGAAGCATAAAATTCCGCGGGACGAGGTGAGTCAGCTGCAGTTTTGAAAACGAGCCCAGTCGTTGTGCATTCAACAAAACATACTTCTTTACCATGCCTTGGACATGTGTCTGTTCAGGTAGCCCTGAAGCAACGCGCTGAGTCGCTGCGTAAAATCAGTAATAAAAGCCGAACATCCGCCGAAGCAATCAGTCCTCCAGATGAACCAGTAACACCAGGTCAGGAGGCCGCAGTCTCCCGGCCCCAAATCCAGGAGTACAAGCCAAAGAAGCCAAAGCTTGATGTCAAGGACTTCCAGTTCTTGAACCTTAAGGGCGAAGTGAAAGTGAAGCCTCCCGGGTACGGATGACGCATGGGCATGATGTGCATGGCACTACGAATTCTGAACTGCCGCTGTGTCCCTCCGCGCAGGAGCATCAATGGGCAGGCTTTCACCATTTCTTCGTGTGAGGTGAGATGAACTGTTGCACTACCCTAGACCAGCAGGTCTAGCCTGTCATATCGCCCTCAGTATCCTGCCCTAGCCTGTGGAGCACCCTGGCTGAGGCAAACCACTCACCACCATATACCGTGATTTCAGGACTGCGACCTGTACGTCATCGATGCCTGTGCGCAAGTGACGATTGACAAGGCAAAGAATTGCCGGATTTTCGTGGGGCCTACAGATGGCAGGTGCGTCCAGCCGTCCACATGGAATGCATGTGGCCATAGCTTTGTTACTTCATGATTGCCGATCACCAGAGCCAATGAAGATGTCAGAGTTCAGATAACTTGGTATAGCAGTGTGTAGGGCTGGTATATACCGTATATTCTGCCGAAATATACACGTATACACGTGTATAAGCGTATATACCGTATACGTATACGTATATGGGGACCTGGAAATCTTAAAAAGCCTTGAAACCTAGGGCATTTCATGCCCTAACCTCCACCTATCACTTCATCATTTAAAAAATTGAGTTTACTCATGCCAGCCTCAAATTTAGCTCAAATACAACAACAACTCAAGTATCGGGTTCGCGGCCTGAGGAGACAGACAGATGCCAGACATGCGCAGTCTGATCAGCGTCAGCTCGTCAAGCACTCTACTCCTGCTAGTGAACCTGTAGACTACTGGCAGGCAGGCAGCTAGGAAGGCCTCACACTCGATGCACTGCAGCTTGGCCAAGTACGGCCAGCTGCCTGATGGGTCCTTCTCCTCATTTGCTACCTGGCAAACTTTCAGCTTGTTCCACCACGGAGTTCTGCCTTTATCTTTCATGTCGATGAGTTTCACGTAAGCTTCTTGGGGTGTGAGGTCTTTACATGTGAGTACGGACTGTCGATACGCAGGGGTAAATTCGTTTCCATCACTGTCGAATGCAGCCCAGTCGTCCATTGAAAGCGAGTGAAAAAAGTAGAGACGAGAACGCTGATGCGGCGTGGATTAACGAGCGATTGTGCACTTCAAAGCATGACGAGCGCTTCTAAAATTTGACTATATACGGCATGCCGTATATACGCTTTTCAAACATATACGCGTATATGTTGTTCAAATATACACGTATATACGGCGTATATACGTATATACGTATATTTCCATATACGCCACCCGTCAGCCCTAGCAGTGTGTATAGGAGTGTGCACACCAAACCACCATTGTAAGGCCGCTGAGGCGCTGAGCGGCCATCACTGGGCCGATTGGGAACTCACCGTAAAAAAAAGTGAAATCTGGCCATCTGGCCTGTGGCCTAAGTAACAACGCTTGCTGTACCAGGCCCCCACGTCCGAAGGCTATAATTCAGCTGAGCTGTAGCAGTAGCTCCCTAAAACGAGCAGTGGAATGCAGGCGCTTCCATGATTCTAGAGGGAACCTCGTCAAGTGATTGTGAATGGGTAGACATCAGTTGAAGAGCCATACAGGTAGCTGAATGGCCATGCAGGTAGCTGAAGGGCCACAGAGGAGTTTGATTGTGATTGGGTGAGCTTGATGTTGTCCATTGGAACGCCGGGGGCAGGACTGCAAGAGGGTGGCACGTGGAAGACACATCAACTGGTGGATTGAAACGCTGGGGGCAGGACGGCAAGAGAGCAGCCTGTGCAATACACATCAACTGGTGGATTGCTGTTGATTGCCTTGCGTGACCTCTTTTGCAGCGTGTTCATCCGAGACAGCATCAACTGCAAGGTCGCTGTGGTGTGCCGTCAGCTCAGGTGAGCTACTTTGCATCTACATTGCATGGCCCACGGCATCTACATTGCTTTGCCCACGGCATCTACATTGCATGGCCCACGGCATGCCTCGTGCCAGAAGTGTCGCAGACCAGATGGATGGCATGGGCCCATGAGGTGTTGAACTCTCGATCTTTACATTTTGTATGTGCGATTTGCTCAATGCCCAGGGATAGGCCTGCCATCGGCTCAAAATGCCATATTGCGCTAAGGTTCCACCTGCCTTGTTGCAGGACCCGCGACTGCCAGAACATCGAGATGGCCCTGTTCTGCCGCACCCGGCCGATCGTCGAGTCATCTTCAAAAGTGCGTAACAGCTGCCTTGAAATCAAGCCCTCGCAATTAAGCCTTTGCTATTAAGCCCTCGCAAGAATGCCTTGGCTGCTGGATGGGTCAGGGAATGGTCAGGGCGGTTCTGCCCTCTTATTCGTGCTGGAGCTGATTAAGATTGTGGCAACGTCTTTTTAATGAGTAGCTCCTCCAGATGTCCACTTCATTGCTTCTAGTCTGGGATCCTTGCTGGCCTGTTTCACTCACCTAATATCTCCATTTGATTAAGCGCCATTTGGTTGTGCTCCCCCGCCCCCTGCCCAACAACAGCGTTATTTCCTTTGATGAAACTCTCAGTTGACGTTCCCACCCCGCGCCCGCCGCAGATGGACTTCTTCTGCTACGACCTGAACTATGAGGCCCTCCCAAGTAGGTTGCTGCAGATGTTAGTGTGCCGTGCGCTGAACTGCTGGTTTTGTACGCCAGCAGGGCGCAGCAGCGCATGGCAGCTCATGGACTAGTCCTTGCGATAAATTCCTGCCGAAGGTGCTGGCCACTTGGCCAGTGGGTGTCTTTTGAAAAGCTGACGGGATGCTCCCAGTGTGCTCCTCACTCACATTACACTCAAGACGGGATGCCCACTGTGTGCTTCTCACTCACACTACACTTAAGACGGGATGCCCACTGTGTGCTTCTCACTCACATTACACTCAAGACGGGATGCCCACTGTGTGCTTCTCACTCACATTACACTTAAGACGGGATGCCCACTGTGTGCTTCTCACTCACATAACACTCAAGACGGGATGCCCACTGTGTGCTTCTCACTCACATTACACTTAAGACGGGATGCCCACTGTGTGCTTCTCACTCACATAACACTGTACCGCCGCAGGTCAGATGGAGAAGGCCAAGCTGCAATTCATCCACAACTTCTGGAGCAACATCTATGACTTCACGCCCAAGGACGGCAACTGGAAGCTGCTGGAGCCCAAGCAGACGGTGCTGTCCCTGCTGTCGCCTGTGCCAGCAGAGGCAACGGCTGCATTCGGGAAGCATGGAAAGGAGGTGGGAGTCCCCTAGCAGCACCGGGGCCGCCAGTGTTCACTTTGCATGCGAGGGCGTGTTTCCCTGAACTCCTCCTGCTTTTGTGGCCTGCAGGGCCCCCTGCTGGTCACCTGGGGGGACCGGCCGAAGCCGTCCCCAGACTACATGTTCGTTATCTTTGTACAACAAAAGGAAGACCACGCGATGCAGTTTGTGAACGAGGCAATGCACAAGGTGTGTTTGCCTCATGGCAGTTGGAGACAAACAAAATAGTTTCATAGAAGTGAAAACAAATCATTGGTGCCCTGGACACACGCGGGGCAATGCCGAGCTGCTTCATCAGGGGCTTTCGAAAATCACCTTGTTGAATTACCGGAACTTGAGGCTGTTTGTAACTCTTATTTCTCGGATGCTTGATGTATTGATATATCATACCGGTACCCAATGGAGTACCCCTCCTGTGCACACGCGTGGGTGGAGGATGGACCCACGTGGGGTAACCCACATTTTATAAGGGTTTGCCCCACTGGGTGGCCGTGGGTCGCGACCCACCGACAGTTTCCCGACGCATGATGAGCTCATCTGAAGGTCGTTGCTCCTCCTTTGCAACCAGGGAACCCTGCTCCGTGCAAACAAGGTCAACCTGAATTCGGAGCAGGCCTCGCAGATGACCAAGATGGCGGCTTGGTCCAGGAGTGTGGAAAGAGAAATCGGGGATGGTGAGTAAAATGTTACTTAAACATGCCCTGATTCCTATACATGTGTCTGCGGGGAAGGGGGGAGCTGCTGTGACGCCTCTCTGCTTCTTCTGCTTGACATGTGTCTGACATCAGGCTGCCTCCCTGCAGGTGTGTGCATCGGCTTCGAGATTTCGGGTGCAGGCTGCGTCGCGGCTCTGACCGGTGTTGCAAGTGCGCTGGGAGGCCACTCAACGGAACGGGAGGACGTTGGGGCCATGTTCCGCTACATGGGGATTGAAAACTGAGGAGCCAGGAGATCTGGGTTTTAGAGGTTTCTCGTATTTGAACCTGGCCCGTCCATGTGTGAGGGCCGTGTGAGACCACGCCTCCACTGTACGGAGCAGGTGGATGTCGGGGCCTTGTGCCTGTACATAGGAATTGTAAAGCGATAGGCCAGTACATCTTCATGAACGAGGGGAGATGATGTGGAAGCGTGCGCTTGACATGGACTCCATATGGTATCCACTTTTTCTCATGCCGTCCGCCCGCAAGCATGAAGCTGTATGTGGGCTGTGCGGATTGTTTATTATGACAACAACTTTCCATTGGCAATAATTCAATGACCATGATATTTATTTGTTGATGATGTTGACGGTCAGGTGCTTTGGCATTCGTTTTTCCTTGCGGCCTGAGTGTTTTGGAGTACTGGTATGGAAGATGAGGGTATGTGATCTATGCGTGCCCTTCATACCTGTCAATGACGTACACCTCTGGGCCCTGCTATATATGCTTCATACCTGTGTGTCTGTATGGAGTTCGGTGAAATTGAGTGTACAGAACATAGCTGAACAACTTGGACCAGGACATGGGCCCTGCCTGGTTCTGCTTTTGAATTTAGGGTACCGTATCAGGGTTAGGGATCGACTCTTTGCGTGCATGGGTGGACCAACGCTGAGTGACCTCCATCGTGACAAGTCTAGACGGGACTCATCTTTGTTAAACCTTGCGATGCCCTTTTCGGCCTTGTGATGGAGGTCTCAGGGCGTTTCGTGTCCGGATTGGGTGCTTCGACATCCGGCAGGTTATCCAGTGGATGTGTTCGGCATCCTGTGACAGCAAGCTATGCCCGCCCTGATAGATGGCAGCGGAGATCAGCCCCCAGGCGGCTATTAGCGTCAGATGATGACGTCCAACCTGAAGCGGGCAAGGTACCGAGCAGCAACCGGGATAGCCAGGATAATGCTGAGCATACATTTATACATCGCTCTCAATTCTGATATAATGCTGACGCGCAGGCGCCGTCCGAGCAACAGCTTAACCCTCGGATGATCGCGGCCATGGCTATGTCGCCAATTGCAGCGCTGTCATTGCCATTGATTCAGAACGAGGGCTGGGCTCAATCTATGAAGGATTTTGCCGAGCGGCTGCGGGGCAATGCCAATACGGCCGTCGATAGCGATGGCTTCAAGGATATGCTAAAAGGCATCGATCAGAACGTCACATTCATGGATTGGACATACAAGATGACGGGGGTCGACATGACCTACGTGTGGGACCCTGAGCTGTGGGTCAAGTTCAAGGACGCTGTGTGGAAAGACCAGCCTCAGATTTTCTGGAACGAATTGACTGACCGCATCGAATACAGTGAGTTGAAAGATGTTTGGCAGGGCGCATGGCTTGGGTGGTGGGGCTCTGACTGGCCTGCCATGCAGACCATGCCTGCCATGCAGTTGCCAGACTCTTGACTGCCATGTCATAGTTTGGCGCCACATGCTGTCAAGCTTGTGTCATGCATGTATCGCCATGAGAGGCATGCAGTGCCTGTCCTCTGCACGGCATGCGGTCTTCGCTCACAAGGCTCCATAGTTTTTGAAGTGCTCACTAGACCCCCTACAGGGGGCGCCAGGCTGCCACCACTAGGCCGATTAGGAGCACACCTTGACCAGTCTGCAGCCAGTGGCCCATGCTGTAGGGCTAGCTAGATCAAGTCCACCCGGGCCGCAGGCTGTGATGAAGCTGTAATGTAGATGGAATGCGCTAAAAATTGCGTTGACGAGGATGCGCATGCCCCCGCAGCGGCCCCCCTCCCCATCCGTGAGGGCTTGATGCGCTAGGCCTTGGTCGTGGTGTTGGGAAATTGTAGCTGAAACACCCTGTAATATGTGCGCATCGCGTTGGACCCCGCAGAGGGCCTGATCCCCCAGGCGGGCATCGTGGGCGACATGCGCATCAGCTACGCAAAGTTCCTGCAGCTCCTGGAGTCCAACCGCGTGAAGAGGGTGGTTGTGTACGGGGACATGAAGACGGCCATCATAGAGGTGTGTGCTCATACCAGGGGTTCACACACCCGGTGCATGCGGTCGGGTTCCCAGCCCCTGCAGGAAAACAAATGTTGACGAAGATCAGACAAAGCGACCTCCTTTTTCAGGTTCGCCCTCTCCCGCCAGCGCCTGTTTTCCATGTCCCTGCCCCCACCCTGTGCCTGCCTGCATGAACATATCTCTGCTTGCCAGCCCTGCCCCGGTGCCTCGCCCACGACCCTCCTTTACCACATTCCCATCCTCCCCAGTTGTGCCTGCCTAGGTGCATCACCCCTGACCCTTTCTATGCCCGTTCATACAATTATTATCACATGGTTTGTTCCCCTGCTCCATGTCCGAGACCCCCCCCCATCCACCTTGTTGGCCCAGCGCTGGTGCCACACCCCTGGTATGCCTCAGTCTAAACCCTAAACCTTAAACCCTAATTCCTGTGCAGGTGCCTCACCCCTGGTACGCCTCAGTCCTGGGTGTCCCCGGCTCCTACCCCTGGCTGGAGGACAACGTGGGGCGGCCGCTGAACCTGCTGGTGCCCAATCCAGAGGCGCCGGACGACCCGCTGTGAGTGCTGCTTATACGCCTTCATTCTCGAGGGTACTATCCCCTGTCCCTTAGGAGGTGCTGTGACCAACACTCCCAAGGGACGATCGATGATGTACTGGATTCCTTTCAGGGGGGCGCAATCGACACCGTTCTAGCGTGTGACAAACCACCCACAGCCTTTTTGCCGCAATGGCCAGGCAGATCGAACCGGGGGGGGAACTAGCGACCTTGGGGTCTGCACCTGTCGACTACTCAGCTGGTTCCAAATCTGGAGGTGCCGCACGACCCGCTATGAGTGCAGCTTCCATGTCTTCATCCTCGAGAGTTTGAATCATTGGCTTCAGCTTCACATATGGCTTCAGGGCTTCCTCCGCAAGGAATGTAAAATACGGCTTCAGGGCCTGTGTGTGTGCGATGGCTGGTTTGTCACAGGTGTCACGAATGTGCGCAGGCAATGGTACTGCCCAGAGATGCCTGAGTGGAACATGGAGAAGTACAGGTTCTATGTGGATCTACCAGGTGGGTGTGGAGCAGGGGGGTAGGGAGGGTGGGAGACAAGGTGGAGGGCAGCTGGGTAGATGGGAGGGAGCCAGGGAGGAGGGGTGGGTATGGAAGGTGGGACTCAGGGGGGAGCGCAGCTGGGTAGATGCAATGCCACAGGCCTATGCAACATGGCTGGTGGGAGGGGGGAGGGGACCCACGAGTTGGGTGGGGTCTGGGCGTATAGGGGGGAGAGATATAGAGGGGGCGGGGTACAGCGGGAGGGTGCTGCGGGGAGGATGAGAGGGTGATGTAAAGAGGGAGAATGCTGCAGTGCTGATGGTGAGTTGCAAGGCGGGACCTACCTAGTGGGTGTGGAGCTGGGTGGACGTGTGTGGGGGGGAGGGGGTACAGAGGGAGGGGGCTGCAGGGAGGATGAGGGGGGAGAGAGATGTAAAGAGGGAGAATGTAGCAGTGCTGATGGTGAGTGTGGGAGGAGGGACCTACCTAGTGGGTGTGGAGCAGGGCTGACGAGGGAGGCGGGGGGGGTGTCAGAGGAAGAGTGCTGCGGGTTGGACGAGGGGGTAGAGATATCGAGGCAGGATTGATTTGGTTGATGCCGCCTGCTGCATCATGGCTTGTTCCTTTAGCTCTACACGCGCATGAGGAGGGCAGGAGGTGCTGTGTTGCACACTGCACTGGAGCCTGGGCCGATGTGAGCAGCATCGACCTATCTCTTGCTGAAGAGAGGCAGGTGCCACTGTGTCACTTAATTGCTGGAGACAGAGGGGAAGAGTGAGGGGAACAGAGAAAGAAAGAAAGAAAGATAGAAAGAGAGGGGGAAACTAGGGGAGAAGGAAAGGAAAGAGTGGAACTGAGGGAGGAAGAAAGAAAGAGAGGAGTGAGGGAAACTGAGAGAGAAAGAGAGGAAGAAAGAAGAGAGGCACCCCTGGTGGCGTGGTCCTTACCCCCCTCCCCTTGATTCTGCAAACACATACTTTCAGCCCCCCCCTCACTCCTCTTCCCCAACAAGATTGATTTTCACATTTTATTCGTTACCCCTCCTGCAGGAGACTTCTGGGACCAGGGCGTCATGCTGCGGTACCTGAGGTCCAGGGAGGTCCAGGTGGCGTGGGACAGTGCCAGTGGGCAGTACGTGCTGCCCCACGAGGCCTTCAACAAGGTCTTCCAAGTGCGGACGGAACTGCAGCTGCTCGACCCGACGGAGTGGTGAGAGCTGGGGGGGAGGGGGACCGGGGGATGTACACGGGGGGAAAGGGGGCAAGTTGCCAGATGAACAACTAGCCTGGCTGTTGAATAGTACCCTTTTGTTAGACAGGGGGAGTGGTGAGAGCTGGGGGGGGTGAAACGGGGGATGGCCAGGGTGATTCAGCTCAGTAGCCAGCTGAACAATTAGCCTTGTTGTTAAGTTATGCCCTGGTTGTTAGGTAAAGCAATTGGTGTGAGCTGGGATTGAGCTGGGGTGTGAGGGACGGGGGATGGCCAGGGGGGGAAAGGGGGTACGTAGCCAACTGAACAGCTAGCCTGGTTGTTATAGAGTTCCTTCATCGTTAGACAGAGCGAGTGTTAAGGGCTGGGCGGTGATACGGGGGATGGCCAGGGGGTGGGGGGACAGCTGAATAAGTAGCCACGCCTTGAAAAGCTACCCCTCGTGGTTGGACAGATTGTGTTGTACGAGCTTGGGGATGAACCAGGGGACATCCAGGGTGTGGGAATGTGTGGGACTGGGGACTGTGTGAGACCGCAGAGCTGGGATGGATGAGGCGGAACATGGTAAGGGTCAGGGAGTCAAGAAATCCTGATGTGCCTGCCCGCCAGTGCCTGCCTTGCCCATTTTTTCCGGATCTGCCCTCCTCTTGTCCCTACCCCAGTAACTGCCCCCTCTTTTTTGCAAGTGTTTTATGCTTAGGGGGAAGGCGGTGGGCCCTGGTCTGTACCGCCCTTGGTAACCGTGCGGGATGTGGCCCTGGACGCCTAATGGGACTGCTGAACCCTAGGAAGAAAGAAAGAAATAACCTATGCTTAGCGGGAAGGCGGTGGGCCCTGGTCTGTACCGCCCTTGGTAACCGTGCGGGATGTGGCCCTGGACGCCTAATGGGACTGCTGAACCCTAGGAAGAAAGAAAGAAATAACCTATGCTTAGGAGGAAGGCGGTGGGCCCTGAGCTCTTGTGCCGTCCTTTGTCACTGTGCGGGATGTGGCTCTGGACACCTTTGACAGGACTTCTGAACCCTAGGAAGAAAGAGATAACCTATGTTCCTCCGAAGGAGGGCGTGGTCATTCGTAGACAATGTAGCTTGAACACAGGATCCAATTGCATGGTTTTACTGTTTGGAGTCTTACGGCCAGACCATGGCCTTTGACAGGGCTTCTGAGCCTTAGAAAGAAAAAACTACGATCCTCGGAAAGAGGGCGTGATGATTCGTATGAGAAAGGTAGCTTGAACACAGGATTTAACTGCATCGTTTACAGTTCCGGGTGTGGCGGCCAGACCCCCGCCTTTGACATGGCATTTAAAGCCTTGTTCCCTTTTCCTAATTTTCTCCCTGTTCCCCCTCTAAGCTGGGATTTCCTAGCATGGATCACGGACAATGGCAAGCTGTCGTGGTATGAGCAGGCGGCAGGGTTCTGCGTGTTTGGCCGTGGGTGCAGCATGGCGCTGACGTGGCTGACTGCGTCTCCTGCGTGGCGCATGTGGAACAAGCGCAAGAAGAAGAAGAAGAGCAAGGAGCAGAACATGTGGGACAAGCTCACGGCGAGCACGGCGCGCGAGTTCATGACGAAGGTAGGGGATAAGAGGGGGGCTAGGGGGGGGCTAGGGGAGAGGAGACAACGGGAGAAGGGGCAGCATTATTAGCGCAAGAGGGCTTTATGGGTAAGGAGTCTGCAGTTTGGTTGGGAGGAGGGTATGCAAGGGGAGAGGAAGCTGTGATATTGGGGGAGAAGGTGCAAGGGGAGAGGGGAGGGCGGGCAAGGTACTGGGAGGCTCTGTGTGGTTTCTTGCCATGCCATGCACAGGGACAGCATCCAGCTATTCACTCCGTTTTCAACCGACCTTGACGTTTCCGGTATGTGGCTCTGCAGGATGGCGAGATTGTGGTATCGTTTTGCGTGACTCCACGGAAGCGTTTCCTGTCTGTACTAAATGCAACGGATGTATGCTGCACAGTTCCCACTTGCAGGATGCCAAGACGGGCAAGCAGCGTGACACGGATGTGTGTGCGCGTCTCCACGGCAGCATTTGCTCGCGGTAGTAAATGCCACGGATGTTTTCTTTTTTGTGTTCACCCCCCGGTTGCCTCCTGCAGGATGCCCAGACGGGCAAGCTGCGTGGCACGTGTGTGTGTGCGCGTCTCCACGGCAGCATTTGCTCGCGGTTGAAACGGCAATGGATGTTTTCTGCATTTTGTACATCTCCCGGGTTGTCTCTCGCAGGATGCCAAGACAGGCAAGCTGCGTGACACGGGTGTTCGTTTCAAGGACATCGCTGGCCTGGACCATATTGTTATGGAGATGCGGGAGATTGTCAAGATGCTGCTAGGGGATCCAGTGTACAAGAAGGTGGGTGTGACCTGCGTGTGCATCAGTGTGATGTGAGGGATGAGAGTGACCAGGTGTGTGCTCAAGTGTGACCTGGGTGTATGAGATTGTCGAGATGCTGCTGGGGGGACCCAGTGTACAAGAAGGTGGGTGTGACCTGCGCGTGTTTCAGTTAAACTTCCAGCATCAAAGAGTGGCCGGTGTGATTCCCCCTCTCTGATAGTGTGACCATGTACTGCCTGCAGGTCGGCGCCAAGGTCCCGCGCGGCGTCATCTTCCAGGGCCCTCCTGGGACGGGAAAGACGTACATGGCCCGAGCCATTGCAGGGGAGGCAGGCGTCGCCTTCTTCAGGTGAGTGCATGGAGGAGCACAAATGCTGCTCTGGGTAGCTTCAATATGTGTGTTAGGGCATTTTTGTGATCGCATGGAGGAGCACATAGGTGGATGTGGGGTGCTTCAATGTGTCCTAGGGCATTTTTAGAGAGGCAGGTGTCGCCTTCTTCAGGTGATTGCAAGGAGGAGCACAATAGGTGGCTGTGGTGTGCTTCCATGTGGGGTAGGGCATTATTAGGGAGGCAGGTGTCGCTCTCTTCAGGTAATTGCTCAAGTGCAGCATCTGTGCTCAAGGAGGAGCACAGATGCTGCACTGAGTTGCTTCAACATGTGGTGTAGGGCATTCTTGTGACGGCAAGACCACGCTTGTGTCTGAGCTTCCGGAAATTAAGAGCTTTTGGAAAGGGAGCATGGGGAGGGTCATGGGGTTGATGAAAAGGGGGGCAGGTGATGTTCGTAGGATCCTGACCAGGGTAGTGCCAGGGTAGGAGGTATTGCTGCCTTGGGGCACAGGTGGCCAAGGTATTCCTGCCTTGGGGCACAGGTGGCCAAGGTATTCCTGCCTTGGGGCACAGGTGGCCAAGGTATTCCTGCCTTGGGGCACAGGTGGCCAAGGTATTGCTGCCTTGGGGCACAGGTGGCCAAGGTATTGCTGCCTTGGGGCACAGGTGGCCAAGGTATTGCTGCCTTGGGGCACAGGTGGCCAAGGTATTCCTGCCTTGGGGCACAGGTGGCCAAGGTATTGCTGCCTTGGGGCACAGGCTGCCAAGGTGTCGCTCCCTTACAGCCCAGGTGGATGCTGCCTAGGCAGAGTGCCCCCGAAGCGGTGTGTAAGCAAGCTTGTAAGGTATGGGTGGGCATGCCCTCTAGAGGGTGGGCATGGCCTCTAGAGCTAATGCGTTTCCTTCACCAGGCGAAGTCGTGCAGAGCCCTTGCCTACTGGTACAAAATCTGTTCACTTTACACACACACCTCCCGAGTGGATCTGAACGTCTGTCATCCTTGGATCCAAACACCTGTCATCCTTGAATTTAAACACCTGTCATCCTTGGATATAAACATCATTCAGCCTTGGATCTAAACATCTGTCATCCTTGGATCTGAGCACCTGTCATCCTTGGATCCAAACACCTGACATGCTTGGATCTAAACATCTGTCATCCTTGAATTTAAACACCTGTCATCCTTGGATCTAAACACCTGTCATCCTTGGATCCAAACACCTGACACGCTTGGATCTAAACGTCTGTCATTCTTGGATCCAAACGTCTGTCATCCTGGGATCCAACGCTCTTCCCCTCTGTGCTCAGCCCTGCCGTGCTTTGTCCCCATGCTCTGAACCCTTATCTCCCGCAGCTCCGTCGGCTCGGAGTTCGTCGAGATGTATGCCGGCGTCGCCGCCGCCCGCGTGAACAACCTGTTCATGATGGCGCGCAAGCGCTCGCCCGCCATTATCTTCATCGATGAGATTGATGCCATCGGACGCGCGCGCAGCGCCCTCGGAGGCGACCCCGGCAGCATGGAGCGAGAGAGCGCGCTGTTGGCCATGCTGGTGCAGATGGACGGCATTCACGGCAAGCTGGAGTCGGTGAGGGGGGGGGGGAGGTCCGGGAGGGATGAGCGGTGCCACATAGAGCAAGGAAGCGCTTTGCTGGCAATGCGGGTGCAGATGGACTGTATACACGGTAAGCTGGAGCAGGTGCTGGGGGGGAGGGGAGAGGGCGGTTGAGGAGGACAGTGAGGTGAGGGAAGGAGTGGGACGGGAGGTTGGGGGAGAGTGGGACGGGGAGGAGGGAAAGGTCTGGCAGGGCGTGGGGGAGGGATTGGTGGCAGCACATGGATCTGGAGAGCATGCTGCTATTTGAGCTGGTGCGGAGGAATGGTATCCACGGTAGGCTGGAGTCGGAGAGAAAGGGAGTGTGAGAGAAGGAGAGAGGGGGACGGCAGGCTGGAGTAGGAGAGAAAGAGAGAGGGAGAGAAGGAGAGAAGGAGAGAGGGGGGCGGAAGGGAGAAAGGTGAGGGGGAGATGGAGGGATGGGGGTCGAAAAGTAGAGGGCAGGCATTGCACAAGGCGCACACCAAGACACTTTTAGTGGCTCTTGGATGATTCATTTTTACACTCTCTGCATCGAGGCCGCTCCATTCTGATGGTCGCCTGTTCTCAACAGCGCCCTCCATTCCGCATGCTATTCCGCTACACTTCCTCCCATTTCCTGGCGCCTGAGTGCCCACAGCATCATGTCCTGCCAGCCGCCTGAACCCCTGCAGCCGCCTAAACCCCCTTCTGCTGCTTGGCCTCTCCCTGCCAGGTGCTCACCATTGGAGCCACCAACCTGGCTCAGGACCTGGACCAGGCCCTCCTGCGCCCGGGCAGGTTCGAGGCCGTGTTTGAGATCCCGTCGCCGGGTGAGAGCCAGGGTTCGTTTCAGTGCACTAGTGGAGGGGTTTAGGGTTTATAAACCCTTGCCCTTATCTACAAGTACAATTCAACCCTGCACTCTGTGATGCCTAATCCCCCTCTCCTCTCCTCCTTTCCTGGTGTCAGACCCTGTTGTGCGTATGGAGATCCTGAGGTACCACAGCAAGAACCATTCAACCCCAGACTCCCCTAAACCCCAAGCACTAAACCCTACACCCTGTGATGCCTAACCCCCCTCCCCTCTCCTCCTCTCCTGGTGTCAGACCCTGTTGTGCGTATGGAGATCCTGAGGTACCACAGCAAGAACCATTCAACCCCAGACTCCCCTAAACCCCAAGCACTAAACCCTACACCCTGTGATGCCTAATCCCCTCCCCTCTCCTCCTCTCCTGGTGTCAGGCCCTGTTGCGCGTATGGAGATCCTGCGGTACCACAGCAAGAACAAGCCGCTGGAGAATGAGGCCATTCTGTCCAGCGTTGCAGAGGTCACACAAGTGAGAGACTTCCCACTCTTGTAAAGAAGAGGCCCAACATCTGCCTGAGGTTCAGAACTTCCGAACGTTTGGCCGCATGCACACACGAATGTTTTTCATTTCCCCATATCGTAGGTTATTTTATTCATGATTCGCTTTAATTTTCTGCTCACTCACCCACCCACCCCCTCTCACACACAAACACACACACACACACACACACCTGGCTCATTCCCCGTTCTCCCCCCGCAGGGCTGGTCTGCTGCGTCCCTTGCCAACCTCATGAACGAGTCAGCCATCCTGACCGTGCGCCGCAACGTGGAGAAGATCTCGCTGCCCATGGTTCTGGAGCTGGTGGAGGGCATCAACTGGGGCACGCCCTCAGGGAAGATCCCCGAGTCAGAGGCGAAGAACAGGTGTGAGGGGCACCTGGGTTAAGGGTTTAGGGTGTAGGCACTAGGTGAGAGGACAAGGGCACCTGGGGATGACTACGGCACCCGTTGAAGCTGCCGCACTTTGCTGAGGGCTGATGTGCAAGGGGTTTGCAGCTTATGGTAAACCCCACTTTGTAAGCTCCAGCTCAAGAATGTGCTGGCAGGTTGCTCACCTGCCCTTTGAGGGGATCTGGACCCTGGATTTGCCTGGATCCAATGGCCTTGTGGACCTGGATCTGCCTAGATCCAATGGCCTTGCGACCCTGGTTCTGCCAAGATCCAATGCCATTTTAACCCTGGATCTGCCTGGATCCAAAAACCATGTGACATTGATTTTACCTGGATTGAATGGTCTTGTGACCCTGGATCTAACTGGATCCAAGGATCCGAGATCTGCCTGGTGGATCAGGCTGGTCCTGGTGACTGCAGCCTCTGCAGCAGAGCCGGGGATCTACCTGAATCCAATGACCTGGATCCGCCAGGAACTAAAACCCCGTGATCTGCCTGGATCCAACAACCTAGATCCGCCAGGATCTAAAAACCCGTGATCTGCCTGGATCAGGCTGGCCATCGTGACGGCTGCCAAGGCGGTGGCTTTTGCGGTGACGCCCGGGATGGAGCGGATCAAGTTTGCGACGCTGTGGAGTCAGCGGAGGGGCCTCGGGCCTTACGTGGAGTTTGTGCGCAGGTGTGACGGGGAGCAGGGCGTGCGGGCGTCAATAGCGCGTAATATTGCACGCATTTGGCATAGCCTGGGCTGCAGTGCCTGCTGTTGTGTGACGGGGAGCAGGGCGGGCGGGCGGGCGATAGGAGTGCGGGGGCACGAAGAGTTGCCCCTTTTGCGGGCGGGCAGGCGGGCGTTAAGAGTGCGTTATATTGCACGGCGTTGGCATAGCCTGGGCTGCAGTGTCTGCTGTTGTGTGCTTGCTGGCCTGGACCTAGCCTGGACTGCAGTGTCAGCTGTTGTGTTAATGTGTTTTATCTGGCTGTTGTCTTGTGCTGTGAGGGGGGCCCTGCGCCTGAGCTGCCATCGCTCATTGCGTCCTACTGGAGGGCGTTTGCTTACGCCGCCGCTCGCACTTCCTTGCCCGAGTGGATTGGAAGGACCCTATCGGCAGTGTTGTCTGTCCTAGCAGGTGCAGCAGGCAGTGTATGAACCCTCCATAAGGACCTGTCAGCAGGGGGCCTGCCGCAACTGATGCCTACCAGCAGCAAACTTGCCCCCATTTGAAGTGTGCCACCACTAGTGAATAGTTCATGTTAGCTTGCTATCTAGCTTTCTAGCTGCTAGCTAATCAACTTGCTACTACCTAATTAAGTAACAAGCTAGCTGATTCAAGCACATCATGTTGCTGTCTCCCTTGTAGCGAGGAGTCCCTGGACCCTGACATACACCCAGAGATGATGGAGATTCTCGACTGGAAGACCAACTTCAAGGTGAAGCTCATAGGGGCATAGAGGTTCCCCATTTGCACCATCAAGGTGAAGCTAATATAATGATATACGGGCCTAGTGGCTCCACTCCAGATGCCCCCCCCACCTTGCACCATCAAGGCCAAGCACGCATATTGACTGAAGGGCCCAGGGGCCCCACTCCAGATTCCTGTCTTGCACCATCAAGGCCAAGCACGTAAGGCTATTAAGGTCCCCCCTTGCACCATCAAGGCGAAGCTTATAGGGGCCCATAGGCTCCACTCCAGATCCCTGCTTCTGCCATTTGCCTTGCCCTCGCCCCCTCATAGACCAACGTCGCCACTACTGAAGAGCAGCGCTTGGACGAGTTCCTTAACCCCCTTCACCCTCGCCCTCTGCCATTTGCCTCGCCCCCGTCCCCTTAATAGACCAATGCCGCATTATTGTGGACCGGCACCCGGGCGAGTTCCTAACCCCCTTAACCCTCCCCTGTCCCCTTCATAGACCAACGCCGCTATCATTGGAAACCGGCGCCCCCGAAACACCTTACCCCCGAAACCCGAAACCCCTTCACCCTTCACCCTGAACTCTCCTCCATCCCCCATCCCCTCGACTAGACGAATGCGGCCACTATTGGGGACAGGCGTCTGGGCGAGTTTGGTCACCTCGCGTCCATGCTCCTCCCACTGTACTCCCCCCGCGCCGCCGAGATTTCGTTCTTCGGGAAGGACGGCGTCTCTCTGGCCACGGCGGCGCCCATTGCAGACTGCTTCCAGATTGCGTGAGTGTGTGGAATGTGTGGGGGCGGGGAGGTGGTGGGAAACGAATCCCCCTGTAGCGTGAGTGTGGGAGGAAAGGAGTTGGTGGCAGACCATTACCCCCCTGAGCATGCAGGGCGGCAGGCACTGTTCAGTGATAGGGTTTTAGGGTTTAAGGTGTTCAATAGCAAACCCCAGGGGGCCTGAGATGCAGCCAGGCAACAGGGAGAGGTCCATGGGTGGTTTGGGGTGTAGGTTTAGGGTGTATACACTAAACATTCACCGTATTTTGACCTGTTGCACATATTTAAGTGCTTCTATTCCCACCCCTGGTCCTCTCTCCTAGTGCCTCCCCTCCTGCCCCTCCCCTCCCCTCCCCCCCTTACCTCTCCCCTGTCCCCTTCCCCCCTTGTCTCTCTCCTGAGTCCCGCCCTCCTCCCCTCCTTGCCTCTCCCCTGGGCTCCCCCCCCTCCCCTTACCTCCCACCACCTCCACCCCCTTTCCTTTTCTCCTAGTCAGCCTCTCCTCCCCGTTCACCTTCTCCTCATTGCCTTCCCCCTCCCCCCTCCTCCCCACTGCCCAGTAACTCTCCCCATCGCCTCCCCCCTTCCACCTCCTCCCCATTGCCTATGAACCCCCCCTCTCCCCCCTAGCTCCCCACTGCCTAATAAACCCCTCCCCCCTCCACCCTGGCATCAGGTACCACTGTGTGCGCAACTCCCGCATGCACCCGCGCTTCCGCACCTTGCCCGCGCTGCACACCTTCATGGCTCTGGGAGAGGACATACTGGGGCGCAACCAGGTGGACCCGCTGGCAGTGGGACTGGCAGAGGAGCTGGGGTGAGACAACAGAAGCTACCTGGGGTGGTCAAGGGGTTAGGACTTGGGGTTTATCAAACCCAGGTGGACCCGCTGGCAGTGGGACTGGCAGAGGAGCTGGGGTGAGACAACAGAAGCTACCTGGGGTGGTCAAGGGGTTAGGACTTGGGGTTTATCAAACCCAGGTGGACCCGCTGGCAGTGGGACTGGCAGAGGAGCTGGGGTGAGACAACAGAAGCTACCTGGGGTGGTCAAGGGGTTAGGACTTGGGGTTTATCAAACCCAGGTGGACCCGCTGGCAGTGAAACTTGGAGGATGAGCTGGGATGAGACAATAGCAGTGACCTGGAGAGGAAGGGGGGGGGCCGGGAAGAAACAGGTGATTTTTATGCTGCTTGGAGGACCTCTCCGGTTGGGCTCTGAAGCAACCTGATGAGCTGCCACTCACTCAGGCAAGGGATTAGGGTTTGGGATTACACTTGTTGTTGCCGTATGAATGCAGTAGGTCTGCCGCCAGCTCCCTGACTGCTGAACGCTTTTATGGGAATTCCTTCCAATGCTGCTGGCCCCTCTCTCCCGCTGCTGAACGCGATTCTGGGGATCCTCTCCTGCTTCTGTTGCTGCTGCTGGCCCCCTCCCCCCGCACTCCCTCTAGTACCTCACCAAGCAGCCCCCTCTCCAACCCGCACACCCTCAAGTACCTCACTCAGCCCCCTCCACCCCCGCACGGCCTCACCCAGCACCCCCTTCACCACCCGCGCCCCCTCAAGTACCTCACTCATTACCCCCTCCACCCCTCCACCCCCCAGGTACCACAAGCTGACTCTGACGCTGCTCAAGGCGTCTTGGCGCCGCTCGCAGAAGCTCATTGCCGAGCATCGCACTGCGATTGTCAAAGTAGCAGAGGCCATGATGGCCGCTGAGGATGAGCGGATCAGCGGTGCGTGTGTACCTTTAATTAGGGTTTGGGGTTTATGAGGATGAGCGGATCAGCGGTGAGCGACTGCGTTGATTAGGTTGAAAGGTTTAGGAGGATGAGCAGATCAGCGGTGCGTGTCTGCCTTGATTAGGGTTCAGGGTTTAGGAGGAATGGAGGATGAGCAGATCAGCAGTGCGCGTCTGCCTTGATCGGGGTTCAGGGTTTGAACCACTCTCTATTAAATTGCTGCACCAGGCCACCTGGGCTCAGGCTGTGATGTAGCTGAATTGTAGCTGAACCACCCTTCATTGAATATCGCCCGGCTCTGATGCAGGGGACGACCTGGTGAAGATCATAGAGTCCACGCCGTTGGATGACTCTTCGGACATCCAGATCGATTCGGACTTCATGCCCATCCTGAGGGAGGTGAGTGGGCTTGGCTTGGGCGGATGTGTTTGGGAGGAACGGGACAAGGGTGGAGGTCTATGTGCAGGGCAGGGGCAGACGCGGGTGGGCAGATGTGTTTGGGAGGAGCAGGACGAGGGCGGAGGTCCATGTGCGGGTCGGGGGCGGACGCGCGTGGGCGGATGTGTTTGGGAGGAGCGGGACGAGGGCGGAGGTCCATGTGCGGGGCGGGGGCGGACGCGCGTGGGCGGATGTGTTCGGGAGGAGCGGGACGAGGGCGGAGGTCCATGTGCGGGGCAGGGGCGGACACGCGTGGGCGGATGTGTTTGGGAGGAACGGGACAAGGGCGGAGGTCCATGTGCGGGGCGGGGGCGGACACGCGTGGGCGGATGTGTTTGGGAGGAACGGGACGAGGGCGGAGGTCCATGTGCGGGGCGGGGGCGAACGCGCGTGGGCGGGGCGGGGCGGGCAGCCCAGGAGGAGGGACAGGGACAGGTCGGTGTGGGGGCTGTCGAGCGTGTGCAGGGGCGTGGGCGAGGCAGGGCGGCGTGGGGCGAGAGCGGGGTGGGGCGGGGCGGGAGCGGGATGGGGCGGGGGTGGACGTGGACGTGGATGGGCAGGGCGGGGGCGAAGGTGCTGCTGCTTTGTGCATGTGTTCACAATGCATGTTGTTCATGCCCCCATCCTCCAGGGATTGTATGGGCAGGTAGGAGGGTCGGATGGCCCCTTTGGAACTGTGACGATGGCCTTTCTTCCAGGAACACGTTCATGTGCAGAAGTTGCCGTCCCTGTCCAGGGTACCGTTCACAGAGTCAGATGATGCTCAGTGCATTCACCGGTTTTAGTCACCAGTCAAGTCACCCGTCTAGTCATCAGTGTAGCCACCGGTTGGATCATGCCATCACTTTATCATCAGTTCGATCGTGCTTATGCTATTTCATCCACACAATTCGCATGTTTAGCGAGAGAGTTGCGCTGTGATGCTCTTACACCCTTATCTACCTCGAACTGCGGTTATGAGATGAAACATCGTAACCTGAGCGTTTTTTTCTCTTGACAAGAGCCCCATGCAGACCTGACGAACGCATGCAGCCATGCCCCATGCTATCATACACACAATCCGCATGTTGAGCGAGAGAGTTGCGCTGTGATGCTCTTACACCCTTATCTACCTCGAACTGCGGTTTTGAGATGAAACATCGTAACCTGAGCGTTTTTTTCTCTTGACAAGAGCCCCATGCAGACCTGACGAACGCATGCAGCCATGCCCCATGCTATCATACACACAATCCTTATGTTGAGCGAGAGAGTTGCGCTGTGATGCTCTTACACCCTTATCTACCTCGAACTGCGGTTTTGAGATGAAACATCGTAACCTGAGCGTTTTTTCTCTTGACAAGAGCCCCATGCAGACCTGACGAACGCATGCAGCCATGCCCCATGCTATCATACACACAATCCTTATGTTGAGCGAGAAAGTTGCGCTGTGATGCTCTTACACCCTTATCGACCTCGAACTGCGGTTGTGAGATGAAACTATGTAACCTGAGCGTTTTTTTCTCTAGACACTAGGTCCATGCAGACCTCACAAACGCATGCAGCCATGCCCCATGCTATCATACACACAATCCTTATGTTGAGCGAGAGAGTTGCGCTGTGATGCTCTTACACCCTTATCTACCTCGAACTGCGGTTGTGAGATGAAACATCGTAACCTGAGCGCTATCCGTACATCAAATCATCCACTAAAACCTGTATGGTATACCTGATGTGCGTCTTGACCAGTGCTGTGCATTTGCGCCGCAATTCAGAAAACGTGTCAGTAATTCCGGTCCCTTTCTGGTAAAAGTAACTGAATTTGCCTTGAATTTACGGTGGCTGAAATTCATCTACGTAATTCAGCCACTGTTAGGGCTGTAATCGGCACAGCACTGGTCTTGACACTCGCTTGTGCGCTTCAGATTCCAATCATACATTCATACATATATCAGATATGGCACGAGCAGCCTCGCACATTGGCCGCTTCCATGTCGGGCATGCAAGCCCGCCTGGGATCTGTAAATTCTGCACCCTTGCTGTGTTGGGTTGGCATCCACCACTGCTGTGCACCATCACGGCTCCTGCGGCCAGAGAGGGAAAGGCCTGGTGCAGAAATCTAGCCATGCTGCTTGGTCCACAGGCCGCAGGCCCATCAAGACCAGATGGTATGGGACCCTAAAAAAGTCTTCCACGGCGTGGAGGGACCCCAAAAATACCCTCCACTTTGTAAAGGAAAATATTTTTGGTAACCCCACGAATTAAATTTGGGTCCCAGACGCACCACGTCTTAAAAGAGTAGGTGAAGAAGCGTGGCCCTTCGAATTAAATTTGGAGGTAGAAGCGTGGCGCGCTTCTACCTCCAAATTTAATTTGAAGGGTTACCCGGGGTCTACTCTGCTGCACCAAAGGTGGAGTGACCCCGGGATGCTTTGTTCCCCCAAAGGGAGGCTCCGCTTACTCTTTAAAGACGTGCACCGTTCAGGGACCCAAATTTAATTCTTGGGGCCATTTTTAGTAACGCCCTACGCCTCAAAAAGGAGACGGGCTGCTTGAAAAAAGGGGCCAGTTTCGGGCACCTTCGGTGGAGGGGCCGCGGCGTAACCTTCTCGAGCTCTGCTTTGCACTTTAGAGAATCCTCGGTATAGTTCAGGTGCCCTGAGGGCACTCAAGCAGAGCTATACCGATGATTCTCTGAAGTGCGAAGCAGCCCGCCCGGACAATCAGCGTAGCTTATTGTCCGTGGCGGCTCCCGCCGCGCGCTTTAGAGAATCATCGGGATTGCTCAGGTGCCCTGAGGGCACTCAAGCAGAGCTATACCGATGATTCTCTAAAGTGCGAAGCAGCCCGCCCGGACAATCAGCGTAGCTTATTGTCCGTGGCGGATCCCGCCGCGCGCTTTAGAGAATCATCGGGATTGCTCAGGTGCCCTGAGGGCACTCAAGCAGAGCTATACCGATGATTCTCTAAAGCGCGGTGCGTCGCAATTTGGGTACCAGACGGTAATTGCACAAAAAGCCGCAAGGCGGGATCCGCCACGGACAATTAGCTACGCTGATTGTCCGTGGCGGATCCCGCCTTGCGGCTTTGTGCCTCTACCGTCTGGTACACAAATTGACCTCTTGGAGGCAGGGGGGGAAAAAGCAAGGCGGGATCTGCCACGGACAATTAGCTACGCTGATTGTCCGGGCGGGCCGCCTTCGCGTCTTTAGAGAATTGGAGAGGCAAAGGAGCCCTAAGAATTAAATTAGGGTAATGCGCTTCTCGTCTTTAGAGAATTGGAGGGACAAAGTGACCCCCTTTAGGAGACTCCTTTGTCCCACCAATTCTCTTAAGACGTATAGCGCTTCCGCGTCTTAAGAGAGACTGTGGGCCCCAAGAGGCCCGGTCCCCGTAGGTCCCCCAGTGGTTGAAGCCCGGCGGCCTGTCCGATGGTTCAATATCTGGCTGGTCTCTGCTGCTGCTGCGGAACCTGTGCCAGCCAAACCCGATCTTATCATGTGGTGTGCGTGGTGTGGAAAGGGAATTTTGTCATGTGTCCCTTGAGCAGGTATTGGGCAAGGTCCCCAACGTGATCTTGGAGTGTGTAGGGTTACGTGGTAGTAGACTCTAGACCCTTAACCCCTATCACGTGTGTCCCTTGAGCAGGTACTGGGCAAGGTCCCCAACGTGATCTTAGAGGGTGCTAAGGCGGCTGACCAGGACATGGAGAAGATGCAGGTGGGCGCTGACACGCCAGCCTCAGCGACTGCCGCAGCCGCCTCCTTCTCTCCAGCGCTGTCCGGGCGTGCGGGGACCGTGACCTTTGCCCGGCTGGCGGATCTGTCGCCGTCAGCAACGGCGGCCGCCGCCTCCTTCCCTCCTGACCTGCCCGGGCGTGCGGGGACTTTGTCCTTCGCCCGGCAGGCGCAGCTGCCGCCGTCAGCGACAGGTGGTGCCCCCTCCTCAGAGGGGCCGCTGCCTCCCATCAAGCTGGACGACGAGACGCTGCTGGCCGTGTCCCGCGCCATCATGGGGCGCCTGGACGTGGTGGACCTGGTCGGGCGCGCGACGGCCTTTGAGGCGGCTGAGCGGGTGAGAGCTGGAGGGGAGGGGCGTAAAACCCGTTGCTGACATTATCCTGACACCTCCTGTCTAAAACACGTTTTCACTGTGGGCTTGACAGTTGTGAACCCGGGAATCGCTGCTGAACTCAAGAAACCGTAAAAAATACACTAAGTAACTTCGAGCCCGAGTCCTAAAATGTTACGGCCAGGAGCCCGTCCGAGGGCAAAGGGCGCGTTCACAGTTTTTTTTTATGAAAGTGCGGATGCTGTCCGGCCCTGCGTGTGAATGATGGCTTGGATGTTGCCTGAGACTTTTACCGCCCGCATTGAATCACAGCTCTGCTCGCCTTATTTTGTTCCTCTCGTCCCCCACCCTTGATCCTGCCCGCCTGCCTGCCTGCGAGTAGGTCCGTGATGCCCTGCTGGATCCGTTGACGGTGGAGAGGCTCAAGGCGGTGCGCCGGTTTGTGGAGCAAGACAAGGGGGAGTTCCCGCCGGAGCCGCTGCAAGGGGAGGTGTCGGGACCCATATATGGAAAGGTGGGTGCCGGGCTGCAGGGCCTTGTAAGGGTAACATCCTTATTAAGGAGTAAATGATTGCTTACTCCTTACTTATGAGGTGGGTGCCGGGCTGCAGGGCCTTGTAAGGGTAAAATCCTTATTAAACCGTAAGTTCAATTATTCCTTACCCTTATAACTTATTAGGTGGGTGATGTGCTGCAATCCTTTTAAGGTTATCCTTATAAATGAGTCTGGTAAATTATTCTGAACTCCTGGTAAGGAGTTTTATTTGCAGGGTGCCGGGCCGCAACCCTTGTTGATGCTCCCTTTCACTGGGCAAGTGATGCACGCATTGGCGGTGGTCATCAGTATGGACAAAAATCTGCCCATTCATCAGTATGGACAAAAATCTGCCCAACCTAGTTACCAGGCCCCAAGGACCTTGGGAGACAACAGCAACTAAATTAGCGGCCACCTGTGACAGTAGCCATGTCTGCGTCCAGCCGGACCGCCGCCAGAATCTTGGCGTAAGGCGCAGATCCCAGGTGGAGCAGCAGCACGGCTGAAAAGCTTGTATCGATCCGCTTGGCGGGCTGACAAAAAGAGGCAATCTTGGCCGGGACGTCGTGAACCTTTGAACGTCTGCATCGCCTCGTTCTTGTCGTGTGCACCTGCTCGCGCCCGGTGAATGAAGCAATCAAGATATCATATTGAGTATATTTTAATTACTAGACCTGGATCCTAAATGTTTTGCTTGCGTGTGAAGCCGAAAAATAAGGGTTCAGGGCCTTAACCCTAAACCCTAAGCAAGGCTTGCTCGTGGAGCCAAAAAATGTGGGGCGTGGAGTGATTGGGCCCTTGCGTTTGTTGTCCTTGTAGCTGAACGGCAGCCTGGAGTATTGGAAGCGGCGGCATTTCAGCACCATCTCCTGGTCAGCTGTGGAGATGTTGTACAGCGACAGGCAGCTCAAGTGGTTCAAGGAGGACATGGACGTGCCCAGGTGGGGTTCAGGGTATAGGGTTTAGTGTTGCAAAGAGGACTTGGATGTGCCCAGGTGGGGTTCAGGGTATAGGGTTTAGTGTTTAAAGGAGGACTTGGATGTGCCCAGGTGGGGTTCAGGGTATAGGGTGTAGTGTTTCAAAAAGGACTTGGATGTGCCCAGGTGGGGTTCAGGGTATAGGGTTTAGTGTGTCAAAGAGGACTTGGATGTGCCCAGGTGGGGTTCAGGGTGTAGGGTTTAGTGTTTAAAGGAGGACTTGGATGTGCCCAGGTGGGGTTCAAGGTGTAGGGTTAAGTGTTCCAAAGAGGACATGGATGTGCCCAGGTGGGGTTCAGGGTGTAGGGTTTAGTGTTTCAAAGAGGACATAGATGTGCCCAGGTGGGGTTCAGGGTGTAGGGTTTAGTGTTTTAAAGAGGACATGGATGTGCCCAGTTGGGGTTCAGGGTAAAGGGTTTAGTGTTTCAAAGAGGACTTGCCCAGGTGGGGTTTGGGTATAGGGTTCAGTGGTTCAAGGAGGACATGGACTTGCCTAGTTGGGGTGTAGGGTTCAGTGGTCCAAAGAGGACGTGGATGTGCCCAGGTGGAGTTCAGGGTTAAGTGTTTCAAGGGTTAAGGGTGTAGGTTTAGTGGACCAAATGGACATGGATGTGCCCAGGTGGGGAGGGCAATGGCAGCTGCGGGCCCTGGACAGAAGAAAGCAGGTGGCAGCCGTATTGTCGGGATTTATGTCGAGTGGAAATGTGTCCATCTGCTTGGCTTGTTGCTGACATGGTTGGATGTTTGCTGCTTCTTTCAGGTATGAGGATACCACGCTGGGCATGAAGGAGATTGCTGACAAGGCGGCCTTGGAGCAGCCTGAGAAGGGGACCAGCGACTCGTCCTAAAGCTGGCACACCAACTCTTTACTGACATGCTCACAATTTCGTCAAGTCTGTAGAGGGCATGTTGAAGGGAGAGATGGCGTCAGTTTCGGGGCGTGTGGGTTTCAATTTCATGTTCGAGCTGAGGTGTGGAAATTGGGGAAATATGTTATGGTAGCCGGAACTGTGTTTTGCTTTGAAGTAAAAGAGTCAATGACATTGCACCTCTGGGCCATACTGCAAAGGCTCGGCCGCATGAACGCCCGGCTTCCTGGTCGGAAGGAAACGAAACGGAAGGCTAGGGAGAAAGGAAAGAAACTGAGGGGGAAATATAGGGGAAATACCATCCCATGAAGTGAAGGAAGTCCAACGAAACCCCAGCCCTTCTAGATCTTAGCCCTCTAAAAGAGGAAGCAAACAAACATACCGGACAGAGGGTCAGGAAAACCCCAAAAGAGGAAACAAGGTAAAGGGACACACAAATGGCTGGGGGAAGAGAAAAAAACAGTAAGAGGAAAGGAAGCCGCAATGAAAGCTGCCACCTCCTGACCTCGTCCACAAAAGTTAGAGCATCCCACCCTAGCCTGCCTATTACAAAGCATGAAAGTCTGTAGCACAGTATGGGAGGCCTGCCCACCCCACTCCCGAAGGTGATATCGCACGCTGGGGCATCGGAAGCAAGCATGGAATGCACCCTCCACATGCTGACCGTCTCCCCTAGCCCAACATCGCCGACAGCAGCGTGTGTCACACAGTTGACCGCTGGTTCGAACGGGACAGTTGGGCGCCCATGCGGCCGAGCCTTTTTGAGCAGGGCCCAGAGGTGTCATGTCATTGACACAGTTGACCGCTGCGCTCCCCTAGTGTCGGCCGTGCTGATTGTGCAGAGCCACAGCCGTAGGTTTGTGCACACACAAGCACACTCCCTCTTGCTGGTGCGGCTCCTTGCCTGTGCCGAAGCGCCCGCCGTAGGCTGAAACCAAGCGCGGTAGGTGGCTGCAGACCCATGTTCCATGGCTGGGTATCTGGGATCCACCACCTAGGCCGGTTTTCTGCAGCTGCTCCCTCTCGTAGGCTTTGTCCACTAGCGCCATGACCTCTGTTACGGGAAGAGGCTGCAGAGCAGTCGCTGTCTGACTTAGTTTTGGGACGGCACTCCTCGCTCCAGGTCCTCCCAGGCACTAAGTAATTCCCTACACCAGCTGCGCCCTTCCATGCTCTGTGTGACAGCGAGTTGCATGTCGGCCGCCATGGCAGCTGCCACGAGTGGGCTGTCTACCTGTGCTGCTGGTGTTACTGCTGCGTTGTAGAAGCGGAGTACGTGCTGCCACCGACCTCGTTGTCACGGGTGGATCTGCAGCTACCTTATGACCCCCAGCGGGCGGCAGACGCAGGTAGCCCCACAGCCTGGCGCAGATGCTAAAGCCAGCTAGACTGCATCCCGCTCCTCAGGCAACGCCGCGGATTGAGGTGATCAGTGGCCCACACCACATCACCGTAGTTGGCCGCAGGCACAGCATAGACTGACGCCAACCGGATGCGTGTAGGCAGATGATGCCTCAGATGCACCTTGGCAGTCATGCGGTGGACACGGTGCAACGTGGAAGCCAGAGTTGCCTCTTCACCTTGCAATCTTGCATGGCCTTCTGCATGCTGCCACTCTCGTGCAGAATGATGCCCAAGAATCTGAATTATTGGACACGTTACAGCACTGTCCTATCTGGGCCGTACACGCACGCATGGGCTGGAGGCCTGTGCTGCGTTGCTAAGCGGCTGCCGAACTCCAATATCTCTTTGTTACTGACATTGACCTGGAGCTGTTTTAAATGTCACATTATCATGCAGGGCATCGAGCATGCCTTAAGTAAGCTTCAACATATCTATTTTTAAAGTTTTAACATTTTTTGCGAAACTGGATTTCCTTGCAGCCCTCTGATAAGAGAACTAGAGTTGCCGGAACGCAGTCAGCATGGCAATTGGCACAAGGCTGAAGAAGGCAAGAAGCGTCATTGGAATTACCGCCCTCCTAACTGCTATAACAGCAAGTCTACGAAGTACAGTTGGGTTCATTAGCCTGGGTCTTTCCGCTATCTGAATCACAGTCCAGCACAGCCCCCTCCCTTAAGCCACTACTGCCCAGATTATGGTCCTTCAGCTGTAATACAGCTCCATCTCGGCCTTCAGCCGGAGAGGCTTGGCGCAGCAATCCGTGGTGTTAAGCCCTGCGACCGCAAGCCGGTCCAGGTGTGATCGAAATCGGCCCAGTGGTGACAGCCCTACAGCCTCTGATTGAGCCCAGCAGCCTCTAATTGTAGTGCGATGCGCACTAACCTCAACCCGGTCCTCCACATATGAACGGGAGCACAACCCCCTATGCATGGAGTCCCATAGGAGGGTGGCATGGCTGCACCATGGCCCAGGCTGTGCATGGTAGCTGGAATTGAGCTTAGTCATTTCCTACCAGCCTAACGCGGCCGAGTGTTCACCAGAGCTCAAAGGGTAGGCACTGTTCTAAACATACCTGGATCAATCAACTAACAACGCACGCAAGCTGACATCAAGCCGACTCGGCACCAGCCAAGCCACCAGGGCTCAGAAGGTATACCCTGTTCTTAACGTCTGACATTTCATACTCACTGATCTTATATCCACAGGGCACAGTACCTTAACCCTTATAGAGCACAGTACCTTAACCCTTATAGGGCACAGTACCTTTACCCTTATAGGGCACAGTACCTTAACCCTTATAGGGCACAGTACCTTCACCCTTATAGGGCACAGTACCTTCACCCTTATAGGGCACAGTACCTTCACCCTTATAGGGCACAGTACCTTCACCCTTATAGGGCACAGTACCTTCACCCTTATAGGGCACAGTACCTTAACCCTTATAGGGCACAGTACCTTTACCCTTATAGGGCACAGTACCTTAACCCTTACAGGGCACAGTACCTTCACCCTTATAGGGCACAGTACCTTAACCCTTATAGGGCACAGTACCTTAACCCTTACAGGGCACAGTACCTTCACCCTTATAGGGCACAGTACCTTCACCCTTATAGGGTACAGTACCTTAACTCTTGAAGAGGGCACCAAAAATCAAGTTGGGAGAAAGAAACATGCGTCTCCTGCCGGCCCTTAACTAAACTAGAATAGTGACATCCAAAATCCAGTAGCACTGCGCCCTACTTTGAGATATCAAGCAGTACAAGGAGTTACAGAACAAAAAGTTATACATGCAGAGCAGTTGCCAGTCTCAAAGCGGCAGTACACCGGTACACCTAGCAAATTATCCCATAATAAGATAGAATTTATTAACATACAGGTGCACCGCCCTGAAGCTATCAAATCATGACAACTGAATGCCGAACAGATAACTGTTTGAGCCAAGCATTGTCAGGAGCTATCCACCAGAGAATCTCTGGACTCCAAGCATCAGTTCGAAATGTAATGCACACATCGAAATGGAATCGACAGATCAAAATGGAATCTACACATCAGTTTGAAATATAAAAGAACACCGGGTAGCCTAGTTGGTGGGCATGCCTGCACACGTTGAAATTTGGATATTTTTGTCGGCGTATGAATGCCCAGATGAATACATGTCCAATCCAGCGTTCACCATGTCTCTACTTAAGACTGCAGTAGAAGCACATGTGCCATTATCTAGATGTAATGTAACTACCTATATTGCGCACTTGCCCAATCTTCCCAGAACCTCAAATTTCAGGCGCAACAAAAATACAAAACTACTGGGTGCCGTATCTTAACGGCAAAACGATCCAACCATGCACCATCCCATGCATCTTCTCCAGGAGTTGCTTGCTCCACACACACGTGTACGGGCACTCAAGCCAACAGCCCCGAATCCTTCTGGGAGGTTCCGAGCCGCACCTCCTCCACGAGCGCCGACAGCGAATTGTGGGATGCCGCGTTGGACATGCACGACGCCCCCTTGAGCAACCCAGCCCCCCCCGGGCTGCCCGCAGCTGACGACAGCCCAGCCCCGAGGCCCCTCAGAGTCGGGCTGCCCATAGACCAGGTCGGGGAGCCCATAGACGGCATGCCGCTGCCAGAGGTATAGTGGCCGCTCCTGCCGCTGCTGGGCCGGATGGCAATGGGCACGCCCGCGGCCTGAGAGATCTGAGCCTCCTGTGCCGCCGCTAGAACCTCGTGCAGGTCGATGTCCAAGGCATCCCTGGGCAGCACATACAGGTCAGGGGCCCAAGAGTGAAACAAAGCTTACAAACACCACCGTCTCTGGGCAGCACGTACAGGTCAGGGGCCTGGAAATGAAACAAGGACCTTGTAAACACCACCGTCTCTGGGCAACACATACAGGTCAGGGGCCTGGAAGTGAAACAAAGACCTTGCAAACACCACCGTCTCTGGGCAGCACGTACAGGTCAGGGGCCTGGAAGTGAAACAAGGACCTTGCAAACACCACCGTCTCTGGGCAACACATACAGGTCAGGGGCCTGGAAGTGAAACAAGGACCTTGTAAACACCACCGTCTCTGGGCAACACATACAGGTCAGGGGCCTGGAAGTGAAACAAAGACCTTGCAAACACCACCGTCTCTGGGCAGCACGTACAGGTCAGGGGCCCGGGAGTGAAACAAAGACCTTGTAAACACCACCGTCTTTGGGCAACACGCATAGGTCAGGGGCCCGGGAGTGAAACAAAGACCTTGCAAACACCACCGTCTCTGGGCAGCACGTACAGGTCAGGGGCCCGGGAGTGAAACAAAGACCTTGCAAACACCACCGTCTCAGGGCAGCACATACAGGTCAGGGGCCTGGAAGTGAAACAAAGACCTTGCAAACACCACCGTCTCTGGGCAACACATACAGGTCAGGGGCCTGGAAGTGAAACAAAGACCTTGTAAACACCACCGTCTTTGGGCAACACGCATAGGTCAGGGGCCCGGGAGTGAAACAAAGACCTTGCAAACACCACCGTCTCTGGGCAGCACGTACAGGTCAGGGGCCCGGGAGTGAAACAAAGACCTTGCAAACACCACCGTCTCAGGGCAGCACATACAGGTCAGGGGCCTGGAAGTGAAACAAAGACCTTGCAAACACCACCGTCTCTGGGCAGTACATACAGGTCAGGGGCCTGGAAGTGAAACAAAGACCTTGCAAACACCACCGTCTCTGGGGCCCAGTCTGCCCACGTGACTGGGCAACACGTGCAGGAAATGAAACAAAGACCTCGCAAACACCACCGTCTCTGCCCAGTCTGCCCTGTCTATGGGCAACACATGAGTGAAACAAACAAAGTGACCTTGCAAACTACTGTCTCTTGTCAGCACATGCAGAAAGTGAAACAAAGACCTTGCAAACACTACCGGCTCTGGGGCCCAGAGACAAAGCGCGTGCCCAGGCCTTTCTCTGACCCTGATCATCCTCATTTCATACTGACTTCGCCAGGATTGCGGATTGCTTCTCATACTTTACTTTGCCAGGATTGCTTCCCATGCTACACAAGCCCACCAGCTTTTAAAGCTACTGACCAGGGATAGACATGCCATCGGTTGGTCATGTCTTGCGCAAAGTAGTTGTGCGGGTACACCTCACTGGGCATGCTGACCTTCTCTCGCAGCTGCAGGACAAACAGGGGCATGGCAGGCGACGAGGTGAAAAACATTCGGGATGCCAGTTTTCATGCTTTCCCAACCCTTCGACGTTTTCCCACCCATTGACGAAACTTGAAACACGAGACGAGGGGAAGTAGGATGATTGTGAAAATAATAGAGTGGTGAAGCCAAAAGGTCAAAAGACAGCACACTTGAAGGTGGTATTGCTCCTAGCACCAATGGTCTGCCAGCAATGGGTATACCTTATTGTGCACGACGAAAACACCCAGTTTTGGCCGCTTCCACTCTCGCCCCTCGTGCGTTGCTTTCAAGGCTATCTCGTCAAAATATCTGGAGGGGCAGCGTTATTCGATTCTTCAAGTCTGAGTATCTAGAATGACAGCAATGCAAATTCAAAGGTCCAAGTATCTGGAGTGACAGTTTGATTTGAAGCACCCGGAGTGACAGTTTGATTTGAAGCACCCGGAGTGACAGTTTGATTTGGAGCACCCGGAGTGACAGTTTGATTTGAAGCACCCGGAGTGACAGTTTCATTTGAAGCACACAAAGTGACAGTTTCATTTGAAGCACCCGGAGTGATAGTTTGATTTGAAGCACCCAGAGTGACAATTAGATTTGAAGCACCCAGAGTGACAGTTTGATTTGATGCACCCGGAGTGACAGTTTGATTTGAAGCACCCGGAGTGACAGTTTAATTTGAAGTATCCCGAGTGACGGCATAGTTCAAGCCCAAAGGTAAATGCGCCTCCAGGTTCAGTACAATTCAAAATGAAGCTACCGCCCCCCCCCCCGTATTTGGAGTTTTAGCCACCAAGACGATAGGGGCCAAACCAGAGAGGGCCACCTGCCCTAGGCGGGTGACCAAAGCAGCAGTGGTTGGAAAGTCAGGCCCCCACAGACACAGGCCAGGACCATTCTTTTTAAAATCTCCATCTCCCCCCTCCTCACACACCTAAGCATCTCCTCCACCGCGTACGCCAGCGTCGTCCTGCTATCATCCACTTCATCCACTAGGAGGATGTTGTGGCCGCTGATATCGAAGTCTGGGCTGATCCACTGCGTACGCTGCACCTGCTTCTGCATCACATCGTCGTCGTCATACAGGACGAGGCCGACACATTGCGTTGGCAGGTTCTTGCCGCACTTGGCCTGGAACACGTGGCGGTGGAGGCATGGGGTCGGCAGATGTGAGTCGGCTTGTGATGGACGTGTTGCGACGACAGATTCTTGCATGACTGTGCCTAAGAACAAGCCGTGGGGCCCCACAAACAACGTGGGGCCTGAAACGGGAGACAGCATGATTTGGTCATAGGAGGAGGGCTGGAGCACCAAGCTGCGTTTGAAATTTGAAAATGAATGATGAATCAGCCAGGAACACAGATGTGTTCAATTCAGGCAGGTGATCCAGCAACCATGGATTGGGTGCCGTATCTTTGATTGACGTCACCGCCAAACTTGCGAACGACAGACGGGGTCAAAGGGTGACATGATGGACGACTGTGCACATGGTCATGGAGAAACGTCTTCAAAGCTCTGTAGCTTGGGATAGATCAGGCTGAGATTGTGAGATGGCATGCAGGGCATACCTTGATGCTCGTGCGCAGCATGCGAGAAGGCACCATGCCCCCTCCAGTGATGGCTACTAGCAAGGTCGGCCTGAACTCCGAGATGACTCGAGCTCCAGTCTGCAAAGGCGGGAGAAGTTCGAAAGTGTGGCCAGCCAGTGTGACGCAAAGTTTTGGCCACGAAAAAGCACGGTTGAGTGGACTGCCGCGACTCCATGGGACAGTTGGCCGCAGACAAGCTGCGTCTGCAGTTGGGACGTGAAGTTGCGACGGTACCTGCTGCACTGATTTTTGGATGGATGCCCAGGAGAAGTATCGCTTGCCGGTGCTGGCATCGTTAACGTCTGGCTGAGCCATTCCGAGGGTGAGGTAAACGCTGTCGGCTCGCTCCAATGTTAAGTAGGATCGGGTGCAAGAGGCAGATGTGCGTTCAATTGTGGAGCACTCAGACAGCAACCAGGATCTTATATAATAATTGGCAAATATGCCGCAATATATCCACTGTTTGAGTAACTTGCGGCGCCAGCTCATGTTTATGCAACACGTGTTACACGTCAGTGGGCCTGCCGCTTTTACCTGATTGGGTGTCATCGCTGCTAGGGGTCGCAGCTACTGGCCAGCTCCGACTAGTAAGCTCCAGTAGAAGAATGTGTGGCCTTGCCAGATCACTCTTTACACACCGAGATGCATGTTTCCTCGGATAGAGAACTGGCCACCTGCAGTCAGTATAGCCTGCGACTACTCAACCACTCAGACAAGGCTACACATGCCATCCAACCTGGCTGGCCTCTCACAAGGCGGGCCTGGACAAGCAGCATCTGCTGCGGTGAAGATGGCAGCACCAGTGCGCAAGCCCTCATGCGACATCCGTGAATACCGTCCGGTCCGGTGTGTGCATGAAACTTGCTGGGCTTCGGCGACACGATGCTTGCAGTGCAACCATGCGCTGGCCATGCAGGCCATGCGCCCTAGCCATGCACTCTCCATGCATGCCATGCGACCCCCCAGCCATGCGCTGGCCATGCATGCCATGCGCCCCCAGCCATGCGCTCGCATGCATGCAACCCCACCGCTGCTCGAGGCCACTTTCCTGCCTGAATAAGCAGTGAAGCATTCCTCCTGACCCTCCCATGCACCTCCCTTCACGCTGCCCATGCCCGCCCCCCCTCCCAGCCTGACCAACGGCCCCCGCCTGCTCCTGGTCTCTGACCCCGAGGCCGTGTTTGCCTCCGCATGCGTCAATGTCAGAGCCGGCTACTTCGACGACCCGCTGGAGGTGTGTGCAGAGATCCTTATAACCTGTGAATAATATGAACTGTCAATCTACATCCTTTTCGGCGTAACAGGTGAAAGACGCTATACAGTGTGCTGCCCCCCCCTTACCTCCGCATATCCCGTGCAAGATCACAATAAATCAATAAATAAATATATACGGTACACAAACACTAACAAGTGTGGATTGAGGAAGCCCCTCCTACTTGACCAAAGCATGGGACATGGCCACCAACATGATCACACTGATATGGATCACACTTTGCAACAATAACTGATATGGACCCTAGCTACTTGTGTGTTGTCCCCCCTCCCTCTCTGCATTTCTCATGCAAAGCAACATAGACACGGCCCTCTTTTACCCTGTGCTGCCCCCCTCTGCACATCTGATGCCTGCCTACATGGCTCTTCCATTATGGCGTCACACTCTATGGGCTAGGGACCTCCATCCAGGTTTGGGCAATTACGCCGCACAGCAGTCAACCTGTGAGGATTAAACGGGCCGGGCCCGCCTCCTGCAGCACTTCGTACACCTGGGTAGCACACACTACCCTCACCCTAAAGCCTGGCATGTACTCTACCACACACTCACTGTCCAGCTTCATGTCACTCCAGCCCTTCCCGCTCCACCTGTCGATAGGTACTGGGCCTGGCCCACCTCCTGCAGCACTCGATCAATCTGGGCAGCATGCCCTAAAATACACACTTTGTTCCGCTACCAATTATTCCAGCCTATCCCGCTGCCCCTCCCGCTGATAGGTCCCTGGCCTGGCCCACCTCTTGGAGCATTCTGTCCACCTGGGCAGCACACGCTACCCCGACCCTAAGGATTACAAAGCCTTCCTGTCGCAACACGGGGGGGCATCCAACGCGTCCACAAGTGAGTGCTGAAGGGCCAATCCAGTGTCGGGCCATGAGGGGGGGGGCTGCTCACCCTCAGATGATGTGGGGCCATGAGGGGGGGCTGCCCAATTGCCCACCTCAGGGTGATGTGGGGGAGGGGCGACTATAGTGCCCACACCCCGGGGCTGGGGGGGGGCTGGCAGGGCCAGCTTGAGCTGCGCTCAGGGCATTGGCCCCTCACCGATGACGTCCTGGAGAGGCCCAGGTTTCACATCCATTCACGTTACACAAGGCATGCCCCTTCCAAGGGGCATGCCTTGACATATTTATAATGTATTACACCTGGCATGCCCCTTCCAGATGCCGAATCTATTACACGAGGCATTCCCCTCCCTCCCCTCCCATCATAATGATATTATGCTGCTTCCACATTTACATGATTGCAAGCTTTCACTTCCGTTACGCAAGTATGGGCCTTGCCTTCGGGAAGGGAGCTAGGGGCACGATCATGTATGTGAAATCTTTTTACACTGCAAAAAGTGAAACATCCACTACACGAGGCGTGTACCGGTACCCCTGTCTCTCATCCCGAAGGCACGGTCCATACTTCCTTTTACATCCATGGCATGAGCGTGAGGTTCCACTTCCATAACAAGAGCTCAAGATTTCACATCCATTCTCCCCTCCCAAAGGCAGGGCCCATACTTCCTTCCACATATATAACATGAGTGTGCGGCTATCCATAACATGAGGCATGCCCCTACTTCCCCACACACAGGCATGGTCCACACTTCCTTCCACTTCAAGGTCCACCATCTCAACCTGGAGGTGAGCGACACACTTCACGGCAGGAGGGAGCTGGGGCCAAGGAACCCAAAACCCTTAACCCTCATGGCAGGAAAGAGCTGGGGCCAAGGAACCCTTAACCCTTAACCCTAAACCCTTAACCCTAAACCCTAACCCCTAAACCCTAACCCCTAAACCCCTACACCCTTAACCTTCTCGGTAGGAGGGAGCTGGGGCGAAGGGAACCACGGGGATCAACCATCTGTCCAAGACTGTGTGCTGGCGCTCGCCCTGCCTTTTTCTTCCACTCCTTCTCACTTTTCCCACACTGTCCATGCTGCCCACATTACCCATGTTGTCCACATTGACCACACTTTGCCTACACCTCCAACAACTGTCCACACTGTCCACACTGCCCAGGGTGCCCTGGATCGTTTGGGTCAATTCTTTACCAGCCCTCTACTCCAACGCGGCGCCATCCTGGATGAGGTGGACAACGTGCACGCAGAGTTCAGCCGCAACTGCAACTCAGATGCACGGAAGCTGCTGCAGGTGTGCTGAAGGGGAGAAGTGCAGACGCACGCAAGCTGCTACAAGTGAGCTGAGGGGGAGAGGATGCATCGGATTCCTAGATTAAGTGTGAGCTGAGGGGGAGCGAATAAATCGGATTCCTATACGTTTTATTCCAATAGAGTTGACCTCCAGAGCTCAAGTCGGATTTGAATTGCCCGCCATAGGTGTGAATGAATGCTGTCTTTCAATGCTGCCCCGGGGGACAAAATTGTGACTGGAAAGCTGGTGTTAGTTATCGGAAATCAGTGTTTCGGCGTAACCCACATATCCTCAAACAGCGTTTTATTAGGAGGGAGGGCAAATTACATCTCCAGTACATCTCCAGACTCCAGTACATCTCCAGTACATCTCCAGTACATCTCCAGTACATCTCCAGTACATCTCCAGTACATCTCCAGTACATCACGAGCTCCTGATTAGTGCCATACCACTGTGCTCGTTAGCCTCGTGCCCGACCGATCTGGTAAAAAAAGGACAAACTCGGCAAACAACATCACATGATTACATTTCAACGTCATCTTCACGCTGCGGTACATTCATCGTTGTGAAAGTTCACGGTAGACATCACTCTTTGTGAAGTACCTTTGACATATTTGCCTTTCTGTCCTACCAATGCCTTGTACAGTTGAAGCGCAGCTGCCTGGGCCCTCCTCTCTCCAAGTTCAGCACCGGCAACCGCGATACCCTCAGAGACCTGCCCATGCAGAGGGGCCTGCATGTGGAAGGGCTGTTGCAGCAGTACTGGGACAAACGCTATGTGGGAGGTGGGCTGGCCAGGAGAGAGGCTTGCCAAGATAGGGGCTTGCCTGTAGAGGGGCTTGCCTGTAGAGGGGCTTGCCTGTAGAGGGGCTTGCCTGTAGAGGGGCTTGCCTGTAGAAGGGCTTGCCTATACAGGGGCTTGCCTGTAGAGGGGCTTCACAGGAGAGGGGCTTGCCAGGAGAGGGGATTTCCAGGGGAGGGGCTTGTCTGGAGAGGGGCTTGCATGGAGAGGGGCTTGCCAGAAGAGGGGCTTGCCTGGATAGGGGCCTGCCAGGGAAGGGGCCTGCCAGGAGGGGCTTGCCACGACAGGGGATTTCCAGGAGAGGGGCTTGCCAGGGAATGGGCCTGCCAGGGAAGGGGTTTGATATGAGATGGGCTTGTTTGGAGATGGGTTGTTGCATACGCACCGGGTCAGGCGCTGTGCGGGATGTCAGCGGATGGGTAGGCGTCCAAAAGGGAGTGTGAGGGCTCACTGAACAACCCCCGAGAGTAAAAGAAACATTTCCCTTTCTGTCCCTTGACCGTGTCAGCTCAGTGTTGGACATCGGGCATCGGGTATCGTGGGGGCCAAACATTTGCCACTACAACTGTTGTAGGCTGCAGCAGCGATTAGCCGGCACGCCTTTTGACATCCCAAGAAAGAAAGAAAGAAAGCTACGCCTTATTAGGGCGTGGAGGTTAAGGAAACAGCGCAGCTTGGGGCTGTTGCCACTTCCGCGCCGTTACCATGAAAGAATTTTGACATCCCCCAATATACAGAATTCCGGACTGTGGCTGGACCATCATGGGAGCTCTTTAATTAAAACACAGCGGCAGGTTGCGGCAGCAAGTAGGCGGCACATTCCCTCATTTCCCTGCCGGCACACCCCGACCATCCCCTGCCCGCACACCCCAACCATCCCCTGCAGGCTCACTTGTTCAATCCCCTGCCGTGAATTGTAGTGGCAGTGCCTAAATTGCAAGCAAGTGCCTCCATGGCTGCCATAAAAGCTGCATCCGGCTTTTTGTGTCATTGTGGCAGCTTATCGCGCCGCCAATACGCCGTGCCTCGTTCTCCCGCCCCCATCCTGACGGCTCTATTGCTGCACCCTTGGGTTTAAGGTTGTTAAAAAACCTAAACCCTGAACCCCGGACCCTGAAGCCTAAGCCCTTAACCCTAAAGCTGAAAATTGTACCCTATAATCCCTTGCCTGTGGCAGGTTCTTTGTGCCTGTGCGTGGTATCTCCACAGAACTTGGACCAGCTGGAGCAGTGGGTGGTGCAGGCATTCAGGGGGGTGCGCACGGGGTATGAGACAGCTGCGGAGGATCTTGGAGCAGCTGGGGCTGAGCCTGGGGCAGGGGGTACGGGGCTGGCTGGAGCAGCTGCAGCAGGGGGAGCGGGAGCGGGGGCAGTACTGCCTGCAATGGTGGGAGCGGGAGCTGTACTACCTGCAGTGGCAGCAGCAAAGGGGGTGGACACGCTGCAGTACGGTGGTGCCTCGTGGCCAGAATGGCAGTACGACGAAGGTACAGAAAAGGTAGCAGCTGCAACAACAGTAGGAGCAACAGCAGCAACAACAGCAGTAGCACCAGCAGCAGCAACAGTAGCAGCAGCAACACCAACAACAGCAACATCAGTAGCAACAACAGCAGCAACAACAGCAACAGCAGCAGCAACAACAAGGCCTGCAGTGGATGGTTCAGGCTATGGCTCCCTGGTGCAACCAGGTCAGATGGCTCTGCTGTACTTGGTCCGGCCCCAGCGTGAGCTGCGGGAAGTGGAGGTCGTCTGGTATGTGCCATATGGCAGCATGAAGGATGCGCGGTGAGTCGCTGCAGGGGGCAGCTGGAGGAGGTAGGGCAGCTGACTAGAGGGCTGAGGGATCGGAGGGGATCGGATGGAGGGCAGCTGACTAGAGGGCTGAGGGATTGGAGGGGATCGGATGGAGGGCAGCTGACGAGAGGGCTGAGGGATCGGAGGGGACCGGATGGAGGGCAGCTGACTAGAGGGCTGAGGGATCGGAGGGGACCGGATGGAGGGCAGCTGACGAGAGGGCTGAGGGATCGGAGGGGACCGGATGGAGGGCAGCTGAGGAGAGGGCTGAGGGATCGGAGGGGACCGGATGGAGGGCAGCTGACGAGAGGGCTGAGGGATCGGAGGGGACCGGATGGAGGGCAGCTGTCGAGAGGGCTGAGGGATCGGAGGGGACCGGATGGAGGGCAGCTGACGAGAGGGCTGAGGGATCGGAGGGGATCGGAGGTAGGGCAGCTGACGAGAGGGCTGAGGGATCGGAGGGGACCGGATGGAGGGCAGCTGTCGAGAGGGCTGAGGGATCGGAGGGGACCGGATGGAGGGCAGCTGACTAGAGGGCTGAGGGATCAGAGGGGACCGGATGGAGGGCAGCTGACTAGAGGGCTGAGGGATCGGAGGGGATCGGAGGTAGGGCAGCTGACTAGAGGGCTGAGGGATCGGAGGGGACCGGATGGAGGGCAGCTGACTAGAGGGCTGAGGGATCGGAGGGGATCGGATGGAGGGCAGCTGACTAGAGGGCTGAGGGATCGGAAGGGACCGGATGGAGGGCAGCTGACTAGAGGGCTGAGGGATCGTAGGGGACCGGATGGAGGGCAGCTGACTAGAGGGCTGAGGGATCGGAGGGGACCGGATGGAGGGCAGCTGACGAGAGGGCTGAGGGATCGGAGGGGACCGGATGGAGGGCAGCTGAGGAGAGGGCTGAGGGATCGGAGGGGACCGGATGGAGGGCAGCTGTCGAGAGGGCTGAGGGATCGGAGGGGACCGGATGGAGGGCAGCTGACTAGAGGGCTGAGGGATCGGAGGGGATCGGAGGTAGGGCAGCTGACTAGAGGGCTGAGGGATCGGAGGGGACCGGATGGAGGGCAGCTGACGAGAGGGCTGAGGGATCGGAGGGGATCGGAGGTAGGGCAGCTGACTAGAGGGCTGAGGGATCGGAGGGGACCGGATGGAGGGCAGCTGACTAGAGGGCTGAGGGATCGGAGGGGACCGGATGGAGGGCAGCTGACTAGAGGGCTGAGGGATCGGAGGGGATCGGAGGTAGGGCAGCTGACTAGAGGGCTGAGGGATCGGAGGGGACCGGATGGAGGGCAGCTGACGAGAGGGCTGAGGGATCGGAGGGGATCGGAGGTAGGGCAGCTGAGGAGAGGGCTGAGGGATCGGAGGGGACCGGATGGAGGGCAGCTGTCGAGAGGGCTGAGGGATCGGAGGGGACCGGATGGAGGGCAGCTGACTAGAGGGCTGAGGGATCGGAGGGGATCGGAGGTAGGGCAGCTGACTAGAGGGCTGAGGGATCGGAGGGGACCGGATGGAGGGCAGCTGACGAGAGGGCTGAGGGATCGGAGGGGATCGGAGGTAGGGCAGCTGACTAGAGGGCTGAGGGATCGGAGGGGACCGGATGGAGGGCAGCTGACTAGAGGGCTGAGGGATCGGAGGGGATCGAACGGAGGGCAGCTGACGAGAGGGCTGAGGAATCGGAGGGGACCGGATGGAGGGCAGCTGACGAGAGGGCTGAGGGATCGGAGGGGACAGAAGGGATGGAGGCGGGGGGCAGAGGGGAGCCTCGGAGCACGAGAGGTGGGTTGAGTTGTGGACACAGGTTGAAAATGGCGGCAACTCATTTGCGTATTTGCGCACTCAGCCAGGAGCCAGGTGAAAGTGTCTGTGTCGGGGGGGGAGGAGGGGAGCATTATGGACGTACATGAATCTGAGTTGTTTTGATCATTCAACCTCTACGGTACTTGAGCCTCCTGCTGCCTGCTGCCTCCTGCTTCCTGCGTTCCTGTTACAGGTGCAAGCCCTGGCGCTGGGTGGGGCACCTGCTGGGCCACGAGTCCCGCGGCAGCCTCGCACACGCACTGAAGCAGGCGGGGCTGGTGCAGGTGGGGGGAGAGGCTAGTGCCTGGTGCACAATGCTGGATGGGACGGGGCGGGTGGAGGTGAAGGAGAAGCTAGTATCTGGTGCAGGATGCTGGGCGGGACGGGGCAGGTGCAGGTCGACGGGCAGGCTGGGCGGGCGGGTGCAGGTGAGGGGAGAGGCTAGTACCTGGTGCACAATGCTGGGCAAGACGGTGCGGGTTCAAGTAGGGCGGGCAGGCTGGGCGGGGCGGGTGCAGGTTGGGGGAGAGGCTAGTACCTGGTCCGGAATCCTGGGCAAGCACATGGAGTCGGGGGGAGCAACTTGGCAGCTTAAAATGTAGTGTGAATGGGCAGATTGGCCTAGAAACCATTGGGCTGAAGCATGCTGCTTAAAACCAGGTGTATTGTCCTTGTTGCGCAAACCAGATCCAGGCCCTGAACTGAACTGAACTAACTTGAGCTGAGCTGAGCTGAGCTGAGCTGAGCTGAACTGAACTGAACTGAACTGAACTGAACTGAACTGAACTGAACTGAACTGAACTGAACTGAACTGAACTGAACTGAACTGAACTGAACTGAACTGAACTGAGCTGAGCTGAGCTGAGCTGAACTGAACTGAACTGAACTGAACTGAACTGAACTGAACTGAACTGAACTGAACTGAACCGAACCGAACCGAACCGAACCGAACCGAACCGAACTGAACTGAACTGAACTGAACCGAACCGAACCGAACCGAACCGAACCGAACCGAACTGGCCTGCCTCTCGCTCCCGACTGCTCTTGGATTGCCCATGCTGCCTAACACCAGGTGTGCTGACCCGCCCCTGCCCTACCCTGCTTATTGCTTTTGACCGATCCTGGGCTGCCCGTGCTGCTGTAATACAGCAGCCCCAACGAAAACCGTTTATGAGACATATCAAGCCTGAATGCCATAGGCTCAGGAGTGCTGCGGAACGCCATTTGCCTACATGAGATGCTGCGGCACAAACTGGTGTTAGGCAGCACGGGCAGCGCATAATGTTTTTCCTCGTACGCTGATTGGCTTGCCCTACTACCTACTCCAGACCCCGCCCCGGGGCTGCCCTTGTTGTTGCAGCATGGCAGCCTAACAGAATGGCGTGAAGTGTCCCATGCAGCCTTCAGGCCAGGGGCTCAAGAGCGCTGCCTAAACCCTTAACCCTAAACCTCAAACCCTAAACCCTAAACTCTTCCCTCTCGTTGCGCCAACTGGCTTGGCCTGCTTCCTATTTCTGCTCCCTTGTCCCACTCCCGACCGCTCCTGGGCTGCCCGTGCTTCACGCTCCCACTCCCGCCTGGGCTCCCCGCCTGGGCTCCCCGCCTGGGCTCCCCGCCTGGGCTTCCCGCCTGGGCTCCCCGCCTGGGCTTCCCGCCTGGGCTTCCCCCCTGGGCTTCCCGCCTGGGCTGCCCCCCTGGGCTTCCCGATCCCTCGCTCCCACTCCTGACCGCTCCTGGGCTGCTTGTGCTTCTGCAGAGCCTGGTCACGGGGATGGGCGACGAGGTGCGGCTGGGACGCGGATTCATGTTCTGGGGGGTCACGATCAAGGTGCGGGGGGAGGGGGGGGGGGAGGGGGTCACGGGGGGGTCACAATCAAGGTGCGGGGGGGGGGAGAGGAGGGCGTCACGGGGGGGTCACGATCTAGGTGCGGGGAGGGGGGGGGGGGGTGGAGGGGGTCACGGGGGGGTCACGATCAAGGTGCGGGGGGGGGGGAGAGGAGGGCGTCACGGGGGGGTCACGATCAAGGTGCGGGGGGGGGGGAGAGGAGGAGGTCACGGGGGGGTCTCGATCAAGGTGCGGGGGGGGGGGGGAGGGGGTCACGGGGGGTCACGATCAAGGTGCGGGGAGGGATGGGGGGGTTGGGGGCGGGGAACGTGGTCCTGACCGCACACACACTTGCATGCAAATTAAGTGTTTTCTCACCCTCCCACACACTTTTTTCTTTGCACATCTGCCATCTATGGTCCTATTGTGTTTGTTTTAGTGGTGACTAAAAGGGTAACGAGAACTTGGACTAACACGTTGACTAGGATGTTGACTAGAATGTTGACTATTGTGTGGACTCGTGGCGTACAATTTGGGGTTGACTATTTGACTTGTGCGTTGAACCTTGACAATTCTGCTTGCCGGCCCCTTGATCCCTTCCTCTTCCCGCCCCCACAGCTCACTGAGGCCGGACTGGAGGCAGGCAGGCTGGAGCAGCTGCTGGCCGCCATACACGACGCACTGGCCGTAAGTGTGAAAGTGTGGATGGCAACGGCACGGCATGATTTTCACGGGTGCGGTACGCCCCCCCCCCCCCCATCGAAATGAAGCAGAAAACAGGCATGTATGTTTTGAAGTATCGTATTCATGTCACATATATTTCAAAGTATCATACCGTATGATCAGAACACAGGTGCATGAATCTCCCTTCCAGATCAAGAGGGGCATAGGTTTTTCCTTAGAACACATTCCCGTAGAACACTCCCGCGTCTTCCAGTACATGGATACGGGATGCAATATGCGGAGGAGGCTCGTGCATCTGATTGGACAGGCGTGCGTGAAATGACTGGTGGAGGGGTGCAGGGGAGGAGCAGTAGGGGGGGGGGGGGTAGGTTTTTTAGGGGTTACAGCTACTTAGGGGGGGGGGGGGGGCAGTTAGGGGGGGGGGCAGCTAGGGATGGGTTTAGCTGTGGGGGGGGAGGGGCCAGCTAGGGGAGGTGTGCTGTTAGGGGTCGGGGGGGCTAGGGGAAGGGTGCAATTGTGTGGGTGGATGTGTGGGTGTGTGGGCAGATAGAGGTCCAGTCCACACTTTTATCTGTGTTTGCGCTGCAGCTCATGTAGGCAAATGTGTTGAGCGCTCCCGGATGTTTACGCAGGTACTGCGAGGCCTGTCGCAGGAGCAGAGGCGGGAGATCTACACGGAGATGCAGCAGGTGTGTTCCTGAGGTACAGCAGGAGGGTTCCTGAAGTACAACAGGTGGGTTCCTGAGGTACAGCAGGTGGGTTCATGAGGTACAGCAGGTAGGTTCCTGCAGTACAACAGGTTGGTCCCTGAGGTACAACTGGTGGGTCCCTGAGGTACAGCAGGTGGGTTCATGAAGTTTAACAGATGGGTCCATGCAGTACGACATGTGGGCCCCTGAGGTACAGCAGGTGGGCCCCTGAGGTGCAACGTGTGGGTCCATGAAGTACAACATGTGGGTCCCTGTAGTACAACCGGTGGGTCCCCGAGTTAGGACAGGTGGGTCCTTGCAGTACAACAGGTGGGTCCATGTAGTACAACAGGTGGGTCCATGCAGTACATCAGGTGGGTCCCTGTAGTACAGCAGGTGGGTCCATGTAGTACAACAGGTGGGTCCCTGTAGTACAACAGGTGGGTCCCTGAGTTACGAGAGGTGGGTCCCTGTAGTACAACCGGTGGGTCCCTGTAGTACAACAGGTGGGTCCCTGAGTTACGAGAGGTGGGCCCCTGTAGTACAACCGGTGGGTCCCTGAAGCATTGTAGGAGGGTTCTTAGGTTCTGTAGGTCGGTCCCTGAAGTACAACATGTGGGTCCCTGAAGTACTGCAGGAGGGTCCTTGATCAGCATATGAAGAGGGAAGGGGCTTTGCGACAAGTGCAAGCAACATTGTCCGGGGCATGTTCATAAATAACGCGGTTGGGGAAGAATCTACAAAGGGTTGCGGCAACTTGGCTACCTAGGCACAACTGGTGGTGGGAGGGGGTTTTGAGACTGTTGCGCACAACATTGCCCGGAGGCATGCGCCTGATCAACGCACGTGCGGGGGCTCTCGTACCATGGCATGCAAGGTTGCCAAAAAGCGACAAAACAGCTTTGCGAAGCGAAGCGTTTTTGATCTTGCATGGATTAAAAAGCCAACCATGCAAGGCCATCGTAAGCAACAAAGGCATAACCGCTGTTTTGACCGTGCAAGGTTGCCAAAGAGGATAACAGTATTTAATCTCTGAGCAATGCTGTCTTTTAAAAATGCATATAAAGGTGCCTCTGGACAGAAATCTAAACTAGGCGTCAGGACAGGGGCATCCAGAATTGCAGGCAGGGTGTATTCCAGCACTATCCCCCAGCAGGTCCGTGTCTCTGATGAGTGTGGTTGATGAGAGGGGGGCTGGCAGGCAGTGGCCGGCCGGGTCATTGCCATGGGGGGGGATGTTCTTCCCTGCCTCTGGACCTCCTGACCTCCTGACCACTAGCCCACCTGACCAACGTGTTCCACCAGTGGCGTGCCAGCGGAGGGATATTCTCTCCCTGCCGTCTGATCTCCTGACCTCCTGACCACCTGACCTCCTGCCCGCTCCCGCTTGCAACCAATTTGTGCGTGCCAGGCCATTGCTGTCAGAGGGATAGTCCCTCCCTGCCTCCTGATCTCATGATATTTTCACCACCTGACCTTCTACCTGCTCCCGTTTGCCACCAGTGGCGTGTCAGGTCATTGCTGTCAGAGGGATAGTCCCTCCTTGCCTCTTGATCTCCTGATCTCTTCACCACCTAACCTCCTACCCGCTCCCGCTTACCACCAGTGGCGTGTGAGGTCATTGCTATGGGAGGGATATTCTCTTCCTGCCTCCTGAGCTCCTGATCTCTTTACAACCTGACCACCTGACCTCCTACCCACGCTCATATGCCATTTTTGGATGTCAGGTCAATGCCGTCAGGGGGATAGTCTCTTCCTGACCTCCTGACTCCCTGGGTTCCTGCCCACCTGCCCGCTCCCTCCCCCACCCACCCCTGTGCAGCTGGCCGCACTTCGTTTTGAGTATCAGGATCGACAGCAGCCTCTGGATCTTGCAAGGTGGGCAGAGAAGCCACCGGGGATGTATGGCAGGAGGGGGCAGGGGAAAAGGGGGCAGGGGGGGTGGAGGCAGGGAGGATGGGAGGATGGGGAGAAAGGGGCATGGGGGAGGGCAGGGGGGAGGGGACAAGTGGGAAAAGGGGCATGGGGGAGGGCAGGGGGTAGGGGGCAAGGGGGAAAAGGGCAGGAGGGGTGGGGGCAGGGGGCAGGGGGCAGGGGGCAAGGGCAAAAAGGGGCAGAGGGGGTGGGGGCAGGGGGCAGGGGGCAAGGGGGAAAAGGTGCAGGGGTGCAGGGGGCAGGGAGGACGGGGAAAAAGGGCAGGGAGGGTGGGGGCAGGGGTAGGGGGCAAGGGGAAAAAGGGACAGGGGGGGGTGGGGGCAGGGAGTAGGGGGCAAGGGGGGAAATTGGCTCAATTTGCTCCCCTTTGTGTAAATGATCTTGCACCTTCACCGGTGTTCCTGCCTTCACACACGTTGCCCACAGCAAGTAGCAGCAGCTTTGCTCAACTTGCTCCCCTTTGTGCAAATGATCTTGCACCTCGACCGGAGCTCCCGCCTACACTCGCGTCGCACTCAGCGACATGCAGTAAGTACATTCTCTCGCATCGCACGCAGCGACATGCAGTGAGTATATTCTCTCGCATTTGCACGCAGCGACATGCAGCAGCATGGTCTCCTCTTGTCCTCCTGCCCGGCTGGTGACCTGTGCCTGCCCCTCTGCCCCTGCCCCTAGAGATGTTGCCAACAGGCTGCACTACTTTGAGGCCGAGGAGGTCCTTTCGGGGCCTGCCCTGCTGCACGAGTATGATGGTGCGGGCTACAGGGTTAAACGTTTTAGGTTCAGTTTGTACCAAGGAGATACTCTCAGGGCAAGACCTGCTGCATCAGTACGACGATGCGGGCTTCAGGTTTTGGGTGTTCAGGGTTCAGGATAAGTTCTTCCCCAAGGAGTTGCTCTCAGGACCTGCCCTGCTGCACGAGTGTGATGGTGTGGGGCTGCAGGGTTGAAGGGTGAAGGGGTGAAGTAAATCTCCCCCGATGAGATCCTCTTAGGGCCTGCCCTGCTGCTTCAGTACGACGGTGCGGTCTGCAGGGTTTCGGGGGTTCAGGGTCAAGGTCGAGTGCTCCCCAAGAAATCCTCTTGGGGCCTGCCCTGCTGCAGGTGTATGAGAGTGGGGAGCGGCACTCAGAATGGGACTCGGGACTGATATCGTTCACACTAAACCGTTCACATGACATCGTTCACACTACATCAGTTTGCACTCTCCCGCCGCCAGTATCTGTGGCAATGCCCGTGGGAGATTGTTCGGTGGCTAATGGGCAACTTGCAAGGCTTGTCCTTTGAACCCTCTGACAGCAATTTCCACGGCCCACACGTTTTGCCGTCAGGCCACTTGCAGTTCACACCTACAAGCACACCCCTTTAAATCCACACATCACACTCCCCGCCTTTCATACCTACAAGCACACCCCTTTAAATCCACACATCACACTCCCTGCCTTTCACACCTACAAGCACACCCCTTTAAATCCACACATCACACTCCCCGCCTTTCATACCTACAAGCACCCCCCTTTAAATCCAAACATCACACTCCCTGCCTTTCACACCTACAAGCACACCCCTTTAAGTCCACACATCACACTCCCCGCCTTTCACACCTACAAGCACACCCCTTTAAATGCACACATCACACCCCCCGTCTTTCACACCTACAAGCACACCCCATTTTATCCACACATCACACTCCCTGCCTTTCATACCTACAAACACACCCCTTTTAATCCACACATCACACTCCCCGCCTTTCACACCTACAAGCACACACCTCTAAATCCACACATCACACTCCCCGCCTCTCACACCTACAAGCACACCCCTTTAAATCCACACATCACACTCCCCGCCTTTCATACCTACAAGCACACCCCTTTAAATCCACACATCACACTCCCTGCCTTTCATACCTACAAGCACACCCCTTTAAATCCACACATCACACTCCCCGCCTTTCACACCTACAAGCACACACCTCTAAATCCACACATCACACTCCCTGCCTCTCACACCTACAAGCACACCCCTTTAAATCCACACATCACACTCCCCGCCTTTCATACCTACAAGCACACCCCTTTAAATCCACACATCACACTCCCTGCCTTTCATACCTACAAGCACACCCCTTTAAATCCACACATCACACTCCCTGCCTTCCATTAGGCATCTTCAAATGCCTCCAAGTACACATCTTGTAATTCACACCTTGCCATTCGCACCTCGTTCATAGACACCTTTCAATTATACCATACCATGCACACCTTGCAATTCACACCTTTCAAAACACACCTCCCAATGCACCTCCACCGCCTGCTGGCGGGCGTGCAGATGAAGCCGTGGAACGGTTCCTGTCCCACCTGACGCCGGAAAGTATGAACGTGTACTTCAGCAGCCAGTCACACCCCAAGGGCTCAACGCCGCTGAAGGAGAAGTGGTACGGGGCGCGGTACGGCGTACAGCCTATGAGCCAGGTGGGTGGGTGGGCGGGTGGGTGGGTGAGTGGGCCCGCACCATCACGGGAAGCGCAAACTGATGGCCAGCATGGTGCTATCCCTCACGAGAGCTAGGCCTTTTGATGCCCGTATGAACCCTTCTGGGGTGAACGCACCGTAGATACCTTGGAAATTAACTGTGAAGAAACCGGAAATTAAACGGAAATCAGTTAACAGCAAGGTCGTTTTTAGCCTGACTTGCGTCCCTCCCTCCGACCTGCATATATTTTTTCAGGAGCTGCTCGTAGATCTTGGTCATCGCCTGCACGGCAGTCGGGAGGCTTCAAAGCTGGGCAATACCGAGGGCAGTACTGAGGGCAGTACCGAGGGCAGTGGTCACACCGCGCGGGCGGCCCCCTGGCCGCCCCTGCTGCCCCTCCACGTGCCCGGCCCCAACTGGGTCATGCCGGTGGACGTGTCACTGATTGCAGCAGCCATCGGCCCAGGTCAAGTTGCCAACCCGTCCGGCAGCCGCCTAGTACTAGCCGCCGATTCCTCCGGCATCCGCCCAGTGCCGGTAGCCGACCCTCCTGGCGTCCGCCAAGTGCCGGTATCCGACCCCCCTTGTGCCAGCCTGGTTCAGGCAGCCCAGCCTCCCGGCGCATGCACTGCAGCTCCTGGGGGGGTGCTCCACAGGGGGCTGGCGGGGGACTCATCCACGCAGCGCGATGCAGCGGGGAGGTGCAAGTCTGCTGATCCGCCTGAGCTGGTCGCGGATCTTCCAGGGCTGCAGGCGTGGCATCAGGCCGACGTTTCGCTGGGCCTGCCAAAGGTGCGCTGGGTCTGCCAAAGGTGCGCTGGGTCTGCCAAAGGTGCACTGGGTCTGCCAAAGGTGCGCTGCGTCTGCCAAAGGTGCGCTGTGCCTGCCAAAGGTGCACTGGGTCTGCCAAAGGTGCGCTGGATCTGCCAAAGGTGCGCTGGGCCTGCCAAAGGTGCGCTGGGTCTGCCAAAGGTGCACTGGGTCTGCCAAAGGTGCGCTGGGTCTGCCAAAGGTGCGCTGGGCCTGCCAAAGGTGCGCTGGGCCTGCCAAAGGTGCACTGGGTCTGCCAAAGGTGCACTGGGTCTGCCAAAGGTGCGCTGGGTCTGCCAAAGGTGCGCTGGGTCTGCCAAAGGTGCACTGGGCCTGCCAAAGGTGCACTGGATCTGCCAAAGGTGCGCTGGGCCTGCCAAAGGTGCGCTGGGTCTGCCAAAGGTGCGCTGGGCCTGCCAAAGGTGCACTGGGTCTGCCAAAGGTGCACTGGGTCTGCCAAAGGTGCGCTGGGTCTGCCAAAGGTGCGCTGGGTCTGCCAAAGGTGCGCTGGGTCTGCCAAAGGTGCGCTGGGTCTGCCAAAGGTGCGCTGGGTCTGCCAAAGGTGCGCTGGGTCTGCCAAAGGTGCGCTGGGCCTGTCAAAGGTGCACTGGGCCTGCCCTCGTTTTCATTTCCAGCGGTGTTTCCTTCTGCGCCTACGAGTGCACGTTCTGAGGGTCTCTACGCCTAGTTTTCGACGGCCTAAATTATTTTTAATTTAGGCCGTCGAAGGCCTAAATTAAAAATAATTTTAAGCAGCCTGTGGCGTAAAATGTCAAAATGTGTGTGGTATGAGGTACAAAATAGTCAGTCTGTACAATTTTTGTACACAGCGCTTTGTAGGTTAAGAAAGACCCAGGCTGCATGGCTGCATGGCTGGCTGCGCATGGGTCGAGCCATGCTGCCGGGGGCGAGGTTTGGAACGGAGGGTCGCCCCAGCAGAGCATGGCTGCCTGCGCAGGGGCCTCCATCCAGAGGTAAGAAAATAGCTGAAATGTTGTTGAAATGTAGATGAAATGCAGCTGAAATGTAGTTGGATTGTAGATGAAATGTAGATGAGCCAGGGAGGAAAGTAAAACCGATGTCCATCTGGCTTGGAGGGAAGGAATCGAGCAAGCTACCCCTTTTCCCCTGCCCCCTTGATGTGTACAACCCTTAAGAGCCTGGGGGGAAAATACCTGCGTTGGGCGAGGCACGGTCGTGACGGTTGACATTTTTGACGACGCCACACATATTTTACACTCTTCAGGCAACGTTCTTCTGATTTACGGTGCAGCACACTGTCTTTCGTCACGCCTTAAACGTGACACCTTATACCTTAACGGTCTTGCGTTACGTTACACCCACTCGTCCCTTTTGCGGTGTCAGAGCTCAACACTGGAAAGTACCCACCCTTTCTCTTATGCGGGGGAAAGGGATGGGGGGGGAATGTGCCCACCCTGGGGGGAAAAGGCCCCCGGAACGAAACTGCCCGGACTTCAGCATGCAGTCTCAAAGGGCCTTGATTGTTCACAATGTTTTTCTTACCAGCCTTCTTTCTCAAACTGCAGACCCACGTGTACATCCACCTCGCGACCCCCGAGGCGTACCGCAGCCCGTACCTCTGGGTGTGCGCCAAGCTGTACTGCCGGCTGCTGGATGATCTGCTTGAGCCTGATGTGTACTTTGCACAGCTGGCGTCCACTTCGTACAGCCTATCGTGCACCGAAACCGGGCTCGTACTGCATTTCCAGGTGCGGTGCAGAATAAAGCAGAATAAAGTAACGGAGTACAGATGTACATATGTACATATGTATACATATGCACTGTGTATTTTTTTGGCTGCGAGTCCCAGCCTTTGGCATGCCGCTCCGCGTTTGCTTAAGGCCTGACTGGGGACACACCTTGACCGACCTACGGCTGGTGGCTCAAGTAGCTTGGCTGGCTGTGCCTGAGGCCTCCGGCCAAAGGTTGGGAGGTGGCTGAAATGTAGCTAAACTGTTGACAAGCCCTGAAATGTAGATGAAATGTAGCTGAAATGTTGACAAGCCCTGAAAACACACATGTGGGTGCTGCTGATATACCCAGGCGCCCTTATCAGTGCACATGATAATTTGCTATTGGGCAGAAGGCTCGCACCTTCAGTAGAGCCAGTAAGCATGCTGACCTATGACATATTTGAATCTTGCGCCTTTGGGCTGAGTCGGAGCGGAGATCCCGTCTAGCTTTTCTCTCCCATCCCTGGCTCCCACACCATCCGGTTGACTTTCCTTTTTGCACATCGATAGGAACTCATAGAATGTTTTGCATGGAAATCATTTTGAATGGAAATCATCTTGAATGGAAATCATCTTGAATGGAAATCATTTTGAATGGAAATCATCTTGAATGGAAATCATTTTGAATGGAAATCATCTTGAATGGAAATCATCTTGACTGGAAATCATTTTGAATGGAAATCATTTTGAATGGAAATCATCTTGAATGGAGATCATTTTGAATGGAAATCATCTTGAATGGAAATCATCTTGAATGGAAATCATCTTGAATGGAAATCATCTTGAATGGAAATCATCTTGAATGGAAATCATCTTGAATGGAAATCATCTTGAATGGAAATCATCTTGAATGGAAATCATCTTGAATGGAAATCATCTTGAATGGAAACAAGGAAAACTGTGTGGATCACTGTATGGAAAATTGTATGGAAAACAGGACGGGAAACTGCATGGAAACCGCATGAAAAACTACAAGGTAATTGTACGGTATGGAAAACTGAAATGAATAGTGTGTGGATATATGTGAGGAAACTGCAGGGGAAACTGCAGGGGAAACTGCAGGGGAAACTGCAGGGGAAACTGCAGGGGAAACTGCAGGGGAAACTGCAGGGGAAACTGCAGGGGAAACTGTGCGAAAAATTGTAAGAAAAACGGCATACAAACTTGTAAGAAAACCTTAATGTAAACCTGCATGAATGCCTGTAAAAACACCAGGGGTGAACAGGCTTGGAAAACTGAATGGCAAGCTGTGTGTCTGCAGGGCTACAGCGGTGCGGTGCTTCAGCTGGTGGAGGTGGTTTTGAAGGGTATGACTCAGGGCCTGCTGCAGGGGCAGCACGTGCACAACAGGTACGTCCAGGGGCTGCAGGGGCAGCACGTGCACAACAGGTACGTCCAGGGGCTGCAGGGGCACGTGCTGTGGCATCCAGGGCCTGCCCAGAGGCGTCCAGGGCCTGCCCAGGGGTGTCCAGAGCCTGCCCAGGGGCATCCAGGTCCTGCCCAGAGGAATCCAGGGCTTGCCCAGAGGCGTCCAGGGCCTGCCCAGGGGTGTGCAGGGCCTACCCAGGGGCATCCAGGGCCTGCCCAGGGGCATCCAGGGCCTGCCCAGGGGCGTCCAGGGCCTGCTGCAGGGGCAGCACGTGCACAACAGGTACGTCCAAAAGTGTGAGCTCCCTCTCCCCTCTCATCTGAATCTGCTCAATTGGTTGAAATAGTGCCTCATCTGGAATCTTAACTGAAAATGTCTCAATAGTTTTCTGTCTGAAAATTGCGCTGAAATCGTCCCTTGTTCGGGACATGAATGTGTCCTATCTGGAAAGCGAGCTGGAATCGTCCCTCTTCTGGCAGATGAGCTGGAAATGTCTCTTAGCCGGAATATTAACTTGACATGTCTCTCAGTCTCTTATCTGGAAAATGAGCTGGCATTGCCCTAATCTGGAGCGTCGAATGGAAATGTCTCTAAACTGGAGAACAAGCTGGAAATGCCTCTCATCCTGGAGAACATGCTGGAGAACAAGCTGGAGAACATGCTGGAGAACAAGCTGGAAATGTTGGAGAACAAGCTGGAGAACATGCTGGAGAACAAGCTGGAAATGCCTCTCATCCTGGAGAACATGCTGGAGAACAAGCTGGAGAACATGCTGGAAATGTTGGAGAACAAGCTGGAGAACAAGCTGGAGAACAAGCTGGAGAACAAGCTGGAAATGTTGGAGAACAAGCTGGAATACAAGCTGGAGAACAAGCTGGAAATGTCTGAACTGGAGAACAAGCTGGAAATGTTGGAGAACAAGCTGGAGAACAAGCTGGAAATGTCTGAACTGGAGAACAAGCTGGAAATGCCTCTCATCCAACTCAACTCATCCTAGATGATTGATGCCTGTGCCTTGCGCCCTTCTACCGCTCACTCTCATTGTTTTGTGGTCCCATGCTGCTCGTGTCGATGGTGCTCTGCAGGTTTGGTGTGGTCGAGGGGCAGCAGCGACAGGCCTGGCAGGTGGGGGGCTGCAGAGGGGCCTCAAAGCGCGCATATGCACACACAATCACACACATACATACACACATACACACATTCACACATACATACATACACACATACATACATACACACATACATACATACATACACACATACACACATACACACATACATACATAGACACACACATACATACATACACACATACATACACACATATATACATACATACATACATAAAGGCGCACAAACAAACTGAACACTGGTCCTGCCTGATTTCTGTCCCAGGTGTGGCGTCACAACAACCCTTTGTCCCACGCCGAGTATCTCGTCGACCACCTGCTGCAGCAGCCTCACTGGCACGTCAGCCGGGACAGCCTGAAGACACTGGAGCAGGTGAGGCAGTCACCGGATGGGTGGGCAGTGCTCTCTCTCACAGCCTGAAGATGCTGGAGCAGGTGAGGCGGTCAAATGTCAGCCGGGACAGCCTGAGGACGCTGGAGCAGGTGATGCAGTCACACCATGGGTTATCACACGCAGGGCACGGGTGCATCCATGAAAGGATGGATGCCCGGTTGCCTGGAGGTGTGGAAGGGCTGCCTGCCTTTGTGTGTTTGATTGGCCCTGCGCAGGTTGTGGGTTCAGGTGGTTTATTTCTGATGTTGCGACTGGCCCACACTCTACGTTTCGCATTGGCGCAGCCGAAGGCCACGCTTCTCGTCTGGGAGCACATAATGCATGCTATGCAGATTGCCCCCTCCCTATTCTTTGCGCGCTCTCAGTACTCCACCGCTCGGGACGCAGTCCCGTGACCGGTCGCTGACTGTCGGCCCCTCTATATCCAGTGTTTATTTTAGTGTGTGCCAGAGCAGCTTCGTGGGGCCACTGTGCGGCCATCACTGGGCCAACTGGGACAAAACCTTGACCGGCCTACGGCCGGTGGCCAGAGCAGTAGGGCTTGCTGCACCAGGCCTCCACGGCAGTAGGCCGTGCTGTCGTTGAATTGTTGCTGAAGCGCACTAAAATAATCAGTGTCGCCATTCCCGCAGGGCCATGTAGGCCCAGAAGATGTGCTGGCCTGGGGCCGTACGCTTGTCTCCGGCGCCTGCCTGCACCTGCACATGCTGTCCTACGGCAACATGGACCGCCCGACGGCTGTCAAGCTGGCGGGCAGGCTGTGGGATCTGCTGAGCCCTAGCGGCATCCGGGCGGACAGCTGGCCGCTGCCCAGCGTGCTGCGGTTGGACCCTGCGGCGGCGGCAAAAGCGGCGCACTTCCGGGGGGAGGGGGATGCAGGAAGGATGGAGGCGCCTGGGTCTGCTGTGGGGACACAGAGTGGCGGTCAGACCGCCGCTGCCGCCGTCGAAGCAGCAGCAGCTGCCACCGCCGCCGCTGCAGCGGCAGCTGCTGTGCTGGCTGGCTGTGGGGCACAGCTGCGCTTCCTGCCGGACAACCCCAACCCCGCAAACACGAACACGGCTGCGTACTATCTTTGCCAGGTGAGGCGGGAGGCGGGGATGGGGGGTGAGGGCCTTGCGAGGAGGAAGCGCAGGTGGGTTAAGGGTTTAGGGTTAAGGGTTTAGGGTCCGACCAGGTGCACTGCCAAGGCTCTGATGCCACTGCTGGTTTTGGTTGAGTGTTGGTCGCTGTCGGAGGGGGCCGTTGTTTATTCTCTTGTTGTCCAAAGGTATGTACCATACTATGGGTCTTTAATATTGGTTATCCACGCGTTTTTCTTAAGTCGCACAAACGTGGATCAAGTGGCGTTAACAAAAAACGAGGCCGAACTGTAGACAGTCTAAAAAACGTTTAAAGTGCAAAAAAGGGCTTTTACCGATTTTTCACAGTGCTTTCACCTCAGGATGCACGCTACAATGTGCGTCTTTCATAACATGAATAATAGAGTGCAAGTCCCTCCCGCTGGCAGAGGCCAGCATGAGAGGTAAGCTGACTCAGCTGCGCTGTTTCTGAGTTGTCGGTATTTTTGAACTGAGCTGATTACGCTGTTTTTAAGATGGGCTGGTTGTTGTGCTGTTTTGTTCCTGAGTCAAGCTGGCTGTTTTCTTTTGGAGCTAAGCTGACACAGCTGGTTCTGACAAAACCAATTTAAAACGTGTTTTCATTGAAACCGATCTTGGGCTAAACAGCAAAATCTCCGCACCAATCGTATATACAAGTATTTAAACATTTTAAAGGCACCAATCATTAAGGATGCCAATGGAGACTGATAGTACGGTAGTGCCCTACCCGGTTTGCTTGCACCTGTATTCCACATTGAATATTCAAATACCGGTCTCAAATGCGGTGCTCTGCTTGACTGTAAACACTTATCAGAAACTTAAATGTCCGTTCCCTGCCTGCGCCTCCTTCAATTCAAGGAATGGGAAGCTGCGACACACGCTCTGCAGAGCCTGTGCGTACTACCGTAGATTTGATTTGCCTTCTCTCGGGTATGAAGAAATGATCGAACCCTTGACGCCTGGCCCTAAACCCTAAACCCTAAACCCTGAACCCTAAACCCAGGTAGGTGAGGGTGCCCCTGCTGACGTGGACAGCTCCGTTCTGCTGGACCTCCTGGTCAAAGTTGCCTCCAAGCCTTGCTTCCACGCACTCAGGACGCAACAGAGGCTGGGCTACACAGCAGGTGAGGCAAGGGTTAAGGGCTTAGAGGGGGCAGAGGCTAGGCTACACAGCGGGTGAGGCAAGGGTTTAGAGGGTGTAGAGGTGGGCAGAGGAGGGCAGAGGGAGAAAGGGCCGAAATAGTACGGGGTTTGAGGGGAGGAGAAGCGGGAATGCTTGGAGGTGTGAGGGCACAGTGGCTGGGCTACACAGCTGATGCGACCAGAGTAAAGCAGGATTAGACGAGGGCAGGAGCGGGCATGGGAGTTAGAGGGCGCTGAAGCTGGGCTGACCAGCCGGTGAGACAAGGTTAGAGGCGGGGTTTGAGGGGAGGAAGAGGCTGGAATAATACGGGGTTGCAGGGGAGGAAGGGCTCAAAGACTGTGGGGTTGGGAGGCTGGAGCGGCTCGTCAATTCAGCTGGTGGGAGGCGGGCAGAGGCAGACCCTAAACCCTTTACCCTAGGCTCGTCACTTCAGCTGGTGGAAGGCGGGCAGGGCAGAACAACTTCGGGTTTGGATGGTTTAGGGTTCAGGGTTTAGCAGAGGCACGGCTGGTGGAAGGAGGGGTAGCCACAGGAATGCGAAGGTTGGAGTACCGTAGATTTGCCTGGCCTTCCCTCATAATTCACATTGTTTGGGGTTGAGAGATCCATGTATTTAATTATTGATTGCCAGTTTTCTGTCCGAAATTAAGAGTTTGTGTCAACAGTTTGCCCTGAGGGCAGCATGCAAAGTAAATGATGGTGCCCGAGGGGAGGCATATCAAATCCACGGTAAGGGAGGGAGTCAAGTCATGGATGCGGGCTAAGGAGGGATGGAGACACAGTTCCATGGTTGAAGGGTTTAAGGGCTGGGATCGGAGGTCATGGGGGGTAAGGGGTTGCAGGCGGGAGTATGGGCATGGCGGGGTCTGAAAACGTCGATAATTTCCGGTGGGCACATGCTGGATGGGCGTGGAGGAATTTGGAAACGACCCCTCCATGCACGCCGTTTGCAAACACACCTCAAAATGATGACATGGGGGTCATTCGAAAATCCGGATTTGAAAACGACCCCTCCATCACCGAATGATTCAGTCAAGCGGTCACATGCTTGCACTCACTTTGCTGTGAGATTCCCACAGAGCCGCTTCCTTCTCCCGGGCCCCATTCTGCACACACACACACACACCTCCCCCCTCCACTCTGACCCTCTCTTGCCTTCCTGTGACCCCTCCATTTCCCCTCAGCCTGCCTGTCACCCCTCCCCCTCCCCCAACTGCCCCTCTGCCCCCCCTCCTCTGCCTCCTTGCGACCCCCCAACCTCCCTCTCTGACCCCAGCCTCCCTGCGACCTCCCAGCCTCCCTCTCTGCCCCCAGCCTGCCCCTTTGTCTCAACTTCAGCCTCCCTGCGAACCCCCAGCCTTCCTCTCTGTCCTCCCCCAACTTCTCCTCTGTCCCCCACTCTGCCATCTTGCCCCCCCCCAGTCTACCTCTCTTCCTTCCACCTCTGTACCTCTTCCCCCCCTTACGCCTCCTCTCCGCGACCTCTCTGTCCTCCTCCCTCTGCTCCCCCTCCTACCCCCCCTGTCTGCCTCCCCTCTGCGACCTCTCTGCCCCCCCACCTCTGCCCTTCTCCCTTCCCCTCCGCCCCTCCGTCTGCTTCCTCTCCTCGACCTCTCTGCCCTCCCACCTCTGCCCTCCCTTCTCTGCCCTTCTCCGCCGCCCCTCCGTCTGCCTCCTCTCCTCGACCTCTCTGCCCTCGCACCTCTGCTTTCCCTCCTCTGCCCTTCTCCTCCGCCCCTCCGCCTGCCTCCTCTCCCCGACCCCTCTGCCCCCCCTCCTCTGCCCCTCTTCCCTCCCCCTGCCTGCCTCCTCTCAGCAACCTCTCTGCCCTCTCACCTCCCCCTCTTACCCTGTAGGCTGCCAGGTTCACCACCTGCATCGCGTGCTGAGCTTTTCCGTCCGCGTGCAGTCCGCCTCTCACCCCGCCTCCACGCTGCACTCCCGCATGTCTGAGTGGCTGGTCGCGTTCAGGGAGGAGCTCAGAGGCCTGCCACCGGACAGGCTGCAGCACTTCAAGGTACCTGAAGGGGGGGGGTCGACTTGGAAGGCAGGGTGGGCAGGGCAACTGCTTGTTTTTATGTGTGCTAGCTGCACGTAAGTTACACGTCAGCTACACGTCAGCTACAACCTGGCTTATAGCCAGCAGGTCTTAGTGCAACACACCCAGGTTGCTTGGGTCTCCGGCAGTAGGTCGGTCAAGGACCGGTCCTAATCGGCCCGTGGTGGCCGCATGACCGGCCCCCGAAGATGGCCTGGAGCACATGGAGAAATGAACTCTGGGCAGTTGCTGGGAAGAGAGAGGGGGGGGGAGCAGCCTGCAAACGTGCAGGCTAAAAGGGCTGCCCCTGCCCAAGCGCGGAAAAGGCGCTTGAAAAGCTTGCGCGTTGAGCACTATGCCTTGATTGCTGATCGACTTTCTGGAATGGGACTTCCATTTTGGAATGGATCGGGACACAGCCTTTTGGAACGGGGACACACCGTTTTGGGAATGGCTTGGAATGCAGTTTTTTGGAATGGGACACAGAGGCGCTCATTGTGGAGCTTACATGCTTAAGTGCTGCTATGCCTAGTTTAGTTTTCATTCAATGCGATGGAATGGGTACACAAAGGAGCTGGTTGTGCTTCCTGCAAGCTATACAAGTCCTCTGGATGCGTCCCCACCCAGGACGCTTCTCCTGCATCTGGGATGTGCGCCGATGTTAGCTTAAATAAAACAACTTGTTTGTCATGATTCAATCATCTGGGACCCTGCCCCTCACGTCCTCCATTCCCTCCATTTGCTCGGACTTGACAAAGTGTGAGAAAGGCAGCCCACCCCCCAAAACCCTGCTAGGCAAGCATGGTTTAGTGGTAAACAGACAGCGATTACAGTCGTCAGCTGATGATTTTGTGCCACGTGGAACATGTAAGCCCAGTGGATATCACACCATGCCCCACTCTTGACCCTACTACCTAAACCCTACTACCTAAACCCTCGCCTGATAGGACTCCTTGGAGGAGACGTACCGCGAGCCCCCCAAGTCCCTTTCCGATGCCGCGGCCCGGGCCTGGCTGCCCATCCGGCAGGCCACGCTCAGCTTCGAAACGCGTCGCCTCAAGGCGGAGCGCATCGCACAAGTGACGCTGCTGGTCAGTGCTGGGGGCCAGGCCAGGAGGGGGGGGCTGGGGAGATAGGGCACTGAACCAAAGTAGCTGTTTAAAATACAAGTATATTAATGTGAATAATTTGGTTGACACAAAAACCGCAACCCTAAACCCTAAAAAACAGCGTCATAATGCTTCGACGACTGCTTTATTTCCGCTGTCTGTGGCTCCACTGCATGACGGACATAAGCGGTCTCTGTTGCACTGGGTTAAGAAGGGGGCTGGGGAGGGAGCGCACTGAACCAAGGGCGGCAGTGGCTCCATGGCTGTTGTTGCGAGCCTCCGTGGCAATGCAACAACAGCCTCAGGGCCGAGATGAAACGTGGTTCCTTTCTACCTACGGCAGCAGACACAGCTTTTTAGGGTTTAGGGTTTAGGGCATACACACCTCAACCTTTCTTCCTAGGGCAGCCTATACAGCTTCTTTAGCTCCAGCTTTTAATAAAGCCTGTTGCCAAGTGCACACTGACAGTAATCCGGCATGATCTCTGGTACCAGTTAAGTGCATGATCTTGCCCACATGGGACTTTATTTTCCAATGTTAACTGGTACCATATATTGTTTACTGATCTGCACCATGTGTATAAATGCAGTGTTTACTGACGCCATACCCTTAAAGATTCCTTAATGCTTGGCGCGTGGGTCCTAGGGTGCATCCTATCTGCCACCCTCCCCTCTTTCAATCCATGAGGCTACCCTTTGCAGGATCTTATCGCCTTTTATGAGCAGCATGTCTTGCCGGGCAGCTTGACCTCCAGATCGGCCTGCTGCGAGATCCAAGGTGGAGGTACCGTTGGCTCAGGTGAGGGGGTGAGGACAGCACTGTTTAGGGTTTAGGTTGTATGCCCTAAAACCTAAACTAGGCTCAGGTAAGGGGGTGAGGGCTAGGTAAGGGGGTGAGGGCATAATTGTTTAGGGTTAAAAGTTAAACCCTAATTCCTTTCATCCCCCTCCTCTCCCCAGTCATTTCTTTCTGCACCTGAATGCTTGCTCTGGCCCTCTATAAACTAAGGATTGCTCCTCTCCCCATTCCTCTCCCCCTGCACCTGAATGTCTGCCCTTGCCCATGCCTGCTCTTACTATCTGCAGGGGCTGAGAGCATGGCTTCAGACCCGGTCGAAACCGCATCCAAGCAGTCGCTAGGTCAGAAAGCCGTCGACGGGATGGATGTGGAGGCAACGGCGCCTCAAGGCGCACTGGAAGAGCAGGACAGGGGTCCTGTGGGTACGGCCCCTGCTGCCCAGTCTGAACAAGCTGCATGTGGAGTCGTTGGGACTGTTTGCGACAACGATGTGGCAGGCGTCAAAGCGGTTTTGCAGTCGTTTCCCCCTAGAGTTATCCCGCAGTGGAGAGTGCAGGGAATTTAGTTAGGAGGACGGGACATCGCGGCGAGGTGGGCATTGTTCAGAACGATGCATACCCGCTGGGCCCTGCTGAACGCTCGGCCACGTGGGGCTGTTAGGGAATGACTAGGCTCAATTCCAGATACCATGCACAGCCTGGGCCATGGTGCAGCCATGCCATTTTCCTATGTGAGGGGGCAGGAATATGGAACCTGGCGCTCTAGGCGGGGGGAGAGAAGATCGTGTGGCGAGCATTGTGAGAGGGGTTGAGTCAAGATGTGGCTTCCGGCGTGTAGTGATGCTAGAATGCAAATGCAGATGTGCTTTGGAATGCGCATGAATGTTTCTGTCTTGCCTGATACTGCCCTCTCACATGTTAATGACGTTACACCTCTGGGCCATGCTGAAATGAAGGTCGGCCACGTCGGCAAACATAAAGACAGTTAGGAAAGTCAAGGTAGAAGGCACAAGAGGAAAGAGAGGATAGCAAGTTCACCAACTAAAAACAACAAGAACACAAAAGTCGGGCAAGCCGTGCATAGCCCTGGCACCTGTGTCCAACCATCTGAAAGAGGCTTGCGGCATTGTAACTCAAAAGAAATGCAAAGTGCCCCCCAAAACAACATTTTACATCTTATGTACGCAAACGCTGAAAGCGCTTGCAGTCTTGCAAATGGACAGCAGTAACGACAATCAAGCTGGAGCAGGTGAGGTGAAGATAGGGCTGAGAGGACAGAGGGGATAAGTAGGGTCATGCCTTACAAGCACTGCACGCTACTACCGTTTTCACGCCAACGCTTTTACTTATATAAAGAGCATCTTGACTGGGGCCCGCATTGTATTCCACACATAAACATGTCATTGTATTCCACACATAAACATGTCATTGTATTCCACACATAAACATGTCATTGTATTCCACACATGAACATGTCATTGTATTCCACACATAAACATGTCATTGTATTCCACACATAAACATGTCATTGTATTCCACACATAAACATGTCATTGTATTCCACACATAAACATGTCATTGTATTCCACACATAAACATGTCATTGTATTCCACACATAATATGTCATTGTATTCCACACATAAACATGTCATTGTATTCCACACATAAACATGGCATGCAGTGAGGCAGTGCTGCCCTGGGTTGAACCGTTATCAGCAGTACCTTTAGGTCAATGACGTTACACCTCTGGGCCCGCTTAAAGCTCGGCCACGTCGGCGCCCAACTGTTCAGAAGGGAGAAAAGAAGAAACTAAAGGGAAGAGGGGGGGGGAGGAACAAAAGGAGAGGCCGGGAAAGCAAAGAAGACCAAAACAAGTACCTTTAGGTTTAGAACAGTGCATACCCGCTGGGCCCTGCTGAACGTTCGGCCATGTGGGGCTGGTAGGAAATGACTGGGCTCAATTCCAGCTACCATGCACAGCCTGGGCCATGGTGCAGCCATGCCATCCTCCTATGTGAGGGGGCAGGAACATGGAACCCGGCGCTCTAGGCGAGGGGAGAGAGAAGATCGTGTGGCGGGTCCGATCCCGCAACCTCTGGGTATGGATGCCACCAGCGTTATACCAGTGGACCATTTCCCCCCGTACCTGAAGGTGAGGCGGACATGAGTGCAGAGGCGCACTACAATGGATTCATGGTTAACCAATGGGCATAAATAGCAGTGGAATTTCCTACATAAATAGTAGTGGAATTTCCTACATAAATAGGAGTGGAATTTCCTACATAAATAGGAGTGGACTTTCCTACATAAATAGTAGTGGAATTCACCTTGAGTCTCCTACAGTGGAACAGAGTTACTGGAATTTCCAGTACTACTATTTATGGGTTACAGTGTAGGTGACTAGTTTCTATCTCGTTACGCACTCGCCAGATCCACCCTTCCCACATGTAAGACATTTCCAAGGGCTCTTTTGGAGTCACTCGGGTGACGCTAATGCATGTGACGCCTGTCGGTATGAAGCGGCTTATTAAAATGCACCGAGCAAAGCAGTGAACGCAAGGTAATGCGCACCTGCAGCATGCAGGTGAATTCCTTTACGTTTGGGGGGTGGTTTCTTCCTTCTCCCTTTTTCGTCTGTTCCTTTCCTTTCTCCTCTATAGCCGGGGAAGGGAGGTAGGGAGGGAGACAGGGAGTGGAGATGGTTTTTTCTCATTCAGTTATTCCGACCAGGCATCCGTGCGCCTACGAGGCCGAGCCTTTTCAGCATGGTCCAGATGTGTTATGTCATTGACCTGCAGCATGCATGGTGGCAAACAAAGGGTTTAGCGAAACACAAAGCAGGGAGCATTAAGGGGCGGCCAGGGGGGGTTGGGTCAGCAAACCTAAAGCGGTGAATCTGAGGAGGGATGGATCCAAACAGTCAGGGTACAGCATTTCACACAGCATGGTGCCATACGATGCATTTAGGGGTTGGCAAACCGCCTAGCAGAGAACCTGGGAGTCGGACCCGGAGTGTTGAGGGTTTAGAAAAAGAAAGCACGGGGAAATATGAGGGTAAGGCAGTCATTGAGACCTGCTGTATGGGGACAGGCTGGTGGCACCCTATAAAGTTATTAATTACGTCAGGGAGGGGACGCTGGGGCCGGTGCCGGGGGAAATGGGCCCAGGGTTACGCGGCCCATTTTTTGCCGCCGGCGACTCGGCGAAACCCTAATCCCATTACTATCCTAGCATCCCTATTTTGTCCCCGTTTCCTAGTTTTGTATGTGCGTGGGCGTGTATTGAACACAGCTCTGTGGAGCCAGAAGCAGCAGCGGGTACCATGGGGCCAGTGGTGGACTATTATCGTGCATGAATTTCCACTCAGCTACCGATGCGAAATTACGTGCATCACCATGCCCCGCCCAGTCCATTATTGCGAGGGCCTCATGAATGTTCACGGAAACGGAGAACACGGATACTATCCCGTACACTGCGCTGGCATTTGGCAAGTGTTGACGGTTTCAGAGCTATGGTTTGCATATGAATAGGCGCATCTATCATGCCTTTTGGCTTGCAGCAGTAAAAAACTAAAGAACGGAAGGAGACGCTTACTAGTTCTGGGGTCGAAATACCGTTCCGTCTCATGGACCCTCGGGAATCACGTTGTGCCAGTTCAAAATCCCGTCTCTGACCATCTCTTGTTCGCTGCCATCTCGCTCCTAGGCTCAACGGGCTCAACAACTATCAATGGAAGACGTTTGAACGAAGATCACACCGGTGAGATGACTGATATAGATAGCTCGAATCGACTACGCGTCTCAGATGATTCCCAGTATCGCACTCAAGTCTCAAAGTACGCTAGTACCGTACCCATCATTGCCTTTATTAAAAAAATAGAATCAATACCGTAACCATGCAAGCTCGGGATATGATAGTCCATTAGCACTCCCGAGCTCAGGTCCTTACTGGCACTCGTGTGCTCAACAGGATCATGCTGACAACTAAACCTAGGCGCAACACCTTGTTGGCTCTCCTACCCTCGGAATTTTGCTGGCAACCCTAGTAGATAGGCGCAGGATCTTGCTTGCAAGCCATGACAACCTCAGGTTTTTTCTGAAGGCGCTCCTAGACTCACCTCAGGATCTTGCCAGGATTCTTAGGCTCAGAACCACCATTGTCTTTGCATGAGTCTCTTGGATATTTCCGTGATTTCTGGCAGACTCGGGATCTTGATGGCAACCCTAGATAGGCCAATAGGCGCGGATCAGGATCTGGCTGGCACACCCAGGCTCCATATAATACCAGTGCTCCTTTGCTCGGGATCAGCTGCTGATTCAAGTGCCATCATGGTTAGGATTCAGGTTTGGACCTTGCGGTCATCATAGCGTGACCGTGCCCCCAAATTAGGTCCACACTAATAGAGGGCGCAGAGTGACAGCGCTGCATGTCTAGCAAATCTAAACCTAATTATTCGATTCTTGTATCTTGTCTGGATCTTGAAATGTAGGACACCAGCTCATCAATGCATGGCCAACTGGAAGCTGCAGCTGCGGCGGGAAAGACTGCGCAACTGTCACGGCTGCTCAGCTCCCCACACTCCTCATCGCCCGCTGGCAATAATGGAGCCTGTCTGAAACTGGCGGCCGGAGGAGGCCACCTCAGCACCGTAGACCTACTGTTGCAGCATCCAGTGTACCTCCCGCCTACCGCAGACGGATGGCACCGCCTCGGATCGGACGCCTGGTGCCATCTGAGCTCCGCCGTACATGCTGCCGCAAGGCACGGTCACGCAGAGGTGGCAGCTCGCCTGTTGAGGGTTCCTGTGGAGCCTGACAGCGGGATCGCAGGTGATATGGTGGATGGCGGACCTCTGCAGCTTGCGGCAGAGGGCGGGCACGCTGACGTCGTGAAGATCCTATGCCGGGAGATACCAAGGCAGGACGACATGTGCATGTACATGCGCCCGATCCTGCGTTACCTTCTAGCCTGGGATGCCAAGTACGCGGCGGTTGAGCGCCGCAGCCTCTTTGCGGGGTATACTAGTCGCTGCAAAGAGAACCTGCTTATTTTCCTCACAGGCGTCACATGGCTGCTTGGCGCGGTCGAGATCTGCACATTGCTGTGCGGTTGGACGAATCTGTATTTCACATTGTTTGTGTGCTTGATCTGGATGATCCATTCGTCACTATAAACTGGCGAGCAGATTTCGCATTGCTTTCCATTCCAGCATTGTATGCGTTCCCACCCACCGTCTATCAGCTGAAGGTCTGTTTTGTTGCCACAGTTTGCGAGAGTTCTGGAGCCACTGGCATGGCGCGCTGCATGCATGTGTTGGCTTTCATCCGGAAAGTTATTACCGGTAGTTAGAATCTGTAAGGCTGTCAAGAGTTCTAAGCACCTGATTTCAAAGCACCTGATTTCAAAGCACCTGATTTCAAAGGAAGATGAATTAGCTGGATGTGTTTGTGTCTTGACAGTGTTGCTGGTTTTATAGGTCTGTTTTGACCAGCAGCGCTAGAGGTCAATGCTCAAATAGTTTGGATTCCAGTGTGAATGGATGCGTCATGGATAGAAAACAGGGAAGGCTGTAACATGGGGATGTTTGGAAATAGGGGAACAGCTGCCCCAGACAGCATGGGCAGGCGAACCGTACTCGGAGGCAATTGAAGTCTTGTGCGTATGCTGCTGGGTGCTCCCCGAGTTTCAAGCTTCTGCTCACAGCTGTTTATTGTGCTGTTGATAACGGTGATGCGTGTGTGCGAGAGAACGACGCAATATCAGGCAAGCTTGTTGTTACAACGTCAATGTATCCATCCATCCCAAATCCCCCAATTCCCAATGGCATAGGGAAAGGTGGCCTTCCGAGTTCCGACACCCGCCTCATTAGACTCCGGGATAAGTTTCCTCCTTAAGACACCTCACAGACGAATAACGAATAAAACTTGTCATCTCGAATGCATCATCAGCAGCATGTGAAGATCGAGCACTATCGAGATCTAAACCCTACCTCCTGTTCGAAATCTGGCAGCGCAAATTCGAAAACATCCGCACGACGTCTCCCGACAGAACACCCTGCACGCGATTGCACACTTTCGCGATGCCTCGAACTACTATTGATTGTTCAACCGAGATTTTTCAAGAAGCGTGCAGTAGATAACCAGAAGTCAAGTCATCGTGCACGAATCGGCGGTAGAGAGTAGACAGGCGACCGCTACCGAAGAGCAGGGGTCACTGGCGTCGCCTCTTCCTCTTCCCATTTTTTGATGTGTCTCTCAGGCGGTACCATGTGCACCTACCGCATTTATTGCTGAAACAGCACGCGCTGCACTCTCCATCTGCGTCGTGCACCAGTATCAGACATCTACCGTGCAGCAGGTAGCGATCCATCAAGCGACAGAAACAACTCGCCCAAGGCGAACGTCATATTGAATAGCTTGCCAGTGATTACGTCTCCAAAACTTCCGCTTCCTTACACGACAAGCAGGCGACGCCTGTATTGACGACATGCATGGCACCATGTCAAAAAAACGCGATCGAGGTGGCGGAGGAACATGTGGAGCGGTGAAGGGCCCTGGCTCTGACACTGAACATTCTGCCTGCATGCTGCCCTACCTCCTTCTTATCATCCAAAGACAGATTAACAGTAGCATCAGCAGGAACAGCAACAACCGAAGCAGCTGCAAGAGCTGCCGCCGCAACGCCTACGCCACTGTGGTCCTGCTGCTGATCCTGCTGACCAGCATGTGCCTCAGCGGAGCTGCGCAGAGTGTAGGCTGGCAGCTGGCCGGCAATCGCTCCGACGGTGCAGCCTGGCATGCGATTCGAATCACCGGCGAGGGGCCCCTCAGCCTCTCCACCAACGCTGCGCACAGCTTCACGTTCACGGCTCAGGGCCAGGCCATACAGTGAGCCATAGTGTATTTTAGTGTGTATCAGATAGATCACGTCTGGCTGGCTGCAGGGCTGCCACCAATGGGCCATTCGGGACCAAATGTTGTCCGAATATCCGCCCTGCGGCCGGAGGCCCAGCCGGCAGTATGACTTGCTGCTCTGGGCCCTCCACGACCTTAGGCTGTGAGGTGGCTGACATGAAGCCAAGGCGCACTAAATCCCCAGTAGCAGGCGACGGGCAGTTCTCAGCAATCAGCTTGCAGTGAGCACAGCAAAGCACCAGAGCTAATTTCTGGCCATTGGCATATCACATGCATGATGTAAATTTATTCCTTCCCCCTGGGCCAGCAGGCAATACAATGAGCAAGGCAAAGCTGTTTCTTCGTTGAGGGTTGTTAGCAAGTATGCCTCATCAGGCGTATGCCATCCACTACTTTACACAGCATAGCTGCTTGCTTGTGCAGCTGTTTGGTACGCTCAAAACATTGATCCTCAAGTTTGCACACATTTCCTCCATGTCTGGCAGTCATGCATGGGAGCATGCCAGACCTGCATGCCATGCGTGCCATGCATATTTGAACACTCTCACACTTTGGTCAATGTGTGACGTCAGTGATGTGCGACCCCTGGACTTTGCTTGTATCCGTCACTGATGTTCGACGCCTCATCCATGATGATGCCATGAATGTGCACTGAGTTCATGTGGTGTCAAATGATGTGTGACTCCTCCGCCATGATTGAATGACATCACTGATGTGTGACCCACATGTGCACCGAGTAGGAGGTGCTGGGTGCCACCCTGCTCATGTGGTGTCAATGATGTGTGACTCCTCCGCCATGATTGAATGACATCACTGATGTGTGACCCACATGTGCACCGAGTAGGAGGTGCTGGGTGCCACCCTGCTCATGTGGTGTTAATGATGTGTGACTCCTCCGCCATAATTGAATGACATCACTGATGTGTGACCCACATGTGCACCGAGTGGGAGGTGCTGGGTGCCACCCTGCTCATGTGGTGTTAATGATGTGTGACTCCTCCGCCATAATTGAATGACATCACTGGTGTGTGACCCACATGTGCACCGAGTAGGAGGTGCTGGGTGCCACCCTGCTCATGTGGTGTTAATGATGTGTGACTCCTCCGCCATAATTGAATGACATCACTGATGTGTGACCCACATGTGCACCGAGTAGGAGGTGCTGGGTGCCACCCTGCTCATGTGGTGTTAATGATGTGTGACTCCTCCGCCATAATTGAATGACATCACTGGTGTGTGACCCACATGTGCATCGAGTAGGAGGTGCTGGGTGCCACCCTGCTCATGTGGTGTTAATGATGTGTGACTCCTCCGCCATGACTGAATGTCGTCACTGATGTGTGACCCACATGTGCACCGAGTAGGAGGTGCTGGGTGCCATCCTGCTCATGTGGTGTTAATGATGTGTGACTCCTCCGCCATAATTGAATGTCGTCACTGATGTGTGACCCACATGTGCACCGAGTAGGAGGTGCTGGGTGCCATCCTGCTCATGTGGTGTTAATGATGTGTGACTCCTCCGCCATGATTGAATGACATCACTGGTGTGTGACCCACATGTGCACCGAGTAGGAGGTGCTGGGTGCCACCCTGCTCATGTGGTGTCAATGATGTGTGACTCCTCCGCCATAATTGAATGACATCACTGATGTGTGACCCACATGTGCACCGAGTAGGAGGTGCTGGGTGCCACCCTGCTCATGTGGTGTTAATGATGTGTGACTCCTCCGCCATAATTGAATGACATCACTGGTGTGTGACCCACATGTGCACCGAGTAGGAGGTGCTGGGTGCCACCCTGCTCATGTGGTGTTAATGATGTGTGACTCCTCCGCCATGACTGAATGTCGTCACTGATGTGTGACCCACATGTGCACCGAGTAGGAGGTGCTGGGTGCCACCCTGCTCATGTGGTGTTAATGATGTGTGACTCCTCCGCCATGATTGAATGTCGTCACTGATGTGTGACCCACATGTGCACCGAGTAGGAGGTGCTGGGTGCCATCCTGCTCATGTGGTGTTAATGATGTGTGACTCCTCCGCCATAATCGAATGTCGTCACTGATGTGTGACCCACATGTGCACCGAGTAGGAGGTGCTGGGTGCGACCCTGCTCATGTGGTGTTAATGATGTGTGACTCCTCCGCCATGATTGAATGACATCACTGATGTGTGACCCACATGTGCACCGAGTAGGTGCTGGGTGCCACCCTGCTCATGTGGTGTAAATGATGTGTGACTCCTCCGCCATGATTGAATGACATCACTGATGTGTGACCCACATGTGCACTGAGTAGGAGGTGCTGGGTGCCACCCTGCTCATGTGGTGTCAATGATGTGTGACTCCTCCGCCATGATTGAATGACATCACTGGTGTGTGACCTACAGGTGCACCGAGAAGGAGGTGCTGGGAGCCACCCTGCCTGGCCTGATGCTGCCGGTGGCTGGGACCAGCGCCACCGCGCCGTCCATTGTTTCCATTGTCGCTGCGGTCAGCGGGGCCGACGCGTCCGGATCCAACAACGGCGTCATAGCCAACCTGCAGGGAATGCAGCTGTTACTGGCTGCAAGCTCAGGTGTGGTACTGTGATTGTGTGTGCTACTGTGTGTGCGTGTGTGTGTTTGTGTGTCTTGCTGTGAGAGTGTGTGTGTGTGTGCGTGTGTGTGTGTGTGTGTTTGTCTTGCTGTGTGAGTGTGTGTGTATGTGTGTGTGTGTGTGTGTGTTGGGGGGTACTGCAGGTAAGCGAAAAGCCGTGTAGCAAACCAGGTCTTGGTCCCGTTTCCCCTGAAGGATGAGGTTTCGCAGGGAGAGGGGGTATGCGTGCATATGGCTGTTCTTGGGTGCGGGCACAGATGCGGGTGAGGGTGAGGGTGAGTGCGTGGACCTGTGGCACAGGCGCATATGGGGGTGGGGGTGAGTGCGTGGACCCAGGGCGCAGCAAGAGTCTTCTATCAGACTCGCGTACCGGCGGGCGGGGCACATCTGCTCTTGCCCCACTCACAGCACTTCTATTATGTTATAATGTTATAATGTTATAAAAGAAACTTCCTCGGAACCTTGGGGCATGGAGCATGAGGCATGGGTACAGGTGTGGGCCATTATTTTTTTGATACCGTAAACCGCAAAGCACATTCAACAGCAGAGCTTTTTTTAGACCATGCGGGCCTGTTTTAGCGACTAGAAAGAAGGAAGTTTTTAAAGGAACACACCTGTCCTTGTAAGTAGAATTTTGAAGAATTTCTTTGGCTTGGACTTAACAAGGTGTGAGGCCGGCCGCCCAACCCTAGAAAACCTAAGACGCGGACACAACAATCGGCCCGGGAGAAAATAATTACACTTCCTGAAACAGTGTCCAGGAAGATTATTGGCTGCATGCAATGGCAGCCCCTCAACCTTCAACCCTGAACCCTAAACCCTTAACCCTAAGACAAATCTGCAACTTGGTTACCGTACCGTTTTCCTTTCCTTACATTAACTTTTTTGATGTTCTTAAGATACCTGTTTCACAACCTCTCACATGTCCAGGTGAACTCCAGTGGGCCCTCACTGCTGCCTCCGACACATCCGACGCTACCACTGCCCCTAGGGCCCGCTTCTCTTCGGCCGCCCCGCAGCCGTCTGACGGCATCGTGATGCTTGCGGTCACGCAGAGGGCAGACGGCTGGATGAGGCTGTGTGTGAACGGCGTCCCGGCGCAGGTGTGAACAGTTTGACCGGTGTGAATTATGTGGATCTTATGCATCGCCGTGGTGCTGCTTGTGAACAGCGGCTCCACACATGTGTGGACATGAGTGAACACCGTATATGTCGTGTGGTGTGAGATGACTTCCATTAAGCTGAGAAAATGGTGTCTTGGCAGTTGGCACAGGTATGAATAGTGTGAATAGCTTGCATGAGGTGAGGGATAGAGACATGTTTGATACTGGTTAGTTGTGTGAACATGAGCATCAGGTTTCAAAATATTTGTTTTCGTATTTGAGGGTTTAAATCTGTGTGTACCCTACTGCACTTTCTGGGTCTCTCAATACCACAGTTTAAAGGGGTGCGCAGCGCAGGATAGGGGGCATGCCCTATTAGCAAAAGTTTTGGAACTTCAGGTTAGAAGGACCGGTAGGCTTATCCAGAATTCCAGCCCGTAAACACACCAGTACGGCAGTTTCACACTCTGGGTCCTCACAGCGAACAAGGCATTTTCCTGTTTTGCGTTAATTTCAAATTACAAATAATCTCTCACCAGCTACTGAAACAGCACTCAGCGTCTGCTGAGTGAATGGATGTTGCTACATTGCTTTGGTTGCATGAATGGCTGCCAGCAGAGGACCTTCCTGGCCTCAAACATGCAACTGTTTCAACAATGTGGTTCTATTTATTATCCTTCACCTGGCGTTTTAAGCAATTACATTCCGCATGAGTGTCGTATTAAATGAGTTTCAAGGGTTGTGTCATTGTGTGTGCAAAGGCCGAGTGGGTTTACTGTATATGTTTATGATAACCACCGGCACAGTAGCGGTTACCGTATAATATATATATATATAGATACATGTATATGTATATATATACATAACGGTTTGTAACCTGCTGCTGCCATTTGCAGAGCAAGGGCTACATGCAGCCCCTTCATTTATTTGTCTCGCCTTATCTTGAGCTCAATGCTGCTGCAAAAGACACGAGTTGGACCTCGACGAAACAAAATGTCCCCCGCCCTTCGAAGTTGGCCAGCGCGGCCAATTGGAACATCCCCCTGGCCGCCCAGACGTTGGGCGGATGGACAAGCCTGCCCTTCTTAAACAGGTAAATTACGGTAATGACAATGATAATAACAACACAAATAGGAATACCCCGTACCGTATCCTGTACCGGGACCGATATTTGAATTGCATTCCTTCAGGTGTGATTTTTTTTGTGTGTTGCTTGCCTCAGGCAAATTACCATGACCGGTATATGGACAAAACTTTCCTTTTCCGAATGAAACTGAAAGCATTGATTGCTCGTTACAATTCGTATTTTAACAAATCTCTCGCCCCTGAACAATATTTTGAGGCAATTCGTATGTACAGCGATAATAAATGACATAAAAACGCCCTGGGGAGATTTTAAGGACGCCACCCTTCTGACCAAAACCCTGGGGGGGAAAAACGGTAGCTATAACAACTCCCTGCGCCGGCCTGACTCACCCTGGACCGAGCCGGTCCTCCTAGCCAGGTGGACCCGCTAGTAAAGCGCTGCACTGGCCGCTGCTGGCCTGAACCCTTCAATTAAACAAATGCGGGAAAAAAGCCCTGTCGGAAATTCAGGACGCGATCCTTCCTGCCTGGACTCTGAAACCCTACCGGCCTAGTTTAAAAGCCCTAAACCCTAAACCGTCGTGGCTCTGCCTGTGCATGGAGACTCGTAGCCAGAAGAGCTATTCAGGGATTTGAGTTCAGGGTTTAGAGACATGTCGGCCATCCAAGTTATACTGTCTCTTAATCTGTGCATCTTAATTATTTATGGACCCCAAAGCCAAATGGTCCTTACCATACCCTGTACCCCGTACCCCAGTACCCCGTACCCCGTGTCCCGTACCCCGTGCCCCGTACTCCGTACTCCATTCCCCGCACCCCGTACCCTATACCCCGTACCCTGTATCCCGTACGTCATGCCCCTCACCCCATACCCCTCACCCAGATCTACATATTTCAAGTGCTTGCTCCCTCTTTAACAGCCCGTTTTTGACAGGCGCCGTCAGTCGTATTTTCGCCACGCCGCGTGGCAAGGGCTTTCAGGGTTTGGGACAGTTTTTAAAGCCAAAATAGGGCTTAGCACTTGCATGGCTGAAAAGTGCGGGGCCTGTCGCTTAACGCATGGAAGGCATCGCGGCCGTCCGCCCGTGTGGAGCGTACGAGGGTGATCATGGTATCGGTGCGGACGCGGCCACGTCACATGCCCACTTGTTCCACAACCCTAACACCTCTACGGAGCATAGCATATTAACATCCTCAGTTTCACTGCCAGCATCGACCGCCTCCGACGACGTAAATAGCCGTGCCTTATTACCAATTCCGCGATGGTGTGCAATTGTGTGGAATACATTTTCCAGCAGCTCGTTCTCTTTCTTCCCACCGCTTGCAGCTGCTCTAGTGCCTCGTCCTTTCTTTGTCTCCGCCCAAATCCATACCTCCGAGCCTACGGTACTAGCACCCATTTATGTTTTCATATCCCCGCCCCCCGTTTTCCGTTACCAGTAATTCATTGGTTAATTTATCTCTTTATCCACTCCCCATCCCCCCGCTTTCCATTTAGTTACCGGTAGTGTTATTTATTTATTTATTTTCCTTTTTATTCCCCAGCCCCCTGTTTTCCTCTGCCCACCTGTCAACAAATGGGCAGACGCGACCTGGTGATCACCATACGTTACACCGCAAATTAAAGCAAATCCAAAGGCCTTTCCCCATCCTTGATGCCTTGTTATTCCGCCTTGCCACCCCGCAGCTGGCAGCCACTGGGCGGAGGTGATCTGGTGATCGGGGACCCGTTTGGTGTCAAGGGCGCCAGCGTCCAGCTGCAGGCCCTGTGGCTGACTCAGCAGGAGGTAGGCGCTGCCTGATGGAAATGAGTAGGTGGGATATATGTAGGCGACAGCTGCAGGCGACGTGGCTGACTCAGCATGAGGTAGGTGCTGCCTGGAGGGAGAAAATCAATAAATACAAATTCTACAGACATCGTCGGCCGTGTGCTAAGAGTTGAGCAAGCGGCCAGTGCATCCCCCCAAATGTGCGCTTTCATCTGTTTCCGGCATGCTAGCGGTGCGGATGTTGCTCCTTACCGGAGCCGTGTGGTGCCCTCGACCCGCACGTCCCTAGGGGGGCATAGCTTCCCCTCCCTTCCTCCTGTCTGATGCCCTCGTTTTTACAGTCGAGTAATAAACAGCCAGCGCGCCCCCCCAATCGTTTCCAACTGTTTCTTGCGGATGAGGCTCAAGCCCCGAGCCGCGCTGTTCCCTTAACCCGCACGCCCCTAGGGGGACTTAGCTTCCTTACCCTCTGTCGTTCTTTCTCCCTGCCGGACTTGCTCTAAACATCAAGTAGAAAGCAGCCAGAGCATCCCTCCCAGTCAGCTTCATCTGTTGCTGGTGCCGATGATATGCTGATCTGCTGATCTGCGGATCTGCGGATCTGGTGCCAAGTGATCTGCTGATCTGCTGATCTGTGGATCTGGTGCCGATGATATGCTGATATGCTGATATGCTTGATCCTTTGCGAAAAGGGAGCCGAGCCGTGGGGCTGCGACCAGCTGGACACAACCTTCCGGGGCCTTCTCCCCCTGTCCAGCTCAAATTCAAATTCAAACCCGGGATCCGTCTTGGTGCTCCCGGAACCCCTGGCAGCCTCTCCGTATCTGAATTACGCCAACTCGGCGCCGACCGTAACAGGTGGGTTTCGGTGTTTTGGCTTTAGGGCCAGGGTTTAGGTATCTATGACAGGTGAGTGTCGGTATTAAGGGTTAAGGGTTTAGGTATCTATAACAGGTGGGTGTCGGTGTTAAGGGTCTAGGGTTCAGGTATCTATAACAGGTGGGTGTCGGTGTTAAGGGTTTAGGGTTTAGGTATCTATAACAGGTGGGTGTCGGTGTTAAGGGTCTAGGGTTCAGGTATCTATAACAGGTGGGTGTTGGTGTTAAGGGTTTAGGGTTTAGGTATCTATAACAGGTGGGTGTCGGTGTTAAGGGTCTAGGGTTTAGGTATCTATAACAGGTGGGTGTCGGTGTTAAGGGTCTAGGGTTCAGGTATCTATAACAGGTGGGTGTCGGTGTTAAGGGTTAAGGGTTTAGGGTTTAGGTATCTACAACAGATGGGTGTCGGTGTTAAGGGTTAAGGGTTTAGGTATCTATAACAGGTGGGTGTCGGTGTTAAGGGTCTAGGGTTTAGGTATCTACAACAGGTGGGTGTCGGTGTTAAGGGTTAAGGGTTTAGGTATATATAACAGGTGGGTGTCGGTGTTAAGGGTTAAGGGTTTAGGTATCTATAACAGGTGGGTGTCGGTGTTAAGGGTCTAGGGTTTAGGTATCTATAACAGGTGGGTGTTGGTGTTAAGGGTCTAGGGTTTAGGTATCTATAACAGGTGGGTGTCGGTGTTAAGGGTTAAGGGTTTAGGTATCTATAACAGGTGGGTGTCGGTGTTAAGGGTTAAGGGTTTAGGTATCTATAACAGGTGGGTGTTGGTGTTAAGGGTTTAGGGTTTAGGTATCTACAACAGATGGGTGTCGGTGTGAAGGGTTTAGGTTTTTAGGGTTGAGGTAACCCTAACAGGTGGGTGTCGGTGTGAAAGATTTAGGGTTTAGGGTTGGAGGGTTGAGGTAACCCTAACAGGTGGGTGTCGGTGTGAAGGGTTTAGGGTTTAGGGTTGAGTTGACCATAACAGGTGTTTACAGATTACCCTACCCTATCATAAATATATGAATGTGTGAATGCACGAATATGTGATTGTACCTTTTTGCAGTCTTTCTTTCTTCTTTCTCACCTTATCATAACCAGGCTCGCATTCCATGAGGTCTCTCTACCCCACCCTCTTCCCCTAAGCCACCCAACTAAGCAACCTCCCTACCCCCCCCCCCCCCCCCCCCTCCCCCTCCCTCCCCCTGCATATCTCATGCCATGCCCACTAGCCCTCTACCTTCACAGCCCGCATCCTTCCTACCCCCCCCCCCCCCCCCCCTCCCCCCCTCCCCCTCCCCCTTCACCCCTCATCCACCTCAGCATCAGCCTCTTTACTGCTAGTCCCAGCTGATGCGTGTCTCAGCCACCTCCCACCCTTCCTCTCACTCAACTCTTACTCTATTCCTTTGCCCACACTCACTCCTACCAATCCCTGCCTCCCTCCCTCTTCAGCATCAGCCTCGCTACTGCTGGTAGAAGCTGATGCGTGCCTCAGCCACCCCTCTCTCTCCTCACTCAACTCTTACTCTCATCACTCAAGCCAACAATCACTCTTGTACACATGCAGAAGGTATCAGCCATTGTGGGTAAGCGGTGCAGGATGTTTTTTTTTGTCAGCGCGCCTGGATTAGGGTTTTGGCTTGTGGGAATCGGAGGTTCGCCAGCACCTGCAGCGCGTCATTCTATCACACAGGCTGAAGAGAATCCGTGGTGAGTGGAGCGGACAACAGAGGTTCATCAGCACCTCAAGAACATGACTCTGTTGTGCGCAGGGCAGTGGAGCTCTGTACAGTGGAGCGGAAATGCAAATCCCTGCCTCCCTCCCTCCTCAGGATCAGCCTTTTAACTGCCGATAGACTCCACCTCGCCCTCCCCACTCACTCCTACCAGTCCCGCCCCCCACCCTCTTCAGGATCAGCCTATAGCTACCGATAGTCAGGCGATAGAAGCCACCTCGCCCTGTCCACTCACTCCTACCAATCCCGGCCTCCCTCCCTCTTCAGGATCAGCATCGTTGCTGCCGGCGGGAGCCGATGCGTTTCTCCAGGACACCGTGTCCTTCTCAATCAGTGTGTCAGACCCGGACGGAGATCCAATCAGGTAGGCATGCCTTGGTTTCTTTGGCGGGTTCAGATGTGTGGAAATGTGTGGACTGTGGAGATGTAGTGAGGCAAGCACCTCCTACCAGACGGGCATGAAATGTAGAAATGTGTGGAGAGGTTATCAGTTAGATGCCTTAGTATGGAGCGGGTTCATATGTGTGGAAATGTGTGGAGATGCAAACAGTTTGATGCATTGCTCTATTTGGCGGGTTCAAATGTGTGGAAATGTTTGGAGATGCACTCAGGTAGATGCCGTGGTCTATTTAGCAGATTAAAATATGTGGAAATGTGTGGAGATGCAACCAGGTAGATGTTTGGGTCTTTTGGTGGGTTCAAATTTTCGGGAATGTGTGGAGAAGCATTCAAGCAGATGCCGTGGTCTTTTTAGCAGGTTTAAATATGTGGAAATGTGTGGAGATGCAACCAGGCAGGCACCTTCTACTAGACAGGCCTGAAGTATGTTATTTTGTGGAAATGTAATCAGGTAGATGCCGTGGTCTATTAGGCATTTTGAAGTGTGGAAATGTGTGCAAGCCGACGGGCGCCACCTACTGGCTACTTGACGGGCTTGACGTGTCGAAATGTGTGGAGATGCAGTCAGGTAGAAGCCTTGGAGGCTTGGTCTACTTGGCACATTTAAAATGTGTGGAATGTGTGGAGATGCAATCTATTTATTTGCTGCTCAACCATTTCTGATGCCTGATGCCTGATTCATCATGGATCCCACACCCTAACTTTTGCCCCCTGAGGTCCTTAACCCTAACATTTGCCCACTCTGGCCCAAGGGGCAATAAGGTGGAGCGGCTGATGTCTGAGGGGCAAGAATCCATCTTAGCTCCTATACCCTAACTTTGCCCCTGAGGTCCTACACCCTGACTTTGCCCCCTTGAGGTCCCACACCCTAACTTTGCCCCCCTGAGATCCTAAACCCTAGCTTTGCACCCCTGAGGTCCTACACCCTAACTTGCCCCCTTGAGGTCCTTAACCCTAATCTCTGCCCCCATTTGGCCCTACAAGGCTGGGTCGATGGATGAATGACCTAGGCGGTTGCTATCAAAATGAAGGAGTGCTGCACACCACCGTTGGATAGTTGGACGCCCCCATCAAATCCGATTTTAATCGACTCCTAATCTATTCATGGTGTTTGCGAGTCTCCCTCCTCATTAGTTCCCTCATGTTCCCGTGTTGTGCTCCGTCAGGGCTTAGGGGTTTAGAGTTTAGGGTTTAGGGTCTAAACCCTTTCCGTTTCGTGCTCCATCAGGGCGCGGCTGACGCTATTTGGTGCGCCGACACCCGGCTGCAAGACCGCTAGCTGCGGGCCCTTCACCGTCGCTGGTACCTCCATGCAGCCTGGGGTGCCCGTGCAGCTCCAGGCCAGCACTCGCTACGCACGGGCCGGCAGGTGCGCTGTATATATGAACACAACAAAATCTTAACATGGGGGACTGTCATGGTGCAGCTCCAGGCCAGCACCCGCTACGCACGGGCCGGCAGGTGAGCAGCATTTATGAACAAAATGAAATATAAACATAGGGGACTAACATGGTGCAGCTCAAAGCCAGCACCCGCCACGCAACGGCCGGGAGCATCGCTTTTTCAATGATTCGCAACAGACCCCCCTTTGGCCAGCTGGCTGGGTGCCCACCACTGGGCTGTCAAAGACCCGACCTTGACTGACCCGCGACCGGTGGACCCCTAAAACTTAAACCCTTAACCCTAACAGCAGAGCTTGCTGCACCAGGCCTCCCCAGCTGCACGTAGGCCGCGATGTAGCTGAATCGTAGCTGAAGCACCTCTGGATAAAACAGTGGTCGAGATCTTACAAAGTTGGCACAACCAACCACAGCCTTTTTGGAAAGGGCCAGGCAGAGCGAACCGGGAGGAAGCCAGCACAGAAAAACCAGAACGAAACCGCAACGACAGAGATGTGAGCTGTGGATACTGCATCCATGCTTTCACACTTCAGCCTTCTTCTGGAGGTCCAGGCAGCGCATACAGGAAAAGCTGACACACATACAGTTGACATGCTATATACCGATGTACCCTATCCTATATGGCTATATCCAATATCCAAGACCCTAGACCCCAGACCCTTACCCTTACCCCCATAACCTCAATCCTAGACACTAATCCTAGATGTCATATCCTAGACCCTAAGCCCTAGGCCCTTATCCTATAGCCCAATACCCTAGACCCTAGGCCCTGTACCCTAATTATATACCCCATATCCTAGACCCTAGTCCCTAAACCCTAATCATATACCCCATATCCTAGACCCTAGGCCCTGTACCCAAATCCTAGATGCCATATCCTAGACCCTAGGCCCTAGACACGAATCCTATACCCCATATTCTAGACCCTAGACCTTACATCCTAGAACCTATGCCCTTCACCCCATATCTCAGACCCTAGACCCTAGACCCCTGGGATCATCTGGGCCACTAGTTCTCATGCACCAGACCCTACACCATGCACCCTGTACCACAGACCCTGGACCCTACACCATGTACGACAGACCCTGGACCCTTCTGCGTATATTGCCGAGCCTCATGCCTGTTGCCAATTTGTGATGCTGGATGGTCCCTTCAGGTACATCATCCGGCTGGAGGCCTCCGATGGTCGAGGGGGAGTCCTGTCCCAGGACTTCCCTGTCATTGTGCGCAAGGACAACGACACAGCACGCGCGGCACCCTGCTGCAGGTAGGCTCGGAGAACATGCACACAAGCGTCACGTAGGCTTGGTAGGCTAAGTAGGAAAACATGCAAACAAGCGTCACGTGTAGGCGGGCACGCAGTAAGCTGGCACGCAGGAAGTGGCATGTGAAGCACCCTGGTAAGCTTTCTGCATATGTTAAATACCTCCATAGTAGAGGGTTGAAAGAGGAAGCTGTCGCCACGACCCCCCTTATAGATTGTTCCTTCGTCATGGCACACATGAGAAACCTCAAGTAGGTTTCAAAAACAGGCAAACAAGATAGGCAAGCATAGGGGTAGCATGGCTGGCACACAGTATGTGCTCCGCACTTGTTTGTAGATCCTTTCAGCCACCCTTCAGCTGCGTCGCAGCCGATTGTTGTGGGGGCTGGCGCAGCAAGCCCTTCTGCCTGGGCCCTGGGTTAAGGGGCCGGTCAAGCTTTAGTCTCCACCGGCCTAGTGGTGGCGGCCTGGCACCTCCCCCCACACACACACTCAGGTGGTCCGGCACGCTCTCAACTGGTGTTTTCGTTGACTCCCTGGTGCTTTCGTTGACTTTCCTAGCTCTCTCATCCCTCCCGGCTTCTCTGGCTACCTGCAGGTACACCGCCGCCATCATCACAGCCCAACAAGGCAGGCCCATCAGCAGCCAGGTGTACCGCCACCCCTCGCTGTACGCGTATGCATCCAAGCTAGGTAGATGACTGGGGGGATCTGGTGCCTCTGTCAGCCTCTTGCCTCTTGCTTTTGTCTGCCTATTGCCTCTTGCTTTTGTCTACCTCTGGACTGCAGCATCTGTCTAGCTATGCTCTACCTTGTTGGCCTAGGGTTCATCCTTTTTTATTTGAAAAATTGAGTTGAACCAAGCCACACTTGTTGAGTTGCCCCTACTGTCGAAACGATATCCTAGTTAACTCAGCCTCCTTTGAATTTGAATTTGAATTCGATTCTGTCTTCCAGGTTGGCCGGAGGGTTACATGGACCAGGAGGACATTGAATCCGAGCGCCTGTTCGACTACGGGATCCTAGCCCCCAGATCTATCACCGATCTAGGTGGGACCTCTATCATGAGTGTGAACAGCTTGAAGTAACTGCCACGGAGGATGATGACGCAGAAGGGGGGAATTACTGGGAGGCTGAGCGCCTGTTTGATTACCGGATCCTCGTCACTGGATCTATCACGGATCTAATTGGGCTGTCGTTCATGCGCGCCCCTGTTTATGTCTACGGGCTTCAGCTACACTTGATCTGAATGACTGCCTGTAGCTGTTGTGGCATGTTGTGGGCACCCCTGCTGCTTTGGCCACATATTTTAAATGCTGGGTTGAGGGTTTATGGTGCTAGGGCACTAGGGTAAGACTGCCTGGGGTAGGAGCGCCGGTTTGGCGATGTCGTGGATCATGCAGGCCCATGGTGGATCTGGGTGGGATCAAGGTATGTGATCTGGATGGGATCTAGGTATGATCTGGGTGGGATCTAGGTATGATCTGGATGGGATCTAGCCATCAAGGTATGATCTGGATAATATCTAGGTATGATATGGGTGGGATCTATGTGGGATCTGGGTGGGATCTCAGGCCCCTCCCCCTCCCCTCCCTACTTGTATGTGCCTCTGCCTTCCTCGCAGCTTCCGCCCTCCGGCGTGTCAGCTGTGCCGACACACACATTGGCGGCGCCGGAGGTCCTGTCATCACCAGCTTGTCTAAGGAGCAGTATGGGCTCAACCACGGTCTGAATAAGAGAGTGCTGATCCTGCCACAGGTGCAGAACGAAAGAGAAGGGTTCTGTTATTTACCACGCAAGGAAATAACTTGCGGTACAACACATGGCTGTACAAGAGGGTGCTCATCCTGCCACGGGTGCAGTACAGGTCAGCATTTTACATTGGTTGCTTCAGCTACATTTCAGCTACATCATGTTGGCGTCAGATGCATTAGAGTGCTTGCTTCTTAAGCCCCCGGCCACTGGGCCCTTCAGCCACTGGCCCTTCAGCCACTGGGCCCCCGGCCACTGGCCTTTCAGCCACTGGCCCTTCAGCCACTGGGCCCCCGACCACTGGCCTTTCAGCCACTGGGCCCCCGGCCACTGGCCTTTCAGCCACTGGCCCTTCAGCCACTAGGCCCTCGGCCACTGGGCCCCCGGCCACTGGACCCCCGGCCACTGGGCCCCCAGCCACTGGCCTTTCAGCCACTGGCCCTTCAGCCACTGGGTCCCCTGCCACTGGGCCGGTCAAGATTTGTTCCCCATGGGCACAGCGGTAGCCGCCCAGCCAGTAGCCTGCGAAGGTTCGTGTCTAGTGCGCACCGAAGTCAAAGATCGGCATCGGTGGGGAGGGTCTTGTCAGTTGTCACCAAGAGGATACACTTATTGAACAACCGCAGGCTGTACATAAGGGTGCTCATCCTGCCACAGTTGTAGTATGGGTAGTTATTTATTTTTTATCAGTATATTGTTTATTAGTTTATTCTAGGATGCCTCAGGTACGTTTCAGGTATGTTTTAGCTACGTTTCAGCTACTTCCTACGGCTGTGGAGATTTGTTTACTATCCTTTCACGAGCCGTGTTTCCCGCTGCCCTGCCCCCTCCCTTCCCCTCAGGGCTATAGCTGGGCCAAACAGGTGTCTGCCAGCCAACAGCCCGTCTGCCAGGTGAGCCACGCAGCCGCGCACTCACTTGCCTGCTATCTTGTAGTACAATACGGTACAGTGCAGTGCAGCATAGTACTGCTTGCCGATGAGTGCTAGACTGCTAGCAGCAGGGGATGCCTTAGTTCTCAGAGATACTGCCAAGCTGCAGGAATGGCTGTGTGGCTGTCCCTCCCCTACCCTCCCTCCGCAATCATCAGTCCCACTAGAGCGGATGGGCCAGAAAATCGTCCCTTATTAGTGATTTTTGCACGTGGTACCTGGCTGAAGCGGCAGGAGAATGCATGGGAATCTTACTATAATTCTGCTTTTCTTAACATATTTTTAAGAAAAGCGGAGCCTGTCATGACCTCCCACCCCCCCTCTCCCACTCTCCCTCCGCAATTATCATTCTATAACCTCCCTCCGCAATTATCATTCTCTATTCTCCCTCCCGCAATTGTCAGTCTCTACAGAGCGGTCGGGCTGCTTCAAGAAAAACCTCTTATGTTGGTATTTGTGTACATGATAGCTGGCTCCTCCTCCGATGCCTCCCTTATCCCCCCTTGTTCGCAACCTTTGCAAGGATCAGTCCCACAGGAGCACATGGGCTGCTGAAAATACCAGGAGTCCTTCATGCACTTATTATATTTGTTTTGGCTGGCTGATCCTGTAATTCCCTCCTACCCCCCCCCCCCTACCCTCCTTTCACACCTTCCCAACGATCAGTCTCCCTGGAGCACATGGGCTGCTTAAAATACCAGGAGTCCTTCATGCAATTATTTGTGTTTGTTATGGCTGGCTGATCCTGTAATTCCCCCCCCACACACACCCCTACCCTCCTTTCACACCTGCCCAACGATCAGTCCCACTGGAGCGGGTGGGCTAGCAAAAGCCCAGTGACGGGCACGGCAACGCGAGACAGCACCGGCAAAGTCATTGAATCGTGCTCGTACGCTTGCACACCAGAGGGGGTGAGTGGCTTTCAGTTATTTGTATATTTGTTGAGGCTGGTACTGACCCAGCGCTACAGCCAAGCGGTCGCCTTCCTTAATCCATGCCCCAGGGCGTATGTCCTTCTTTCTTATTTGTTAAAGCACCGTTGGATGCCAAGGAGCACATAGGACTCGGTCCTATCAAGCCCAGCCTGCCAAGCAGCGTATGTATCATTATATTGCACTGCACTCGCCTAAACCCTAAACCCTAAACCCTAAGTTCCATTTGCAATAAATATGCACTAAACCCTTAGTTCCCTTCACAATAAATATACCCTAAGGGGTTTTTAGGGCGCCGCCCATTTTGGCCGAAGCGTGAGACATGGCTACTAGTGGCTGTTGTTGGACAAGCTTGTGGAAGCACATCATTTGCACATGCATATGCATGTACATCATTTTAATGTGCATGTACATCATGTGTACATGCACGTGTATGTACATCATTTTAAATGATTCATTTACATGTGCATGTACATCATTTGCTTGTGCATGTACATATGTTGTACATGCATGTACATCATTTGCTTGTGCATGTACATCTGTTGTACATGCATGTGCATCATTTGCATGTGCATGTACATCTGTTGCACATGCATGTACATCATTTGCATGTGCATGTTAATCCTTTGCTGTTGTCAAGGGTACGTCTTGTGACTTAGTGATGGCAACTATAAGGCTCCGTAACCACTGCTGTTCTTCGCTGAGTGTGTGGCTTAAACTCGTATATGTGCACTGCCTTGAGGAGGCCCAACCCCCCCGAGATGACATTTAATTGACAAGATTGTAGGACCTCCTCACTCCACGCACCTCCAGCATGTGCATTCACCATAACGTGTGCCTTTTTTCACACCTCAGGAATTAGTCAGATTAATCATCCTGATCCATGCCTCAGGAATTAGTCTTATGATTAATCATCCTGATCCATGCCTCAGGAATTAGTCCTGTGATTAATCATCCTGATCCATGCCTCAGGAATTAGTCCTATGATTAATCATCCTGATCCATGCCTCAGGAATTAGTCCTATGATTAATCATCCTGATCCATGCCTCAGGAATTATTCCTATGATTAATCATCCTGATCCATGCCTCAGGAATTAGTCCTGTGATTAATCATCCTGATCCATGCCTCAGGAATTAGTCCTGTGATTAATCATCCTGATCCATGCCTCAGGAATTAGTCCTGTGATTAATCATCCTGATCCATGCCTCAGGAATTAGTCCTGTGATTAATCATCCTGATCCATGCCACAGGAATTAGTCTTATGATTAATCATCCTGATCCATGCCTCGGGAATTAGTCCTATGATTAATCATCCTGATCCATGCCTCAGGAATTAGTCCTATGATTAATCATCCTGATCCATGCCTCAGGAATTAGTCTTATGATTAATCATCCTGATCCATGCCTCAGGAATTAGTCCTATGATTAATCATCCTGATCCATGCCTCAGGAATTAGTCTTATGATTAATCATCCTGATCCATGCCTCAGGAATTAGTCCTGTGATTAATCATCCTGATCCATGCCTCAGGAATTAGTCCTATGATTAATCATCCTGATCCATGCCTCAGGAATTAGTCCTGTGATTAATCATCCTGATCCATGCCTCAGGAATTAGTCCTGTGATTAATCATCCTGATCCATGCCACAGGAATTAGTCAGATTAATCATCCTGATCCATGCCTCGGGAATTAGTCCTGTGATTAATCATCCTGATCCATGCCTCAGGAATTAGTCCTGTGATTAATCATCCTGATCCATGCCACAGGAATTAGTCCTGTGATTAATCATCCTGATCCATGCCACAGGAATTAGTCAGATTAATCATCCTGATCCATGCCTCGGGAATCATTGGTTTCCATTTTCTATACACCTGCATGCTTGCGATGCATATTCCCTCTCGGAGGTGGGGACACTGGACACTGACACTGGGGCGTTGGACCGGTGGATGGAGCAGACGATCGAGACATCGTACGGCCAAGTCTCATTCAGTCCGCAGGTAGGGGCAGCGTTTGAAAGCTGTCCTCCAGAACTTCACTAGGTGGCGTATAAACCCGGCATATGCCCTATGGATGCAGCTAAATAGTACATATTTTAATCAGGCGTGAATGTGGTCTCTGAATTTTGATTTTGAATTTTGAATTTTTGTTTCCCTATCCCTGCCCCTCTTCTCCAGGTGGACGTGACTTCCACCCTGTGGATGCCGTTTGACAACCCGAGCGACAATCCTTTCTTGTACAGTGATGCACCGACGCACCCCTTCCTGGCGAGCCAGGGGATCAACGAGAAAACGGACTACCGCATCATCATGGTAAGTGCAGGCAGGGGGTGCAGGTGCGAAATTCAGATTTCAAAATTCAAATTACTAGAGCGCTTCAGGTGATTGTGTGTTGAATGATACTAGTTGCATCTAGCCGGGGGATAAACCTCCACCCGTGCCCCTCCCTGGCACCCATCAGATCCTAGCCCCCTCCCCCGACACGCCAACCCCGCGGGATACTCTGCCTGGTCCGGCGGGCACACAAAAGTGCCTAAAAACTTCCTTGCATCACTTAGCTCACTCTTCATCCGCGCACCTGTTCCAATCCCTGTTACCATTTATCGCATCAGGTCCTAGCCCCCCTCCCCCGGCACGCCAACCCCGCGGGATACTCTGCCTGGTCTGGCGGGACCACCTTCATGTTCATCCTCCAGTGCAACCCGATGCACTACTACCTGGTCCACGAGTCGGGGCACCTGTTTGGCCTGCCGCACGCAACGATGTACAAGCTGGCCAACGCCACGGCGCTGCCTGCAGATCCGATGGGGCCGGGCGTCGTAGAGGACTCCTACACGGACAAGTTTGACTCGATGGCTTGCTGTCGGGGAGACTACAATGTATTCTTCAGGTGGGAGCGGTACTTTTTTTGTATTTGAATTTGAATTTGACTTAAGTATGGGGATCTGGACTCCTTCACCAGAAAGCTTGACTCCATGGCATGGGGGCTGCAACATGATCTTCAGGTGGGAACATCGTTTCTTTTGTTTGAATTTGATTGTGATCTCTGGATCTGGACTCGTAAACGCAAAAGCTTGACAATATGGCGTGCTGGCGACCGCTGGCGACTGAAATGTGTCCTTAAGATGCGAAATCATTGTTGCCTGTGGCTCCATGTCGCAGATTTCTCTCTGTTACCAAAAGGCTCAGGTTCGCAGCGTTTGTCTTCAAGCTTACGGTACCAGAAAAAATAGGTTTATACCGGGAAATGAATAATTTAAATCCGGTAAAGCCGTTAAAATAAAATTGCCATGTCCCACACAAGTGGAAGCTTCCTGCGTCGATGGCTGATCACTACCCTCCCTTGCATCAGGATGCTGGCCGGCTGGATCCCCGCCTCGGAGCGACACGACATCAACTTCCTGACCAGCAGCAGCAACCGCCGCAGCAGCAGCAGCAGTAGTGGCACCGGGAGCAGTCCTTGGAGTGCTTCTGGAGTCGCGGCAAGCGCCAATTCATTCAACAGCAGCCAGATGGGCCCCTCGCCCTCAAATGGTGCCGCCGCTCTCACGGACACAGCCAGCAACATCTCCCCAGACGGGGTCAGCAGGGGCATCGACGCCGGTACCGAGGGGGGCGACCCAAACGGCGGGATTCAGCAGGGTACCTCTGGCGCGTATTCCTCGTCCGATTCGAACAAGCTTGGAGACGCTGTCGCTGGAGGCGCGGGCAGCAGCAGCAACAGCAGCAACAGCAGCAGCAACAGCAGCAGCAACAGCAGCAGCAACAACAACAGCAGCAACGGCAGCATCTGCAACAGCAGCAGTAACCTTGTTCTGTGGCCTTTTGATCGGGGCGAGAGTCGAGGCAAGCTCAAAGCTGTGACTCTGCGCATCAGTGCGGACGAGCTGCTGGTTCTGTCATACAGGTGAGAGGAAGGGTTAAGGGTCAAGGGTTCTGTCATGCAGGTAAAGAATAAGGGTTTAGGGTTCTGCCATACAGGTGAGAGGAAGGGTTTAGGGTTAAGGGTTCTGTGATACAGGTAAAGAGGAAGGGTTTAGGGTTCTGTCATACAGGTGAGAGGAAGGGTTAAGGGTTTAGGGTTCTGTGATATAGGTAAAGAGGAAGGGTTTAGGGTTCTGTCATACAGGTGAGAGGAAGGGTTTAGGGTTCTGTCATACAGGTGAGAGGAAGGGTAAAGGGTTTAGGGTTCTGTCATACAGGTGAGAGGAAGGGTAAAGGGTTCTGTCATACAGGTGAGAGGAAGGGTAAAGGGTTTAGGGTTCTGTCATACAGGTGAGAGGAAGGGTTAAGGGTTTAGGTGTGCTGCCCCTGCTCCCTGTCTTTACAGCCCCCGCTCCCTGGCTATACTGCACCTGCCCCCTACATGTGCACCCTTGCAGGTCCATGCCTTTCTGGCAGGATGTGCGGCTGGGGGCCGAGGGCTCTACCAGCAACACTGACCCGCCCACCCTGAGCTATTGACATAAATTGCTTTCCAACCTAGGGATCCTGGCTCCTGGCAAATGCAGGTCCATGCCTTTCTGGCAGGACGTGCGGCTGGGGGCCGAGGGCTCAACCAGCACCACTGACCCTCGCCTAGGACCCGATCAGATGCGGGGCAACATGGCAGGCCTGTCTGTGGAGTACGCTCGGCGGTACACCGATGAAACAGGTGGGCGCAGAAGCAGTACACAGTACGTGCTGGTGCAGCAGTACGGGCGGGTAGGTAGGCGTTTCATACATCCAGCACCAATGTCTCGAGGCTGATTAGTAAGCTCGTTCAGTTTTAAAGCGCATCTTCCCATCAGGGCGAGGTAAGATCTCAAATAGCAACCTGGCCCTGGCTAAGGGTTCCCCTAGGAGCCCCAGCCCTTAACCCTAGCTGTCATGCACTACCTGGTTGGTGTGAGGGCAAGGATCGATTGATGTATTTTGAGTGCCTGGAGTGGACATGGAGAAGTCAGGGGCAGAGAGGGAAAACAACCCTTGCAATTTCATCACTTCCCTGCAGGATTGTTTCTAGCCCAAATTCGAATTCGAAGTTTGATTTAAACATTAGCCTGTCCGCAATCCATGCGTCTCGCACATGCAGGCGCTGCTCAATGGACGACCCGCGGCCTGCTGGACTTCAACCTGCTGTTCCCTCTGTGGCCTGACGCCTTCCCCGATGGCCCCAACGCCTACGCGCCGAGCCCCCCCAGAGCGGCCTATGCTCACCTCCGGGAGGGCTTCTCGTGGACGGACGCGGCAAGGGGGTTTGGAGTTACTGTGAGGAAGGTGGCCGAGTGTGACGCACAGGTAAGAGGGGGTGACAGTGACCCTACAACCTACAACCTTAACCCTACCACCTAAACCCTATCACCTAAACCCTACCACCTAAACCCTACCACCTCAACCCTACCTCCTGAACTCTACCACCTAAACCCTATCACCTAAACCCTACCACCTAAACCCCGCCTCCTAAACCCTACCACCTAAACCCTATCACCTAAACCCTACCTCCTAACCCCTACCACCTAAACCCTGCACCCTAAGGGTGGCCCTTGACCCTAGACCCTTTTGTCAGCGGGAGTGCCGGTGACCTTAACTCCTAAGCCCTAGACCCCAAGGTCAGAGGCAGTGGCGGGGATACCTGAGGGTTCAGGGATCAGTTTGAATGTACTCACCTGGCGAGGAGGGTGAGAGTGTGTGCGAGGGAGGTGGCCGAGAACGTGATTCACAGGACAGGGAGTGTGCCAGAGATCAAGATTTAGGCAAGGACACGGCGATTTGATTTGAAGAGACTGAAACATTTGCCAAAAGAGTGACCCACAGGACAGAGGGTGGGCCGGGGTCCAAGTAAAGGGTTAAGTTATATGGGTTTTTGGCATCAGGGTATAGAGATCTGGTTTAGGTATCCGGGTTACGGTATCTAAGCTGCGGCATAAGAGTTCAGGGATCTGGGTTATGTATCAGGTTATAGGAGTGTGGTTTTATATATCAGGGTATGGGGACCTGGATTTATATTCATCAGGGTAAAGGTGTATCAGGGTTAGGGATCCGGTAACAGGCATGAAGGATGAGAGGTCATTTTTTCGATCTGTGGTCAATGGGGTTAAATTGTTTGAGGGTTAAGACTGCAGGCCCCTATAATGGGTTAAGACTGCAGGCCCCTATAATGGGTTAAGACTGCAGGCCCCTATAATGGGTTAAGACTGCAGGCCCCTTTAATGGGTTAAGACTGCAGGCCCCTATAATGGGTTAAGACTGCAGGCCCCTATAATGGGTTAAGACTGCAGGCCCCTATAATGGGTTAAGACTGCAGGCCCCTAAAATGGGTTAAGACTGCAGGCCCCTATAATGGGTTAAGACTGCAGGCCCCTATAATGGGTTAAGACTGCAGGCCCCTTTCTGACGGTACATATGAAGTAAGATGATCATGAGAACAGGTGGGATGTGACAAGATGTGCATTCCTATTAGGTTTGCTTCATTGAGCCTCAGACCGCGTTTGGTGGGCCGCCAGGCTGTCGCCACTGGGACTGTGGGGAATTAACCTTGGCCTGACTGCGGTCGATGGTCAAAGCAGATGGGCTTGCCGTACCATGCAAAGCGAGCTGAAGGCAGTAATGTAGCTTAAGGGAAGCTGAGGCACACTAAAATGAACATCGAGAAATTCCCATGTACAGCAGATCAAAGAACCAGTGCCGGCGCTCACGGGATCCTGCTAATCATGTACTGCAAGCAATGTAATGTGTGCTGACTTTGTACTGCATATTTTACTTGTGTACATCCCAGGCGGATGTACCGGTGTACAACTACTCTGTGCCTGGGCTGTACGGCTTCCGTGGGGAGTACCCCGGCCAGCAGCAATTTGATCGGTCGGACTTCAGCGGTTACACCTCGCTGGACTGCCTGCACGTCACAGTGGTCACTGGGGTCACTCTGAAGCCAGGTGTGGTAAAGTGCGATGCAGCTCTATCAAGTGTGATTCTCATGCCAGGAGGTTGGTTAGGGGTTTGGTTGATCGGCTACCTAAAAGTGTTGAATATGAGGTACGGCAGAATCTCCACACACTGGTAGTAAGCAAAATTTACAGCTTTTCAGACGTGTATGATCAATACGGCATATTCACTGAACGTCAAAGGTCGGGAGAGCGACAAAGGTCAGACAACGGAAGTAAAGGCCCGATCCCTTCTCTAGCTCACCAACTATATTAGGTCCGATTAATGCGTCAAGCCGTCAACACCTAGCTTGTGTGCCTGCATGTCATTGTGGTCACTGGGGTCACTCCAGGCTCACTCTGGATGCAGGTGTGATATCCAGAACACACTCTTATCACACTGTGTAATATGAGTGTGAAGACAGGCTGAAGGGGATTGTACGGGTCAGAATGACTGTGACCCGGCGTCAGTTTCATCCCCTCTCTGTGGGGTTAATAGAGGAGAATGGTTCAGCCGTCCGATCACTGGTACCTAATTGCCCCCCAGGACCTCCCCCTGACGCACCCTGCCATTAACAGGCCCTTCCCAACCCTAGGGTTGACGGGTTAGGGTTGACCGGTTTTTGGTTGGCTGGTTTAGGGTTTACTGGTTTGATGTTAAGGGTTGACTGCTCTAGGGTTTAATGCCTCCCCCCGACTTACTGCTATTCATAGCCCCTCGTTCACTGCCCCGACCCTGCTGTCCCTACCAGGCAGTCTGGATGTGCGCGTGCGCGTGGCAGGCCCCTCGCTGACTCAGCAGTACCAGGTGGATCTGCGTGGAAGCTGTGGGTTCCCCCTCACGCCCAACATGTCGCTCAGCTGGCCAGGAGCGAGCGCAGCTGACCTGGTGGCGGCCGTGTGGAAGGACGCAGCCAACAGGTCGGTTCGTGTAGCGGTTGGCGACGTTTGGACAGGCAGTCATGGGTGACGAATGGTGGTTAATGACGTTGGACGTTGGACGTTAGATGACGATGGGTGTTTTCGATCCATCCTGGATAGCTTATCTGGGTGTAGGGTTTATTACGGTCGACACGCTGGATTCAGAGTCACGCATGTCCATCATCGGACACGCGTGACTCTGAATCCAGCCACCAGCGAATTCGCAACACCCAGCTATCAGTTAAACTTTTATGACAACGCCCAAGTCTAGAAAACGGACTTTTTACTTTCTGGAAAGTTGGACATGGATCTGGATGTTGAAATGTCTAAAGACCTGGGAACCTGGAAACCTGGGAACCTAGAAACCTCAAAACCTAGGAACCTGGAAACCTGGGAAGTCTGGCATGCAAGCCAAACCTCTGAACCACACTGTTTTCAAACGCCGTCTTTTCCTTTCACTCAGGACATTTGCTTACGGCACCTCGGCGGTGTCCCTCCCCGCCCCGCTGCTGGCTCTGAGGGAGTCCTCCGCCGCCTCTGCCCCCACCTGCTCCGGACCCACCTGCCCCTCGGGCTCCACCTACTGGGTTAAGGCAGCTGCCACTGACGGGGCGCACAGCCTGGTCCGCATGGAGCTCATGGAGGTGGCTCTGGATCACTACCTAATAGATGCCAGGTGGGTGTGGAGGTGTGAAGAGGTGTGGGATAGGATGAGCAGAAGTAGGGTGGTTCCAGCAGGACCGCATAGAGCTTATGGGTCACTGCCTAATAAAAGCCAGGTGGGAAGAAGTATGGATGTGTGTGGATATGTGTGAATATGTGTGACCGAAAAAGGGCTGGGTCCACTGGGAGGTGTGGAGCGGATGGATATGGCTCTCAACCACTATCTTAACAAGGTCAGATAAGTGTGGAGAGGTGTGAAAGTGGGTTGGTGTGGAGGGGTATGAATGTGAGCAAGGCGTGACTTCATTATATTTTCATGTTTATGTACAATGCCACGAGCCCTTATCGTTTCTTTATCCTCGCCCAGTCACGTCCCTGTGAGGCGTTGCTGTCTGTCCCTCTTGATCAACGTGACTGCATGGCGGGTCTTGGTCCTTTATTTCTTTCCAGTATCTGATTTAAATCCAGGGAGGACTGTAAAGTCCAAGCAAAAGAAGGAGGCAGGGCTGCCCCTCTAACAGGTCTTCCTGTACCAACGTGGCCGCACGGCTGACCTCTGCTCTTTCTTTCTTTCTTTCTGGGATCCAATTTTAATCAGCAACGTTTTTGTGCTCCTCTGGACCCTCTGGAAACCAGCTCAGTAGACACCTACGAACAGACAGTTTGCGGACATAGCGTACTGCCTCCCTTGTGCAGGAGGGAGTACACGTACTGCATGTGATGTACAAGGTGTCTATATTTTTTACCATGCCCCCTGGTGGTTTCTTGCGGGACGCCCACCGATAGAGTTTCATCTCAGGGTTTGAAGTGCTGCCCTACCTGGTGCAGGTGCTTGTTAAACCTAAACTCCAAACCCTAAACGGTGCAGGTACATGTACTTCCTGGCTGACCGCGTGCTGACTGGGCGTGAGTCACACTATGTACCCATCCTCCGGTCGGCCCCAGTCACTCCCCAGCAACCCCAGGTAAGGATGAAACCCTAATTATTTCAACCCTCAAACCTCAACCCATAAACCCTCAAACCCCAGACCCTGAACCCTCAAACCATGAACACTGCACCCTTTCATTGTTGAAGCCCTAGTTTTTCAAACCCTAAATGCTGAATGCTTGACTCTCAAACCCTAAACCCTGAACCCAGCAGTCCCTGGCAAAGTAATTATCTGCCATACATCTCTCTGGCACACGCAAGTTACGTCCTGTAGATCTTATTCACTATACCAGAACTTCATATCTTATTGAGAGTATGGGAGTACCTATCTGTTCACTTCCTTGGATGAATTAGGAGCCCCTCAGTGTTGGTTCATACGCTGGATCTCTTTAAAGAATGTCAATTTCTTTTAATTTCGAATCTAGGTCTATTTGTCAGAATTCGACGGAGTTCGATACGCTGCTGCTACCTGCACGTGTTGTGCTCATTCCCCCCCCCCATCATCGTCAATCGGTCATGCCACAGCTCCCACGGCTCATTCCCCCCCCCCATCACCCATCGGTCATGCCACGGCATTTCCCCATATGGTAGACCCTTCACTATTAGATCCCTGAACCCTCAACCCTGAAGCACAAAATTGAAATCCCGTCACACTCCACCCATAAATATCAAAATACACACAACCCTTGACCATTGACCCTAAATATACCTTTCAGGGTGTCTCCCTGGTGCCCCGGTCATCAAGCAGCGGCACTACTGGCAGTACAAGTGGTGGTACTGCCCTGGGCCAAGGTTACATGGATGTTCCAGCAGTACAGCTTCCGGACAGCTCCTGCAGCCGTCAATGGACGCTGACCCTGATCCTGAAGGTGTGTGAGAATGGGTGGGGGTCCGGGGGATCTGATTTTGGCCCCGATGCCATGAGGAGTGTGGATCCTCCCTGCGGCCCCTTTCCTAGTCAAAACCAGCTGACGAGTCTTCACCTGCGGAATGGATTTTTTATTACGTGCCTGTGAGTTAAGATTTCTCTCTATTTATTCATCCCAATGCTGCTTTATAAAGAATCATGGATCTGTTTCTTTATCCCAACGCTGGTGAATAAATATGTTTTATTTATTTATGGTATCAAGCTGGTGCTACCGCATCCAAGCAAATCTTTCTTCATCACTCCGTTAAATCAATATTTATTTATAAACATTTATTTATCATGCCAAGAAATCACCTAAAGTTGCTTCATCATGCCGGTCAAGCCGGTAAATATTAAAAGGACCTGAGACATCCGTCATTTAAGCGAGTGCTCATTTTTCTGATAAGTTGCACCGTCTCTGCTGCAGTTGCCGAGTGGGAGCGCACTGGCCATTGGCCCTACCCTCCCCCTGGCCGTCTTCTCTCTGCGTCCCGCGAGCAGCCCTTCCACTGCGCAGCCTGGCCTGTGGCTTCTACCTCCCCAGGTAGGACCCACGCTGACCTGTCGAGAAAGAAAAGTGTGGAGATGAAAAAATAAGGACATGAAAGGTACCACTTGCATGGGCAGCTGTATGATAATCTGCTGTCCATCCCCGAGGCTTTTTTGCTGTTGCATTTAGACACCAAGACTGGGTGGACGCTTCAGATGTCAATCCCATTTGGGGGGCTCAGATTGGCAATAGTCTCCGAGATAGAATCAGTTTGGGACTACAGTATCACCACTGCCCGTTTATAAAGAGTTGGGTAATAACGTCCGTCAGAAAAGGTGGCGCTTTAAACTGCGGTCATCCTACTCCTCAAGCTTGCACAAGCAGTTCACAGTTCGGTAGAGGGTCCTGCCCTCAGAAAGTGTAACCAGTGTCGGGGGTCCGGCTTCGGAGCAAAACTAAATCTGCTAGCACTGAACCGGAGTCGAATCGCAAGTCTTCAGAGGGGAAAAACTGACGGTTTGGAGCGCAGTGAACAACCCAATAGCCGCTGGCCAAAGGGGTGCTCCAGGGTAACGAGGAGCATCAGAAGCTAAAGCGGAGGTCAGGGTAGGTGGGTTCGAAAGTTAGAGGAACTTCAAGCTCAGACGTAAGAGGACAACTTTTCCGACTAAAGGTCTTTCATGAGCTTAGCTCCTTTACACCCCATATAGGGGTTTAGGGTTACGATCGAGCATTTCCACTCTTTTAGCACCCCAAATCCTTTAGGTTTGTGCATTATTATGCTCTAACCTTGCAGTATCAACCGTAAAGAGTGTGGAACACATAATGTGTTCCACACTTAATATTACACATGATGTCAGGAGAGTCAAAATTTTCAGACAGGTGCAGTGGTGCACTTCTTCTGTATGGTCCTGGTATACCCTATTACCCTCTACACCCTCTAGTGCAACTGCGTTGAAGCCACGGTGCATGCTCCCTCGTGCTTGCTTGCGCGTACTTCTCTCTGTTACCATTCTGCCACAGTGTACCTTTTTTCCTCGCCGCTTCAGGTGACCACCGCTGCCACCGCTTTGCGGCTGGGCTGGATGGGCGTCACGCAGGACCTGGACATCTCCCTCGCTGCTACGGCGGCAATGGTAGGCACTGTGCAGGCTGTAAACACGATTTGACGGCATGGCTAGCTTTCTCGGTGGAGGCTTCATCCTGTGTGTGCAACATGTGCATAGTGCACAGAGTGTACCGCATGTACAGTATGTACAATGTGTATAGCATGTACCGCATGTACAGTATGTACAATGTGTAGCATGTTTTTGTATATGTGCTGATGTATTTTTCATTGGTTGATTGCTGGTGCGGCTGAGGCTCAGCTGCCACCACAGCCCACCACCTCGGCCGTGTGGCAGCACTACCCAATTGGTGTCCGTGTGAAATAGAAACTGGCTGGACGTTTGGGCCGATGGACTGGGATCCACTGCCAACCACCCCAACCACCCCAATTGGTGTTTTTGTAGGATAGAAACTGGCTGAACTTGTGGGCCAATGGACTGGGATCCACTGCCAACCACCCCAACCACCCCAATTGGTGTTTGTGTGGGATAGCAACTGGCTGAACGTGTGGGCCAATGGATTGGGACCCACTGCCAACCACCCCAACCACCATTTCCACCATCAGGACAGTCCGCCCTAAATGGTGCTCATCCGCTCTGGCCGCCTTTTGGTTGTGTGGGCCAATGGGCTGGGATTTGTTGCTAACCACCCTAATCACCCTGGCTGCACCTAACCACCCCAACCACCATAAACTCCGCATCAGGGTAGCCGACACAGAGTGGCGCTCGTCTGCGATTGCAACCATCTAGGGTATGGGCTGACGGGCTGGGATTCCTTGCTAACCACCTTAACCACCCCCAACCACCCCAACCACCATTTAAACCTTCAGAGCAGCACTCTCCAAGTAATGCTCGTCCGCTATAGTACCGTCTAAGTGTGTGGGCGAACGAGCCGGGATTACTTGCTGACCACCTTAACCACCCCCAACCACCCCAACCACCATTTAAACCTTCAGAGCAGCACGCTCCAAGTAATGCTCATCCGCTATAGTTACCGTCTAAGTGTGTGGGCGAACGAGCCGGGATTACTTGCTAACCACCTTAACCACCCCCAACCACCCCAACCACCATTTAAACCTTCAGAGCAGCACGCTCCAAGTAATGCTCATCCGCTACAGTTACCGTCTAAGTGTGTGGGCAAACGAGCTGGGACTACTTGCTAACCACCCTAACCATCCCCAACCACCCCAACCACCATTTAAACCTTCAGAGCAGCACGCTCCAAGTAATGCTCATCCGCTACAGTTACCGTCTAAGTGTGTGGGCGAACGAGCTGGGACTACTTGCTAACCACCCTAACCATCCCCAACCACCATTAACCACCATCAGGGCAAAACGCTCCAAGTAACGCTCATCCGCGATGGCAACCGTCTGGGTTTGTGGGCGAACGGGCTGGGCGCGTGGATGGTCAACAACATCGCCTGCGTTCCCGCAGGCGACAACGCCAACAAGGCCTGCGGCTGGGCGTCAGGTTCGGGGCCCACCGGCAGCAGCGCGGGGTCCGCTCCTTTCCAACTGCTGTCCCTGAGGCAAGTGCTGATGGAGGACTGTCATTATCAGAACAATTTCTAAGAGGGAACCGGTTCAGGATTGTTCGTAAGGTCCATCCACCGGTCGCTTAGGCTGAGATGTAGCTGATATGTAGCTGATATGTAGCTGAATTGTAACCGAACACACACTATAAAACAAACGGCGATTTGCGCGGCCCTGTTCCAACTTTCCGACAGGTTGTTTGGCCCTCCGGAGAATCAGCAGCAGCTGCAGAAGGCAGGCCCGACCATCCAGGCCACCTCCGTCCGGATGTACAACTATGCCATCCCACAGGTAGCTGAAATGTACGGGGGTGCTGGTGGTTGGGGCGGTTGGGGCGGCGCATACTATGCCTAAGCCACCCCACAGATAGCGGAAATGTGTGTGTGTGTGTGTGGTGTGGGGGGTAGATATGCTCCTTGACTGTGTGACTGGGAACTCTGCTTTCCAGCTTGGCAGCATCGCGAAAGCCTTGAAAGGGAGGCATGGATGTCTGCATGGTACGCAATACCGGGATGATTAGGCCATAATTTAGATTTGAATGGCCTTCCCTCGGGCTTGATTTATTTGTATGCTGCCTTTGGGGCCAACACTCGACCCCAACTCTTCCCTTGAGCCTAAAAGCTGGCGTCGGTAAAAGAACGTCTTGCACAGTTTCCCTCTCCCACAAACAGCTGGAATCGAGCTTAGTCATTCCTTACCAGCCCCACGCGGCCGAGCGTTCAGCAGGGCCCAGCGGGTATGCACCGTTTTAAACCCAGAAACTATGTTAATTAGGTGTTAATTACGATGCATCTTCATAGTACATAATAAGCGGTATTGTATGCTATAATTATTACATTATACTGGTATGTTGTACGTTTGTTTGCTTGACCCCCCAGGCCGACTTGGCCTCTGAGGCCGTCTGCGTGGACACCGGGGCGTGCGGGAAGTTTTTCCTCTCTGGATGGGCTCCGAAACCCTATGGGCTTGGAGTCACCAAGCCTGCTGTGGGCTCTGTCACTTTGCTGGATGGAAGCACCTCCCCAGGGGTGGTATCGGGTGAGCTTGGACGGGCTGGGTGGTTTGAAATACAGTTGATGTTTTGGACTTTGAGCAGGTGAGGGTGAGCAGGCGCATTGGAGTGGTGGTTTGGTGGCGGGTGAGTGGTGGTTTGTTGGAGGGTGAGTGGTGGTTAGGTGGCGGGTAAGTGGGCATGTGCCCAACTCAATGTGGTTTCAAACACAGCAGGAGTATTGGAAATTAAGGAGACGAGACTGGGGATGGGTGAGTGGTGGAGGGTGGGTGGTCATGTGAGTGTTGGAGGGGAGCTTGATGGGGGTGCACTTGTGTGTGTGAGAGGGGAGTGGGGGTGAGAGGGGGTGGGCTTAGAGCCTGACTTGCCGTTTTTCAGTCACCCATGATACGTGTTGCCTGTGAGAGTGTGTGTGGGGCTTCTTTATGCTGAGCACTTCTTCCCAAAAATTTATAACTGAATCCGCTCTCAACTCGGTCTCGATTTCTACTGAATCCAGTCTGAATCCTGATTGAGTCTAGATTGAATCCTGGCTGAATCCTGACTGAATCCGTATTGAATCCCGGCCCAATCCTGACTGAATCCTCACTCAATATAAACTGAATCCTCAGCCAATCCTGAATCAATTCTGACTGGCCCATTCATGATTCGCCTTCCTCCCCCAGGCTCCTCTGACGCCACAAACGCCGTCAGCAAGGGCGCATACACCTATTACACACAAGCAGGCACGTGGACCGCATGCAGCGTCGCCTGTGGTGGAGGCAGGAGGGTGAGCAATTAGTAGAGCAGAGCAAGCGTCAGTTGCTTGCAGGGGGGGGGCAGGAGGGTGCGCGGTAGTTTGCCAAGCAATCCCCCCTCACCTCCTTGCCCCCGTCTTGTTTCGCCTCGCCTGCTTCATGTGCCCCTTTTGCCCCCTTCCTGTGTTACCTCACCTTGATCCGGTGCTCCTCACCTTCATCTTATGTTACCTCATAAGGGTTAAGGGTTTACCCTTAACCCTAAGCCCTTCATCTGGTGCTCCTCACCTTCTTCTTGTCTTCATGTTATCTTGCCTCAGAAATGAAAAGAAACGAGGACGCCGATGCGGCGTGGATGCCTAACCTGTGCTTGTCGTGTGCACCTTGAAAGGAATACAGTAAGCGCCTGAGCGTGCCTTGAGGAATACGACATTCGAAATGTCGTACACCTTGCCTCGCTCCGTTTCGCCCCGTAGGTGCGAGACGTGGTTTGTATTCGGAGCAGCGCCTCGGGCAGCCGGCAGCCGGTACCGCTGGACCAGTGTCCCGTCGCCAACCTCCCGACGGTTTCCGAGCCTTGCAACAGGCGGGCCTGCCCCTCGGCCCGAGTGGAGGTCGGTGATTAATTATAGGACGGATCTTGAGATCCGAGATATTCCCTATCCGGCAGAGTCTTCTTGCTTGCAACACGCCGATACGCTTTTGACATTGAATCACGCAGCTGCACATTAAGCCTGAAAGTTCACTTGCCGCTAAATTCTTAACGTTTGACCGCAAAACATCAGGCATGCACATCTTCAGTCGCACGACTTGAGGACAGCGCCGGAGGCAAGTTTTTATTTAAAACGTCGTTTGAAACTCGTTCATGGTCGCATGCGTGCAGGTAGTCGCGCCACCTGCGGCCTCCGCCTGCTCCGGAACCGTCACCTGCAGCACCTCCCCAGCAGCTCACGCCATTGTCAGGGGCATGCAGATCTCCTGCCGGAGCACCCTAGGGTAAGTGCATCTCTTTATGCAGAGTGACTCAACGGGTACTGCCACACACACTTACTGAACCCGTATGGATGAATGGCTAGGGTTTAGGGTCTAGCCCTTTACCCAAAGGGGTTTGGGTTAAAGGTTAGACCCTAAACCCTGGACATACATCCACAGCTGTGGTCCCCATGTACCTGGGGACCACAGCTTTATTTTTCCCATTCCTTGACCGTGTTTTTTCTCTTTCTCTTTTCGTTTCGTTTCGTTTTCGTTTCTTTCTTTCGAATTTCGTTTCCCTCCAATACCGCAAGTATTAATCAGCCGAAGAATCTCCTAGACTTCGCTCATAATTAATTAATTATTGGGGTGCGCGGACATGCTGCACGCTGATAGAAATTCAAAAATCAGGGGTGCGCAGAGTTGAATTTAGGTTTCCGCCGTAATCGATGCGCGAAGAGTCGGTCAGGTGCCTGTAACAACTCCTGCGCGGCGTGAAATGAAATCAAGCCCCAAAAATTGGTGCTGCGCGACTGTTTATTAAATTCTTTTTGGGGTGCGCGACGGCATTAAAAAAACTGTTTTGGGGGGGTGCGCAAGCCCTAAGTGGTTTTACGGTAAGTTATATTTCTCTTGTATGGTTCATCAACCCTTGAAATTCCACATGGCTTTATTTTCCTTATTTTTATTTGGGTGCAAAGCTCGAAAGCATTACAATATATTGCAACAGTCCCGGAAAGGGTCTGTTGCCGTCAAGGACACAAAACGGTAAACCAGCTGTCCGTAAGCGCCTTTGGAACAGCATGCTCATGCCAGATCTGAGTTAAGACTGAAGTGCATAACTCACAACCCATCATGAATATATATTGTCATGGAGGCATGTTAAACTTAAAATCCCTAACACAACATTCCTAGCATCAGCTACCACTACTTAGCCCCCCTGATCGCCCTCTCTTGAGCGGCTCTTGAGGGCAGGCCTCTCCTCCAAACTGGAGCTCAGCAGGGGAGGTTCCCTGGCCTAAATTTAGCAGTCCAACTAAAAAGCAGTCCAACTACAAAATGCTCATCTGAGTCACCAGAAGTGTAATGCTGGACAAATTGAGCCATGAGAAGTGTAATTCTTGACAATTTGAATCTCCAGAAGTGTAATGATTGACAATTCAAGTCGCCATAAGTGTCATGTTGGACAATTTGAGTCACCAGAAGTGTAATTCTGGACAATGTATCAGACTCTTGTTAGGATCAATGAACGGATGTCGAACCAACACGTCGCGCGCAAGGGCGCGATTCTTTTCTGATACTTGTGACGGTGTCTTGCCGTTCCTGATTCGTTCCCCCTTTAAGTTACGCAATATACAAAGAAAACGGTTTTCATTTCCTCGTAAATGTGTCGGCAAAAAAACGAAAATAGAGTAACAAATAGGTATTTGCCTGTTTATTTATGTAATTGTTATTCATGCCTGTCCCCTGTCACTAACTTTCACCCAACCTGTCCCATGGCCCCTGCAGCTTCCTTCTCCCGATGTCCATGTGCACCGATGCATCCATCGCCGCCATGACGAACGGATCTCTGACCGCGCCGCCCGTCAGCATCATCGGCGGCGGCAGCGGTGCCGACAGCATGGCGTCCATTGCTGCTGCTCGTGCGCGTTGGTGGGATGTCCAGCTTCCACTCCCAGCAGGTAAACAGGATGTGTGAACAGCGGTCAGGATGCGTGACCACTGACCAGCGGTCAGGATGTGTCACCAGCGGACATTTTTAGGGTTTAGGGTGAATGGTAAATGCGCATGCATTTCCATCACACTTTGTTAAGTCCGAGCAAAATATTTCCACCTACCCGCATGATCCAATCAGGCACGTTGATAAGCGAGGCAGGAAGCCGTGCTCAACCCTGCTCTCTCAACCCGAAGTTCTGGTGCTTGTTTTAGTGCGCACCAGACCACCTTTGGGTGTCCGCCAGGGGGGCACTATTAGGGGCTGATTGGGCCCTCAATCGCTGACCAGCCTATGGCCGGTGGCCAAAGCATTGGGGCTTGCCAACCTACGCAATGCCGACCGTAGGCCCCAGGTTGAAGCTGAAGTGTAGCAGAAGTGCAGCTGAAGTGCAGCTGAAGTGTAGCTGAAGTACCGTACAACAGTAAACTCCGACCCGAAGCCCCGAAAACACTATCTATGGGATTTCAAGGGCATGCAGCTGGGTGCTTTTTGTTTAAATCATTGGCATTTGAATGTCTGAATGTCCTGCCGCAAGTCCTGCTTGAATCATTTGAATTTGAATTGTCTGAATTTGAATCGCACGAATTTGAAACGACTGTCCCTTGTGCCTCATGCGCCCGTTGCAGCTGACGGCAGCGGGACAGTAACTGGCATAGTCTCGCTCCGGTCGGCCGCTACCAACGGCACGCTGCTGCAAACTCAGTGCTCGGACTTCCAGCAGGTGCGGGCTAGGGGTGGGGGCCATACCGTATCTTGTCAGCTGCGGTTGGTTTTAAATTTAAATTTAAATCCGAGTTGAATGTGGCTGCGGCCCAATGAGACGCGGCTGCTGACATAGAGTACGGCCCTCCATCGGTTGTGGAGTGTGGACAAGGGGTGGGCCCTGCGTGTTCAACCAGATCTTGCAAGCTTCAACAATTAGATCTGGATCTGAACCTGTTAGGGATCACACCTCGACCTGCTCTGTTCTTTTCCACACTGCCTGGCCCCTTCACCCTTCACCCTTTCGCGGGAATAGTAACCCTATCACCCTTCACACTTTCAAAATGCTTCTGAGTGGAGTTGTTTTGGCTCCGTTACCCCTGCTGTCATCCCCTTCTGCTGCTACCCCTGCAGTTATAAATATGTGTGAGAAGAAAGGGACTGACTGACATCCGTGCCCCGGTACTATCCATTTGCCAGCAGGTGTTTCCCAGCGGTACATGCAACGGGACAGCGGTTGGGTCTGCTGGATCCAACAATACTGCAGACGTCCCAGCCTGGCAGTTGGGCGGTTGGGGCAACTGCAGCTCTACTTGTGGCGGCGGTACACGTGTCCGTACTGCCACATGTGTCCTGCAGCTTGGGATTGAAGTTCTGGCCGACTTCAATTGTACCTCTGTGTATGGGAAGCTGCCCGAAAGCTTGCTGAGTCAGCAGTGTAACTCTCAGCCCTGCAGTCCCGTGGCCTGGGTGGTAAGTTACAGTGCCTGTTTCATCGGTTACAAATGCATCGTAACAGCAGCTGTTTTATTGAAGGGACATGCAACCTCTGTGGTACATACGGTGTGGCTGACAGGTCATAAATGTGCGACAAACTGGACAAGAAACTGAAAGCTATCTTCCCCTTTCGCTCTGTTTGCACTCTACTGGGCCAGGCTGTCCCCTGGGGCGCCTGGGTGCCTCTTTCTGTGTAGAAACATCTGTATAGAAACGAAGTAGATCGTCACTACAAAGTAGACCGTCACATAAATACCGTTCCGGAGCGGCTAGGGTTCATACCGATCATATCGAATACCCCCTCTTGCTCGTTTGCCCTTCAACAGACCGGCCAGTGGTTGTATCTTATGAATATACAAATAAGTGGCAGTACTGGCTTCGTTAAGCAATTATCAGACTGTTAGTGCTGCTGTCTAATGCCCTGCTTTTGTCCTTGAACAGACTGGTCAGTGGGGCACCTGCCTGGGTGATGCCCCAGCTGGCTACTCCCAACGCACAGCCCGCTGCACCGATGCGAGCGGACGGACCCTCGACCCGGGTGCTTGCGGTGCAGCAGTAGCAGCCAGCACCCCTTCTCCCTCCCCTCCTCGATTCTCCATCGTTGCTCCCCAGTCCTCCTCCTCTCCCGCAGCCGCATCTTCAGCATCGTTTCTTTACCAGCCGGCGTCGGCCGCTGCTTGCTTTAAGCCCCCGGCTGGCGTGGCTCTGTGCCTCTATCCTGGCATGAAGAACACGCAGCCTTGTTCGGGTCAGGGCACATGCACGTACACTGGTAGGTGGCAGGGTCCAGATCATGCGTATGGCCATCATGGTGAGTAAGGGTTTAGGGCTGAAGAACGGGCAAAAACAATCTCAAGGCTACGAGATTGAGGCAGGATCAATCTCCCCTTCCCTGTTTACAAAGGATGTGCATTCCTTCCCCTTGATAGCATGCACAGGATGCACATAGCAGGATGCACATGTCCTATGTCTGAACTCGTACCAGGGTCCACTATGTTCACAAGATTTAGATTTAGATTTAGATTTAGATTTAGATTTAGATTTAGATTTAGATTTAGATTTAGATTTAGATTTAGATTTAGATTTAGATTTAGATTTAGATTTAGATTTAGATTTAGATTTAGATTTAGACAGGATCCATCTCCCCTTCCCGCCAACACAGGATGCATGTTCACCTCCATTGCCTGCGCAGGATGTATCTGTCTAGACTCCTATCAAGGCCAGTTCTGCGAGGTGGCTCCATCATGCACGTCTGGCGTCTTGGACCAGGCAGGAGCATGCTGCCAGCCTGGTAAGCTCGGCGTCGGGGAATAATGAACCATGTTGTTTTCATTGAAACCGGAAGTTCATTTGCATGCCTCGATGCGTTTCATTCCTGGTAGGAGCTTGCTGTCCTTCTGGTAGGCTCAGCCAGGAGATCTGTCAGGGAAATGGTTAATTTTGATCGTATGAACCCCCAAAGCACTCACCCCCCTAGTGACCCCCCGTCAGGAGAACCTGTTTGTTTTTCATCTGGGCTGCAGAAACCTAAACCCTAAACCCTACACCCTAGACCCTAAACCGGCCTCATGCTTGTCACACCATGAATATCCATCCTTGTTTCAGATTTCGAAATAATTTGACAGCGGCCTGCTGTGGCGGAAATGCCTCACACCCTTGAGATGAGAACAAAGCCCGTTTCAACCCGAACCCGCGTCCATCCTTGAATGCCCGCCTCCTCATTTCCTGTCTCTCAAGCGTCTAGACCCTTAACCTAAACCTGAACCTGGATCCCGTGGCCTCAGCCCTTGACCCTCTCCTTGCATCCACTCCCCAAGGCCGGCTTTTTGTTTATTTGATATTGCGTCTGTCTCCCCTTGATTTTTTTATTGCATCCATCTCCCTTTATTTGTTTACTTATTCATGTCCCGATATCTGTCTCCCAGGTGTTGTCGACAGGAGCGGGCTCTGCTGCCAGGAGGGCTCCCTGCTGGATGCCTCGGGCCAGTGCTGCAGCAGCAGCCCAGGCACCCCGCTGCTGGACGCCTGCGGGGTGTGCGGAGGCGCTGCCCTGGCCGTGGACATGTCCGGCCGTTGCTGCGCGGGCCTACTGGATCAATCCGGTGCCTGCTGTACCTCTGGCTTCGTGGACGAATGCGGAGTCTGTGACGGCGACTCGACGTCCTGTGCCATCGTCCTGGCCTTAGAGGTCGGGACCGGATCAGCGACGGCGGCAACATGGCAGGCGGCGTTGACGGAGCGGCTCCGGGTGATTTCGGCCGAGGCGGGCATGCCCAGCTCGATCACGCTCCTGCCTGCAGCAGGCGTGTCATCCGATTCGAATTCGAGCGTGACGCGCGTGGTTGCCCAGCTGACGTACATTGGTTGGGTCAGCAACAACGGCACCAGCAGCAGTATCAGCAGTACCAGCAACGGCACCAGCAACAGCAACAGCAACAGCACCAGCAGCCACGCCCGCATAACTCCCAACGACGGTAGTTACACTGACAGTAACGGCAATGCTGGCGGTTACAATAACAGGACTATCCAGGGTAATGGCGGTGGCCAACTGTCAACACAGGGAGCAGCCTTCAGATTCACAATGGCTGGCATGGTGCCAGGTCTGGTAGCTGCCCTGAAGCTGCCTCTGGATCTGGATGGTACTACCGCTGCCATGAACACTACGGTAGGAGCGCCGGTGTGGTCAGCATTATGGTCGTCGCAACACTGGACAAGCTGTAGTTACAAGTGCAGATGTAACTCCAGGTTCCGTTACAAGTAACATCTGAACTTGAAACACTGGATCAGCTCAGGAACAGCTTTGAAGGATGATGCTTTTGATTGCTGAGCAACAGATGTAACCCAAAACTCTTGTCAACTTTAAACTCTTGGCCCCTTTGTGAATGAATCTCCTTCACTCCATTACAGTCCTTACCCCTCCCATACAGTCCATGGCCCTCCACTCCGTTCCACACCAGCACTCCCTCCACTCCATTACAGTTCAATACTTTATTCTACTCCAGTACTAAGTACTCCCCTCTATTCCACTCCCCTCTCCTCCAGTACTCCCCACTCCATCACTCCCCTCCACTCCATCCCACTCCAGCATTCCACTCCACTCCATTCCACTCTAGCACTCCCCTCCACTCCATGTTCATCCGATACTCCCCTCTACTCCATCCCACTCCAGCACTCCCCACTCCATTTCAATCCAGCCTTCCCATCCACTCAATCCCACTCCAGCACTCCCCTCTATTCCACTCTCCTCCACTCCATACCGCCCCCCCCTCCTCCCATACACCAGGCACCCCTCCCACCCATATCCACCTACATGGTGGACAGGGCCGGCATCTGCGGCAACGGTCTGTGTGAGGTCGGAGAGCAAACATGGCTGCCTGATCTAGATCCAATGACATCATCACAAGCCGGATCTACCGGATCTGCGGGGACGGCTCCCTGCCCCCAGGACTGCCCTTTTGCGTACCACATGTGTCCCGCACCTCCCATTTCAGCGATTGGGGACCCCTCCCTAGAGTGTGGAGGCAATGGGGCTTGCCTCAGAGGCAGTGGTAGCTGCAGCTGTTATGTTGGGTGAGTGCGCCTTCATCCCTCATGTAAAGGGTGGTCAGTGCCCATGGGGCTTGTCTGGGGGGGAGTGGTAGCTGCAGCTGTTATGTTGGGTGAGTGCGCCTTCATCCCTCATGTAAAGGGTGGTCAGTGCCCATGGGGCTTGTCTGGGGGGGAGTGGTAGCTGCAGCTGTTATGTTGGGTGAGTGCGCCTTCATCCCTCATGTAAAGGGTGGTCAGTGCCCATGGGGCTTGTCTGGGGGGGAGTGGTAGCTGCAGCTGTTATGTTGGGTGAGTGAGCGGTCAGTGCCCATGGGGCGTGTCTGACGGGCGGTTTTAGCTGCAGCTGTTATAATGGGTGAGTGTGCCAATTGTGTGGCGTGGGTGGGACTCGCTATTTTGGCCGTGGGGATTTTATTATGTGCCTTAGAGTAGCGTTAGAGCGGACACAAGAGTGAGCAGTACAGTGAACAGTAGAGTTAACAGAAGAGTAAACCTTAGATTGAATTGGAGTGAACGTAAGACTGGACACTCGAGTGAACAGTAGACTAGACCTTTATGTGAACCTTTGAGTGAGCCCTGAATCCTGAATACGATTTCTTGATTGCAGGTATTTCGGCGATGCGTGTGGCGCATGCGCCCCCAGCTATTGGCCCACCTCGGCGGGTCAATGCGTCCGGCAATTCATAGAGGGTGAGTGTCAAAGAATAAATGAAACACGGCTGACGTGTCATTTTTTGAGCTTGGCAGATATCCCGAATCCTCAACTCTTATCCTGGTATCCCGATGGTATCCTGGCTATGACAGGGTAACCTGCTTACAACCTGGGGCTGGGGATGGGGATGGGGATGGGGATGGGGATGGGGATGGGGATGGGGATGGGGATGGGGATGGGGATGGGGATGGGGTTAGGGCTGGGGCTGGGGCTGGGGCTGGGGCTGGGGCTGGGGCTGGGCCTGGGCCTAGGGCTGAAGTAGGTTCCTTGGTCCAGGCTGTGCACTCCCGTCACGTCTTTCAGGTGCAGATGTGGCTTTGGCCCAGAGATGCGCTGCGGCTTCTGCACTTACAGAGATGGAGGAAGCAGCCTGCAGCATTGTTCATCCTGACATCATGTCTGTGTGCGTGGGGCCTTATTCCTCAACATTTTTTCATGTCTTCCTTCCTGATTTGATGAGCGGGTCCATTTGGTGTTTTCAGGCAAGACGCTGTTTGAGCTGCAAGAGGCGAGCCGATCAGCGGAGGCTGGACCCGGGGGCCACGGGCCGCTGCCTCAACAGGCCATGCTCCCCCTCATCATTGGTGAGAGGGGATTGAGAAAATAATTGAGTAACCCGTAACCCATAATAGAGTAACACATGCACACGAGACCTGGTAGCAGCCCTGCTAGGTAGTTTTATATAAATTAGATTACTTCTATAAGGTTGATAAGGTTAGTAGGTAATTATTATATAAGGCTAATACTGTGACAATCATCATGTTGAAATCAGGGGGAGGGGGGGCCAACCAACGGTTCCTGGGCCGGGGCTAACCGCTGGTGAGCGGCATCTCAGAAAATAAGAGATACAACAGGAAGCAATCCACACGAGACCTGACGACAGCTTGCGACACAGGCGCATCCAGGTTGTTTTTTCGTGAGGTTTATAATACCGAACAAAATTTAGCATCGCGACGAGTAGTCCTATCTGGTACATTCCAATGTCTACACTACCCGGTAAACATTAATTATCGTTTCTCTCCGACCCACACTCATTTCCAGCATGATTTAGGACATCCGGGCCGGGTTTTCAGCGCTTGCGTCTTCTCAGGTTTTCAAAGGTTGGGTGGCCAGCCTCACACTATGAAATTCCAAGCGAAATAAATGATTTACAGCAATTCAAACCGGTTTGGGTCCGGGAGGCCACATCTCACGCTTGTCTCGCCCCTTGTACTTGCAGGCGCCTGTGCCCTCGCGCTGCTCCTGGCCGTCGCTCTGCTATTCTACTACACTTGCACCGGGTCGCGCAGGAGCAGGGAGAAGGAGGCGGAGGCGGCGGCGGTGTTGGTCAAGGACATCAGGTATGCATTTGGGCTGCTGTTGTTAACGCTATTTTTACAACGCTTCCTGCGCATTTGTTCGACAGACTTCCTGCAAAGGGACAATGGGCCTAGTGATGGCCGCTGAGCAGCCTTCCGAAGGTGGTCTGATTTGCACTAAATAATAGGACTGCGGGTTGTGCACATGTTGTGACCATTTAAATGTGGCATAATCAGCCTCGGTATTAGCAGGATGCAAACAAATGGGGGCAAACAACTAGGACGTGCTTATCAGTAATGGTAATTTGTGTCAGCTCATGCTGTGAAGCAGCTGTGCAGATTGCCCTGTAACCCTGTAACCCTGCAACCAGAAACCTTGTAACCGTAAACCTTGCAGCCCAGCTGATGTTTTGGCCATGCCCATATCAACCTTCTCCCCTCATCGACTCCCTCACCAACTCCCCCTGCTGTGCCCAGTTCCTTCCATTTCCAGCATCCCTGCTCATCCCTTTCCGACACAACCACTTTGACCCCCATCACGCATCTAAGCGAGTGACGCGTAGCCTCTCCCCGCTGATCCCTTCCCCGTTACATCCCCGTTATATCCCCGTTATATCCCCGTTATATCCCCGTTATATCCCCGTTATATCCCCGTTATATCCCCGTTACATCCCCGTTATATCCCCGTTTTATTCTTGTTGCATTACCGTTTCATGCCCATTTCATTCCTGTGCTTCATCTTCCAGGAACGGCCCGCCCCCCGGCCCCTCGGACTCCCCCTCACGCGGCGCCCGGCAGCAGCCCAACTCGGCTGGGTTTGACAGCCTGGCGCGCGCCATCAGCACCTCGGTGCCCGCAACCCCGCTCAGATTCAGACACCAAGCAGATAACCTCACCAGGTGCGCACTTCACCACCCCTAAATCCTAAACATTTAATCCTAAGCGGGATTTAGGGTCAGGGTAAACCCTTAAGGGCAGGTACGCAATTCACCAGCCCTAAATCCTGAACGTGAAATCCTGGGAATTAAACCCTCGTCCTCAAACCCTAAATCTCTATGATCCCCAAACCCTTGGTTGAGGCAGCTTCATTCAAACAGCTCATGTACCCAAGGCCTGACCAACATACCCCGAAATGCACGGTACATACCAAGGGTGCGTACCCCTGGTGCCCCACACCCTCCCATCATGCCCCAGGGAGTGGCACAAGTTTATTCCTCTCTATCAGCCCAGACATTACCCATTACCCTAAACCCTAAACCCTGAGCCCTGAGCCCTAAACCCTAAACCATAAGCCCTAAGCCCAGGCTTAGTAACTTAAGTAGGGTTACAGTGCAGGAGGAACGCTGAACACTGGTAACTCCTATTTGCGTTTTTATTCTTGTTCAGTTGCTGTCTGTTGCAGAGTTTGCAGGGTTTTCAAAACAGTGGTTTGCAAGAATTTGAAACGTTTGCTTTTTGTCACAGGCTTTTTTGAACCTGCTGTGCGTGCAGGAATCCTTAAAACTGCTGTCTGATTGCGGGTACATAAAAAGTGCTACATTCAGGCTTTGACTAACTGCTGTGTGCAGGTTTTTCAAAACTGCTGTTTGAATACTTTACAACTGCTGTGTTCAGGCCTTTGAAAACTGATGTGTGCAGGATTTAAGCCCTTACAGGGATCATACAGGCTTCGGGACACATCCAAACGCCCCGGAAGGGGCGTGATTGGCCCGTAATTTGTTTTGTTTCCTTCTCGTTTCCCGCTCATCCACCTCTGGTCGAACAAATCAAAATGCTAACCGGAATTCGTACCGGTGCCGGTCCTGGATGCATGACAATATTTTAATATTTCAGTTCCCTATTCACCCTGCCAACCCCTCCGGCTCCTCCTCCCTTGAACAGGGAACAAAGCTTGCTTGGCCCCGCCCGGCAGAGCGGGACGCCGCGCACGCCCGTCGCCCGCAATCCCCTCCTAGACGCATTTACTCCCTCATCGGCCTCAGCGGGCAAGGTGCGGCGGGCGGGGTCGGGAACGTACAAATGCTCGTATTGCTCGATCGTTTCAATGTTGCCCACAGCCTCCGAGCATCTAGGCAGCTCGCACACTACTCCCACTCTTCCAACCATGTCTAGGAAAGGGGGGGAGTATGTCCGAGGGTTAAAGACTAAACCCTAAACCCTCAAGCACATGCCCAGCCTTTTGGATGTCCCACACTTGCAGCAGTGCTGAGGGAGTTCACATTACTCCCACACTTCCAGCAGCGCTGATGAAATTCACACCAGATGGAGCAGAGAGGGAACACGCCATGACCATGGCCACGAGCACAGTGCAGTCACTGCACCTAAACCCTCATGCAGCCCAAACCCTCGCGCAGCCCAAACCCTCACGCAGCCCCCATGTGTACGGCAGAGACTTGTTTATATATTTGTAGTGCGGTGTGAAGACAATCTTGATCCTAATGCTGATCCAGATCCTGATGCTGATCCAGATCCTGACGCTGATGCTGATCCAGATCCTAATGCTGATCCTGAGGCTGATCCTGATGTTCATGCTGATGCTGAATCTGATCCTGAGGCTGAGGCTGAGGCTAATGCTGCCGATGCTTCAGGCCCGAGAGGAAGGTGGGATGTTCTCCAAGGACACACCCACCCGATCAAGAGTGGACTTTGCGACGGATGCAACCACAGGAGGGCCTGCCAGCAGGTGTGGGGGGGGCCTGCCAGAAGTGTGGGGTGTGGGTTCTGACGGCAGGTGGGGGTGGGGCGGGGCTGCAGATGGGTGTGTGTCTTAAGAGCTCGACAATTACGGGAGTGATTTCTTTATTATGTCTATATGTCTAGCGCCCTCATCATCGGAAAGGCCATCTGTGCTTGTAACAGAACATGCAGTTACAGGTACAGATGTAACTCCAGGTTCCGTTACAAGTAACATCTGAACTTGGTACTTGAAGTGTAAGTACAGATGCAACTTGAGGAACTAGAAGTTTAAACTAGTTTATGGATTGCCTCTTCGCAGGCTTATGGGAAGCACGCCCGTGAATCCTGAACAAGAAGGCGACTTGGGGAGGACGAAGAGCCCACGTGACCGGACCGACCGAGACCAACTGCTGGGATCTAACCGGCCCGCAACCGCCTCCTCCGCCTTCATCAGCGAGACCAGCACCCCCAGCAGCAGCCGGCTGGCCTCCAGCGGCGCATCTAGCCCGTTTAGTGTGGTCCAAGGGATACACTCGGGCCTGGCCGCTGCCGGCCGCCTGTCTCGGATGGCGGGCAGGAGCGGGGCGATGCTTTCTCCATGGGGCACTCCCCTGGCTTTGTTCGCGGACCCCGCGGGAGCAGGAGCTGGTGCGGCCGCCCCTGCCGCCTCTGCCTTTGCCGCTGCTGCCCACTCGCCTCTGGTGCAGCATCAGCCGCAGCCGCCGCAGCAGCTGAATCGGGCGCACCCTTTTGGGGTTCCGTCTCATCCCTGGACGGGGGCGGCACCGTCGTCGCCACCTCCTGGCCAGGGCGATGCCGGGAGCGACTCGGAGCAGCCGGCGGGGCAGCCTCCGCCAAGTAGCGGCAGCAGCAGCGGCAGCAGCTTTGCCGCCTGGGCGAGAATGCTGGGGATGGGCACGCCGACGGCTGCCGTGGAGGTGGCGCCTGCTGGGTCCGTCGCGGGAGACACTGCCGGAGGGGCGGCGGCATCCGTAGATCTAGATCCAGATCTGGAGCGGGGACGCTCGCCCCCGCCGCGAAACGGGAACTTCCCCCTGCCTGATTCTCATTGGACGCCGCCACTTATCAAGACGCGGAGGGCGTTATGATCGCCTAGAGTAAGCTGAAGGTTTGGGGTCTGGGGTATCAACCCACAAACTCAGTCCAAGGTTTAGGGTAGGGTGTAAGCCTACATGGTAAACGAAGGGATTACTGAAGACAATATTTTCAACCCGGCAAGCTGCAGGCAATGGAATCATTGGCGTCAGGTCTGCCGTAGCCACTTCAGTCATTATGAATTTTCCAGGCGAAAAATAAAATTTTAGTGTGAACATATTATTTGCCCACAGGTGGGACGCCTGCTTGCTTACATGATCCCTTTTGGGAGTGCCATGTTCAAAATTAGTAGTCTGACAACAATATCGGTGATCACGGCAGGAGGGTGCAGGGGGGTTGCCGCAACTTTAAGGGGCCCTAAACCTCGTTGTTTTCTTTACGCTCAAGTCCCCATTTTCATTAGTTCCCCCCAGTGGGCAGCCGCCAGCCGCGCACTGTTGAGTAAGCGTCATGGATGATTGTACTGCGATTATCGCGTTTTCAGTTTCAGTTGCTTTGATGCTGCGCTCTTGAACGAATAAAAAATAAATTAGTAGGGAGAGACGAACCTATAAGAGCCGAGAAAGCTTTGTATTCATCCCATTCATCTAGGCTTAACAATTTAACATGGATCTGTCTTGCCTTTATGACCCGCTGGCTTGGGTGCCTGAGGACGTTGGGAGCAAGTCAGTGAAAGTCTGGAAATCTGATACGTTCACTGACTTGCACCCTGCGTCAACGGGCAGGGAGCAGGATATAACCTGACGGCCCTCCCTTAGTTGATGCTGCATGGTTTATGATAGGGAAGCAGATGTGGCTACGGCCCCAAGCTGCGTTGTTCCCTGAAACTCCACGCCCCAATAGGGTGCAGCTTTCTTTCTTTCGTTGGTTGATGCTGCATGCAATTGCGTGGAAATTGTTGGTAACACTGCACGCTATATGAACACCAGTTACAACGTTTGCAGTTCTGGATGCACCGTCATGTTAGATTGATAGCACAGCTAAGGCTTTTGCGAACATGTCCCAGTGGATGGCAGCCTCACCCACCTAGGCAGGCCGTAGGCGGCGTAACTTGTTTAGGAAGAACCTGATGAAGGAGCTTGTAAGTAGGCGCAACTTGTTCGTTTTATTTGTGCCCATTTGCCCAAGGATTGTATACATATTGTGAAAGAACCACGAATGACGCATTTATCGGTTTTCTGGTTTACGGCTTTCCACTGCCTAGCTCTTTAAAAAAAAAGGCTGTTCGCTAGATGTGTTGTCGCTAACAGGACAAAGCAATTGCAACCGTTTTATGGTACAGGCCGGGATGGGGATCCGATAAGCTTTGTCCAATGTTTCCTGCTTTGGTTAATCCTGGAATTTAAATCCGGTGTGTTTTTAGTCCCACTTAGCTTCTTGGTTAACTCTCACTTGATTCTGTGAGGCGAGAGAATGGTGTCACCCTGGGCAAGTTCCGCACACACAAGCGCATAAGTGTGGCGTGGGAATGACCCCATGGTATGGGAGATAATACCCATTCACAAGACATGATTGAGTTGAAGAAGCTTAGATGGTCATGCCTGTTGCCTGCTGCCCTATTGCTCAGCTTCTGCTCATGCCAGCTGCTTTGCCCTGCAGCCCAGCTTCTGTTCGTATCTGCACATCCTCCCAGCTGACAAGCTCAGCCAATATCAACACTCCAAATTATAAACAAACGGGATACTCGGGCGGCGGGCCCAGGAGCCAGCTCATTGATATTTATGAAAAAGCGGTGCCTCTGGCTCAGCCCCCGTGTGACGATACCAGCATGCTCAGCCCGGGTGATCGTGTTCGTCTCAGCCCAGGCATCAGGACAACGGACCCCTACTCTGGCACCCCATGCCAGACCACCGCCCATGAAACCTACTACGCACCAGTTTCAACCAAGCTACCGTAGTTATTCATGAAGTTGTGTTATCCACACAAGCAATGCTTGTATTTGATTCAGTAAGTAACGGTAAAATAAGCAAAAACTGGTTACACACCTTGGTAAATAAAATATCTCTCAAGTGTGTGTTTGGCGAGCAGTGACACCACATGCACGCTGTCATCTGAGGCTGCAAAGCCTGAGAACATCTGCCTGTTTATTTGAAGACTGATTGATTGTTTGAAGCCAGAACGACATGCAGACAAATCAAGCTAGCTCGATCAAAAAAGAGCCCTTCACCACACAGAGTGCGGCCCTGGCTACATGCTCATTGCAAGTACTGGCAAGGTGTTGTTGATAGCTCCTAGCCAAACCTTAGCCCAAGCACACACTCGGGTAACTAGCGTGCCGCGTCTGTCCACAGCTGACGAAGCTCCTGGCCAACAGCCTGTTTGGGACTCTGCCAATGCCCCCACTTTTTCCAAATCTAGACGACGGCAGCATCTCCCGCCATCCCCTGTTGCCACCACAGATAGCAGAGCTGTTACTCCTCCCCCCAGAGCTGTTACTCCTCTCCCCCAGAGCTGCTACTCCTCTCCCCCAGCCGTTAACAGCATGGTCTTTTCCCCTGCCTTCTTGGAGTTAAGCCGTCTGGTAAGGAGGCGCTTCTCCCTCAACTGCACTCCACAAGCAAGGCGCGAAGCAGGCACAAGTTAAATACGAGGAGGCATGATGAAAGCTTGCTGAAGCTACACATGAGCTTCATTACACTTGGCCCTCATTACGGTTTACAACAGTGGGGAGGGGAAACGCACCGCTTGAGCATAGTTGCCTCGAGTCAAAGGGAAAGGACCCAGCCACATGGGGTGAGGAGCGAAAGAAGGTTCCTGGAGGCAGTTCGGCCCACAGGAACGCGGGCTGGAAGAAAATACGTGAGAAACAAAAACAAACGATACACCGTGAGCTGAGAGGCCCTGAGGCATGGATAAAGGAAGCCACCCGTTGGGCCGTAGCACTTAGTGAGCTACTGTTAACGGAAACAAACATACCTGAGTGACTCAGTTTGCAAGAAGAAGGCAGTAAGAAGCAAAGAGGCGTGCTACCCAAACAAGAGTGAGAAAGTCCGTCCGGTTTTGAAACTATTGACTAAGTGGACCTCCTGAAGGAAATAAGTCCCTTCAAGAAATGGGGAAATCTTCCACAGCTACATGATTTTCTGCAAGCCTCACAATGTCTGGTACCACTCCAGTGTTCGTTTTAGAGAGCACCATACAGTGACCACCTTTGGCTGGCTGCCCAGAGACCACGGCCGGCGCTTTACCCAGCAGCCACATCAGGGCCTTAGAGAACCAAACCTTGACCGGCCTACGACCGGTGGCCCAATCAACAGGCATCCTGCATCAAGTCATGCCTGTCGTAGGCCTGGTGGTAGCTGACGACCCTGAACCCTTGTAGCTGACGACCCTGGACCCTTGTAGCTGACAGCCCAACACCCCTTATTTTAAACCCTGTCCCGCCCAGCATCCGCTTGCAACTTGCCTGTGCAGCGAGCTCAACCTTGAGACTGTCGAGCTCCTTCTCTTTCAACTGCAAAGGGCAAGCAACATCGCTGACTTAACTGAGCCTCAGCTACATTTCGCTGACCTTGCGGCCTCCGGCCGAGGGGCCAGGTGCAGCAAGCTTTACTGCTCTGGCCACCGGCCGCAGGCCGGTCAAGGTCTGGTACCCATTGGCCTAGTGGTGGCCACCCAGCGGTCTTCGGAATGTGGTATAGCATCCACACAAAACATTAACTCAGGCAAACACACCACCAGAGTCAAAGGCAGGGACCCACTGAAGCAATCTGAAACCATTGGAAAAGGCACAGGAAACAGGCTGTACACCACGTAGTACCCAGGGGCTGGAAACAAGGCCAGGCTTGGGGTGCAACTGTCCGATGTTTAGTAATGCGTGTGTTAAGGTTTCACCAAACACTTGCGTTACTACAGCACGGCTGGATATCAAGCGACGCAGGAACGAATTTCAGGTGTAATGATTGCAGGTGTAATCATCACAGGTGTCATCATTACGGGTGTAATCATTACATATGTAATCATTACAGGTGTAATCATTGCAGGTGTAATCATTACAGGCGTAATCATTACAGGCGTAATCATTACAGGCGTAATCATCACAGGTGTGATGATTACGGGTGTAATCATTACAGGTGTAATCATTACGGGTGTAAGCGTTACAGGAGTAATCATTACGGGTGTTAGCGTTACAGGAGTAATCATTGCAGGTGTAATCATTGCAGGTGTAACAATTCGGGTGTCATATCGCCGCCTCGCCGGACCTATCCTCATCCCCGGACTCTCATGATGCCAGCACCACCTCAGCACACCGCTCCTGGACCTCAGCCAGGCTTCATTTTCCTGCCCTGCTTTGCTGGTCAACGGACCAAAATATGGCAGCACAAGTCCGGAGAGAGGCAGGGCCTTCGAGCTGTGACGGCGATGCGACACGATCACACAAGGGTGTGCACTGGATGCAGGGATTGGTCACCTCTAGCAGCACACAACCCACACGACACTTTTTCAGAGTTACTTTAAATCTTATTCAAACAGTGATCTCTCCAGCTCTGCATTGAGTACCATGAATCCAAAAAGCCTGTGCTGCTTTGCCTCCACCATCCTGAGGCCCTCCATACTTTAGGACAGCAGGGCACGGGCGCTGTTTTAGGTTTCGATTCCGCCTTCGGCATACCGCCTCGCGGCCGCGTCATGCTGGATTGGTTTCCAACTCAGGCCGGCCTACAGACACAGGTCCAAGCAGCATGGCTGGCCACGCACGGGGCCTCTGGCTGGACTGCCGGAGGTTGCTGAAATGTTAGCAATGCTGCCAACAAAGAGACACTGCCTCCCCACATTACTGCACTCGGCTCACCTTGGCCTCCCTGCTATATTTCTCCGCTCTCTGTCTCTGTGCCTCAATGTCGGTCGTCATCGTCGTCACGTCTTGCTTGCACTTCAGGAAGTTGCTGCCGTCAGATGCGGCACCTCCAGCACCCTTGTCAATTGACAGCTGGACAGTAGTCAGCTGCGACCAGGTGTCCAGGTTCAACGGTCAATTTGGTGCCTCTAGGTTAACAAAATACCGATGCCCGGCTGCCAGCACTCCCACAAACATCGAAACGCGAGCTGCGCCTGCCCTCTCCCACGCAAGATTACTGCACAGGTTTGCTTCATGCCCCGAACTACGCAGCTCAGTGCACTCTGCTGAGTGCGTCATGCGCAGCGCCTCAAAAGACCTTTCCCCTGATGTGGGGCATTGGTTTTAATCCCTCTGGACCCAACCCACCCTGGCATTCACCTGCTCACGAGCCAGACTGACGTCACGCCGAAGATCTCTGATGACCAGCTCCGCAATGGCCAGCTGTTCAGCGAGTGAATTCAAAATTTCATGTTCAGAGCATCAGCAACAGCTGCATTAGGGAGCTAACCTGCACTGATTATTTGATTTGTTTACTTGGTTTCAGCATGGGAGAACAAATGTGAATCTCCTTACTATATTTAGGAACATTTTTGTAAACAAATACTAATCTCGTTTAAGACTATAGCAGGATGAGAACCACAAACCCATTCTCAGCAAGCCTGCTATTATCACACATACATCGTACTGTCTTTTTCTTACATCTCACACATCTCACCTGGTGATTGTCATACCGTAGGAGGTACAGCGTAGATATCAACATTATCCCCAGCCAGCATACCGTAGATAGGAAAGGCAACGAAGAGGATGTCGCCTGAGATGTACGATGCACAGAAAGGGATTGGATCAGATCCGATCGCCAGTGCATAGAAAGGATAGGGCAGGATCAGGTCGAATTAGGTTTTGCATCACCAGGAAAAATCATAGCTGCACATGAATTGGCAAGAAACAGGCAGACGTAACTGGCCTCATCTGCTGGTGCCTTATACAAGGGACAACATTTGCAGTCACCCATGCTTGCGCAACTGCCATGCCATGCAGAGGAAAATGGCGCATGAGAGAGGGTTCTCCGTCAGACAAGAAATTGTCTGCAAACAATCCCATCATAACCGTCGAGTGATTGGTTTGGGAGGTTCATGATGCGTAGCACTTGGCATCAAGAGGGTGATGGCTTAGGAAAGATCTGCCTCACCCAACCGCCCAATGGCCTGTGACGCAGCTTCTATATAGGAGTCGAGGACGAGATCGAAGGCTGGATTATTAGAGTGCCATGTAGGGAATCTCTATCGCTATCGGCAGGGAGAAATGGCTACATGCGAGGTCACAAGGCCTACGGGGGACACCTCGGTATAGATCCATATTCTTTCGGGCAAGCTCTATATGGCGCTGCAATTTGAATTACCTTGTTGAACTCCTCCTTCCTATCCTCGGTGGGTAATACTGGCGCGGTAGATACTGATGTCCTTTGGTCAGCCCCAGGTCGATTTCGGAGTTTGAAAGATGCAGACATATTGTATGTGCGGAATTTCAGACAATATGTAAGAGAGTCTTGGAACTTGCAACAGGGCGTAACGCAGCATGGTCACATGGATGCTGTGCTTGAGGATGTACAGCTTGTTCGTTTGCCGTTAATCGGTTGGCCCACTACTTTGATCACACACCCCTGCGTCCTTCCTCCTTGCCTCTCCCTCATTCCTCCCCTCTCTAAACCTCTACCGGCACATGTAGCTCATACTTTTGTATCGAAGCGGTACTTTTCTAGTTTTCTCTGATTGGCTCTGTAGCGGTGGTTGGCTGGTTGCCCTCCTTCTTGCCACGTCGTTGTTTGATGCTCCTGGATTCTTCAGGTCATTGGTCTTGGTTAGGCCTGGGCTCCTCCACTTGGATATATTGCCTCTGCCTAATGTTGTCTAGACTATGGTACTGCATGGTCTTTGGCTGGTCTCGGTTGCGGTCCTTCTGGTTGCCTCTGCCTGGCCTGTCCGGAAACAGTAGAAACAGGCTTATGTGTGATTGCATCCTATAACGCGGTGGAGGACACGCTCCTTTCATGTTTACGATGTTACACCCGTTGCGCTCTTCTCATGTATGTCATAAAGCCAGAGACCGCTCTGCGCTAATATCCGATAAACTTTGCCAATGACTGTGCACAAATAAACGTGAGCCCGATACCCCAATGAACACGTCTATGATTCATCACCTGCTAATTCATACCCCACATCTGCAGGTATGTGTAACGGCAGGGTCTACCACGTCCACACATCCAGACCCTTGCATTCCTATTGGCACATAAAGACAGCTGATAGGAGCGCCCATCGGACCTTTCACTTGTGAAACGACAGGAACACGGGTTACGTTTTCATTCAAAATCAATAGTGTCACTCTAAAGCACATAAGCCCATGGGGTATGAGCAGGGCTGCACTCCCAGCCCTTCAACTTGAGCGTGAAGGGAACAAGACAGCGAGGCGCCATTACTGCGTACACAACCGCCACCATGCCCAAAAGCCCAGGTGGAAGAAGAAGACAACAGTAAACTCCAACTACCGGAGCAACACGATATGACGTGCGGTTATGGACAAGGTCACAAAATGTGTCTTTCACTCATCCCCCAACGGAGTGTCGGCGTTGTTGCCGCTGCTGCCTCGCACTTTCGCTTGTAAGCTCTTGTACAGGAGCACCAAGCGCTCGGATACCCTCCTGGCCACGCCCAGCCCCGGAGTCACCACCGCCATAGCAGATCCAGCGGATCCAGAAGATCCAGCAGATCCAGCAGATTCAGCGGATCCAGCAATGCCATTCTCCTCCCTGTATGTGCAAGCACCGGATCCGGATCCAGATCTACCACATGGCCTGGCAGTCTCATCCCAGGGCACAGACTCCAGAAGATCCCTCTCCGCCGCGCTGACGCATCCGGATCTACCGGATCCGATATGTCCTTCCAGAAATTCTCTGGATCTAGATCCACAGGCACCTCTCCCCGCAGTGTATGCCGCTGTTCCTGGCGTGCTAGACGGGCCTCTGAGAGGAGTCACCACCGCATGACTGCTGTCCCCTCGGTTGCTCAGGCTGCTGACAAGGGCAATGGGCTCACCGCTTGAGGAATGGCTGAAAAGCTGCTCCTGATGCTCCTGCTGGGCGTGGCGTGATGATGCTGAGCTTGCCAGAGCCCTGACCATGCCAGGTGAACGTGGACTGCCTCTGCTGCTGCTGACAAGCCCACGGCTGAACGTGCCTGCTGACTCGGCGGCTTGACGGCTGGAGGACTGCCCGAGGAGCAATTGGTTTCGGGGCGAAGCTGGTGCACTGCAGACGGCTGCGTTGCTCGGCGAATGTGAGACGGCGGCTGAGCTTGAGAAATCAGCTACAGCAGAAGCAGCAGCAGCAGCGGCACTTGCAGCTGCAATCATAGTGGCAGGCCCTCGCTGGTGCGGCCTGCTGGATTGAGGTCGTGGGCCGGGGGGTGGCGAAGCCACTTCCTGCTGATGACTAGGGAGAAAGCAACGGGGGGAGGGGGGGGAGACAGGGGAAGAATGCTGACCTCTAGGGCTGCTGGCAACAGCAGCAGCAGCAGTGGCGGCAGCAGTAGTAGTAGCAGGACCAGCACCAGCAGCACCAGCAGCAGTAGCAGCAGCAGCAGTAGCAGTAGTAGCAAAAGCAGGTGTGGCCTGGAAGGCTGTGCTGCTTGTGGCGTTGGCTCCTGGCATGCACATGCGAGAGGGCTTCAAGCAAGGCACCAAAGCGGGTCCTCCACACACGGTGGCCCCGCTCTTCAGAGCCTGTCTGGCAGGTGCTGCAACGGCAGTGGCTGAAGTGGTTGCTGCAGGGTGAAGGGGGTTGCCGGAAACTTTCGTACGGGTTGGCTGCAGAACCTGGGAGGGGACGATCGCGTCTCGCAGCCTGTTGGAGGACAGGAATCGTTGAAGCGAGCGCTGCCGGATCAATCGGTTGTTGCTGATGTTGCTAATGATGTTGCTGACGTTGTTGCTTATGTCGTTGCTGATAATGCTGCCGAAGTTTTTTTCGACATTGGTGCCGCTGCATGGGGGGTCATATTGGTGAAGGGGCGCGGAGTCGGATCGGCGCAGTAGGGGGGAGGAGGCTGGGGAGGTGGTAGTGCTGTGATGGCTGCCTGCTGGGATTACTCTCTTCCTTGTCTCTGGTTGCTGTTGTGGTTGCTGTTGCTGCTGCTGTTGTTGCAGACTTTGCGAGGTAGGAGTGATGAACCTGGATAGTAAATGCAAGGAGGACAGGTGGGGTGGCAAGGAGAAGTTAAGTTGGAGTGTTGATCCACCCCTCAAGGATTGTTTATTTATTGACAAAAATAGGATGGTCTGCAAGGAGGGATCTATCCTTTAAGATGGAAAGTAAGAAAGCCATGTTTCGCCAGGGTATGAGGAAAGTTCGGAAAATGGGGCGTGGGCCTTGGAGACGGCCTACACGTTCATAGGCAACGAGAGGTGAGCAAGGCTGGTTAGGGAAATCCTTTTTTTTTGTTGATACAACATCTGCTGACCCAAGCAAAACATTTGATTTGGAGGTTGACAGGCTCGTTCTCACGAATCCTCAAACCGTGATTCTCCTCCCACACCACTTCCCGCCAAGTGGTCTGTGAGGAGAAAATCCCCCCAATAAAAGTCTTAGCATCCTCCCACTCTAAGAAACAACAGTGCACCACCAACAATCGACTACCACTTACCTCACAGTGCGTATCTTCTGCTCGCGGCTGGACGGCTCTTGCCTGTCAGCTTGACTCATGAGAACCCCCAGCGGATCCAGATCCAGGCACACTAGATCCTGGCCGCTCATCCCCAGATCTGATGATGATTTCTGTTTCACCAGGGGCCTGAACGGGAGGCCTTTGGGTGGCGGTAAAGGTGGAGCACCACGTGCAGGACTCGTCCCGGTTCTAAGGGGAAGCACAGAGGTCGATGGCGCCTCACACTGCACTGCAGGCTGAGCGGTAGCTTGCTGCCAACGCTGGTGGAAAACCCGTAGGTCATCGCAGGAGTGGCCTTCAGCAGCGATCCCAGCCGAGTGAGGCGGGCAGCTGTCTGCAAGCTTGCTGCTCCCATCGGATTTTGCGCGGATTGTGTGACAGGAATGGTTAGCGGCAACCGTGGCAGCAGCGGTGGCGGGCGACGGAACGCTGAAGCTGTCCGCGACGCCGATGCAGCCAAGGTCTAGGATAGAGGAGGCGGCTAAGGTGGCGGTGTGAAGGCATTGGGTGGCTCCTTCCAGCCCGCTGCTGCTCACAGCTCGTTGCTGTCTGCGGAGGTGGTGCAGGCAAATGATGGTTTCAGGGGGTCAAAGAAAGGAGGGAAGAAAGCTTACCTCAGCTGACGACAAGGGCCACAAGGGCCCCCAGGCATTTTATGTTTTGCACATCAGGTTCCTAGGTGTAGGGTGACCTATACTCTTTGCCCTGGAAGAGGGCAGAACGCTGTTCATCCTAGAAACCTAGGAACATTCTAGCTAGACTCCAAGCTTGGCTCCAAGCTAGCTCCAGGGTCACTTTGTTAAGTCCAAGCAAAAAAAAGCTGTGCCCTGCGGGGATACCTTACACTCGTTGGCATTCAGGGTAACAGCGCGGATGTGGCTTCAGCCCAGGCTGCTCTGTTTCCTCTAACGTTAACTCTCACGCCTCCCACGTGGCGTCGCTTTCTTTCTTTCTTTCTAGCATCCAGGGACGCTACAGATACACACATATATAGTTCTGGTAATGAACACTCGCTGCTTATTGCACGTTGGCTGAGTGCAACCAAAAGAGAAGGCAATGGCGGTTCAGGGGGCAAAAGGTAGATGGCTTAGTCGTTAGGGGGGGGGGAGGGCACAGCTCGTGGCCGGAGGAGATGGGGGTGCAGGGACCAGGGTTCAGGCAGGGGCGTAGAACAAAGGACAATAATGAGGGTTTGGGGATCTCAGGGCGTCAGCTCATGTAGGCGGTAGCTCATACCTAAATGTTTGCTCATCACACCATTGGGTCCAGTACGCACTTATTTGCAGTGCCGCAGGTAAACCGTTAATCTCCGAGCCTTGCCTCCACCCCCCACCCCACCTCTCCACACTCCGAAGGTGCCTCTGCTGCGGGCCAAGGCCATGCTCGGGTTGTGATGTGGCCTCCCAACTGAAACCGGTCTCCTCCGAGCCATACCTTCAGGATTTCAGGCGAAACAGTTTAGTTTTGGGTTCAGGGTTAATAATTGCAAAGCTCAAAACTATCAGAAGTGGGCAGTGCATGGTAAATCCCTAAGGGTTCAGGCTTAAGGAGCAAACAGTGTAATAGGTAAGGGTTTAAGATAATGGGTACAGTTTAAAATTCGCAAAAGTCCCACGATGCACAGCCAACCCAGCAGCTATGAGGACGCTTAACCAGGCATTTGTGCTTTGGAGGGGGCTCCTAAATCCACCTTTGCATGGCCCTTTGGCGCAACTAAGCAGACACCTCATCTGGTGACCCACTTATCCTGTTTCCCCGTACCTGACAAAGCGTCCGTCAAGGGATGGGCCTTGCCTCGCTGCCTTGCGTGACTGAGCGTTTTGTATGCAGGCGGTAGCAGAGCTGACCATTGCCCTGCGATGCACTGGTAGAGGGGGAGGGAGGGTGGAAGGGGGAGAGGGAGGGGGGGCAGGAGGGTAGGTTGGAAGATCGGGCTAGGAACTGCTTTATCATGGACAGGTAGTGGAGGAGGGAGGGAGGGAGGGGGGGAGGGGGGGGGGGCAGGAAAGAAGGTTGGAGGATGGGGCTAGGTATTGCTGTATGATGGACAGGTAGTGGGGGGGGGAGGGAGGGAGGGGGGGCAGGAGGGTAGGTTGGAGGATGGGGCTATGAATTGCTTTATGATGGACTGGTAGTGGGGGAGGTAGGGAGGGAGGGAGAATAAGAGGGGTAGGAGTGTGGACCTGAGCATGGTCCTGAAATATACTGCAAAAGAGGAAGAGGGGGAGGGTGGGCGGGGGCAATAAATGAGTTCAAACCAGCAGGGAAGGAAAACCAAATATTGAAGATGAATAGATGATGAGCCACAGGTTCCAGGATGGTTGTGCAGGTAAATGGTGCATTGAAGGAAACAAATATTTAAGATGAGCCACAGGTTCCAGCCTTCCAGGATGGTTGTGCAGGTCGATGAAGCATTGAAGGGAACAAACCATGAAGCCAATCAATAGCCATGGATGGTCCTACTGATGGAATTAAGTACGATATGGGGGGAAGTTCTTCTGCAGTGGCGACCACCCATTGCCCCACCGTACCTTCCTCACATAAATTTGAAACAAAAACCGGGGGTAGGGTTTCAGGGACACTGAAATATTAAGATTTTGCCGTGGCTTGGGTCATGCCTGATTGGCTACTGGCTTGCCTCTGCTGCCCTCCACCTTCCTGTCTCTAAAACCCAAACTTCAATACCCAAAACCTTGAACCTACACTTTTTAACATTCAACCCAAACCCTGGACCCTAAATAAATCGTTCCAAAGGGCTTCAGCTCTGGCGCATGGGCTACTTCGGCTATCAGCTCCCCTACCTTGCTCATCGTCTATTCTGCGCTCTTTGTCCCAGGGCGACAGATCCAGGCTCGCCTGGTACAACGCATATGCGTAGCCACTCTTGTTGGGAGGTTTGAGCTCCACATGATAGCGGGTGGCGGGAAATACCTGCCAGGGAGACACAAGGGAGAGATGTACAAATTGCAAGGCGTATCCTGGCCCATATGGCCGAGGTCTCCTACAGTGTCCCATACGGCAGAGGTCCCCTAAACCCTAAACCCTAAACCCACGGGGTAGGCCAGGGTAGGACAAGTTGACATGCCTGGGAGCGTATCACGTGCACAGGGCGGGTCCGTGCACGGCGATTACGCGCAAAACAATTATGACCTTTTAGGGCAAGTGCACCCTGGGCATACGGCAGTGAAGGGGGGAAACACAAGTTGCAAGGCTAATTTAGGGTAATTTAGGACACATTAAAGGCAGATTTACTGTCATGAACAAATTGCTGGTCTGATTTAGGGCCATTTCGGGTAACTTAGGGGTATCTAGGACAAATTGAAGGTGGCTTACGTTCCATGATACAAAACAGGGAATTTCTCATCCCTGGGTACTGTATTCAGGGATAAGGGTACATTACACAGCAATGTGGGGCTGATGCCACTGAACGGCCTCGCAGTACGTCCATGTCTATCAAACAGTGTATGGCAGAGGGTGTGTATGAGGCCTGAACAGCGCTGTTGCTCGACCCTCACGCCGCATGTTAGTTTTTTCTCTTCTCAGATTTGAAGGCACTGGCTGAGAAATATCAGGTGGGGGGGTGGGATATATCCACTTAACGTGGTTTAGGGTTATGGTTTAGGGTTGTGGTTTTAGAGTAAAAAGTTAGGGTTCAATTTCTGGGTAAGGGTGGGAGTCTGGACACCCCCACACTAGCTTGTTTATAGGTTGAGGGTTATGTTAAGGGTCCAGGGTGAGGGTTCAGGGTTTGGGTGAGGTCTGGATGCATTCATACTATGAGGTGCTAGTGAGCTGCAGGGCTGCTTGCCTTGCGTGTTGCCGCCGCTGGCTGAGCTGTTGGGCAGCTGGATCGAGGCCCTGGTAAGGAAGCTGAGGCGTCTGAAAGAGGCCGATTGGAATTTGTCTTTGAACTCGAGTGCCTCCCGAATCTGTCGTCAGTTCCTTGATCCTCTTCAGCAGCAGGGACCTTCAGCAGGATGGTGATGTGGCTATCTGGCGATGGCATGCCTGCTGCACTCAGGCACACACTCAGGGAACGTCGGAACTCAGGACGTGGAATTTATAAACAAGTAGGAATAAGCTCGGGGCATGAGAGAAAAGGGAACAGCTCAGCTCAGGGCTGGGAGGGCACATATATATATTCGCGCTGTGACCATCAGGCTAAGTATCGGCTAGCTCTCGACACTGGCTTGCTCAACAACCTATGGGGCGTGGGGATCAAACAAAACGCTCAAATACAAGTGTGCTATGGGGCATGGGTAGCGAAGGGCCTTTCTTGGCCAAGCATCTATACAGATCTTGAAGTCTCAAGGGATCAAATCCCGGCTTGGGAAGCAAGGCCGTAGATTGTCCAGAGCCAGGTACATTGTACCGCGTGCCGCGGACATGGCCTGCCGGTACGCAGACCCGTCAGGTGTGCAGTCATGAGCATGCTGCATTTGATAAGTGCGCGCCAGACCACCTCGGTTGGAAGCCTACCGAAAACGGCTAGGCTGATGAGGATCACGCCTTGATTGACCTAAGGCTGTTGGCTCAGGCAGCAGGGCTTGCTGCACCCGGCCATTTTGACCACTCCCAACTAACCAATGAACCAATCTGCTGGCTCTTAGGCTTGCTGCACTCGGTCACCCTGGCCACGCACTCTGGCCACTTTAGCGTGGGCTGTTATTATGTAGCTGAATTGTAGCTCAGCTTGAATACCCTCAAGTAAACAGTGGCCTGCTGCAAAAACAGCCCGCCTCACAGCCCGCCTCACAGAATTGTCTCTAGGGATCAACTTTTGAAAACTGCCTGATCTTGGTGCATGCACTGTTTATTTTTTCCGGCGAAGTGGTCTCACAGTGGGGTCCTGTACCTGCCCACCGCCCCACCTGGTGCTTTATCAACCTCCAAGTAGTTGAAGGCGGGGTTGCCTGCAAGCAGCGCTGACATTCTAACCGGATGCTGAACTGTCGAGACCTCCGCTCAGATAGCTTATTAGACGAGTTCACTCAGGAAAACACGCATGTCGACATGCTGCCTTCGCACAGGTGTGGTCAGCCGTCGTCTAATTAGCATTGCTATTCAACGAGGGCACGGGCTGATAAATAGCGTTGCTTCTACTGCATCAGCGCCTCAGCAGGTTCATTTATGCATTGATTCCTGCTGATGACGGACTTCAGGGCGTCTCTGGGCTCAGGCGCCATGCCTGCCTGTCTGCTGCGTGCGTATTCCGCGGGGCGCGTACGGATACCGTGGCGACCGAAGAGTTGCCCGCGAGAAGTCTGACAGACGGTTTGTTAAACCACCGGTGCTGACTCACCGACCCGCAACCGGCTGCTGACCACCCGCTGCTGAACCACCCCGGAACCTTTCCGAGGACCTGTTTCACCATGGAAACACCCCGGAACTTTTCTGGGGTCAGTCGGAAACTGGCTGTCATTAAAAAATCACGATTGCTCACGCATCTCCCCCCTTTCTCAATGGCAGGCCCCGTGTGTTTCGAGGTGGTTGACCCAACGACGTACAGCATCACCGTATGTGGTCACCTCATGTGCAAGACCTGCGTGGCCAAGCTGCCAGGCCCCAGGAGGGTGTGTCCGTTGTGTATGGAACAGCAGGCAGACTTGATTTAGCTCTGAGGATGGGAGCCCACATTTACGTCCATTACGGTCTTCACGATGAGGATCTGATATGATGGACCCGATGATGTAGTTAAGTGTTCATACCATGTCATATCTGATATCCAGCTGTCGAATGGCGGCAGCCGAGGCTCCCGAGATGACGCCTGCTGCTGGTTCCCTGCTGAGGCGGCAGTTGCGTCCCCGCCAAGTACCTATGGCCTGAGCATCCTGGGTACCGGTATCATGAATACCGTTATCCCGAGTTTCATATGTTCCCTTCGTATTAGTGTCCGCCGGTATCATGAGTATCCAATGGACCTAATTGGCTTTTTTTCTTGATTTAATAGCATTATATACTTTCTGCTTTGAACCACCCACTTCAATTGATACCATAAGAAGCACACTGCCAAGCTGGTTGGAACAGACACCTGCCTCCCTCATAATATATTTGGGCCTGAGAACTTAAAAATCCACTGGGATTCTGAGGTGGGGCCAAATAGTGGATTCACATTTACTAGTGCGGTACTGCGGTGCCCGGGAAGATAGATTTTAGGATGGAGTTTTCAGCTTTAACTTCTACCCCCCTTAAAACCCTGACCCTAAAAGAGGCTCACTACTCATTCGGCGGAGAAAGCTCATCCGACGGATGTTGCTCCCCCTTTTGCTGTTCCTACGACCTACGCCCTTAGAAAAGTGGCATGGACCAAGGCCACGGGAATGGTGTGAACATGACGTGCGTAAGGAATGTTGTCAATTTGTCATCACTTTTTTTGTTGCGTAAACCATTGATCATACGGCCAGGAGGCCGGGATTGCCATAGGAGGGTGGCATGGCTGCACCATGGTCCTGGCTGTGCATGGTACCTCAAATTGAAATTACGCATTTAATACCCAGCCCCACGCGGCCGAGCGTTCAGCAGAGTCCAGTGGGTATATATCCACCGTCCTAAACGTACGGCATTTCGTACCACCAGCAGTTCTGGTATGTTTACTGGCAAGCAGGGCATCATAATGAATGCATGGGACATGTGCCCGCAAATCGGTATAGGCAGGCGTTAAATAAGGTTAACGAGAGAAACGACTGGAAAAGCCAGTGCCCCCCTGGGCTAGCTGAGTACGCAAACAACATAACTGGCCAACGGTGAAAGAGTGAACGCTTAAGTGCAGCCGGCAAGCCCCAGTGAAAAACTTCTGATGGACACAAAAGCTTCATTGTTGTTGAGCACAAACAGCACAAACAAAAAGCGGAAACAGAGGAAACTACGTTCTGCAGCAGGGGCTCGAGGGTTGAGGAAACAAAATGCGGCGTAGGCAAAAAGCGACTGAATGTTTAGCATGCTTTTGAAATGATGCTCCCTCTCAATATCATGCATTGGTTGATAAAGGGACCCATAGTATGGCCATACATTCTTACGAGAGACATAAAACTTCTTACGAGAAACACAAAACTCTAGATTTCCTCACGCTTCACTAGAAAATTATATGAAACTCGTAGCTAAGCCTGTGAAAAAGACTGAATCATACCGGTGTAAGCTCATCTTCTCTACATCTAAGATTACAGCATTTGTAAAAACTTTCAGCGCGAGGCTAACGCGGTCAGTCAAAACACCCATTCATCTAATGTTGAGTTACTCTGCATGCGTTGGCTACAAAAATGTTGCAATCCTTGATTTTGTTTCAACTCTCAGAACAAGCAAGGATACGGCACCTATTTTCTCACATTTCATATCTCACTACAAACTTCAAGGATAACGACTCAAATGAATGAAGGCGCAAGCTTATGACTGACATGAGACTGACTGACTGGGCGCATGTACAAGAAACCTGCCACATTCTGATATAGTTTATTTATGACCAGCTGCATCAATGGGTGTATCTTCTTGTATCTTCGTACATCTTCGTGTATCATCCGCATTCCTCAGTAATGAGCACTAGTGCGTTAAATGCCATACCCTCTTTCCCTAGCTCCTCCATCCAAGGACCAGATCCAGATCCACATCAAATCCAGATCCACGAAATATCCAGATCCACAACACAGCATGCATGCAACCTAACGCACCCACCGTGTTCTGCACAGATTCCATTTGCTAAACCTACGTGACGCGCCATGTCTTGTTAAGCACAGGCTTTAGACTGGAAGCGATGGGACACATAGCATCTGATGACGGGGCGTCGCCACAAACAGCCTTGCTTACAGCAGCAGGTCCCGGAGCCTCCGACCTCCGGCCGAGGCGGCCCAGAGGACGGTTTGAGCAGCAATGGCGGCTGCTCTCTCCAGCTGATCAGCGAGGCCCTCGTTAGGGACAAGGATTCACCGCCTGCTTCATGTCCGATTGGATCTTGCTGTGCCACCTGTGCATGGGCGCTGAGACGTCAGATGTGGTATAGGATCGGGATGGGGGCACTAACTGCCACCCAGATTGAACATAGGCAAAAGACATAACGAACAAAACGAGGGGACTACAGTATGAAGCACAGTGCTGTGCAATTGCGCCATAATTCATAGATCGTGTAAGTAATCGAGGTCCCTCACTGGTAAAAGTAACTGAATCTGCCTTACGGTGACTGAAACTCAGCCACGTAAGTCAGCCTCAATAAGGACCAAAATCGGCACAGCACTGATTACACAGGAGGCCGGCCGCCAAGCAGCTGTTGTCCCAAGAGGACCTACACCTAGATCAAGAAACATTAAAACCTAAAATTCAGGTGGAAAGAAACCTCTGCGGTGGACCTTGAAGAGTGAAGACCTCACTAAATAAAAACAAGGAGTAAAAACGAGCCCGCAAAGAAGAGCCCGCAGCAACAAAGCAAAGCCGCGAGCCCTGAAGACTAGGCGCAGAAACACAGGGCGACCAGGAACGTCCTGGTAGCCCTGTCTTGAAATAGCAGCAAAAGGGGCCAGCAAAACCAGAGCTAAGGGCACTGCCAGGAAGCTAAACTCAGCCTTCCCTTTGAAAATTGAAACTTTATACGAGCTGGAGGATCACTGCAGTCACCCCAGCAAGCAACGAGCAAAAGGACCGGAATAGGTCACCAGTTGTTGGGCAGGGTAGGACATGCCGCCAGAGCCCCAAGAGCTCTGCCAGCCTAGACTTAAGCGATCAAGCAAGTTATGAAGATCCCATATTGCTTTTGATTGCGATAGTGGGCCGGCCGCTGAGCAGCCGTCATCCCTACTGCTAGATCTGGAGAGTAAGATCCCAGACAGACAACTCCAGGGGAAAAATAAAGCTCCCAGGAAAGAATGGATTGTTGGTATGATTAGACTTATTCATCAGCCCTCCTAGCTCAGTTGGTCAGAGCGGCGTGCTAATAACGCGCAGGTCAACGGTTCGATCCCGTTGGAGGGCATACGGTTTGTTGCAGAACCTTACTCATTTTGTACACTGGACGGGATCATGCGAGGTAACTGGACGTGATGGCAGAAGAACAACTGAATATCCGAAGGTTGGTAGGTAAGGATTACACGAGATTCGCGTTAAGACGGCACAAAATCAGATATGAAGTACGGTATCTTTTTTGTTACAGAAAAAGGAAGGAAGGTTTTGTATGGTTACCGACAGTGAAGGCAGTCCCAGCAAGGTCGGTCAACATGGTTTCTTTTAATCCCCTGCTTAAGATACCGTATGAGTACTTTGACCAACAAATTTGGCAAACCCTGATCCAGCTTTGTTTCATTCTTGCTTTGGGGAGGGGTGTGTGGAGTTCCTGTGCCCTGTACATGTACATGTACACTAATTATTTCCAAAGGGGCGCATGTTGGGATTACAAATTATCAAAGCTGCTTACCTTGATAACTGTACAGCAACAGCCCGCAGCCAGCTGCAGCACTCTGTGCTGAGTGTGTACGGTGCGTAGAAGCAATCAAGCAGCACTCCCTCCTGACGAATTAATACACCCGACAACCGCTACCAGCAGCAACAATGAAAAAACATGGGAACGTCATATACATTTCTTCGTCCTTGCACACCCAGTTTAGGGTTTAGTGTTCAGGGAAACCTATAACCCTTGACCATAAACACTTCTCTGGCCTTGCGCACCAGTGCTCCAGTAAATGACCTTTGGCCGTCCTCCTAACAAAAACCAAGAAAAATGTACACCGGCTACGGTAATTACCATCTATCTTGTCGCAAACAACCAAACAGCAAGGATCCAAATGGTACTTAAATGACCATTGACTTGCCGTAATTACCTAATGACAGACGGTGGGTGGCGGGGAGATGCAGCTCTCATGCAGCTCTGCGTGTGTTATGCTCGGATCCTGCAGTGTGCTCGACGTCTCGCCAGCAGCCGCCCTTTCCTCATCCTTGCTGTCACCGATCTTCATCCAAGGGGGCTGCTGCAGCTGCTGCTGCTGTACCTGGAAGCTATGGCGACCCGGGCCCAGCTGCAGGCAACATCCAGGAGAATGCGTTTTGAATGGGAGACGGTCGGAATGCTACCGGCAGCAGAGCATACCGTGCGATCCAGGGCAAATCCAGGGGACATCCTAGGGAGATCCAGGGGAGATCCACGGGAGATATAAGAGAAATCCAGTTGAGATCCAGGGGGGATCCAGGGGAGATCCAGTTGAGATCCAGGGGAGATCCAGGGGAGATCCAAGGGAGATCCAGGGGTAATCCAGGGGAGATCCAGGGGGGATCCAGGGGGGATCCAGGGGAGATCCAGGGGACACAAAAATATTCCAGAACACAGCGGCGCCGATTGACCAAGGAGTATAAAGAGATGCATCCAGTTATGCTATAGGTATCCAAACAAAAGAATCTAACCTGAGGCAGGCGCGGCAGTGTAGACAGCTGCTGCGCATTGAGGCGTGCTGGGGGCAAGCACGTCCTTGCCGCGAGGTACGCCTCTACATCCATCAGCAGCGCTGTGTCAGGGCAACACAAGCCGAGTTCAATTCAGGTAAAGCAATGATGGTTGTATCCATTCTGCCCGTACCGGTACCACCAGCATCATCAACTGGTGTCTAGCTGTGATATATTTAGTGTGCAACACCATTGAGCTAGAGGGCGCCACCATTGAGCTGATCGGAACCACCATTGAGCTAGAGGGCGCCTCCATTGAGCTGATCGGAACTAACCCTCGACAGACCTAGGGCCAGGGCTAAGCAGCAGAGGTTGCCGCACTAGGCCCCCTTGGCCGTAGCCTGTCATGTGGATGATTGTTAGCTGAGGCATGGTACAAGTAACAGTGGTGCCTATGCTTTACTTGTACTAGCATACGATCAGCACCTGCAGGACATGTAAGTTACATGTAATGCACCTGCACGGGTGTAGTACTGGGACTAGCAGCACCTGCGCGGGTGTAGTACTGGGACTAGCAGCACCTGCGCGGATGTAGTACTGGGACTAGCAGCACCTGCGCGGTACCAGCCCTGGCTCTACGAGCACTTCCGCCATTACTAAGACTGGGACAAGAAGCACTTGTGTGGTACTAGCCCCAACATGAACAACACCTGCGCGATGTAAGTTGGTACTGGCACGAACAGCACCCTAGCGGTCCTAGGGCTGGGACTAGTCGCACCTGTGTGGTACTAGCACTAGCACACAAAGCGCTTGCACATTACTAGCAGTGGGACTAGAAGCACCTGTGTAGTACTAAATTACTAATACTGATTTGAATTGCCCCTAGAGGTGTTACTTGGTACTGGTACGGAAAAATTGTGCGGTCCTAGGGCTGGGACAAGTAGCACCTGCACGGTACTAGCACTAGCACACAAAGCGCTTGCACAGTACTAGCAGTGGGACTAGAGAAGCACCTGCGTAGTACCGGTACTAAACTGTTTTGAATAGCCCCTATAAATTTATGTTCGTACTGTTAGGAAAAGCACCCTTGCTGTCCTAGAGTTGGGTCTAGTAATATCTGCACGGAACTAGCACTAGCGCAAAAAACGCTTGCACAACAAAGGCTTGCACAACAAAGGCTTGCACAACAAAGGCTTGCACAACAAAGGCTTGCACAACAAGGGCTTGCACAACAAAGGCTTGCACAGAAAACGCTTGCACAAAATACGTACTAGCTCTGGCTCAATAAGCCCTTGCGTGGGACTAGCACTGGGATTAGTATCACACAGATACTTATGTGATATTTCATATTTGTACGGTGACTGATAGCACAGGTGCGGCACTAGCAATGGAGCTTTTGGCACCTGTCCATGATGAGTTGGAGTAACCAGTTGTACCTGCTTTGTGTGTCCGGGCCTTGGGATCACATATTGAGGGATCGAGCTCCACAGTCGGCTGCCGGCTGTTGAAGTGCGAGTGCAGCGGCGCCGGGATGTGGTCCAAGATGCGAAAGTCGATGCCATCCGCCTTGGTATCACAGCTGTTGTAGTACCTAACAAATGTGTCATTCAGAAGGGTATATGAGAGAGACATTCGGGGGGAGGGGAGGGATTGGTGAATTCTCGAAAACGTGCGGGTGTCAGTCAATGCAGGCAGGTAGGCAGGCAGGGAGGCATCTACCTGGGCAGTGTACAGCCTTATAAATCAGGGCAACCTAGGCAGGGTAAAAGGAGTAAAAGCCAAACAAGCCTTAACAATCAGGGTGGGGCAAGAGCAGGGTATCAGGGTTCGCAGGTAAGGGCTGTTGGCCAACGTGATGAATGTGACAACAAAGTTATAGCGGCGGTAAGTACACAATTAGACGGTCTCGTCTTTTCCTCATCCAATACTGATTTAAAAAGGCACCAGACCGAGGGGGGGGCAAAACAAAAGCCAGGGAACCCATCCCCCCCCCAAAACGAGCACCCAACGAGCCTACCCCCCCCCCACCCATCCTCCAGAACCCATTGCAATTCAAATATCGCAGTCAAAATTACAGGGCATGTAAGGGGTGTTTTTTTATCAGCTCGTCAAGGCGCTTCTACCGATATATTTCAATTCGTTAGGTGATGACATGCCAACAGTCAACTAAGAATGACTCAGCTGGTTTCGGGGGTGTCCAATGGAGCCAAACCCTCAGTGTGGGGGGGCAGGGGGTCATGTGGTAATGCAAGCAACATTTTAGGATGTAAATGGACTCATGTTTGCAAGGAGAACACATAGGTGCTGCTGCCAGCCTCAACAGACCTCCAGAAGAAAAAAACCGAAGTTCGAAGGGGGGAAAATGGATCTTGGGGGGGAACACCCACCCACCCACCCCCAACTTTGCCCCCCCATATCTCCCACCCCCCTGGGCCAAAAATATTTTTAAAATAGCTATGGAACGCTCTCGTTAAGCTCTACAAAAAGGGGACGGGGTCGATTGTTTTTGTTTTTGCCCCCCCCTCGCACCAGACCACCTTTAAGAGGCCGCCGGGCGGCCACCATCGGGCTGATAGGAACCAAACCTTGACAGGCCTGCGGCCGCTGGTCCAAACAGTAGAGCTTGCAGCAGCAGGCCCTCACGGCCGTAGCCTGTGATGTAGCTGAATTGTAGCTGAAGCGCGATAAACAAAGGGCAATTCTCACCCAGTGATCAAGCTGGGCTTGCCACTGCCAGCTGTGGCCAGGCCCTGGTCTGACTGACGCAGTCGGACAGATTGCCCCTGCGACGGCGGCTCACCGCGCGGAATGGGCAAGGGATGCCCTCCAGCCCCCGGGCTTCTCCCCCCAGCGGCTCCGGGAGACACGAGGCCCCCTGTTGCCTTGAGGGAAGGCAGCTCAAGCGGTCCCGAGGCCCTGCGCCCCATCTGAGCTGGGGGTAGCGTTGCCCTGGGATCCCCGGAGACATGAACGGCCCAGTCCTGTGCTTGCTGCGGAGGAGCAGGGAAGGCGGGGGAGAGGGGTCTATCAGTTTGTTTCAGTTGCCAAGCGACAGGAAGGAGGGGGAGGGGGGTCTATCAGTGTGTTTCAGTTGCGGTAGGGACTACTCATCTTTTTGCCCCAGTCAGCCACAGCCACAGTAACAGCTGCTGTGCTTCAGCCCCCCCTAAGCCTCCCACCCGCTATCCCCTTCTTCACTAATAACTTACTTCTTCCCCTTCTCCCCCACCTTCCCCAACACCTGCCACCCGCTATCCCCTGCTCTCCCCCTTCTCCCCTGCCTTTCCCAACACCTGCCATCCGCTATCCCCTTCTCTCCCTTCTCCCCTGTATCCCCCAACACCTCCCTAATGCTCTCCCACTTTAGTCCCCTTTCACCTCCCACTACCCCACCCGCTCCCACCTGCTTCCCGAGGGCCCCGAGGTCTGCAGTGGTTGGCAGGAAGGCTGGCAGCTCTGCTCCGTTTGAACAACTGAGCGGAGCTGCCAGCCTTCCTGCCAACCAGGCCCATCTGACTCATCACCGAAGAACTGTCGGGGCTCGCCTGCCCCCCCGCGGTTTCCCCGCTGCCGCCGGGTGAGGACGAGGTGCTGAAAGGAGACGCCCGCTGGGCCTGAGGGCTCTTCAAAGTGGAGCTGGTGCGCGGCGCGACAGACAACGGGGCGCTGCAGGCGGAGTGAGGGGACGGAGAGGAGGGGCCGCCCTCCTCGATGATGATCGGGGGTGGCTTGGACAGGCCCCGCCTCAGCTGAGCCGCCCCAACGGGAGACAAAAGCAGGGGTTTCAAAAGTGAGACATTTCGGGTTGTAGGGAGCCGCACCCTCACAAATCTCATCATCAGCGCGTAGGAAAGGGGTTGCTAATAATGAATGGAACCCGCCATTGTACCGGCAGGAGTACAGGTATATGGCTTGGGGTTTTCTATATCCAGAACCCTAAGCCCTGGCAGGCCTCAAGGATCGACTCAGGGTCCTGGCTGGCGAGACAGTTATGCTCAATACTTCTTCTTATCTCTGAATCCTGGCTGATCTCAAGCTGCCCCTCCTGGCTGATCTCAAGCTGCCCCTCCTGGCCGATACCAAGCTGCCCCTCCTGGCTGATCTCAAGCTGATCTTCCTGGCTGATCTCAAGCTGCCCCTCCTGGCTGATCTCAAGCTGCCCCTCCTTGCTGATCTCCAGCAGGCGCTCCAGCTCCTGGCTGATGCGGTTTAAATGTTTATTCTGTAACCTGAACCCTTAACCCTGGCCTACCTCGAGCAGCCGCTCCAGCTCCTGGCTGATGCGAAAGGTTATAGGTCGGCTCTCTATACTGGCACATGGGTATCCTAAACCCTGGCTTGCTACGAGAAACCACTCCAGCTCCTGACTGATGTGTCAGGTTTTAGCTCAGTTCCCTATATAGGGGTAACCTCGAGGCCTTAACCCTGGCCTTACCTCGGGCAGGCACTCCAGGTCCTGACTGATGTGTCAGGTTTTAGCTCGGTTTTCTATATAGGGGTAACCTCGAGGCCTTAACCCTGGCCTACTTCGGGCAGGCACTCCAGGTCCTGACTGATGTGTCAGGTTTTAGCTCGGTTTTCTATATAGGGGTAACCTCGAGGCCTTAACCTTGGCCTACCTCGAGCAGCCGCTCCAGCTCCTGACTGATGTGACAGGTTTTAGCTCGGTTCCCTATACCGGTACACGGGTACCCTAACCCAGGCCTACCTCGAGCAGCCTCTCCAGCTCCTGGCTGATGCGGCCGTTCTCGCCCACCTTCATGCCCTGCCAGCTCGTGCGCACTGTACCTGATGACACAGCCAGGCCACAATTCAGATTTCAAAAGCGAATTCAAATTCGAATTCAATTCCCAGGCAGTTGAAACAGTTTGAGATGGGTTTGGATGTTTCCCACGCGCCCCCTTCCGGCGCGGTCCTCTGGCCTAGCGACGTCTTCTTTTAGCGGTCTGATCTGCAATCACTTATTTGTATGCTGGTCTGTTGCGGCAGGTCTTGCCCAGTTCCCACGGGCCGGCTTTATTATTATGCCTACCGAGGTGGCTGTAGGCTGATATGCCGGGGTTTGAGCCAGCTCTCAGCCGGGCCGCGGAAGCTGACCCGCCAGCAGGAAGAGCCTGTGCCAGCCCCGCGGGCGGGGGAGCAGCGCACAGGGCGCGGCCAGCGGGCGACAGCCGCGGCTGAACTGCATGGTGAGCGGTGGAAGAGGCCGCGAGGTCGCCTATCGGGCTGGAGTAGGCGGGGCAGATCAGCGGGGACAGTCGCACGTTCGAAGAGCCATGCTCAGCGGCTGCAGCTGCTGCGGCTATTGCAGACGTGGGTGCAACATACACCTCCTGTTGCATCGGCTCCTCATGGCCGGGCGTCCCTGCGGTAGACAGACTGCCCGCCCTGGGCATGTCTGTGCGGCTGAGAGTAGGGGCTAAAGCTCAGCTACGGGCTGGGCAGGTTAGGGTCAGGAAGGAACTCCAGTAGGTGGGCCCTGTAGCAGACTAGCAGCTTCCTCTCGGGTGGGCGGCTCGGCAGCTCCTCAGAGCAGCCTTGCCTCCTGCTGGGTGCGGTCGTCAGCAGTGCTAGGAGGCCCGCCAGCCTGACGAGCCCTGGAGGCAAGAGGCAGGGCGGAGTGAGTGTCCCGGGATATACCGTTTTTGAGTGACAGCCGAGGGATTTGTTGTCGCAGACAGGCAAGGGGCAGGGCTGGCTGTGCGTGCTAGGGAGACAGCAGCGGGAATTCCTTCCCGGGGAGGCCACATGCAGGGCTGTGTGAGTTTGCTGGGAGGAAAGCTGCTGAGGGATTCGCTTTCGCTCACTGATGCTGGCCTGCAGGTCCTCGAGGTGGGAGTGTTAACCGACATCAGCTGGGATCAATCCCAAGCTGTTCCCAACAAAACCGTTGACTTGCAGACGCCGGCGAGAAATCTGGAGTCGGTTCTCCCAAATGAGATTTGCGTCTTTTTTGCGGGCCGTTGGCCTGGCTGTGACATCCCCAGCGCTCAGTGGGTGCAGGGGAGGGAGACCGGGAGGGGTCGAGAGAAAGTGTCATCATGCCTGTTGGGGATCTGGCCATGCGCAGCGCCAATGGCACATCCAGAGCTATATGACACTCGCCAACATACCACAACTGCACAGAAACAAATCCATCACTCTGTCAGCCAGGAGTGACGGGTTGAAGGGATGCTCGCTAGGGCTGCCCAGTGCGGGCATAAGGTGGTACGGTGAAGCAGTACGGAACAGATTTAGGGGACGGTACTGTAGGGTGGTGCAAGGACATGGGCCCCAACCATGCACTCACCCTTGGCATGCAATGAATGATAGCAGTGATGCAGCACATGCACAGCCCCAGTCTAGTGATGCAACCTGCCGAGTGTGTAGTCCCATGCAGGGGCCCCAGCTGACTCCCAGTCCCATGCAGGGGCCCCAGCTGGCATCCATTCCCAAGCAGGGACCCCAGCTGGCCCCCAAGTGTTGCAAATTGCAATGCAGCATACTAGTCCAGTGATGCAATCTGCAGAGTGCAAAGTCCCATGCAGGGGCCCCAGCTGGCCCCCAAGTGTTGCAAATTGCAATGCAACATATGTACGGCGATTGTAGCAGGAAGTTTCTAAATTCGGAGCAGTCCAGTACATGAGACAGTACAGGATATGGGCCCAAACAGCCATGCCAAAAAACCCTAGGTGCCCATATGGTGGTGCTTCTTGGTGGGATGGACCTGTCCTTAAAGCTGTACAGCTGTGTGGGGAATGAGGTAATGAGGAGTGAAAGTAACAAGGCTGAGTTGGGGTATGTTTAGTTGAGCTGTTGCTGCTGAGATGTACAGGGCTTTGGCCAGGCTTTGGCTGAGAACTTCCGGTGCTCCCCACCCGTTTCCAGTCGACGGCATGGCTCCCTCCACTGATGATTGAACTTAATCGCTGCGTCGAATGGACGCGCCTCGCTGCTCCACGCCGGTTTCGAGGCTGTCTATTTCCAAGCCTTAACGGGGAAGACGAGATCAGTAACTGCGAAGGCTCCGGCAAAGGATTTAAAACAGGAGCAGCAAATATGGAGGGGCGGTGGTAAGGATTGTAGGGAGAGAAGCGAGTTGGAAATGTGTTAGGTTGCCTGCGATTCGTGTCAGCTAATTGTCAGCCATGATCACCAGCTACGATTCCGCTACACTAGAGCAGCATCCCGGTATATTACGCACGACATGCACCTACTATACGGTCCCCAACTTTGACCGTGACGTTCATGTGAACCCACGCTTCGCTGGTTTCTTCCATAACTATATTCCTGGGTTCGTTCATGCGTATTCTTGGCAGCTTCGGCGCCCAACGGGCAACGGCCTCAACTAATCGCTGCAAGATCAGCCATAGGCCATAGCATGCACCCGAGTGGCTAACGCTTTGGGCTAATTTTATTGTGATCTTTTGACTTGACAAGGCGTCCTATGATCACTGTGCCCCGGGAGCCAGCTTCCTACTAGCCTCGACAAACCGGTCTCGTGCTTAGATTGCAACATGGGCTGGGGTAGGGTCTTGGGCACCCATGCCTCTCACTGGCAGGATCCTATGATCCCGGCCCTCTCCATCTGGCCATGTTTGGATGCATGATTTCAACGACTCCCAACCTCCCATGCATGTACAGATTGTCCACCCTCCATAATATCCTCGCTATGCATGTCCCAACTACCGTATTTCGTTCCCCTCTATGTGCAAAAGCCCATGCTCTCTCCGAGCAGGCGAAGCCCCTCGGCCTATGTTCTTGTTCATTCTGATGCTCCGCTTGCCTGCAAAAATACCATATGCTCTGCTAGCTGTAAAAATATCAGGAATGTTTGAAGACCAGAAGTCCAGATAGAACTACCGGTGTCACGAAAGATCGTACATAGCAGCAGCATGAATGCGTTACATGTGAGTTTAGTCTTCCGCTTGGGGGATGGGTAGAGGCTTCAACATACCCGTCCATAAGGATATGTGAGGTGGATCCCCTACACCTGAAATCTAGCATCACCTGCATATCCAAGATGAGTAGAAGAGAGCCCAAGATCATGACAATTATTGACAGTCTAAAGTGGCATCGCGTGTTGCAGTACCGGGCCCAGAGTGTAACGATATTGCCTTCATACAGAGTGACATTACGAAAGAGTGAATGAGGCTTTGGCCCTGTGACCTAGTTTGCAGTTTGCAGGGTGAGCGTGTGGTCATGAACATGGTACCACTTTACTGATGCAAAGTAGTAAAACTGGGCAGAACTGCGTGAAAACGATCGGAGTCTAAGCAATTCCTTCAGCCTTTAAGTCAGTATCAGATTCTGCCTCTTACCTAATCTCAATTATGCGCCAGGCCTCTAGGCTGTAGGCCGTCAACAATGGTATACAGTAGGCACAAATTGATGAAAATGTTCCTTATGTACATAAGTCATGTTCACAGCACACACATGACCTCAGTCCTCGCCACTTTCCTAGGGGTAGTAGGAGCACCAAAAGGCTGAGCAGCATCCCCCAAATGAGCCTAATCCGGCGAATGGGCCTAGTTTAGGATTTAGGAGTGGGGGGTGGGGTGGGGGCAGAAATATAAGCTGAAGCCTCGTCCTATAATCTATATCCTCGGGCACCGCACCAGTAAATATGATCCCATTATTTGGCATGCGAAACTCAAAACACTCGGGATAACAGTATACATGTTACAGGTACCCAGGATGCTCAGGCTATCAGTACTCAGGAGTCAGGACACAACTGCGGCCTCGGCAGGGAGACAGCAGCAGGCGTCGCCTCGGGAGCCTCGGCCGCCGCCACTCGAGACTGCGAGATATGACACGGTAAAATTACCACATCATATCATATCATATCATATCATACCAATCCATATCGTGCTACCTTGGTGAAGACCGTAATGGACGTAAATGTGGGCTCCCATCCTCAGACCTAAATCAAGTCTGCCTGCTGTTCCCTGCACAACGGACACACCCTCCTGGGGCCTGGCAGCTTGGCCACGCAGGTCAAGCACATGAGGTGACCACATTTGGTGATGCTGTACGTCGTTGGGTCAACCACCTCGAAACACACGGGGCCTGCCATTAAGAAAGGGGGGAGATGCGTGAGCAATCGTGATTTTTGGAGAGTGACAGCCCGTTTCCGACTGACCCCGGAAAAGTTTCAGGGTGGTTCCAAGTTGGAACGGGGTCCCCAGAACTGTTCAAATTCGAATGTTCGCGCCCCCTGGTTCGCGCCTTAAACCGCACAGAAAAAGTAATCGTTGCATACTGTCTCAATGTCTCATGATTTATGAGGTCAGTCGGAAACGCCAACCTTGGAATTTTCTGGTGGCCGCAACACAATGTGCCTGTTTTCCCAGGGGTCAGTCAGAACCGGGCTGTGAAAGGGGTGAATTTGAGAGGAAGTATGACGAAAGCGTGACATGTGATATGTGCACCTGAATACAAGTAATCAGGGTATGCACACATGTATGTGGTGCTACCTCATAGATAAGGCCTGCATGTGGCCACTGGGAGACCTTGTCTGTCACACCTGAAAGGGAGAAAAACTAGGTACGGTATGGGCCGCCGATCAGATCCAATACGTGGATCCAGTTACGGGCTGTCCACCAGATCTTGGATGCATCATTGCATGGATAGGTCTTGGCCGCCGCCAGCATCTCCCGCGACAAATGCCCACCTCTTTTTTCAAAACTCAAATGCTCGCGGCAGAAACCGTACAGATATAGGAATCCCTAGATTCTGTCTCATGAGATCAGTCGGAAACGCCAATCCCAAGGCCAACATCTCCCTCTGCCAGTGCCCACCTCTTTCCATGGGAAATGTAAGGGCCCAACATAAGATGAACAGTGTCTCATTTTTCGGCTACGAGGCCACCTTCAGCAGGCCGCCCCGCGGCCGCCAAAGGCCCGATTGGGACCAAACCTAGTCCGGCCGACAAATGGTGGCCAAAGCAGCATGGCTGGCCGCAAACGGGGCCGCCGGCCAGAAGCAAGGAGGTAGCTGACACGTACCGGTAGGTAAGCAACACACAAATAAACTCTGGAGATGGTGGCCTGCCATTCCTGCCCAATGCAATGGAGGGGGATCGACTCACAAGTGGGTTTGTAATCGTTGAGCAGGCGGTGGAGGACACTGGCTTGAGCGTTGGTACGAAGAGGGTGGGTAGAGGGAGCTCCATAGAGGACGGCGGCAGCGGTAACAACAGGCAGCTGAGCAAGCACTGCGGTAGCGGGCAAGGAAGCCGGCTGGGTGGGAGGAGCTTGACGCTTGGGGGTGGAGGCGGTGGGTCCTTGGGGCAGAGCAGCGGGGCTGGCTTTGGCTGCAGGAGTCATCTGTACCTTGATGAGGGGCAGAATGGCGGCAACGGCCGAGGGGGCGCTGCTAGAGCCAGCGCCGACTTGCTCAGCTGCAACATGAACGGCGATGAGCTTGTATTTGCCGCCGGCATTGCGGCGGGGGAAGCTGAAGCAGTCGTGGGCCCTGTGAGGGGTCGGGTGGGGGGAAATGGGGTGGGTGGGTTTGGATCTGAAGGTTTGGCTTAGAAGGCATAGTGACCATGTACTAAGTGTGGCTTAGAAGGCATAGTGACGATGTGCATCTTGACTGCATGGCCTAGTTTACAGTTGAGGGTTTAAACGTGTTCAGGGTTATGTTGCCAGGCACAAAAGACAGCCTCACTCTCCATGATTCAATTATGGACGATGATGCACGAAGATCGGTTCCCAGGTACTTATTTAACTCTCCCCTCTCCTCCCTGCCTTGCCCCCCTCTCCCCTCTCCTCCCTGCCTTGCCCCCCTCTCCCCTCTCCTCCCTGCCTTGCCCCCCTCTCCCCTCTCCTCCCTGCCTTGCCCCCCTCTCCCCTCTCCTCCCTGCCTTGCCCCCCTCTCCCCTCTCCTCCCTGCCTTGCCCCCCTCTCCCCTCTCCTCCCTGCCTTGCCCCCCTCTCCCCTCTCCTCCCTGCCTTGCCCCCCTCTCTCCTCTCCTCCCTGCCTTGCCCCCCTCTCCCCTCTCCTCCCTGCCTTGCCCCCCTCTCTCCTCTCCTCCCTGCCTTGCCCCCCTCTCTCCTCTCCTCCCTGCCTTGCTCCCCTCTCTCCTCTCCTCCCTGCCTTGCCCCCCTCTCTCCTCTCCTCCCTGCCTTGCCCCCCTCTCCCCTCTCCTTCCTGCCTTGCCCCACTCTCTCCTCTCCTCCCTGCCTTGCCCCCCTCTCCCCTCTCCTCCCTGCCTTGCCCCCCTCTCCCCTCCCCTGCCTGCCCCCCTCTCCCCTCTCCTCCCTGCCGTGCCCCCTCTCCCCTCCCTTTTCTTCTCTCTCCACTGCTCCCTGCCCTGCCTCCGTCCCCTCCCCTCCCTTTTCTCAGCACACGTACCTGACAATACTGATTACGCACAGCAAAAGCAGCAGCACCTGCACACAGGTGCACGCCGCAAATCCAATGAGCAGCCCAAGCCAGCCCGCGGAGTAGAGGCTAAGCACTAACGTGTTTAACATGATGCAGAGCAGAGCAGTGTTGCGGAACGTGGTTTTTCCACTGGTGCCTGCTTTGGGGCATCAGCAAGCAAGAGGGGAACCTTGGGTGGGGCCTCAGCTGGTTGAGTTAAGCCTGGGATCAGTCTTTCTTCTTTCTTGACTCAGCTACACGTAAGCTACACTCCGGCCTCTGGCCGGGGGGCTCATTTGTGGCCAGTCATGCGGCTTTGGCCACCAGTCATTGGCCGGTCCAGATTTAGTCCCAATCGGGCCTTAATCGGCCGCGGGGCGGCCGGCCAAAGGTGGACTTATAGCCCCAAAAGTGACACTGCCTGGGATGTGTCAGCATAGCAGGAAGGCCGATGGAAACAGAGGTCAGCTTGGGAGATACCCAACCCTAGGTCTGGTGCAATGGTTGGTCATGTCAATCGCAGTGTTGCACTTGGTGCACGCCAGACAACGTAAGAGTGTCCCCTGGGCGGCCATCGCTGGGCCAATAATTTTTTTGTATTTTTTTGTTGAAGGTTCTAGTGTAAAGTATTTCCTTTATTCACATGTGAATAAGGCTTTGGGACCAAACTATGCCCGGCTTGTGGCCAGTGGACCAATTGGCAAGGCTTGTTGCACCAGCCACCCATGGCCTTATTAGGGTTATTAGGCTTTTACCACAAAGCTGGATCGTGGCTGAAGCACGTTTAAATAATCACGGGTTACGACTTACGAGCTGATCCACCTTTTCCCTGTTGTATGTGCAGTACCATGTGTGTACATCAGAAGAATGCAGTACACCTGGTGTCACACACAGCAGCTGCAGCCGCATGGAAATACCCACTCCGCGTGAGGGGGGCAATCACCTCGTATTTAAATCATTTGGAAGTTGTGTCCCGGGAAGCAGGAGCAGCAGCACTAAACAAAAGCAGATGCAGCAGCAGGAGCAGCAGCAGCAGCAGGAGCAGCAGCAGCAGGAGCTGCAGCAGCAGCAGTAAACAAAAAAGCAGCTGCAGCAGCAGGAGCAGCAGCAGCAACACTACACAAGAAGTCTCATGATACCTTTTAACCATGATCAGTGTTTCTTCTTCCGTTACTTAGCTACATGTCAGCTACCTCCCGGCCTTTGGCCGGAGGCCCCGTTTGCGGCCAGCCATGCTGCTTTGGCCACCAGCTGTGTGCCAGACGACGTTCGGTCCCCATCTGGCCCTTGGCAGCCGTGGGGCGGCCTGCTGAAGGTGGCCTCGAAGCCAAAAAAAGAAACGCTGTGCATGATGCATGTGTGCGTGCCACTCCGGTGCTGCACTCCCTCCGACCTTTTTGTTGTTGTTCCTGTTGTTTGGCAGGTAAACTTTCTTTCCTTTCTTTCCTCCTGTGCCTCCTCCCTCGACTTTCCTAGCTGTCTTTTTGTCTGTCGATGTGGCCGAGCTATATTTCAACAGGGCCCACAGTTGTAATGTCATTAACATGTGAGCAGGGCCCAGAGTTGTGACGTCATGAACTCACTCTGTGGGCCTACGTTTCCTCTGGACGTGTTCAGCTGAACTGGCCCTACTAGGAGCGGCATTGCAGCAAAGGTGACGACGAGGAGGGTCCAGGCGTAGGCGGTGTTACCGGTAGAGTTTGACACCTGGAGGGTGCGGAAAAAAGCGGGAAGAAAAACGTTTGGGGGGAGGGCAGGCGCCGAAGGGGCAGCTTCTTCGTTAAGAGGGATAGAAGGGAGATGGGCAGGGGGGGGGCAAGGGACAGCGTCGCTTGGCTGCTAGGTTGGGACAGCGTACACTTACGTACCTCAGAAAAGCTTTCAAACAAGCGATCACCGTAGCCCTGGGTTGCCATCATCCGTTTCGTGGAGAAATTTACAACAGACTGCCATGACCCACCAAATCCCCTCTCGTCCCTCTAATAGTGCCTCTTGTCATCATCCGTTTTGGAGAGACGTTTGCAACAGCTGTGGCACAAGCATGGAAAGGAGGGACTGGTCCCTTGCCAGGATCCATCTCTGGGCATGGGCACTAGCAGTGTTTAGTTTAGCGCGCTTCAGCTACATTCAGGTACAACTCAGTTAAAGCTCAGCAATAACTCAGCTACATCAGGGTCCACGGCTGTGAGGAACTGGCGCGTCAAGTCCTGCTGCTTGGACCACCGGCTGTAGGCCGGTCAGGGTTTGGTCCCAATCGGCCCAGTGGTGGCCACCCGGCGGCCCCCTTAGGGTGGTCTGGCGCGCACTAAAATAATCACTGGCACACGCATGGAAAGGAGGGACAGGTCCCTTGCCAGGATCCGTGCCTGGGTATGGGCACTACTAGTGCCCAGTGGGCAGACCCACGCACTGTGAGCCCTGTAAACTATGGCCCCAAGCAATGGCCCCACTCACAACATGCACACGGCACATCGAATGTTAAGAACTGACCTCTGGGCATGGGTCTGCAGGCATAGGTCTGCGGGCATGGGTCTGCAGGCATGGGTCTGCAGGCATGGGTCTGCGGGCTGGATCTAGAGAGCAAGGGAGCAGAGCCGTCCACCTCATCGTACATGCCCACGGCCAGCGAGGCCGCCAGATGCGCACTCTCACCTCACTAATACCCGCCATAAAGGATACCACGAGCGCGTAGACGATGCAGAATGCCGTCAAGGACAGCGTGTGACAACCAACACGAGCTTGCGCTGCAGCGGGGGGATGGAGGTGAGGGGTGCAATAGGTGAGGTGGCTGTGCAGGTTAACAGCACGCACTCGATTCCCATGAGCCCTTGACATCCACCAGGAAAGCTCGGGCGCCCCACCCCCACCCCTGGAGCTGGCTCCTCTCGGTGAGTGCTCCACCATATGAGCAAGCAATACAGTGGCCGTGACAACAAGACCTTCCCTCCCTCACCCCGTATCAGCCCCGGGCCGGAACACAGGATACAGTTCGTATGGGCAAAAATCCCCGGCTGCTTAGCTCCGCTCAGGCACCCCTCTGCTAATGGCGGCCCTTACCCAGAAACTTGATGGTGGAGACTTCCTCCACGATTACGGAAACCATCGCTAGAAGGCCTGCGTTAGGGCAGGACCAGCCTGTGTGGTCAGAGCAGTCAATCCCAACAGGCACTAGGAGGACGCTTAGGTGATCTGGGTGGGTGGCTGGCAGGTCGGGAGAGTGGTTGATGGGACAGCACTCATGCATGCAGTCCTGCATTTTGAAGCCATCGTAATACGTAAGTAAGGGGACGAAGCAGAGTTTGTGAAAGATTCACCTGGGACCAGAGATCATGGGCTGAGGACAGAGATCATGGGCTGGGGACAGAGATCATGGGCTGAGGACAGAGATCATGGGCTGAGGACAGAGATCATGGGCTGGGGACAGAGATCATGGGCTGGGGACAGAGATCATGGGCTGGGGACAGAGATCATGGGCTGGGGACAGAGATCATGGGCTGGGGACAGAGATCATGGGCTGGGGACAGAGATCATGGGCTGAGGACAGAGAGCATGGGCTGAGGACAGAGAGCATGGGCTGGGGACAGAGATCATGGGCTGAGGACAGAGAGCATGGACTGGGGACAGAGATCATGGGCTGAGGACAGAGATCATGGGCTGAGGACAGAGATCATGGGCTGGGGACAGAGATCATGGGCTGAGGACAGAGATCATGGGCTGAGGACAGAGATCATGGGCTGAGGACAGAGATCATGGGCTGGGGACAGAGATCATGGGCTGAGGACAGAGATCATGGGCTGGGGACAGAGATCATGGGCTGAGGACAGAGATCATGGGCTGAGGACAGAGAGCATGGGCTGAGGACAGAGATCATGGGCTGGAGACAGAGATCATGGGCTGGGGACAGAGATCATGGGCTGAGGACAGAGATCATGGGCTGGGGACAGAGAGCATGGGCTGAGGACAGAGATCATGGGCTGGGGACAGAGATCATGGGCTGAGGACAGAGATCATGGGCTGGGGACAGAGATCATGGGCTGAGGACAGAGATCATGGGCTGAGGACAGAGATCATGGGCTGGGGACAGAGATCATGGGCTGAGGACAGAGATCATGGGCTGAGGACAGAGATCATGAGCTGAGGACAGAGATCATGGGCTGGGGACAGAGATCATGGGCAGAGGTCAGCAACCCACCAAGGAAAGCGTAGACGCACGCAACCAGCAGCTGGGTCCAATACTTATACGCACCGCTCCAGTCACGCCACTTCTGGGTGCAAGACCTTGGAAGAGGAAGGAGGAGAGGTAATAATGTCAGTCTTTGATTTTTTGTGACCCGGCTACATGTTAGCTATACTCAAGCCTTTGGCCAGGGGCTCCATTTGCGGCCAGCTTTGCTGCTTTGGCCACCAGTTTTAGGCCAGTCAGGGTTTGGTCCCAATAGGGCCTTTGGCGGCCGCGGGGCGGCCTGCCAAAGGTTGACACGTATTCGAAAAAAGAAACACTGACACACGTAGAGAAGCGGTATCATGCAGTGATGCAGCACCAGCACCAGCAGCATAAGCAACAGCAAGACAACAGTAGCAGCTCCAGACAAGCAGCAGTAGTAGCAGCAGCAGCAGCAAACACCTGATTTCAGGCAGCTGCAGCAATCTCACCAGTGAAGGCAGTAGTCACCGGCAGTGCCAGCTGTGTCGCAGCTGCACCAAGTCTCCGCTACCACTACCTCCGATTCCGACCTGGGGGGTGCAGGCGGTTGTCATCATCCAGGCATCAAACGAGCGATACAAAACACGCACGTGCGTGCGACGAGGCGGCATTGAGCTTTGCAAAGCAGCAGCCAGCAGCCATGTCCCATGCTTGGGCTGAAACGGGCTGCTGTCTCGATACACGCACGTATTCACAGCAAAACTTGCCTGCCGTGCCAGCCGTTACAAAAGGTGGTGTCAGGGCTAGTCTCGTCCAAGGAGCCGAGGTCCAGGGCGGGGCTGTTGTTATTGTACGATGAAGTACAATTGTATTCCTCGTGGGCAACAGTGCTGCGCAGCATCAACGAGTGGGTTGGGGTAGACGCAGTACACAGTATGCACCTAGGCAGTACAAAGTACACATATATGCAGTACATGTCGAGCGGGATTCACATACAGTACCAGTATTTGATGATATGACAGTTCTTCAGCATTCAGCGTTGTCCTCTTGCAAGCTAGGAGGGCATAGCACATCCTTAAGAGTGCGCACATGGGAGCACGTGAGTAGGGGTAGGCACGCAGGCAGTACACAAGCTTGGATGTACTGCCTGTGTGCACTGGCCATTCATCCATGCCCCATGTACGCAGGCCGTACACCAGGCATGGATGTCCTGCCCGTGTACATGTGGCAATGCGTCCCTGCCCCATGTACACAGGCAGTACACGAGGTATAGTGGTACTGCCTGTGTAAATGAGGCAATACATCCCTACCCCATGTACATAGGCAGTACACGAGGTATGGTGGTACGGCCTGTGTAAATGAGGCAATACATCCCTGCCCCATGCACATAGGCAGTACACGAGACATAGGAGGTATTGCCTGTGTACACAAGACATTATCTTCATGCGCCATTTATATAGGCAGTACGTAAGCATGGATGCATTGTCATTGGTTGTGGCCTGGGTGTGGGGGTGTGAAAGCGGCGGATAGCTGTAAATCCCTGCGGAGCTGACCCCCAGGCCCCAGCGCCCTCCCATCCTCCCTGCCCATGAGCGAGACTCACCCGTAGCCGTTGTCGTTCAAGGAAATGCACTGCCTGTGAAGGAGCGAGGGCGGACCGGGGAAAAGAAGGGGGCGAAATATTCAGTGAGAGGATAAAAACTTTTGTCCTGGGGAATCTTCTGCTGCTTATGTTCTTTTTGTAAGATTTATCTTGGGCAAGATCATGCAAAAAAACCGAGCACAAACTGCAATCGCCAAGCCACCGCATCACAGCTGGCTTGTTTGATAGCGAGTGTCAGCTGAGCACCCAAGGGTAGACAGGGCAGGGTGTGAGCAAGAACATGTATGGGTGTGTGTGTGTGTGGGGGGGGGGTAATGTCTGGGAGGTATGTCCCCTGTGTTTATGTCAGGCAGGGGCAAATTTCCCCTGTGTTGAATGCAGCTGGTTACTGACTTTTGTGCATCTTTCCAGGACATGCGGATTTTGTCAATTCGGGAATAATGATGTGTGTGGGAAGGGGGGCAAGAGAGGGATATGCGACTAGGGTATATCCGCATGCGTTCAAATGCAGCTGGGTTCACACTAATTGGTTTGGCATTGTGACATTTCCAGCACAATGAGGTGCTGTCTACATCACAGGAAAATCCAGGTCCATCCTGGGCCAGGATTCCTGGAATCCTGGCAGATCCTTACCCTTACATTGGTTCCGGATCTGGGACTGCCTGCCCTGCTGGGCTCACCAGTGCATGCAAAAGTTGCCGTTAGCCGATGCCACGCGGCACTCGCAGGTCTTCACCTAATTCCGTACACAGTTATGGGGGGAGGGGGGAGGGGGGCATTGCGTGGGCGGGGCGGCTGGGAGGCGGGGTAGACAGGGAGTGTTGGGCAGCAGGGGGCAGCCTGCCACACTTCCACTATACACTGCTCAGTACGTTTTGCCCATGACCGGTGGCACATACCGCAGCACTGCCCTTTGCTTGCAATGTGATGTAGCAGCCGCCGAGAGCGTTGTTCTGTCCCTCCCCATCCAGCAAATGCCTCGCCGCAACGTTGACAGCCAGCCGCTCAGACTCAGTAGTCGTGGCAGCGGAGGTGCGGCGGTCTAGGGACGTGTAGGCTGGCAGCCCATGGCTGTGTAGCTCAAAGCTGCTAAAGTTCACCTGGATGTATGGCAAGAGCAGCACAGCAGGTGTTTAGGGTTTAGGGTCATAAAACCTCAACCTGAACGCACAGCAAGAGCAGCACAGCAGGTGTTTAGGGTTTAGGGTCATAAAACCTCAACCTGAACGCACAGCAAGAGCAGCACAGCAGGTACACGTACTCCTGAGTGTCCACATGCGTCAAGGAGCAGAGGGAAAACTATGCGTGAGGGTTGAGGAAACTATGTGGCACGGGCTGAGGCTGCATCCGCGCCGTAACTACAATCTGGCAGCACATGGTATCATCGAAAGGGAACGATGAAGGGGGAAGTAGTGGCGGGGAAATCGCAGGACGGTGCCAAGGCTCATCCTCCTTCCTCTCATAGACAATCAAGCAAGGACGCCCAGGAACGTTTGAGCACTACTAAGCGAAAAATATTGACAAAAATCCCAGATATTTAAAAACATATACTCTACTTCAGGGCAAACCGAAGAGATACGGTAGATTGGCGATACAAGAAGTGTCCATTTAAATCTACCTCTTGACTGGGCAATTGAACGTTTTGAGGGCCCGAGGCTTTGAAGGATTGATGGCAGGCAAGTGAAAGCCATGGCGGCATCTCCTAGTCCCCTCCACTCGGTCAGATGGGCTGCTCAACAATCAGTTCCGTCTGATCCGCAATCAGCGACAGTCAGACGGCGGCACAGCGCAGCATTTGTGACAGGGAGGCTCAGCTACCATTCAGCTATATTTCAGCAACCGGTCAGCTACATTCATTCCAGCCGAATATTTGTCACTGTCGTCTTACTAGGTGGTATCCTGCTCCCTTTGAGGGGCACAAGATGACTGGCTCGTCCTTGCCGCGATAGCCAACCCAGGCAGCACAGAAGCGCCCGCTGTCAGACAGCTGAGTGCACAGCACGTCAGCCGCTATCGGCAGGATATGAGGAAATGCTGGGAAGTTATTGCTGAGACCTGTGGCACCACGCCCCTCCTTCCTGGGAATGGAGACAGGACAGGGGTGCAGGAACTGGGAGGGTTGCATGTCAGCCATGCTAGGGACAGGTGTGGAAGGGAGGCGGGTAGCCAGAGGGCGGGGTCCTGGGTTGCAGAGGTAGAGCATGCGGGGGGGGCCGTAAGTTTCTATTGCCGATCTTTGTCGTATGCTTATAATGCGAGGTGCTGCTTATAATGCGAGGTGCTGCGCATACGCATTACGCATTACGCATTACGCATACGACAGAACAAATTGTGTTCTGTCGTATGCTTTGATGCATGATTTATGCCGTATGTTTTGATGCAAGGTGCCTATATGAGAGCAAGAATGATAGCATGTTGACAATGAAGGTAGGGCGTGGAGGGACGATCGGAAAGGGCTGGAGGACTGTCCCTGGCTGCCATGGCATGCACTGCCTGGCTGCGCCTCCATTCTGTGTCTGGCCAGTGATAAGGCCTGCCTCTGGTCAGAGGCCCTCCTAACAAGGAAAAGTGGTCCCGTTTGCTCACCATCCTGCGCAGAACTGGTGCAGCTGACCAGACACATTGACGCCGCTTGGGGCAAACGTACACAGGAGCTCGCCTAGCTCTGCTTTGTGGTACCAGGATGGACCGAGGCCGCCGTTGTACTGCCCTGCTCAGGCAGACCGGGTGCAGGTCAGCAGGAGAACAAGAGCAGGAGGACGTCATGAAGCAGGCCGGAGCGTGGTTGAGTCAGGGCGCAGAATAAGGAGCAAGGCGGGGGCAAGGTGCATGCCGGGCAGAGTGTATGTCAAGATGCTGGAGAAGTCTGGTCAACAGACAAAGCTGTTATACCGTAGATTTATTTGCTTCGCCTTCACTCATAATTTATGTTGTTCGGGGTTGAGGGATCCATGATTATGCTGTTTATGGACTGCCGATGCCAGTTTTCATTCAGAAATTAACAGTTTAGGTCAAAAATTTGCCCTGAGGTCAGCATAAGAACAATCGTTGCTTCGTACACGAGGGAAGGCAGATCAAATCTACGGTATGTAGGAAATGAGCGCAGCCACATGCTTACCGAGTGGTGGGAGTGGACCGTCGCGTTCAAATATGTAAGCATCAAACGTGTAGGGGGGGACGGGGAAGAGTGCGGCATTTTCTGGGTTGCTGCTTGGATCTGTGGCGTGCGAAGGGCAGACGAGCAGCGCCAAGGAGAGAAAGAAGGCAGCTGTAAGCAGCTTGGAGGCATTGGAGGTGGAGGCGGCGCAGCGGATGCGGACCATGCTGGCCATACGGCTGCGCCGCCCGTAAGTGCTCACTGACGAGGGAGGAAACACTGCACAAGCAAACACAGGAGAGATGTAATTCTGGGAATGAGGTAATACTGACCCTACATGCCTCTACTTCGTGAGTTAGTGCCACTCCCTGCGTACATACCCTGACCCTGCAATATCAGAGTTGGGATGGAGTGCACGTCGTCGACGGCACTGAGGAAATTAGCTGTGAGGCGCTGACAGACTATCGCTTTCATCATGACAGGTGAGCTGCCTGCTGCCTGTCTGGACAACTGGTCATCAGTGTTGGAGTGGAGCTCCAAAACCACCAGTCCTTGCCACTCGCTCCCTAAGTTTCTGGCTCCCATTCTGCTAGCGTAGCCTATTAGTATAAGAGTGCAGCTGCAAGTGGATGATGAAGGAAAGAGACTGAGGTCGTTCATGCCTTCATGTACGGCACTACGGCATAAGCTGCGTCTTCTCATGACAGGATGTCCTGCTTAGCCGGACAATGGTTTTGTTTGAGCTTGAGCGACTTCTGGCTGATGAGTGGGTGCATCCTGCTTGCTTGCCTGATGATGTATCCATCCCTTTTTTTTGAACTGATGATGTATGTGAAGGGGACCATCCCCCCTGGATATTTCAGTCAGTAGTCATCAGGCAGCTGCAGCCCTTAAGATAGAACCGGAAATATTGATCCTTGGACGGTGCAATACGGCTGGAATGAAATGAGTCCCGAATGAATAAGGAAAGGATGAGTGAGCCCTGTCCAGAATGAAATGCGACATGGCAGCATGCAATGAAACGTCTCGAAATAATCCCTGAGTGAACGAATAATGTGTTAGGGATTTCTGCAAAGGGGTATCGATATCGATGAGATAGGTGCACTCTGACAGTAATGTCGGAATCACAGCCGGCAGTGAAGGGGGCCGAATTTGAAAGGTTCATGATGATACTGGCTGGATACTGGTGATACTATTGATCTTCATGCCCGCCATCATTCATTGAGTGGACTCACTTGTATTCGTGGCTCGGTAACAAACTGGCTGGAGTGCTGTCTTTACCAGCTTACTTCAAATCAATGTTGAAGTGTTGTCAAAGTGGAATAATGTATATATCCGACGACTGTCAGAATCTCTGATCAATAGGGAATTAGGGATCAAGGAGTAAACGAAGGATGGATTGTCAGGTTTGTTCGTTGTACCAGTATGTCCCAATTTGCGACGATTTCCAACGCAATCAGTTGTTTGGGGGTGCCCTCGGCGGACTCCTCGCCTCGCTCGCCTTTATTAAACAACTGCCTAGCCAATAAATGGGAACTCTGTTGCACTTAGCCTGCTGGGGGTTCTGCTGGGGGTTGGCGAGTAGATATCAGTATTCCCCCGCCCCTGCTGGCATTATTCACGCACTGAGTAATCCCGCGACATTTCGAACACATTCCGGGAATCTATCCAGTCCAGTCAGCAACCCGTCCAGCAACCGGTCGCGGGTCGGTGAGTCAGCACCAGATTAGTACCCTTGCTTACTTGGTTGGACTGGTGCACTTGGACGGTTGGACCTTGCTGATTTACCAAGATGCTCCGCCCCTGACTCAGTAGGAAGCTACTGCCTGCGAAGACCAAATACGGATAGGCCTAGGCACAAGATGCGCTCATAGGACTAATAGGATTTCAGCCGTGTATGCCAAGAGTAGTTGCTCCCATGCCGTGATGCCGCTCGTCCCAGTGAGGGCTGTGAGGCTGAGTAGGTGCTGAAGGAATCATAAGCGAGATGGCCTGCTGCGCTATCAGAATCCTGCAGATGTTAAAGCTGCAACGCTTGGCAGCAAGGGCCTGACATATGACAATTGACAAGCAGTGAAGCAGCCATGATTCGGCATGATTGAGACCATGCATGGACTGAGGTTTGCTATAACATTTTCATGCAGACCAAGAAAGCCTGTACCAACGGCCGGTGGATAGTATTGAAGAGGAGCTGTGTATCATCTGCATTCTGAGTGACCTCCACTCCAACGAAGGGCCATGCTAGCTTGTAGCCAGCAGTGCAGCAGGGCTATTGCAGTATTGCTAAGAAGAGATAGAGAGCGGGCGATAAGAGGGCAGCTCTGGCGCACGCCGGCTGCCAACGGACGAGTTGAGACAAGTGACCGTTGATCATGGCTGCGGCACAAGTCGAGGACAGGAGGGCTGAGGCCCAGCGGACAAGCCTGGCTCCAGCTCCCATGGCCTTCATAACCGCAAAGAGGAAAGAACGGCGGGCTGTCATATGCTTTCCTGAAGTTGAGGAAGGCAAGGACAGCAGAGGCATGCAAGCCTCCAACGGCATCAGAACAAAGCACCTCTGAGAGCAGCTGCAGGAAGGCCACATTGTTGCCAACAAGGCCCTCAGGCAGGAAAGCCATCTGATCCGGTCCTAGTAGGACACGGCCAAGCACAGACGTGAGCCATGCGCTAGAGGACTTCGGCGAGCAGCCGACAATCCATGTTTAGGAGTGTGATGTAGCAGTAGTTGCTTGTCACAGTGACATCGCCAGCCTGTAAGATGGATCTGACAATTTCTGAGAGCTGCTCCTCAGGAATGGCTCTTAGATGACCCATGACAGTGAAGACTTTCGCAAGCAGAGGGTGCAACACGTCCACGCCCCGGCGCGAGACCTCATCAGGGGGCATGGGGCATCAGGGCCTGGTGCCGTGGCAGATTGGGTGAGGCGGGCAACATTATGTCTTGCCTTGCAGTCTTCCATACGTTCTCACCAAGGTATATAAAAACTGCCATGCAGTGGAAATCCTGGTGGGAATTCTGTCATGTGGATGCCTGAGGGTTATCACATTCCTCAGAAGTACCTGAGTGCTGTGCTGATCCTGGGTGGTCGGAGGGGACCTGCACAGTCCTACTGCACTGGATCTTGATCCTAGCTACAATCCTGAGTCCATTCTGGGATCATCGACCTACAGTATTGGAACCAGCAGTGCAAATGTTCAGAAACATGTTTGTATACAAGCATTATTGCGCTCTTTGGTCACCATGGTACACTACCTGTACCTGGGAAGCTTTTTAGCCCAGCATGCTCGTGAATGACGGTGTTGCTGTACTCTCCCACCAAGATCACATCACCTGCCCTGATCAGCTCAGATCTATCAGCTAAAACCATGGCATGCACTGACCCAGTACAGTCCCAGGGGTACCCTCCAAGTTTTCGACCTTGTGCGTGCTCCTTTGACCTCAAATCGTATCATTGAAGTTAACTGTTTATAATACACATTCGCACCGCAGTCCTCAACATCTCGACCAGGCTACCGGCCTGCTTTCTTTCGTACTCCCTACGCCACTGACATATGTTATCCCTGCAAAAGAGACTGGCGTCCCAGGAGTCCTAGTTTTAAGAACCAAGCTTGAAGGGTCCTACTTCTATCTCTACCTCAAAAAGATAGCGCGACCTCGCCCTTCTCAGCACTTGAAAGCGCGGCTTCGCCGGGGTGCACGATTACCGGTACATATTACGCAGATCCAGGTATAAAATTCCAGCTGGGGTCATTTATCAGCCGCTTTGTCTGCAAAAAACGAGAGACCCAGTGAGCCTGGTATACCTGACAAGTATGAGCCTGGACTGCTGAAATATAAACCCATGCATGATGGCATCTCTCAATCTCTGAGCCATCCAGCAGATCTGTATGTAGCTGCAGCAGTGTAAACTTTCAACAGTTCAGCGGAACATCGGATTTGTACAACTGTGGAAGGGCTCAGGCACTGATCTTGGTGTCTCGCTGCATGCTCTCAGGGCCCAGCCCAGGTCGGCAGCTTCCAAGCTAGGGCATGGGGAAGCGGGGTCCTGCCGCTGCTCCTGCTGGAAGGGCTTATACGCTGGCAGAATTGATGACCCAAGGGGATCAAAATCTGCAGCCACTTCCTAGTGGTACAAATACCATTGATGTGTGGTCATCGGCACTGCTCGACTCTCTTGAATTGAACGAAGGTGGACGCAAGGAGGTGCTGCTGCGGGTCAGAGTGTTCGGCATTGTCACGCATGGTGGCGAACACAAGGTGGGGAAGCGATCCATGTTCTTCTGGAGCCCTGTGAAGAGTGCTGAGAAGGGGCAATGTCTTTGCGCCCCACAACTGCCTTTCTGTGCTGCTATTTCAAGTTGTATATTTGTGTGCAGGTCGTGTTGCACCGAAATAAAGGACGTCACGCCCACATGGGCGTGCATGAGCCTTGGTATTCCACCATTAAGGCCCACTGGATCATGGGTTGGAGCTTGGACACGCATCCAGATGAGGAGCTACCTGTGATAGTGCTCGACATGTGGACTCCTCAGCCTCAGCCTCAGCTGGTGAAAAACATCAGCGTGGCCGAGCTACGTGGCTTGCTGGGTAAGGACCTCCAGGTCCCTCACAGCATGCTGCTGCTAGTCAGCGTTTGTGGCGTTGTGCAAGTGGGCCCATATGGCCTCAGGGAACACCAGGTGAGTGTCGCTCAGTGGGAGCTGGGGCGCGGCATAATGATGCGATGCCTCTGCCAATGCCCCTGCCAATGCCTCAACCTCTTTCGGTTGTAAAACTGCACATATCTGCACTCTGTCGAGTACTTGATACTGTCACAGCACGTTAGATAGATGGCTGGTGCCCTACTGGATATAATGTGGTTCTTTTCAATTTTGATTTTTTCAAGCTACACTGTTGAAGAGGACAGGCCGTGATGCAATTGGAATGAGGGTTTATGAGCCCTGGCTGTCCATCGTTGAGGACCATGAGAGGAGCCACTGGAGTTTGGATGAGTCCTCTGGCCCCCTGCCAGTCCTGGTTCTGGAGCTCAAGCCGAGAGACACCAGCCTCCGACCGCACCCAGATGATGCCCGGCAGCACCAGCCTCCTGGCTCAGGACCGGCCCACTCCCGGGGTCTGCTGACGGCTGCCATGCTCCGCAACCCAAGGAATCCGGGTGGTGAGGTGCAGCCTGTGGTTGCAGCCGGGACAGGCCGGCGGATGGACCTTGCCCCTGGCAGCTCCTTCGACCTTGGTGTTATGCAGGCAGAGCCAGCAGGGCCCAGCTCCTCGGAGGCAGGGGCCAACAGCTTGCCTGTGGGGGCCGTACCTTGTGCACGGCATGCGTCTGATTTTCTAGGCTTAAGTTTCATCAAGACCAAGGGCCGTTGGCAGTCCAAGATTGGTTTCCGTGGGCATACCTAGGGGCCTTCACAAGCGAGAGAGCAGCAGCGGTGGCTTATGATAAGGCCGCTATCCTTCTCAGAGGACCAAGCACCAAGCTGAACTTTCCTGTCTCTAACTACCAGGATGCAGATGGCACAATCACAATGGACGAGCAGACCCGGGAAAAGGTGGAGAGAGCAAGTGCAAGGTAGGAATCAGTGATTGAGTGGTTTGTTTGGAAACTAAAGGACCGGTATGTCGTAAGTAGCAGTCTATTTAAGACTTTAGCAATTCCATCTAGTGTATGGTTATTCATTACCGGTATAAGTTTACTTAAAGGGGGGTAAAGTACTACCCCCCTTAAAGTAAACTTATAATGAATAACCATACAACAATTTTAATAATAACTTAAATTCAAACATTAAATAACCACAACACAAAAGAGGGCCGCCTCGGCCGGTCGGCCCTCACACACAAGTGTGAGGCACACAAGTGTGAGGCACACAAGTGTGCGGCACACAAGTGTGAGGTCCCTCACACATAAGTGTGAGGCTACAATAATCTGTTGAGTTTGTGAATCACGTCAGTCTAATATGTATCCCAGCTGCGTCATTTTTTATGTAACATGTATTTGATAATGCCATGCCATCTTTGGTCTCGAACGGCCGCCCCATTACGACACCCCTCGTTATTCCACCCCCCCTAGCAGAGACCTTCTCAGGCAACACACGGCAATTTGATCCGATCCCTGTCCATATGGCCCTGTAGGTATGAAGCCTCCTTGATATCCTGCCCTGGTCAGCCAAATGGCCTGCTGGATGGACCAAGGATCGGCCATGAGGGAGGCCATGACCCAGCAAAGGGGACATCGGATGCCGCCCCTGCCCCTGCCCCTCTTACGGGTCGAGCTCTTGCTGCTGCCCCTGCTCATGTATCGGCGGCGGCGCCTGTGAACACTGACGCTCCTGCTCCTACTCCTGCTGCCTCTGCCTCTGCTGCTGCTGCTGATGCTGATCATGTGGGGGCTGTGCCTTGCACACATTTCCGTGGCGTCTCTTTAATGAAATCCCGTGGCCAGTGGCGGTCCCGTGTTCAGTTGGATGGGCGGATGGTACACCTGGGATATTTTCCGTGCGAGAGAGCAGCAGCGGTGGCCTATGACGAGGCCGCTGTCCTCTTGAGAGGGCAGAGTGCCAAGCTCAACTTTCCTCTCTGCAACTATCAGGATGCAGATGGCGCAATCACAGTGGATGAGTGGACCCGGGAGAAACTAGCAAGCGCAAGGTGGGAATCGGGCTTCCACTGTTTGTATTAGAACTAAGTCCCGGTACAATGTTCTCCTGTTATGAATCACATGTGTCGGTCAAGCATGTCTTCCTGCTGTTTCCAATGATTCTGATCAGAAAGAAAGAAAGCTACGCCCCGTGGGGGGCGTGAGTGTTAAGGAAACAGCGCAGCCTGGGCCGAAGCCACATCCGCGCCGTTAAGATTCTGATCATTTTATGTCATCTCTGGTCCCCTGCTGCAATCCCATTACGACACCCCTCATTCCCTGGCTTCGAAGCGATGCTCATAAGCAAATGACATCACTGTAGGTCTGATCCCTGTCAACTTATCCTTGTAGGCATGCTGCTTCCTTGAGGGCCTGCCCTGATCAGCCAAATGGCCCACTGGGTGGACCTGGGATCCGTCAGGTGGGAGCTCGTCACCCAGCAAACAGGCCATCAGATCTTGCTAATGATGTTGCTGCTGGGGCGGTGGCTATCGTTGCTCCAACTCCAGCTGCTGGTGCTGCCTACGCCGCTGCTCCAGCTGCTTTTGCGGCGGCCCCTGCCTCTCTTGATCCCACTCATGCACCTGCTACTGCTGACGCTACTGTGGCAGCGGCAGCGGCCCATAAGAGGGGCTGGCCTGGCAACTGTTCGAGTTCCTCAATGCCCCGGATTGTTGCTCCTTCAGCAGCACACCAGCCTCTGGATAATCTGGTGACAGAGAGGCCGGGAATCAAGAGGGACAGAAGCTCATGGTACGTACGCGATGCAAAAATCTGTCAGCCAGCCGGTTACGATAGCCCGGATGCGGCTGATGAGGAGCCAGGAGATCATGAGCCTGATGAGACTCTTGAGCCAGACTCGGCCGCGCTGTGCGCTCTGGAGGGGGACGCATTGTTGCCTTGGGCTCTCAGGCCCTTGCGCTCATCCCGTCAGGATCAGCCTGCCGCGTCAGCAACGCCAGCGTTTTGCAGGAGGGATGACGTAGCTGCAGGTGTGGCTCTCATGCAGCAGCTTATGCCCACCCCTGTCAGCGCAGCAGCTGGGGTCACACGCAAGCGCAGTAATGCGGAGGTGGGTTTTAGATTATGTCACCACAGGCCCCTCAAGTACTGATAGGCTATCTTAACTTGCGATCAAGCCTTTTGCCCTATGCCTTCTTCTATGTGTGCTCTGTTGCAACCCTAGATCAAAGATATACTTTGTACTATGTGTCTTACAGCATTGCAACTCCTGGGCTGACAGTGTGGCCAAAAAGCTAATTTCCTCATCCTTTCACATTCCTTTTGTCTTCAATGTGATTGGTCATCCTTGAATGTCCACCTATGCTGGCTTTTCCCCATCATTATGAACAAAAACATCTCCCCTGCACCTCCCATGCCGGTATCTTCCCTCCAGGCCACGACTTGCGATGCTCATGAGACCCAACAGCCTCATTCCCGTCACACGGAGAGTGCGAACTCTACGAGGCGTCTGATTGCAACTCCAAAGGCAGCAGCAACAGCAGCGGCAAACACTACCACCGTGCATGCTGAATCAACGGCGCCAGAGGCTGCAATGGCCACGGAGGATGAAGTGTCATTTGGAGCAGGCTTAGGTGCTCTAGTAGCAGCAACTCCAGCTGCCAGTCCAGCCGCAGAGGTATTAGCTACCAACGACCTGGATACATCAGCAGCGCCAGGAGTTGCATTGGCCAGGTTGTCGGCGGATCTAGCAGATGACGCCCTCAACCCTTGCCGAGGGGCGGCAGTGGATTTGACGATAGAGCACATTGCCCCCATCCTCGAGCTCATTGACTCCACCTTTGGCAGCGCCAGTGGCCGCAGCAAGGTCCTGTTGGCCTTCACTGCTGCGTCCTGCAACCTGCCTCATGGTTGGATGTCGGGGGACGCTGCGAGGCTGGTGCTGGAGGCGGATGAGTTGGACCCTCATGTTGGTCTGATGGAGGTCATGCAAGGTGGGCCGCAGATCGTGGCTCTGTTACCCGACCTGGCCTGCCGCGTAGCATTCGTGGATGGCAGGGCCCTTCTGGCAGCAACCAGTGAGGCCTCATTCATTGGGACGCGGCGAGCACTTCTGCGACTAGCCATTGAGGCGCTGGCATGCGCGGATGAACCTCCTCCCCTGCCCCCTGGCTATGACATGCTCCTAATGGGCATCCTGGATGAGGCAGAATCATTTAAGTTATTCAAGGACGGGGAAACGGCCCTGGCTGAGAGACTGACTAAAGTTGTCATGGCTGCGTGTGGCCAGGTCCAGCAGCAGGTAAAACTGTCAGGCCAGCCCGGCAGCAGTGACCGGCATGCAGCTGGTGCTATGGCTGCGGCACGTGTCAATCTTGTGTGCTCCTGCATCGCTCAAGGTCTCAGAGATCAGCTTGAGTGCCGTCAGGGGTCTATCCCGAACTCTGGACAGTTTAGGGAGCTTCCGCATGGGCTGTGCAAGCTGCTGCTGAGGCTGTCTGGCCTGGCATATGGATGGGAGGTGCTCAAAGCAGTGGCATTGGCGTCTCAAATGCACAAAGCTGAGTTAGCTACAGGCTGCGTGGCTGTGCGAGCTGTCAGCGCTGAGGCCATGCGCATTGCGCCAGCCTGTATGGCCTTGTCCATGAGGAGGTTGAGGGACGAGGGGATCCAGATGACTTTCACGTCCCTCTGGCCCGCCACTGCTCTGGTCATTGGAGAGCTTTCCAAATGCGCCCCTCAGACAGAGGCCCTGATGATGCTCACGGACGTCTTGGTGCTGATGCATGGCGGGCAGCGGGCGGGTCACTAGGGCAGCCGGCTTGCATGGCTGGCAGGGGCGGCAGTGCTGGGTGGGCTGCATGCAGCATGGAGGGACAAGGGGCTGGCGCTCATGCAAGTGTGGCAGATAGGGTATGGAGAGCATGAGAGGGGAATGTGCATAATGACTGCGAGGAGCGGGGGGGGACGTCATCAGGCTGACCTCATTGATAACTTTGTATGACATGTACCCGTACATAGGGATGTGATATGTTGTTGGCGTTACACCTCTGGGCCATGCTAAAATAAAGCCCGGCCACGTCGGCAAACAAACAGTCAAGAGAGTAGGCACGAGAGGAAAGAAAGGATAGCAATTCACCTTACAAACAACAGCAGTTGTGCCAGGGCAGGCATGGGTCGGAGGCTCTGGCTTATGTTGAGGAAGTGGTAGACTTTGTTGAGGGCTAGTTTGCTATTTGTTTTGCCTCCATGGGGACTGGCTCTTTCCCTTTTTGTCTCTTTCGCTTTCAGAGGAGAGGATTCTTCGGTCTGCCTTTTCGTTTTCTGGACGGGTGCTTTTCTTTGCCCTTTGTGCTCCTCTCTGTCTTTCCTGTAGCCTTTAGTTCCTTTCCTTTTTCCTCCCTACCAGACAGGACGTCGGAGAGCCCGCAGGCAGGGGTGGGAGGCCCTGGTATTCTGCAACTTGTAGCTGAGCTTTTTGAAGGCTAGTCTCTTCAGGGGCAGGGGATACGGTTTGTCCGACCTTTGTGTTCTTCTTCTTGTATGAAGTCGGTTCTTGCTCATATCGGGTCTGCATTCTGCAAGCGTAAGTCTCTGATGTGCTTGGTGTTGGTGCAATGTGTCTAAATTTTTAGTCTATGAGCAAAAGTGAAAGTAAAGTGAAGGAAACAATGAGTAAAACAGTATCACAAATATACCCGAGTGACTGAAAGGAACGAAAAGGGATAGGGTTTGGGTTTTCAGTTGGTTTCACCGGGACATCGGTTACCAACCGCCAAAGTGTCCCACAACGTGGAAGGCTCGTTCTTCGCGGTCGCCCCCTTGTAAGGGCTTCTGTGAAACGGATGAGAGACTGTAAATAGCCCTAGGTGCCAAATCAAAACATACCGTAGGTACGGATCACGTGGCTGACCTTTCAGAAACGAACTCTTTAGGAAACGAATTTCGAATGATGCTTCAGGAAGGGGAGCAAGAGAGGCGAGGTGGGGGGCTCGGCACCATATGGCAAAATCAACTCAAAATCTTTCCAACTTAGCCAAATACTAGCACCGACGCGCATTCATCTTCTAAATGACCTGTTCCAGGCCAACCTACAAAATACTACTATGGAGTACCATCGGCCTACATGATCTAAATGCACATGTTCCTTACCTCCTGCCTGTGGTGGCGCCCTTTCATCATCTGTATCAATTTGTAACTTGTCAAACTGCCTACTTCAAACGTTTTCTCGAACTCAACGAACTCGTCATTGCCTAATAGTACGGAGCAAGCTACTGTCGGCGTGAATTCATCATATGAATACAATTCTTCACGCTGAACGCTGGACCCAACCTCGCCATGCTCTCCATGCACTGCTTCCGGCCAGTGACCCCCAGGTGGAAGGGCATAATGGACTGGCTGAGAGGGTCGCTGCCGTTGCTGCAGCCGAGCAGCGCGTAGCATGTAACATCTCCACCAGCGCTGTCGCTCCTCATCTGGGAGGCCAAGGCGTCCCTCACTTCAGAAGGGAGGTTCATGATGGGCGTGATGCCCGCGTCAGTGGTCTGTGGTGTGGGGGCAGAGGAGGGCATTGGGTCAGAGTAGGGCATGGGGGCAGAAGAAGGCAGGGGGGCAAATGAGGGCATACGAGGACGTGGGACAGCTTCTTGATAACAGCTCCTTTCATTGCTAGCGCAATTGAGTTCTCCGGAACCATACTACAGAATTTTAACAGTTGGGGTTAGGTACACTTTGGGCAGGAGATTATGTATGCAGTAGTTTCAGTGTGGACTGTGGAGCAAGTACGCATCCACCGACAAGGCTTTAGGCCTTACTTGAAAGCCAGGGCAGCGGAAACCAGAAGAGCAGAGCAATTGAACGTACCGGTATGTCTCACCTCCTGTAATTATATGTGCAGGTTTCAAGGCTCTGGGTACCCGCGAAGGCTCATCGGAGCAGGCAGATCCAATTTGAATTGTTTGCATCCCCATGTCTTATTTCATGTGGATATTCCATGATCCAAATGTCGAGTGCATCCAGGAATCGTGCCAGGGCACGGGATACCACCATCTTGTACGGTCTCCCAGTACGGGACGTTATTTTTGACATGACTTAAAATTTGCCTAGTCCCAGAAACGAGTAACGCAAAAATGTGTGGTTCCCTCAATCCAGGCCACACGGCGTCCACACAGTATTCCCTCAAATCCACTGATGCACCGGTACCGTATCTACCCCCTCCTATCTAGAAGATATCTACCAGTTTCTACTTAGTGAGTGGGATACCACTATTAGCGACAGTCCAGCTACACTGTGACCCCCGGCCACAAGCCCCTGGTTCGGCCAGCCCTGCTGCTTGGGCCACCGGCCGGAGGCCGGTCCAAGTTTGGTGTGAATCGGCCCAGGGGTGGCCGCGGGGCAGCCCAGCAAAGGTGGTCGCTTACCTACTAAATAAAAACTGATATCTACCCCCTGATATCTACCGTCACTCTTATACCGTGACACATAGGTACGGGTTATTACTGAAATACTGAACAGGTGATATTGATAGATTCACCTTGATTGCCACCCTCATGCCCTGCTCATATTCGGTCTCAAAGAAGGCGACGTGCGTTTTGTACAAGTCGCCCGGCAGCATGAAATGCACAAACTGCGTCAGCAGGTACGACCCCTTTGTATTGCTGTCCCGCCAAATGACCCAGTCCTTTTGCGAGGGCACCTGTCAGGCAGCAGCAGGCGGGTCTGCAGATACAACAGCAGTGAGTGGGTCACATCAACATCAACAGGGGGGAGGGGGGCGAAAATGCGTGCAAACAAATATCCACACAAAATGAGCAACACGGCTGATTCCGAGGGGAGCCGCGAAGGTCTCCCCATCTATCTCTACAAGGTGGATCTCTCCTCAAGTAGATCTTACCAGAAGAAGTATGGGCGGCCCGCATGCCCTTGCCTTCATGGCGTCATGCATAATGCTGCAGGCTGCTGCTCGGTTATCTTTCTTTAGCATGGCTTCAGCTGCAATTCAGCTACAGTAGGGGCTTCGGCAATGAAGGCCTCACTCGTGCAGCAAGCCCTGCTGCTTGGGCCATATGTCGTAGAGCCCTCAAGATTTGGTCCCAATCGTCGCCCCGCAGCCCCCCCCCAAAAGCACTAAAATAAACATCGGTGAATGGTGCTATAGGCTTCTGCATGGCACAACAGGATGCTAAAGGGGCCACAGGACGCAGCATGGGCCACAGAATGCAGCATGGCACAACAGGGTGCTAAATGGCGCCACAGGACGCAGCACGGGCCACAGAATGCAGCATGGCACAACAGGGCGCAACAGAATACAGCATGACAAAATAAGATGCCGGTACTATCAAGGCGCAATGGGGTTCACCCTGGGGTTAAATATGGCGCAACAGGATGCAGTATGGCGCAACATACCGCAACAGGATTGCCAGTGTGCATGGTGCTACAGTGTGCTTCTTCTACAGTCTCATAGTATGTCAACCTTGTCCCCGAAACTGACCATGGTCGGTGATAATGCTGCTTTCAGCGCGGCTACTTGTCGACATGCCGCCTTGTGGACCTTCCAATGCCCTTTTTGACACTCGGGCGAGCAGTAGTGCACCATGCGGCACGAGGAGCAAGATTTGTGTTTCTTGGGCAGCTTGTCATCGGACAGGCCGCAGCAGTTGCAAGTCATCATGGTGCCCATATCTGACGCGACGATATCGCAACAGATGCGCACAGCGTCATATCAGGTGCATGAAGACGGGTGCAATGTTCAGGGTCGACGATCGGGGTCCAGCCCGGTGGTCCAGCCCTCACTTTTCTTTTCTGTTGACCTCACTGCCGTAAGCTGCACGCAGCAGATCCGCTGTGCCACGCTCGTGCGATAGGAGACGTGCCATGTTGCCAGCCTTTTATTTGTGTGGAAGCATGCCGTCTCCGCCCCGCTGGGGTCGAGGACGGCCAGCGGAACTTTTGAACCGCGAGATATTTCAGACCCGGATGCTGAATGCGCTGCCGCCAGAGCGCAGGTTGACAGTGTGACAACTAACTGGGAAGGCCTTCAAGGTCATTTTGCCATGAACCCATTGTTCTGGTTGTTTTTTGTTTCAGGGTAGCAACAGTTACGGTATCCAGATCTGGAAAATGATGTCTAAGAAACAACTATAAAAACATAGGGCCGGATCAGCTCCTACCAAATCAAACGTCAGGACAGAGAGGGAGAGTAAATTCAAATAAACCGAAGTAGATACCTACATGTGGCTCAATGAGAGTGAACAGAAAGTAAAAGAAGTTGAAAAAAAGCCATCACCATTCCATGTCACTCTGGGGGACATGTTGAGCCGCAAGGCTATTCGCCAAACCGCTCTCTGGATACCAATGAAGGTAGGGAGGGGATGGGGGCCCTGTCTGCCACCCAGATTAAACATGGACAAGGGCCATGAAGCCTAGCAAACGAGGGGATGACAGTTGTTAACAGGGGGCCGGCCGCCGAGCAGCCCTTATTCCAAGAAGATGAAAATACCTAGAAACCTGTGATGAAGGTGAAAGGAAACCTCTGCGGAACCATAACCCTTAACCTCTGCACTCTGCTAAACCCTGAACCTCTGCGGAGGACCTTGAGGACCACCCTGCAGGACAACAAGGGCAAGGACTAGGGTCCCACCCCAAAGAAGAACCCGCAGCAACAAAGCAAAATTAAGCCGCAAGCCCTGAAGACTAGGCGCAGAAGCACAGGGCGGCTAGGAACTACAACGTCCTGCTAGCCCTGTCTTGAAATAGCAGCAGGAGGAGGGACCAACAAAGCCAGCGCAAAGGGCACTGCCAGGAGGCTAAGCTCAGGCTTCCCTTGGGGGATGGGCACTTAACAGGAGCTGGCTGATCACTGCCGTCACCCCATAGCAAGCAACGGCCAAAATAACACCTTTTCATTCAAGTACCAGTAGCTACAGCAGCTGGCAGCATTACAAGCTTGTTGAGGATTTTTCAGGCAGAAATGAAATTGGAAGGGCCTTCGGTAAAACGGATCAGGGACTGTGAATAGTCCCAGTTACCAATAACTAGGAGATGTATTGGTAAGGGGGCTCAAGGATACATCAAAAACAAACCAGAGAAACGGATCTCGTGACTGAGCTAAATTCGAGAAATTTTAGGACACAAACTCATTATGAAACGAATCTCGACTGATACTTTGGTAAGGGGGGCAAGAGAGGCGAGGAGGGGGGCATGCCACCATGTGGCAAAATCTTTCCAAATAAGCCAAGCACTAGTAGCATCGATGCGCAGTCATAATCTAAACAAACTGTCCCTGGCCAAACTATATGATACCAGCACAGGCCTGCGTTCATGATATAAATGCACATTTTCCTTTCCTCCTGCTTGTGGCTGCGCCGACTTAACAACTCAATTCGCAACTTGTCAAACTGCCTAGCTAATAGTCCACAGCTCACATCCGTGCGCATTCAGGAACTCAATGAACACGCACTCGCCTGCAATGGTGCAGCGCAAGCTCCTATCGGCATTCATTCATCATCTGAATGAACGACTCTTTTTTAACGCTGGACCCAACCTTGCCAAGCCCTCCATACACTGCTTCCGGCAGGCGAAGGGCATAATGGCCTGGCTGTCAGGGTGGCTGCCGTTGCGGCAGTTGAGCATCGCGTAACATGTCACCTTCCCACTAGCGCTGTCACTCTTCACCAGAGAGGCCAAGGCGTCCCTCATTTCGGGAGAGAGGTTCATGATAGGCTCGATTTCCACGTTGGTGGTCTGTAGAGTGCGGGCAGAGGAGGGCATGGGGTCAGTGGAGGTCAAAGGGGGGCATGGGGGCAGAGGAGGTCTGAGGCGTCATGGGCAGAGGAGGGCATGGGGAAGAGGAGGGCATGGAGAAGAGGAGGGCATGGGGGACGAGGAGGACATGGGGGAAGAGGAGGGCTGAGGGGGGCAGTGGGGGCAAAGGAGAGGAGAGGAGGGCATGAGGGCAGAGGGGGACAGAGGGGGGCAGAAGAGGGCACAGGGGGGCAGAGGAGGGCAGAGGAGGAACAACTTCTTTAGGACAGCTCCTTTCGTTGGTAGTGCAATTAAATTCTCCAGCACCACACCTCAGAATTTGAACAGCCATAGGGCAGCAAGCGGGCACGTGGAACGGCTGATGCCCACCAACCTGTTCAGGTGCCTTCTGGGAACCATCAGGAAGGTACCATCATGAGGGAGTGATGGTAACCTCATGAGGATGGAAGGAAGGAAGGTACCATCATGAGGGAGTGATGGTAACCTCATGAGGATGGAAGGAAGAAAGGTACCATCATGAGGGAGTGATGGTAACCTCATGAGGATGGAAGGAAAGAAGGTACCATCATGAGGGCGGGATGGTAATTTCATGAGGATGGAAGGAAGGAAGGTACCATCATGAGGGAGTGATGGTAACCTCATGAGGATGGAAGGAAGAAAGGTACCATCATGAGGGAGTGATGGTAACCTCATGAGGATGGAAGGAAGGAAGGTACCATCATGAGGGCGGGATGGTAATTTCATGAGGATGGAAGGAAGGAAGGTACCATCATGAGGGCGAGATGGTAACCTCATAAGAATGGAAGGAAGGAAGGTACCATCATGAAGGAATGATAACGGTGTACTGGACGTCTGTTAGTTGCGACACATCTGGAAATGTGAGGGAAAATTAAGGGGTTCCCCACTCCTTCCTATACTGGTATACATACTAGCTGTGCGTGCCGTGTATGTGCATCCCTAATATCAAGGTGGGTACGGCATTGTACTGCTTCAAAGCTGCTGCGTGTTTTTTACTTGGCAAGCGTATCATAAACAAGTAACAGTCTTAAGAGCTCCAGGGCACAGCTCGTGACTGGTACGATGGGGAGCAATTCCACCGCGTGCTGGGAATAGGTTGACGTAAGGCAGGAAGAGCATGCTGTAGTTTCAGTGTGGAAGGTGTACGCATACACCGACAACGCAAAAGGCCCTACTCGAAATCTTTTACTATTATTCTACACCGGTACCGGTACACATAAGTATTGGAATATACTGAATCATAAAGGTTCGGCAGCGAAAACCAGCAGAACAGAGGGATTTGAGGTATGCCTCATTAATGGTAATGATCCGTGCAGGTTTTAAAGCTCGGGGCACCCGCAAAGGCTTCTTGGGGGCAGAAAGATCCACTTTCATTTGTTTGGATCCCTCCCCCATGCTTTCCTCCTGGATGTTCTATGATCTAAATTTGCAGAAAATCCATGAAGTGCACGGGGGGACGGGATGTAATTTTACAATTTTCCTGCACAGCGTGACGTTTATTTGACGTGGATTGAAATTTGCTTCAGCCCCGTGACGAGAAAAGCAAAAATGTCAGGATCCCATAATCCAGGCCACACGGCTTCTGCTGGTTTGATGTATTCCTTACTTATTGGCTGGTCAACTATACTGTAAATCGACTAGTATTTCTATACCAGTACCGGTGCATATATGTATTAGAATATGCAGTTACACTGTGCAGGTACAATTGATTAATTCACCTTGAGCGCCACCTTCTTGCCCTCCTCATGTTCAGTCTCAAAGAAGATGACGTGCGTTCGGTACATGTCGCCAGGCAGCAGCATGAAATGCACAAACTGCGTCAGCAGGTATGTCCCCTTTGTATTGCTGTCCCGCCAAATGACCCAGTCCTTTTGCGTGGGCACCTGTCAGGCAACAGCAAGCGGGTCAGCAGATACAACAGCAGTGGGCCACATCAGCATCAACAGGGGGGGGGAGCGAAGATGCGTATAAATATATCAAAATGAGCAACACACAGCTTATTGCGCGGGGAGTCGCGAAGGTCTTCCCGTATATCTCTACCAGGAAGATCTCCCCCCAAGTAGATCCGTCCAGTGGAAGTATGGGCGGCTCGCATGCCCGTGCCGTCACAGCGTTAAGCCTGGTGCCAAGGGATGCTGCTCTGCACTGTTTCTTTTAGATTACTTCAGCTACAAATCAGCTACATCAAGGGCTCCGGCGGTAAAGGCCTCGCCCGAGCAGCAAGCCCTGCTGAGTGGTTGGGGCCATATTTCGTTGAGCCCCCAAGATTTGGCCCCAATCGTTGCCCCACGGCCCCCAGAGGTAGGCACCATATTAAACCCCGCCGCATGACGCAGCAGGATGCTGCATTCCTGCCGCCGCCGCCGTTGCTGCTGCTGCTACTGCCGCTGCCACCGCCGCTCTGCTGCTGCTGCTGCTGCTGCTGCCGCTGCCACCGCCGCTCTGCTGCTGCTGCTGCTAATCTTCTGGTCCCCACATGACGACACCGGACAGACACTCCAACAGGACTGACAGTACGGTAGTCTCTCCTCTGAGCTGCAACACAGAGGCAGGTCACACACAGAAAGGGGGGTGTCACTGGCAGCTAACATGCTAAAATAAAGCTCGGCCACGTTGGCAAACAAGATGTTTGCTAGGAAACTTGGGAGAGGTAGGCAAGGATGGAAATGTACCTCAGCTTCGGGTGGTCTACCCTTCGGGACAGCCAATGCTATCAAGCATTCAAGCAAAGGTCATCGTTTTAGAAGTCCTTGAGGAGGATCAATCCCCCATCAATTCAGCTGAAGCGGGTCTCAGCATTTTGCTCTTGAGCAGCAGGTCAAAAACGTTACACCTCTTGAGCAGCAGGTGCGGCGGCAGGAAAAGCAGTGGTGACAGCAAAAGCATCAGCGACAACAACAACGTTTTCCCAGGCTCAACAAATGTGCTACGGTACTGCACACTCTTTATGGCTGAATATGCTCAATCCGCTCTGCTCCCTCATCAGGAGCACCCCAACCCGCTCTGTGACCAGCGGAATCGCGGCCATTGGCACACATCTGCTCCAACAGCAACGAGCAAATTGTAGTTGGGGACTGCTCGTTAATCTGAAACCGGTGTGGGAGCCGGACAGGAGAGACGCGCTTGGCGTGGCCCAGAGCTGAGGCCAGACAGACAGACAGACAGACAGACAGACATGGGCCAAACCAGCAGGTGACAAAAGAGGGGGCAGCAGCAGTGACAGCGGTGGGAGACAGGAATAGTAGCGGCAGTAAGAGTGGCAGCCATGGGTATCTTCATGCATGTGTTTCAGGCTGTTGGCGAACCGCAGCCTCCCCTGATACTGACATCTGCCTACTGAGAGGCACTGTCAATTCTGCTTTGTTCCCGGTCTCGTTTTTTCTGTTTCAACTGCTCGCACTGCCTGTTTTTTTCAAACAAGGCCCCTGAATGCTTGCACTGTAGTGTGTCACAAGAAGTGAGCAGCAATGCAGCATGTTTGTGGCCGAGGCTTGCCCGTCCTCCATTCCAGTCCTTGGAGGCAGCAGAAGTACTCTTGGTTTGTGGCTGGTGCAGATACCACACGCTTCAGCCGTAAGAATGCACCATACCGTCGGTATGATACCGGTATCTAGCGGACCTTCAGTCATGAAATATGCCGCATCCTCTCTGGTTGCCGCGTGGACCGAGCGAATGGCTGTTTGATTTGCATCGGCAGCAGCACCACACTGGCCAGAGAACCTGACAGCAATGCTCCCGTACAGGTACATACTAATACCCCGGTACCGTATACCGGTATTGAAGCAGTGCTGAGGCTTCCTTTTTCAAGGCTGGGTGCGGTTAAGCTGGCCGAAGTGCATGCCTCTCACGTTATAGCTGGCACTCCATCTGCTTCCTTAAATTTGTTTCTGAGATTGAGATAAGATCTCTGATTGTGTCGTGCCCGTGGGGGATTCTTAGATCCTCCCATCTCTGGATCTTGCCATTTCTAGATCTTGCCGTTGATCACTTGATCCCCTCTCATCGACCCTGTCACGACCACCGGTCACGACACCTCGCCAGGAACAGGGCCATCGGCATATATAAAAAGAATTGAATTGCTGCGACCTGACAATCAAACGGACTAAGGCAAAGGGCCTATCAGCACCGCCCGGTATTTGATACGAATCGTGATCGATCGACTGCCGATTCTTTGTTTGCTGCACATTCGGCAGTCCCGGACACACTGCCAATTTGTTCACATCTATCTCATCCCCTGCGCCCGCACACATCAGAATCTCAGTGGACGCAGTTGCCACCGACGAATATCTCACCGCATTCATCAGTTCAAGGCAGCTGTTGGCAACCTGCATGGCATCTCGCAACCAGAGATAAATCAGCCAGGGACCACCACTTCTCTGCATGAGAGCTAGCTCGAGATCCGGCTGCTGGTGCAGCATCTCCGTACCTATCTGATAGCCATTCTTTCTAGCCAGCCAAGGGGCCAATCAAGGAGCATCTGCTGCAGATTTTGTTTGTGCAGGACTTCGTGGCTCAAGTCACACCAAAGGACCCAGAGCCACCACCCAGAGCAGAAAGCCACAAATAACAGAGGATAAAGCAATCATCCTCTTTGGGAAGGCATACCTCCTCAGTGTCCTTGTCTACTTGGGGCTTCCTGCCTCGACTGTGTGCAACGGCCTGTGCCTAGCTTCGCTTCTCCCATTCCCTTGAGAGTGGGAGGTCAAGCCGTTGCCACTTCGTCACCGCGGCCACCCCATAGCTCTGTACCATCTGAAGGGCCAGGCAGTACGAACAGGAAGACGAATAACGCTCGCCTCTGTGGTACTTGATACCTCATCAACGCATCCAACCGAGGGCCTTGTCCAGGCACACACCAGCAAGGCCACTAGCGAAGCCACCAGCAAGTCCACCAGCAAGGCCACCTCGCCACCGCCTCAATTATGCAAGTCAAGGAGTCGGGCCTGGCCTGTTGCGTGCTACTCCTTCTGTCGCTCGACTACTTCCAGGTCCCCGCGGCCTATTTGAAAGCAACATGCTTTGCCGGTGGGTGGCTGCTGTGAGCTTGAGAATACATGCACCCTGAGATCAAGAGCCCAATGGCTGGTGCATGCATTGCGCATGGGTGCATGCAGCATGAGGTTGGGTGAGGTGGAGCAATGTATGGGGTTCAGCATATTGCTCGCGGTGCATGCATGCCTGCATGGCGCTTGGCACGTAGTGCATGGTGTCTAGCATTTGCGAATGACGCTGGCACATGGCACATGGTAGCATGGCACATGGTGCATGGTAGCATGGCACATGGCACTGGTGCATGGTAGCATGGCCTTGGTAGCATGGTTCATGGTAGCATGGCGCTTGGTAGCATGGTTCAAGGTAGCATGGCGCTTGGTAGCATGGTTCAAGGTAGCATGGCCTTGGTAGCATGGTTCATGGTAGCATGGCGCTTAGTAGCATGGTTCATGGTAGCATGGCGCTTGGTAGCATGGTTCATGGTAGCATGGCGCTTGGTAGCATGGTTCATGGTAGTATGGCGCTTGGTAGCATGGTTCATGGGACGTAGCACAAGGCGCGTAGCAAAGCACAAGGGACATAGCGTGCATGGCCTATCTGCAGGGCATGTCTGCCTCATGCATGAAGTCCTCCCCTCGGCACCTCCCACAGATCTGCATGACATACTGTCAATCTGGCGGCATTGAGCCTGCACCGGTCTCAGGTATCTGCCAGAGTTAATGGCAAAAACATAATATATGGAAGTCGTAATCTTACTGAAGATATCGACCCAGGCAAAGCAACTTTTGACTGGCTCGTGGCTCTGTCTGGAGTTCTGTCCTCTGCCTGTTACTTCTTTGCCGTATTTCTGCCTGTTACTTCTCTGCCTGTTACTTACCTCCAAGGCTGTCACAGAACGTTTATCTCCAAACGGATAAACGTTTGTACCCTGCCTGTGACCCGCCTCCAAATAGAAATGTCCACGCTTATCTCCTTGCTACTGCCTATAGCGTCTGTGCCGTCTTTCATTTTCCCATGCTCTTCGTGTTTGCAACGCCAAGGCCCTCTGAGCCAGACACTTGGGGGACACCTAGGAGACAATGCTGGAATTTCACCTTTATTTATTCCTGACACGAATGCATGATGCCCCCCTGACATACCGGACAGGCACTGTCCTGCTGGCCATCAAGCTGCTGAGGTTCAAGGTATGTGTGCCCCAGGGGTTGCAGGTTAGGGGTCATGATAGGTTCAAGGTGTGGGGGCCCATGGGAAAAGGATTCACACATTCATGATGTGTGGGCTTCCGGGTTTAAGGTTAAGTATTTAGGGTAGATTCAAGGCCTGCATCTGGGTCATCTGCTTACATCTTATTTAGCCTACTCCTATTTCGTTCTCCTTCCTAAATCCTTTGGTCTTATATGCCTTTCGAAGGTGTACCATCCAGCTTACCCTAAACCCTCAACCTTGAACACTTCAATATCATGCAGAGGTGGAACGATGAGCTTCGATGCGTTCCTAGGTTCCTCGTGTGCTTTGCGTGCATGGTTCTGGAGCTGGCAGTGGAGAACTGCATGGTGTGGTAAGTGCCACGTCGTGGTGAAGAGGGTGTTGGTATGCGTCAGTGTCTGTGCCCGTCTGTGCGTTTGTGTGCCTTTGCTTACCTGTGTGTGTGTGTGTCTGCATGTGTGTGCGTGTCAGGGGGGGGCACAGCAGATCTATGGAAATAGCAGATCTATGGATAGATTAGATCCATGGATGAAGCAGATCCATGGATGAAGCAGATCCATGGATGAAGTAGATCCATGGATGAAGCAGATCCATGGATGAAGCAGATCCATGGATGAAGCAGATCCATGGATAATCAGATCCATGAGGCAGATACCCGTACACCACTTTCGCGTATTTACCTCACTCGCCAACCTAGGCTACTGCTGTCGCTTCTGATAAGCTGGCCCGATGCAAGCTGTGTTTTGACGAATGGGAGGCAAGTATAATCCATGCCCCTCGGTCTTCATGCTTTGCTTTATTTGTTGCATAAATGCATCCGAGTCGAAGCGTTAGCCCTAAGATCATGAACCCTCGATCCTGGACGTGCCCTTCAGGTTGGAATTTTTCGCTCCTCACCCTAAACCCTAAACCCTAAGATCGTGAACCCTCAACCCTCAAGATGACCTTCAGGTTGGAACCTTTCGCTCCTCACCCTAAACCCTTTACATGGTCTCTAGGCTAGGTCCGTAAACGCTCAGCTGAAAACCCCTAAAATATCACTTGCAAGCTTTGCCTTCACCTCGAAACCTTAACATGTCCTCCAGGCTGGTTTCGGCATCGGATCTGCGCAAGTACGACCATGTCCCGGGCCTTCAGGTGAACAGATCAGCAACAATCCTCAAGCACGACCCTCCAAAGTCCTAACCACTCTGGTAGGAATGTATTAATGTCCTGGAAATGTGAAAGATACATACAGACTGGTCACTTAGTGCTGCTGCTGCTGCCGCTACCGCTGCCGCCGCCGCCGTTGCTGCTGCTGCTGCTGCTGCTGCTGCTGCTGCTGCTGCTGCTGCTGCTGCTGCTGCTGCTGCTGCTGCTGCTGCTGCTGCTGCTGCTGCTGCTAATCTCCTGGTCTCCACATGACGGTAACGGCGCGGATGTGGCTTCGGCCCAGGCTGCGCCGTTTCCTTAACTTTCACGCCTCCCACAGGGCGTAGCTTTCTTTCTTTCTTTTGCTGCGCTTCTCTTCCACACCTGCATCTATGCCTCCTTTGCTTGCAGACAATGTTTTGGTCGGTGCTTTCCCCATGGTCCTCTCTGCCTGGACCTGTTGAAAAATGCTGTGGGCAGTTGCATAACTTCGTAACAACATTAATGTGTAGGACAATGTCCAGCTGGGCATCCGCATCCTGTCCCCACACGTCCCCCTGCTGGGGCAGTTTGCTGCAGCACGCTGGGTCAACGTGCTCCACTTCCTGTTGGCGCTGCTAGCCCTCCCCTTTTCAGTGCTGTGGGATCAGGTGGGAGTTGGCAGGAGCGAAATGACGGCTGTTGAGGCTAGATCCTGAGCCATGAATTTCAGGCCTGGTCATCGGCATTTGTTTGCTTGTGCTGTTAGACGAGGCAGGAGCAAGCGAGATAATGGATTTTTACTTACGGCCTTAAATCCTGGATTAATATTCTGGACCGGGCTTGGGAAGGGGATTGTTTTGATGGTGTTTTGTGACCATGTGGGCCCTCTGATGTGGGCCCAGGCGGGAGCTATAGCAGGTTAGGCTGCTCAAATTAAGTTGATGTTGACTTCTGTTTGGTGTTCCCTGTCAGACGGTAGACACTTGTAATTGACTTGATGTTGAAGGTGGGGATTTCCATCAATGCCATGAGAAATGTGTCGCATGCATCTTTGTGCAAGCATCACGCTGGGATTTAATGGATCAAGGTTGTGCTGCCTCTGTTTCATGGATCTGCTTCATGGATCTAATGGATCAAGGATGTGCTGCCTCTGTTTCATGGATCTGCTTCATAGATCTAATGGATCAAGGATGTGCTGCCTCTGCTCCATGGATCTGCTTCATAGATCTAATGGATCAAGGATGTGCTGCCTCTGCTCCACGGATCTGCTTCATATATCTAATGGATCAAGGATGTACTGCCTCTGCTTCATGGATCTGCTTCATAGATGTAATGGATCAAGGATGTGCTGCCTCTGCTCAATGGATCTGCTTCATAGATCTAATGGATCAAAGATGTGTGACCTCTGCTCCATGACAACAGCTTGCACGTACATCCATTCCTCTGCTGCCCGTGCTCTTCACACAACCCTCATACGCCCTCTGTCGGGCGTAGATCTATTGGGCGTAGATCTATTTTCATGCAGCCACCCCTTGCTGCTCACACATGCCCGCCGCATATGTGGCCATGCGGGATTCAAGCTTCCCCCCCTCATCCATAGCTGCCGCCCCGCCCCAGACCACTCACCCACGCCAGACCACTCAACCGCACCCATTGCTGCCTCACTGACCCCTCAGGTGCCCTTCTCTGGTTTCGGCCTCATGTCCCGCGTAGTAGCGACCATCGCCGCCAGCCGTGTGCTGCGAGTGATTTGCTTCATGTCCACTGTGCTGCCCAACCCTAGACCGGGCTGCTACGCAAGGTAGTAACAGATGAACATAAACGAATCATAACGCTAAACCCAACCCTGGACCGGGCTGCTACGCAAGGTAGTAACAGATGAACATAAACGAATCATAACGCTAAAGCCAACCCTGGACCGGGCTGCTACGCAAGGTAGTAACAGATGAATATAAAAGAATCATAACGCTAAACCCAACCCTGGACCGGACTGCTACGCAAGGTGGTAACAGATAAACATAAACGAATCATAACCCTAAACCCAACCCTGGACCGGGCTGCTACACAAGGTGGTAACAAATAAATATAGACGAATCATAACCCTAAACCCAACCCTGGACCGGACTGCTACGCAAGGTGGTAACAGATAAACATAAACGAATCATAACCCTAAACCCAACCCTGGACCGGGCTGCTACGCAAGGTAGTAACAGATGAACATAAACGAATCATAACCCTAAACCCAACCCTGGACCGGGCTGCTAGGCAAGGTGGTAACAAATAAATATAGACGAATCATAACCCTAAACCCAACCCTTGACCGGGCTGCTACGCAAGGTAGTAACAGATGATGATAAACGAATCATAACCCTAAACCCAACCCTGGACCGGGCTGCTACGCAAGGTGGTAACAAATAAATATAGACGAATCATAACCCTAAACCCAACCCTGGACCGGACTGCTACGCAAGGTGGTAACAGATAAACATAAACGAATCATAACCCTAAACCCAACCCTGGACCAGGCTGCTACGCAAGGTGGTAACAAATAAATATAGACGAATCATAACCCTAAACCCAACCCTGGACCGGGCTGCTACGCAAGGTGGTAGCATACAAACATGAACGAAACCGAAACCCTTAACCCTTTAACCTTAACCCTAGGCAGGGCTTCCACGCAAGGTACAGTATGTTAAAAGTGGGATTGCACAATAACAATGGTTACGATGGGTGCGCGGCTGGCCAAGGTAACAAAGTACATATAAACCCGTTGCCGAACGCCGGAAGCAAGGTGTTCAATAAGAAGGCTCCATTCCTGTCCCTGACGCTGTGCGCATATGAGCGGTTTGAGCTATGGGCTGTCCACAAATACAAATACCCAATTCCGGTTTGAAGAAGCTAGCTAGAAGATAAACGTCCCTATCTGTATTCTGTAACTAAGACAGCTAAAAATGTATGTCCCTCACCCCCAGATGCCAGGCACACATGCCTTTCCTCTAGGACCACAAGTAATTGTGCCCCGTACCTCACGGCTCAGGGTTCAGAGTTTGGGGTGAATCCCCTCCGAAACCAAAAGCAATTGTTTCCCTTTCCCATGGCTTCCCCCCAGGCGCTTCCCCCCGGTGCCCGAGTCTGCATGGGGTGTCGTCATGGCTGGATACACGACAATAAGAGGTGAGGCTGGGGTAGGGAGGAGGGCTGGGTACAGGGATGGCGGGTATGTTGGATACACGACAATAAGAGGTGAGGCTGGGGTAGGGAGGAGGGCTGGGTACAGGGATGGCGGGTATGTTGGATACACGACAATAAGAGGTGAGGCTGTGGTAGGGAGGAGGGCTGGGTACAGGGATGGCGGGTATGTTGGATACACGACAATAAGAGGTGAGGCTGTGGTAGGGAGGAGGGCTGGGTACAGGGATGGCGGGTATGTTGGATACACGACAATAAGAGGTGAGGCTGGGGTAGGGAGGAGGGCTGGGTACAGGGATGGCGGGTATGTTGGATACACGACAATAAGAGGTGAGGCTGGGGTAGGGAGGAGGGCTGGGTACAGGGATGGCGGGTATGTTGGATACACGACAATAAGAGGTGAGGCTGGGGTAGGGAGGAGGGCTGGGTACAGGGATGGCAGGTATGTTGGATACACGACAATAAGAGGTGAGGCTGGGGTAGGGAGGAGGGCTGGGTACAGGGATGGCGGGTATGTTGGATACACGACAATAAGAGGTGAGGCTGTGGAAGGGAGGAGGGCTGGGTACAGGGATGGCGGGTATGTTGGATACACGACAATAAGAAGTGAGGCTGGGGTAGGGAGGAGGGCTGGGTACAGGGATGGCGGGTATGTTGGATACACGACAATAAGAGGTGAGGCTGGGGTAGGGAGGAGGGCTGGGTACAGGGATGGCGGGTATGTTGGATACACAACAATAAGAGGTGAGGCTGGGGTAGGGAGGAGGGCTGGGTACAGGGATGGCGGGTATGTTGGATACACGACAATAAGAGGTGAGGCTGGGGTAGGGAGGAGGGCTGGGTACAGGGATGGCGGGTATGTTGGATACACGACAATAAGAGGTGAGGCTGGGGTAGGGAGGAGGGCTGGGTACAGGGATGGCGGGTATGTTGGATACACGACAATAAGAGGTGAGGCTGGGGTAGGGAGGAGGGCTGGGTACAGGGATGGCGGGATATTCAATACCAAGGAGTGAGGCGGGGGGGGACAGGAAGGTACTGAAGCTTCCTCTTTGGCCATTTCCATTTGAATTTTGGATTTGAATTTTGCCTGGATACGCAATAACAAGACTTTAGGTGGGGGGGGCAGGAAGGTACTGAAGCTTCCCCCTTGGCCATTTCCATCTGAATCTTGAATTTTGGCTGGATACGCAGTAACAAGAGATGAGGCGGGGGGGGACAGGAAGGTACTGAAGCTTCCCCCTTGGCCATTTCCCATTTGAAAAATTGACCCCCCATGAACTTTCCCCCAGGGCGTAATTTTGGTATGGGTGCCCCCGTCCCTAAGCCCTCCACACGCTTGCCACGCTAAGCTGAAGTGAGCAAGTGAATGTTTATAACTTAAGATGATGGTGTGTGTGTGTGTGGGGGGGGGGTATTCAGGATGTCCACTTGTCCTGGAGGCGGGTCCCTAAACTATCCACACGCTTGCCACGCCGTAGCAGGAGTGAGCAAGAGGATGTATAGATGATGGTGTGTGTGTGTGGGGGGGGGGGTATTCAGGATGTCCACCTGTCCTTGAGGTGGGTCCCTGAACCCAGCAAAATAAAAATGTGCATATCACCCGATCGCCGAGGAAGGAAGCAGATGATGGTGGGTTGGCTTATTGGTGCGTCAGTGGCTCTCCATCAGTTTTTTTGTTAGTGAGTGGTATACCACTATCAGCTACAGTTCAGCTACACTGTGGCACCCGGCCACAAGCCGCTGGTTTGGTCAGCCCTGCTGCTTGGGCCACAGGCCGGAGGCCGGTCCAGGTTTGGTGGGAATCGGCCCAGGGGTTGCCGCGGGGAGGCCCAGCAAAGGTGGTCCCTTACCTACTAAATAAAAATAAACACTGTTCTCCATATTTGTACTGGACCACCAAAATGTGTTCACTCAAAACCCTGGTCGCTGAATCTTCATTCTGTCGTTTTCAACCTCGTGGTTTACCTCCAAAACCCATTTCCAGGTGCAGATTGCACGCCCCAATTCGAGCTCCAAAGTTGAGCACCTCGCCTCATCCCCACATGTAAATTTGGCATGCCCACTTTTGGACTCCAAAATGTGAGCGCCTTGCTCCTGCACAGGATTTGGCGGCTGCAACGATCTCATATTTTCAGGACACGGCGCGTTCTGGGCGCTGGCACCATTAGCTCACATGACCTATTACAGGTGATATGGCACCATTAGCTCACATGACCTATTACAGGTGATATGGCACCATTAGCTCACATGACCTATTACAGGTGATATGGCACCATTAGCTCACATGACCTATTACAGGTGATATGGCATCACAGGTGGGAAAGTTCTAAATTACGAGCAGGGATTATATTCTCTGATTGCAATTCATAATATAGGGTGAAAAACATGCCCCTCCTTAAAATGGGGTGGGCTGGCAGACCATTGTGCCTCTAGGACCAGCGTGGATGCCTGGCGCCTGATGTCTGGCGCAGCCATCTTGTAGCACCTATGCCCATGCGAGAGAGTCCTATTGCAGATGCTGCTTAACCCTACCGCCCACTTTATTCTGAAGCACTAGGCTTGATGCGTATAGAACCAGGGGCAAAACCCTGTCTATATCGGTGCAAACTAAAGGGAGATTGAATGTGTAGGCCGCTGCCGGGCCAAGGGATGCTGGCAAGCGCTGCATCTACTGCGCTGCTCTGGGTGGCTTTGCTGCAGGTGAGGGTTTAAGGGTTTTGGGGTCTAGGGTTAACTGACCCAGGGTTTAGGGGCTACTGACCCGGGAGGCTACTGAAGGGTGATGTACTGATGGTAGGGAAGGGGGGGGGCTTCTGCTGACTCAGCAGGCAAAGGGTGATGGTAGGGAGAAGTGTTTCTTGTAGTGGTGACTGGTTACGAGTCGTAACCAAAGTGGTGAAGAAACAATTAAAATGGCGAATTTTTTGAGGATGTTATATTGCCATGCTGGCCTCCATAGATGAAGTATTACCTGATGTAAAGCCTAGGGTTGTGGCTCTGAAACCACCAGTGCTGTTTTTTCCATCCTCTTGCAAAACCAGTCTTCTGCAGATCTGGCTGGCTCAGCTCAGATAAGAGGGGGGACCTGGAATAAAGGACATGAAAATCAAGATGTGTGAATAAAGAGTGGATACCTGACTTAAGGCATTCTGGAACTCAGTGGCAGTGATATGGGAGCTTGCATGGCTGAGGGGCAGCATGGGGCAGGGGCATGGCTTCCTGACAAGCCACCTTTGCCCCAAATTTGCAGCCTCAGGAGTAGGGAATGGTGCAAAAATTGGGTGGGCAGTCTTAATGAGCTACTCTCAGGCTCTCTGAATCACCAGACATCATAGCAACCAGACAGGTTTGGAGTGAATTCCAATCCATCAAAGACAGCCCTGATGTGGGCCACATGGAAGGCCATATCTGCATGTTGGATTGGCCAGATGACCCAGGGATGGTGGCAATGTCTCCGTCTATGCCCCACCTACACCCACTGAAGGTTCTACCTCCACCGGGTTTTGGCCACTTTTCAGGCTCAGCCGCCGCAAGTTTGGTACCCAGCGGGGCAGTTTTTGGCATCTAACTGCCATACCGATTCAAATGATACCCCAACAGGCCTCAATAAATCGTGTATGGCAAGCTGATTACAGCACTTGACGATGTAGCAACACACCAGGTCGATCGAGGCAGTTCCTAGAGAGATTACTTCAAATGGCAGTTGGCACTGCTAGTGTGAACCAGGTTGGGACGGCGGGTCAAACCTCAGTACCCCTAAAACGTGTCGATACATCTGACCCGCCCTGTACGGCATTTCATACGTCGTATTCCACAAGCCACGCTCAGGCGTTTTCTTTCTTTCTTTCTAGCACACATTACCCCGGGGCTCTTTTTGTTCAACTTGGTGACGAAGGTGAACAAAAAAAGAGCGATGGCGATCTTGATGCGCCTACCTTTGCGTACAAGAAAGGTGTTCTGTCACCGGTTGGACTAGTCCACCCACAAGCTTAGGGTTGTAAGGGTTTACTGCCACCCTGCATGGCTACTCCATGCATGCACGCGAGGAGGGGCGTTTGGATGACAGTACTGTTACTTGTTGAACGGCACTCAGCAGTCCTGAAATTAGAGCATCCTAAGATTTCGCTCCGTACCACGTTATAAAGCTTCATGCGGGCGCACATGCATGAGCAAGTGAGAATACTCCCACGGGCTTATCTACATGGCGTTGAATAGATTGCACGCAGAGTTGGGCAACTTACGGTCAGCCTCATTCGTTGCCATGAGATTTTTGGGTCCTTCAATTGGAGTAAACATTGCTGTTTCGCTGCGGAACACACGACCAGTATCTTATGTTATACACCCGATTTCCTGCTACAGTGTCAGAGTCCAACACTGATTGCACGATCCTGGTTGCACGATCCAGGATTGTGACACCTTGAACAGCAGAAACAGCTTGAAATCTTGACACGCTCGGCCTCCGTCATACTTGGCGCTCACAAGGCTTTTCTAAATGAATTCTGAAATCTCATGAAGGCTCGTGCCTGAGCATCTTTCCTCTATCTACGGCAGTACCAGGGGTACCCTTGGTAATACTTGCTGACTCGCATGACAAAAATGGATACCGGATTGCATCCGTTGATGACATATTTCCCTAAATCCTGAACCCTAACCCCAACGTCCCACCCGTAGGCGAGCCTGCGCGATATCGTCGAAGGGCACCACTACTCTATCGACATGATCCTGGCAGTCGTCGTGACGTGGGCCTGCTGGACTTGGCTCCAGTGGGTCTACCCGGAAGCTGCCCGGAAGCTGCCGCCTCGCCCCAGGGGCGCCCCCCCTGATGGGCTGCACCCCTGGGTGTTGGCCCTGGTGGCTTTCACCTTGGTTACAGCTGGCGTTATTGTAGTTGGAGGCAAAGCCTGAATAGTCAGGCCATGGGCATGTTTACTTATCTTAGCTGCTAGCGTTTTCGTGACTGGAGGCAAAGATTGATGCCTGACAAATGGCATCTGTCTGTGGTAGGCGGTACGCCCCTATTTTGTGAGTTGCTGGCGTTTTCGTGACACGAGGCTAAGCTTGATGACTGATGCCAGAAGGATGCTGAATCATCATGGCAAGCATTGACTTCGTTAGGCGCTGGCGTTTTTGTGACCGTGGTTTAATGGGGGGGAATGAGGACCCTGACCCGTCCAGGCGTTTTGAGCGTTACTTTTGTTGTTGCAGCGTCTACGCTCTTCGCAATACGCATCTAGCTAGTTATATTTTTTTAAAGAGTCTTGCTTTCGTATTTACCTCTATCTCCTGAGGACATTCAGGGGTGCAGGGTCGAGGGAGGGACCGTACGGCAACCCCTAGATCTCTGACGAGGACGTTTGGGGTCAAGGGATAAACCACAACCCCGAACTCTCACCTGAGAATGATCAGAGTTCATTCCCACGCTACTGCTCGGAGGTTGTGTTGGTTGCTTTATTGCTTGCGCAGGGGGTTCACTGGTTTTCGCGCGCTATCCCAGCGTATTTCGTGTCTGTACCACTTGACGGGCACATGCCCCATGCATAAAATGTGATGCCCTGCTGGACAGTAAAAAGTACCAAACTGCAACCCTGGGATCTCTCCTGAGGGCGTAAGGGGTCAAAGGACCGTGGCTTCGGGATCTCACCGGAGAACGTGCATGGTTCAGCGTCAAGGTACCTCAGACGCAGGATATCTCCTGAGGTCCGTTCAGGGTTGAGGGGCAAGCTTGCAAACATAATCCCCAGATATTTCCAGAGGTCGTCCAGGCGGACAAACCGTAACCCCGGATCCCACTTGAGGACATTTAGGGGTCAGGGGTAAACTATAACCTCGGGGTTCTCACTTCATGATGTTCAGGGTCCAGAATTAAATCATTACCGGATCTATCGAGAGGACAGTCAGGGTCAAGGGAAATACACCATAAAACAAAGGCGTTGGAATAGGGCCTTGCAAAATGCTGGCTAATATTGGCAAGTGGTAAAATGGCAGCCAAGCACGCGAGGAAGGGTGGAAGAGTGAACAACGTTACTAGTCTCTGGCTACAAGGTACAAGGGCGCAACAAATTCCATTGCAAACATGATTCTGCGTGATTTCGTTCCTCCGACAAAAACTGCCATACCGGTAACATTCAAAGTTGTTACATACGGTATGCAGGCTCTGATTCAAAATCGTGACAGGCCATTGAGCCCCAACAAGGCGCTTCTGACTTGTACCCACAAACCATTTCAAAAACCATTGATGCCTGCCATGTCTGCCATTCTCATGGCTCTGGCTTCTTCCCATAAGCCTTGGCAACTTCTGCTTCGCCGCATTGCGCCATCATGCCCTGCAAAAGGAGGTGCATTCGTCAGGGGATATGACGTCACAACTCTGGACGCTGCTAAAAAGGCTCGGCCACGTGTGCGCATGCATCAGGGAAGAGGCAGGTGTATCAGTCAGGGGCTTTTGTCAGTGCTTGCTGTGGTGCACACCAAGCCACGGTTGGGGGGGCCTTGCCTGAGCGGCCGGCACTAGACATTTTGGGACTAAACCTCGACCGAACTACGACCAGTGGCCTCAGCAGCAAGGCTTGCCGCATCAGACCTAGCGGCTGTAGGCTGTGATGTAGCTGATTTGTAAGTGTGCAACCGAAGCACCCTAAAATGAATGTTTGGTGTCCAGAATTCGCCTGATTGTACTCAAAGGCCTTGTAACACTTAAAAGCATGCATGCAAAGGAAGAATCAGAATGGGGCATCCTATGCCTGGTGATGAAGTTAACAGTCACAACCCACAGGTCAGTGCTTGTAGCGTGTGCGGGTGGTTGTCCCGATGTGTGCGGGTACGTGTCAAGATATATGCGCGAAACACGTACGGGTACATATCCACGGTTGTGCACGCTTTGGTGAAATTATGCTGGTTGATAGTCCATGGGGGGCAATAGCTATCACATTACTCCAGGTGCAGTGAATGCCTTAACCTGTTTGCAGACACCTGTCCAAAGCAATCATACTTAATTGCCGATACCCCCCAGAACGTCAACTTTTCACACAAACAGCGCATGCCCCGAGGAACACCGCCTCGCATGACACGAAAAAGCAAGCGGTGCCATGTCACATGCCCGGGGGCACAAACCTGCAGAGAGCTCATTGTCCACATTATTTGTGCCGTATGTCGCTGTACCGGTAATTGCACACACCGTTATGGCGTGGATGGATGCAGCCTCGGCCCATGCCGCACGGTTTCCTCAACCCTCGCACCCCTGCGGGGCAAAGTTCATTCCTTTCTTGCACACACCTGCATCATCATCTCCATCATGGGGTTGCTGCCGTCTGCCTGCTCGAAATCCACTCGCACTTGGACCCCCGGGGGCGCCCCTGCCAAGGACAAGGAGTAAGAGCAGCATTGGTCACACTTATATCACAGTATGGCATCACAACCTGATCGAAATCTGCAAGCATTGATTACACTAATATCACAGTACCACACCCTGATCGAAATCGGCACACGTATATCACACTTATATCAAAGTATCACAACCTGATCGAAATCCGCCAGCATCGATCACGCTTATATCACAGTAACATACCCTGATCGAAATCCGCAAGCATGGATCACACTTATATCACCGCATCACACCCTGGTCCGATCGAAATACGCATGCGCCTCGGCCCTGTCGACGCCCTAAAAAACATGAAGTGTCGGCAGCGGAATCGGTCACACTTCATTTTGAGCATCCTGTTGCAAACCCCAGCTTTTCGTTCAAAGATTTATTTGTTGTGTGGCCATGGGGCATCTTAAAACGCATGGGACACGTGTCGAGAGATAATGCAACCTTGAGCTTAATGAACGCATTAACGGTAAGGGCCCCAAGCAGTGTTTATTATTTTGTTGCAAAACAACTATTCAGCCACACTTGAGCTCCCTTCTGGCTTCCGGCCAGAAGTCTTGCGCATGGCCTACCATGCTACTCAGGCAGTGTCGGTAGGCTGGCCCATGATTGATCCGTATCATGCTTCTTAAGGCCGTAAGGGTGGCCTGACCTAAATGGCCTTGCAGCCGGGGGGAAATAAATGCAGGTTCCGAGCAGGGCTCAGCATGTCTTAGAAATCCTGGCCCAAGCAGCATGGCTTGCTGCACCATGCCCTCGACCATCAGCCTTGATGTAGCCTAAGTGTACACAAAAAAAGTGCACACAAGAAGAAACAGAGGGCACACAACAGAGGGCACACAAACAGAGGGCATACAAACAGAGGGCACACAAACAGAGGACACACAAACAGAGGACACACAAACAGAGGGCATACAAACAGAGGGCACACAAACAGAGGGCACACAACAGACGGCACACAAACAGAGGACACACAAACAGAGGACACACAAACAAAGGGCATACAAACAGACGGCACACAAACAGAGGGCACACAAACAGAGGGCACACAACAGACGGCACACAAACAGAGGGCACACAAACAGTGGGCACACAAACAGAGGGCACACAACAGACGGCACACAAACAGAGGACACACAAACAGAGGGCACACAAACAGAGGACACACAAACAGTGGGCACACAAACAGAGGGCACACAAACAGTGGGCACACAAACAGAGGACACACAAACAGTGGGCACACAAACAGAGGGCACACAAACAGTGGGCACACAAACAGAGGGCATACAAACAGTGGGCACACAAACAGAGGACACACAAACAGAGGACACACAAACAGAGGGCATACAAACAGACGGCACACAAACAGACGGCACACAAACAGAGGACACACAAACAGAGGGCACACAAACAGAGGGCACACAAACAGAGGGCACACAACAGACGGCACACAAACAGAGGACACACAACAGACGGCACACAAACAGTGGGCACACAAACAGAGGGCATACAAACAGACGGCACACAAACAGAGGACACACAAACAGAGGACACACAAACAGAGGGCATACAAACAGACGGCACACAAACAGACGGCACACAAACAGAGGACACACAAACAGAGGATACACAAACAGACGGCACACAAACAGTGGGCACACAAACAGAGGGCACACAAACAGACGGCACACAAACAGACGGCACACAAACAGACGGCACACAAACAGAGGGCACACAAACAGAGGGCACACAAACAGAGGACACACAAACAGAGGGCACACAAACAGAGGGCACACAAACAGAGGGCACACAAACAGAGGGCACACAAACAGAGGGCACACAAACAGAGGGCACACAAACAGAGGGCACACAAACAGAGGGCACACAAACAGAGGATACACAAACAGAGGGCACACAAACAGAGGGCACACAAACAAAGGGCACACAAACAGAGGGCACACAAACAGAGGACACACAAACAGAGGGCACAAAAACAGAGGATACACAAACAGAGGACACACAAACAGAGGACACACAAACAGAGGGCACACAAACAGAGGGCACACAAACAGAGGACACACAAACAGAGGGCACACAAACAGAGGGCACACAAACAGAGGATACACAAACAGAGGGCACACAAACAGTGGGCACACAAACAGAGGGCACACAAACAGAGGGCACACAAACAGAGGGCACACAAACAGAGGGCACACAAACAGAGGGCACACAAACAGAGGGCACACAAACAGAGGACACACAAACAGAGGGCACACAAACAGAGGACACACAAACAGACGGCACACAAACAGAGGACACACAAACAGAGGATACACAAACAGAGGGTACACAAACAGAGGGCACACAAACAGAGGACACACAAACAGACGGCACACAAACAGAGGACACACAAACAGAGGACACACAAACAGAGGGCACACAAACAGAGGACACACAAACAGAGGACACACAAACAGAGGACACACAAACAGAGGACACACAACAGACGGCACACAAACAGAGGACACACAAACAGAGGACACACAAACAGAGGGCACACAAACAGAGGACGCACAAACAGAGGACACACAAACAGAGGACACACAAACAGAGGACACACAAACAGACGGCACACAAACAGTGGGCACACAAACAGAGGACATACAAACAGAGGGCACACAAACAGAGGGCACACAAACAGACGGCACACAAACAGAGGACATACAAACAGAGGGCACACAAACAGACGGCACACAAACAGAGTGCACCAAAAAAAAACAGAGAGGCTCCGCTAGTCACACGACACTTTGTCATATACAGCAATGCTGATCCCCTCAATTATTCACACGAAACTAGCCTATACGTATGAAAAACAGATGTTCCTCACGGATCATGATCCTCATAGGTACCCACCAATGGGTAGATGGGGACCGACATCTTCCCCAGCCTGCACTCACCTAATATGATGACAGATCCCGAACTAATTACATAGCTGACCCGCGGCCTCAGCTCAGTGTCGTCCAGGTAGCATGCGCTGCTATCAAACATGTCTTCACCCATCTACGGCAAACAGAAGCCATCAGTACTGTTATGTTCGATATATAAGGCGGGACGACACAATAATGATGTGCATTACTACAATACGGTACTACATGTCAGCCCTACGGCCGAACGGGTGCCATCCTTAATCCATGTCTCAGGGCGTATCTCCTTCTATCTTTCTTACAGTTGTATATGTCAGGTACAACAGTATACTAGTCGTGTACTGACAGGCATACAACTGATTTAAGGCATATAAGGCATAGCAGCGGTGTGAACAGGGAAGTAGGAAATTATCAAGGCCACCACCTCAATGCAACTAACCCGCCAGGCCAACACCTCAAAGCAACACACCTGCCAGGCCGACACCTCCATCTCACACAATTTTATGATGATGCAGTATGTCAGCCTTCCGTGTCTATTTTTGTGTCTTGCAGGATGCTTTCTTACGCGGTACTTGGCCTAGGGCTGTGGGCCAGAAGCAAAGCTGGATGTACTGGGCCTGGTGCATGATGCCCTGTTGTTCAGTCCTATGGCAAATTGAGGTTTGGTCGCCATGATGTGGCTTCGTTTTATCTGGAGGACGCTAACGAAGAGTGCTGTGTATGTGGCGTGCCAGACGCATGGTGCCTTCAATGATGCTTGAATGCTGATTTTCAAGAAAAAAAGAATGATGAGGGCACGGATGCTTAAACATAGACAGCGGACCCCTGCTGCGGACAGCCTCTGCAGATTTCCCAAAGAGTGAATGCGCAGTTAACAGCTCAGATAATCATTATAGCCAACCTTAGCTACCTTGGCTAGTGCCTTACACATTCCCAAATAATGATAGCAGCCATTGCTTTGATTCGCCTTCCCTCGGGCATAAAAGAACGATTTCTTTTAGTGCTGCCCTCGTGGCAAACTGTCGGCAAAACCTCTTAATATCCGACTGAAAACTGGCGTCGACTATCGATAAGTAGAAAATTCATGGATCCCTTACCCACAAACAATGCTTATTATGAGGGAAGGCAAAGTAAATCCATGGTACCGGTATTAGAGATAATCTCACCAATGCCTTGCAGAAGACTTGCTGCCTTTTTCTTTCCACTGTTGCATGGTGCGCCTGGATGTTTGCGCCTTGCACTTGCACATCGCATGAGGCACCGGAGCCGATTGTCACAACGTCCTGTCAGTCCGGCCACTTGATTATGTGAGATGCACTTTGAATTCCATGAGGACAACGGGAATAGCATGTGGGCAGTGTCACGGTGTCCTGTTTTTGCTTGGACTTAACGAAGAGTGGCAAACTGGCAAGGCTTAAAATTCAAATTGTATATCAAGGCCTGTCGGTCGAGTGGCTTCAGATGCAATGTGAATTTTATGTGAACATCAGGGTGCAATCATGTGTCATGCATGGGACATCATGAGTTCTGTCAAAAAAACAGTGAAGGAAAGCAAGGCAGTGTTCACAGGGTACCTTCGTAAACTCTAAAGTAGGCTGGTTCTCGCCAATGGTGAATGTTAACTTGCTGCTTAAGGCACGAGCTCTCAAGTCCGCACGAGATTGCGAAATCGCACAGATTCTGGCGCAGCCGGTGCCTCGACAGCGTAGAGAGGGTAGGCTATGCATTGTTTTGATTGATCGGCTGCTCTTTGGGCTAAGAACGAATTTGTACGTCTGCTCTGACGGATGTGGAATCTCCGAGTTCGTTGCCGTCACGACCTAGATCAGGGTGGCTAGATAGTGCTGTCAGTTGCACCAGGGGGTTGTACCAGTGGGGTGCACGGTTCCTGCTTCGCTGGTATGGATCGGTATAAATTGGGGAGTTTTGTCACCCTGTACTTCCCCAAATCCACGCCGCATCGGCGTTCCGTTTTTTCGGCCTTGATGGAGACGTTGGCACTTGGCAGCTGCCGCTTCAGAAAGGGCTTCTGGTCCCATCCCCCTGGCGACTGGCTCAGGAGCCGAAATCGTTGGTCCATCCTGTTCTCCTACTTCCCGGTTTAAAAATCTCGGGATTTTTCCCGGTTATAAAATCGCTTCCGGTTACTAGTCCCTTCAAGGATAAGATAAGCCTCTGCAATAACTTATCAAACAAAAAGGGGGGGGCGTGTAATGCGATGACGGCAGCAAAAGCACTGCCAGAGGCTATTTCCTCGCTCGCATGCGCCAGCGACAAAGGCAAAAGTGACCATAACTTCAATTATAGTCTTAAGCTCCTGCGTCGGCACCCGAGAGACTATTTTCCCGACCTACTGATCCCCGTTGCCGATTCAAGAAGAATGAGTGAGGATCGTGTGCGCCACACCCAAATTGCCGTTAAAGCACCCCGAGTAGCAACGTTGCACAGTGTCTTTTTTTACTCAATTCCACTGTGATTTGACTCAATTCCTGCACCCTTGTTTCCTTTAAGTGTCAATGAATGCTGCTGTTAGGCAACCGCACCGAGAGTGTGTACTGAAGCTGAGCATCAAGGCTGAGCATGCAGACTACCATACTGGCCATTTGTTGAAATCAGCCCATGTCTGCTGATCGCCCACTCTGCTTGCGCATCAGCAAGGACGCTGCTGGGATATGTCATAGTCTGATGTCGTTCAAGTTCTGCCAGTTTTGCAGCATTGCAGGTAAGTTCAGAATTTATTGATGTCTGCTTTCCTGACGCACAGCATGTGCTCTACATTCTTGCCGTAGCCCTTATCCGCTCTGCCTAGCTTGCTGTACTTCTGCCAGCCTGATAGCTACGTTGCAGCATCTGACGTGGTGCCCTACAGAGCTTGCTGTAATTGTGCTGTTTGCCGCCTTGTCGGTTGTTGGTTGCAGTCTTGTTGATGAACGTGTGCCGTGCCAGCTTTGTTGTCTCGTAAGGAGGCCCATAACTCCATTGCAGCATGGGCAGTTGGGCTGTCACTGGAGGATCTTTAAATTTTGTCGGCATGTTTCCTGACGCGCACTTCCCACTTCGCAATGGAACTGTCCACACGCATGCAAAAGGTCTGGGGCATTTCTGATACGCGAACCACTGCCCATGCCGTTCGCACATAGTTTGCAGTTTCCGTACGTTTGAGGATGTGTGGGGACTGTGGGTGCAACCAGAGAACTATCTGTGTGCACCTGCATGCATGTTTGCTTGAGCAGATGCAGTCAGAATTTATGCCAACCCTGTGTTGCATGATGCATGTTTTGTTCAGTTAGATTATTATAGGAATAAGGAGGGCATGTAAGTGTACCACAAAGAAAGGGAATGTATTGTTTGCCTTCTTGTTACATGACTCGTTCTTAGACACATGAATTAGGGAAGTCCCTAGTCCCTTACGTAGTTACGTAAGACTAGTTCCTACTCCAAAAAGGCTAGGCCGCATGGGCGCATGACTGGGGAGGAAAGATATGCACCACATTTTTCTCAAAGCCCAGGGCATCTTACCCCAGCTTGGCCGGGTAAAACTATAAAAGTGTCCATCCCCGCTCTTAGAGTTCATCCCTGCGCGTTGGGGCACTGAAAACAAGCATGTAGCGTAAACCGGTACAAGCAAGCAGTACATACGGTCGGTGAAATAGCAAAACAATACCCCCCCTGGGCAAGTAAGCAACACATAACCACCAGGCAGTATTGTCGGAATGAGGTCCCTCGTGCAGAAGATCAGCCTCATACGTAAAACATGACGTGGGTACAAAAGCGGTAGGATAAGGACCGCCTAGAAAATTTGAGTTAAATAAAAGGGTGTTTAAGTGAAAGGCTGGTAAGGAAGTGTACAATTGTGTGCAAAACTGAAGTGATTAAAAATGTGTGTATACATGATCGAAAAGAGTGTTTAATACTTCTGCAAGTCAGTTACCGGTATGTTAGTGCTGAATCGGTGATTTATAAAGAATCATTCAAACGTAAAGGAGACCAGGGAACGGAAATAAGAGGACAGTCATCGCCTGAAGGACATAAAAGTGAAAGCCCCCCCTACACTTAACCTAAACCTCAGTATTGAAAGCCAAAAGCCATAGCTGTGAAGGTAGGAAGCATGTGCAGTGAAGAAAGTAAGTCACGTTGCAATGTGTACAAAAGCAGCGTCATGTGATTGGTTAATTAGTGAAATGTCATAATGAGGTTGCTGATGTCATGTACAACATGGGTGAAGTCGATGTTGCCATGGCAACTTGAAATGTGCAGTGTGCTGAGGTTGGTGACAGTGAGTAGGGGCTCCAAAGTGCTGACGGAAGTGCGGATGCAAGATATGGTTTGCAAGTTTGTGCATGCCCGAAGTGGCTCCAAGGACGTCATGTTGGGGCAGCAGTTGAATGATACAATCTGGAGGTCCTCTGAGGCCGCAAGCGGCAGTAAGCTGTTCTCAGAAGTAGAGTTCAACTCCAAATGTGTCAACTACTTGCATGCGAAATGCGTGGGCAGTGCTTGCACTCTAGTGTTGCATAAGTTCAGGCTTTGGATGTTGGAGTAGTTGTTTAGGGCAGCGAGGGTTGCCACATCAGTGTTGGAGCAGTCAAAGGTGATAATGTTGGTGCACGATGCCATGCCTTCCAGGTTTGTCAAGTCACGGCAGTTGTTGCACTTGAGGTGAAGGAGGTGTCTGTGAAAGCAATGAAACGTCAGCTGTCATGAAGAGTGTTGTGTATATAAAAGTACTGACCTTGGTATGAGGCAGAAGGTGGCAAGATCTCACTCCATTTTTGAGTTTCAAAAGAGCAGCACAGGGAAGGTAGGGTTGCCACCAACAGCACCTCCAAGTACTCTGCCCGCTTTTTCATTCCAATATGCTAGAGTCATGCTCGGAGCTTGGGTTCATTGCGCCTACCCGAATTTGGGATACTGCCTGGAACTTACCGCCATGCAGTATGAGGCTTGAGGCATGAAGGATGTATGAGGCATGAGGCATGCATGTTGACCAACGTGCACGAAATGTCAGAATGGGAATGAACAGGGAGCATGCAGCTATGCACCACACACGTCCCCTCCTCCCTCTATCTTGCACAACACACCATTGATTCAGCCATTCTCCTGCGGATGCTTCCCTGCCACCTGCCACTTGGCGCCGTTGGCAGTCACAAAACACTTGAATATAATTGCCCACGGCCGCGCCAATAGCAGGACCACCAGTATCATCAGCACTACAGAGCACACTCCGCAGAGTGCAAGGCTGAGCGTATTATGCGGCCGGGTCACTCCCAGCGGGATGCACGCGCGCGACCAGTCCGCAGCAGAGTCGCTGAGAGGTATGGCGGCAAGACTAGCAGCGCTCCGTATCGGGCTTACAGTAGCCAGGGCACGAGAGAGATTCGAGATCGATAGTGTGATGTGGGATCCTCCAGTTTCCCTCAAGTTTACGGAAGCCGAGCCACGGTAGCAAGTTTGGACGGTTTCAGAGCTGCACTTGAAGCATTGCCTGAATTGGGAAATAGTTCATGCCTGATCGTTAGCATTCCATTTTTGTATAAAACATCGGCAAATCCTCTTCTTTTGGGAGTCAAGTTGAGCCAGATCAAGACCCACCTCCGCGCCCTCCGGCTTGTTCCTTTTCTGGCGGTCCAAAGCTCTTACCGGTAGTTAGTAGTATGCTCGGCTAGAAACATTGCATAAACATCGCAACGAAGAACTAACCGGTGAGATGGCTCCCACTCGATTGTGTTCTTCTCACGTTAAGATTCATGATGGCCCTATAATGTCAATTGAGCATAATAATTCTTGGACTGATACTTTTATTTTCGGTGTTGTTAGATTTGCGAACGGTCGATCGGTGTGTACAAGCCTCATGACTCACTCAATGGAACATTTATCATGGCATGTTGCAACATCCTGCTAGATTAGAATGAATCTTACAGACACTCCTAGGTTCAGTGTACAACTTCATTTATTGTCATCCAAGGCTACCAAGGCTCTGGCTGGATCCGAGTACTGCCGTCACTCCTGGGCTAAAGCATACCACATACACCGGTACACCACAAACAACAGAAAGGAACAGACCGGCTGGCGCTGACCGTCATGCAGTGTCATGCTCGAGACATCCTGTATGTCGCAATTTCCAAGACAATTATCAAAAACACACAAACCGACATATGGTCCTACGGTTGGAAGGGCTTTGAATGGAAGGAGTGCCAACAGGGTTATTAAAATTACCGGTAGGATACAGCGTAAGGTCTCAAGCTCATCACTTTTGGACCTGGCAACACCAGTACAATAAGAGTACCGTAAGCTGAACTACTGGTACCTAAAGATTCAAAGCAACGAAGTTTTGTACCTGAATCTCGCTTAACCTCTTGCTGCTGGACCTTGCAATGTAGGACAGCAACATGGCATCCGCTGACCGATCAATACAGGGCCAATTAGAGGCTGCAGCTGCGGCCGGTAAGGACGCACAACTATCGCGGCTGCTCAGCCCCCCACACTCCCTGCTGCCAACTGGCAACAAGGGAGCTTGTTTTGTCTTGGCAGCCAGAGGGGGCTACCTCAGCACGGTGCAGCTATTGCTGCAGCATCCAGCGTACTTCCCACAAGAACCTAAATTTCAAAGCCACAGACCCAGCGCATGGGTTCACATGACTGCCGCCCTGGAAGGCGCGGCGGAGAGCGGGCATGCTGAAGTCGTGAAGCTGCTCTGCAGTCAGATCCCTGACCAAGACCCAGTCTACATATCCCTTCGGCCAATCATGCATGCCCTTCTAAGCTGGGATGCGGCGTTTGCGGCGGGGGCGCGCTGTAGCCTTTTTGCGAGGTATTGCAGACACCGCGTCAAGTTCGCTGCCGACATCGGGATCCTCTCGAGCCTCCTCGTTGGGATCATGGCCGCCGCGTGGCTCATCTGGGGCTGGTTGAATGTGTATTTCACTGTGTTTGTTGCTTTGTTGCAAATGGTCTACATGATCATATGAACTGGAAAACCAAGGAGGACTACTGATTTGTCTGAGTCGCGGTACATGCTGTCTAGCTGCCAATGCCCATGCTTAATCTCTGCAGCACTTAGCTGGTGTGAATTTATTTCCCAAACTTTGCTAGAGATCTAGATCCAGGGCCACCGCAGAGATGGTGCATGCTTGTTTTGGCAGGAACACAGAAAGTGAGAGTCAGTAGCTGGAAGGGGTAGCAGTAGGGAATAGCATAGACAACCAGTATGTCAAGGCTCCTTTCAAGATTCAACGGTACCAGGTCCAAGGAGAACTTCTACGACCAACATTCTTTACAGCCTCATCGTCCCATGCAAATCTGGCATATACCAAGGAGGAACAGGAGCGTACAAGAAGGGCAGCAAAAAATCTTGGCGAATCGGGAGCAGTAACGCTGTCCCAGCAAGCTCTGCCAGACACTTTTCACCCAGCAGCATTATACCTCTGCCAGTGTCAAGATCTCCCCCAGTTAGACTGCTACAGCTTGGCCTTAGGGCCTTAAGCAAGGCCTGCCAAAATTATGCATTATCCCCCACCAGGGTTCCTTGGCGGTACCCCTGCCAAAAGTATGCATTATCCTCGGGAGCTCAAGCTCCCAGGACCAGCTAACTTGCGGCTCAATCGCGCTCCTCAACTCGGATTGTCAAGTGGAAAGTGGGCTTCAAAATCTTGGCAGACCTGCGGTTGGGATATTTTAAAGTTTGTCATGCAAATACAATTTCCTGCGGTTCCATTGACGGGTGTTAGATATGAGTCAGGCCTGAGAGCTGTAAGGTCTCTCAGCAGGAACCAAGCCTCATTCTAGAGATCTTGTCAGGCACAGTTTACAACCTTTTTTACTAGTGAGTGGCAGACCACTATCAGCTACAGTTCAGTTAAACTGTGGCCCCCGGCCACAAGCCGCTGGTGCGGCCAGCCCTGCTGCTTGGGCCACCGGCCGGTCCAGGTTTGGTGGGAATCAGCCCAGGGGTGGTCGCCGGGCGGCCCAGCAAAGGTAGTCCAGTACCCACAAAAATAAAGACTGGTTTACATGGGCGTGTCATAAATCTCAGGCGGACGTGCACGTTAAGATCTGAGAGTGGAATATTTCAAAATCGTGAAGCATTTGGAAAGTAAACAAAAGAACGCCTCTGGCCTGGGTAGACTGAAACATACCCTGATGTACATGGACAACCACGGATGCTTTTACCTCATGTCGTGTCAGTTCCCAAGATCATTTCTAGTGAACGCGTCTGATTGGCGCTAGTTGGGCTGCAGCAGAAGCATCCCCTGCTTTGCCGAGCTACTGCCCCACTGTCCACCCTACCTCCTGACCTGAACCTGGCTGTTACCCAGCTTACCTCGTCCCCCTGCACTGGCTTTTCCCCGACCTTCCCCATCCCCCTGCACTGGCTTTTCCCCGACCTTCCCCATCCCCCTGCACTGGCTATTTTCTCACCTGCCCTGTGCGCGAGGGCGGGCGCGCTTCAGAATCGGGCCGCCATCTGCAAAGCATTCCGCAACGTACAGCTTGGACTTCATGGCACCCTGGTTATTCTTCGCGTTTGCGCCAGCCTGTAGCGGGGAACGGAGGAAAATATCAGCGATCCTTTATGGGCTGGGATCAAAAGACGTTCCCAAGTGAGCTATTTCAATACAATGCACTGTCCACAATCCAGCCAGAGATCAATCCAGCCTCTTAAGATCTGACTGACAGTCCTGATTTCAGGTTCAGGAAGTGAAGGGCCCTCTATTCAAGCTGTGTCTCGTGAACAGACCACCCAGACCCATGCACCGACTTCTCAAACATTTGGGTCAATTTGTGCAGGCCGGTGATACCTGCCAAGGTGCCAAGGCGAATCAATGCTAGGACGCGGTTATTGAAGGAAGAACTTGCTCAAAGAAATAGGGGAAGGCCCTTTTTCATTTTCAAATCAATAAAAATCCCAAGAAAAGCCTTTTTCTGCTTGGGGGCCCAAGAACCCCCCCTTACCGCTTGGGGGCCCCTGCAGATTTTTTCGTCGGGGCCGACCATGCAGGAAAGCCTTTCCCAAGAACCCCCCCTTTGGGGTTGCCCCAAGCATACCTTGCTCAGCATCAGGCATTCCTGAATTCTGCCATCCTTCCGAAACAGGGCCTTCTATTTCCCACCCACCAAAATTCAAGCACAGAAACTAAAACACAGAATATCCCACAGAAAAATCCAACACAGAATATCTGGCATGAGAACAATGCACCTGCTTTATAAGACTTAAATTTTCTGCCCCCACCAAACTCCCAGTCTGAGAAAAACGTCTGTATGTCCTAGGGCCCTGGCATCTTTTTCACCAAACAGCTCACCGATATGAATTCAAGATGGTCTCGCTGGACTACAAAAACTGGTAGTTACAACCTTAAAGACCTCCACCCTCCTCCCCGACACAAGCTTGCTGACAAGGGGTTGGTCTTCCTCACCTCCAGCCCAGGGTAAACGCCCTCCCCCTCTGCCCCGCATAAATCTGACCAACATCAGGACCTTGACACCGTGAGGGAGTCTCACAAGTATTTTTGTGTTTGCAGTTTAGCCTATACTTTGGAGGGGGGGATGGGGGGAGGCTTAACACCTAAACTGCATAGGTTTTAAAGCCTCCCTCCTTCCACCCCCGCAAAACAGCTGGACAGCATGAGGATCTAGGGGATGGTCTTACGAGCCTAGCTTACGCTGGAGGGATCTTAACCCTCCCACCCTCATCCCCTTGACAACTTACCGACATCAGGACCTTGAGGATTGTCTCGCACGCCTTGTAGGGCATGTACTCGGCCATCATGAGGGCGTCCTCGTACGACCGCCCCCGGATGACATCTAGGACACGGCGGACCTGATAAAGTCATAAGGGCAAGGGACTTTTGAAAAGACGGGAGGGAAACGACCTCGCATGTGAGGTCTATGTTTGCAACACCTGTCTATGGACAAGGAGTTCACTGGCTTTCCTCAGCATTGTTCGCATGGCTGCGAAGGCCCCCCAAGAGAGGCATATCTTTTTCGGCATAGCTCTGCATGGCTTTGAGCGCGTAACGGAACATCAGATGTTTAATTTTATACATTCGACGTTAGCGCACAATCACCCAAAATTACCAGTGTGTCGAGCCTTACTCGGCATTGCCTTCTTCATGGCTGTGAGTCACGTAAAGAGGTGCATGGGGCTCAACCCTTTCCAACTCCTTATTGGATGGAGAGATCACCAACGAGATCGACACAGATTTTGAAAGTGGGCATGATTCAATAATATAGGCTTGGAGGTGCTCATTGATCTAGGAAAGACGTCGGCCCATGCTCGGGGGGCATGGGCCCTCTTCGGTGAGGCTACAGGAGGCATGGCATGGCAGCAGTCAGCACATGTCCCACCAGCTTCCTATATAGCAGACGAGTGGCCTGCTACAGATGTGCCACAAGTCTCCTACAGCACATATTATATTCCTGCCGGTGTGGAGATGCCCCATCATGCCTGGTCATGACTGTGGGTCGTCAGGGATGGATTTGGGGATGGGCATCCATCAGGCAATCCAGGGTAAGTGAATACATTTGAATCAGGCTTGTATTCGAGCGATGGCTGTGAGGCTCGGAGGCTGAAGCGATGAACCTGGGGTCGCTGTCCCGCTTGGCAGCCATCCCCCCGTTCTCGTTCAGTTCTGGCTCATGTTCTGCTTTCTCCGGGCGTCTCGACCCATCGTTCATCTTCATCGTGCGTCTTGATCGGCACAGTAAGCCTGGTTGGGCCATGCCACCCCTGGGGCAGATTGCGACAGGCGCATCGTCCCTGTCCTTGGCTGCTACCCTATCCAGTCCAAGGGGGCGAGCTTGTCCACACCTTGTGTGGAGAGCCTCGCTGGAACGTCTGCTTGGCGATTCCTCCCTTAACACCAGTGGGCTCGGCCACGACAGCAACGGTCTCCTCCGCAGCAGCTGCAACGATGGGAGCAACTCGCCGGGAGATGACTGCCGGCGCCTGTGAAGCCAAGCACGCCACATTATAAGGAAAGCTAAATCATTTGAAGCCTAAGACGAAATACCAGGACACGGGAACCCACAACGCGGGTCACGGGCCTGAAGGCAACAGCAGACCGCAGACCAGCAGGGCGCAGCAGGTTGAACTGCATGTTTACTGACTGTATAATAGATAAGCGGTTCGACGCCCGCGATTGAAAAACTCTCGTGTTCACACCTCCCACACTTTACTAGGGCGCCCCAAAAGCTGGGCTGGGGCTTCGGCGGCCAATCAGCGGCAGTCGACATGTCTGAAATACCATTGGACATTCTTGAGAGTAAATACGCCGATGACACCGACGAGGAGCTCGATGAAGGACATGCCCAGGGCAAGCAAGCCCTCACTGCAGCAGCTCCCATGCTGCAGGGCAAGGTGCCGCCCTCCAACCCGGAAGACAAAGCTCATTCCCCCAGTTCTGATGTGAATCAAAACACCAATGGTGTAGCTCCTGACAGCCAGCTGCAGGTATGAGCATATGGGGATGGTCTGGGATGCCCAAGTAGAGAGTAGCAGCCATGGGAACTTGGGAAGCATGTCAGTATTAGCCCTTTCCTGAGTCCTTTCCAACAACCGAAACTGGGGCCAGATTAAGCATAAGTAGGAACATAATTCAATAACTGTTTAGCGTCCAACACCAACACTAACAGTGGCAGTCCAACACCAACACCAACAGTGGCAGCATTTAAACCCAGGAGCAACAGAATACGAAAGTAAGCATCAGCAGCATCAGCGGGGTGTTGAAGATACGTCCTAACACATTAGGGATGTGCAAAATGGAAGAGGCTGCCGGGTTTTTGTCATGAGGACCCGATGTTAATCTGGTGCGGATGCGGCATGGGCCCAGGCTGTGCTGTTTCCCTCACGCCCACGTCCCTCGTGAGGTGTAGCTTTCGTCTCTCTATTGAGCATCACATGGCTGCCCAGGCTGCTTTTGTTGCTGAGTCTTGGGGAGCAGGGGCTGGTCTCACGGTGTAACACTAGGCTAAGTCCGAGCAAAGAATAATATTTCGAAGATTGAAAACACAGCAGCGTTGGGCAGCGGTAAGCGTTTTATGGTGTGGAAAAGAGTGATATGCAAGGTTGAAATAAACCACCCCCCCCCTGGTAGATTCCCAGCTCCTGAGTAAATCTTTTGAACCCCGCAGGAGTGTGCAGCCGAGTATGGGGATGAGGACGAGGACTACTACGAGGAGGAGGAGGAGGAGGAGGACAGTGACGAGGACGTCATGGCAGCTCTAGAGTGGGCAGATATCAGGGATGGTGAGCTGCCGAGTGTGACTCTTGGGTCCACACCTCCCTAGATCCAAACTTGCTGCAATTTGCGTGAAATTTGAAATCGAATTGAAATTATTCACGGATTTAATACTACCTGTTTTAGGCATCAACGCAGATGCAGCCGCACGCATGTCGTGACACGTTGACCATTGCCTCGTGTGTCCTTCAACCTGGACCATGCTGGGAAATAAGCCCGCCAGGCTCGGTTGCCATGGCATAACACTACAAGTGGGGGGGGGGTGACGTTTTGAAACCTCGTTCACGTACCCTCCTAACCATGGCCCGTGAACTTCAGTCATTCCCGTGACCTACATCTCCTCTCCTCTCATGCCTGTCGAGCTGTCCGAGGTGATCCATCATACTACCACCTCCACCACTCGATCACTCCTGAAGCCATCACTCGCTCTCATTGTTTCAGACCTGGTCTCTAAGGGCAACGCTGGTTACAACTACCAGGGCGGTGCCAACAACGTGCGGCCCAATGCAGCCGGCAATGCCAACAGGACCTCGGCCATGCAGCCACGCAGCAACAACATGCAGGTGTGAGCTGAATGTGTGGGTTTCAGATGTGGGTTTCAGGTGTGAGCTGAATGTGTGGGTTTCAGGTGTGGTTTTTAGGTGTGGGCTGAATTTGTTGATTTCAGGTGTGGGCTGAATGTGTGGAATTCAGGTGTGGAACTCATTGTGTGGGTTTCATGTGTGGATAACAGATGTGGGCTGAGTTTGTGGGTTTCAGGTGTGGACTTCAGGCGTGGGCTGATTGTGTGGAATTCAGGTGACAGTAACGAGAAATGCGGGTATATGCCGCTGCCGATCTAAATCATTTAATAGGGGCGTAGGGCGATCTAACCTCCTGCTCCTGCCTCCCTCTTCCAGCGGTTGGAGGCCCATTTCAATGGAGGTAACCGGCGCCCCACGGGGCACTTGCGCCTAGACGACTCCCCTCTGGACGCGCTAGGCGGATGCCGCGCCTCTTCATCCGTGGCCAATGAGGTGGGGTTTGTATGGGGTTTGGTGCAAGGGTGTCAGATCTGATGCAGATCCTCCATTTCCCACGCTGTCTCCACCCTCCATCGATCCCTCTGCCAGATCCGTGCCTTCCTGCCCACCCACACTTTGTTTCCACATTAGCCCACCCTGTCCCTACCGCCATCGCTTTCACACTCTGCCTTACCTTGCCTCCTCTGCCCTACCCCACACAATCCGTCCTTAATTTTCACACATTTCCCTCTCCCTGGTCTTGCTCCCAGGTCCGAGCCTCCTCCATGAAGGAGACGGCCATGAGAGCGGCGGGGAAGGACAAGATGGACAGGGCGACTGTGGAGCAAGCCATCGACCCTCGGACGCGCATGGTAAGAAGCAGGGGAGGGAGGGGAAGGGCAGGGGAAGGAGAGGAAAAGGCAGAACAAGGTGGCATGCATGGCAGGCACTAGGCAGCAGCAGGGGACGGGGGAGGGGGAGAGGAGGGGAAGGGAGGAGAGGGGAAGGGGGCATGCATGACAGGCACTAGGCAGCAGCAGGGGACGGGGGAGGGGGAGAGGAGGGGAAGGGAGGAGAGGGGGAGGGGGCATGCATGACAGGCACTAGGCAGCAGGGGGGATGGGGGAGGAGAGGAGGAGGGGAGGGGGGGGGGGGGGGGGTAAACAAGGTAACAAGTATGGTAGACACTAGACAGCTCCTGGTGGACGGAAAGGTTGGTGAAGGAGGGTAGGGTGACAAGGTAAGCGGTGCCACAATGCCGTGTGCGAGGTAAATTTCCAGTTTATCATAGGAAGGCTAAATAAAAATCCATCCTGCAATGCTTACCGGGTTTAGCCCCCCCGTAATTGACCCCATACTGACATCCTCCCAGGTGCTGCCTCGCACCCGCACTCTGCTGCTGAAGGTGCTGTTCACGTTGCTCTACCCCGGGAATGTTACTGACATCCTCCCAGCCTCTCAGATACCGCCTCGTTCGCGTAATCTACCTCAGAAGGTTCTGTTCACGATTCCCAGTCCCGGTTATGTTATCACCCTAGAGCCGATCCCAGCACCGGTCCTCCCCCATGTACCGCCTTACGTACCTTCGCCCCGTACCGCACCCGAATCGCCCCGGATTTCGCCAGGTACTGTTGAACATGCTTTACCTCGCCGTGTTCAGGGAGTTGGATGGATGTGTGTCCCACTTCTCGCTTTCCATACGGTCCATGTACCGCCCCACCTACTCACAAATATCGCATTGTGTACCGCCCCGTACTGCCAGGTCCTGTTCAAGATGCTCAACCGCGGCGTGTTCAGCGAGATCAACGGATGCATCTCCACCGGCAAGGAGGCCAACGTCTATCATGCTGCGGCAGCTAATGGATCCGAGATGGCCATCAAGATCTACAAAACGTCGATCCTGGTGTTCAAGGACAGGGACAGGTGAGTGGGCGGGTGGGTGGGTGGGCAGATACCCCCCATTGAACCCTGAATCCCAAACCATGAGACGGAAAATATATAAATCCTGGTGCCTGAGAACTGGGGCATGCGTGAAGGTGTGAACATATGTGAAGCCTGACCTTATCTAAAACCTTGAGCCCCAAACCGTTAGCCCTGAACCCTCTACACTTGCTTGTTGGCGCGTGCCTGCTGTGGTTTTGATTGCTGGTCCCCCCCGGGATCGCTCTGCCTGGCCCTTTCGAAAAGGGCTTCGAGGGGTGAACTTGACAGTAATTACGACACCTGCAGGTATGTCTCTAGCGACTATCCCTAAATCCTGAATCCTGAACCCCACCTGCAGGTATGTCTCTGGCGACTACCGCTTTCGCAACGGCTATTGCCGCAGTAACCCGCGCAAGATGGTGCAGATGTGGGCCGAGAAGGAGATGCGCAACCTGGCGCGGTTGAGGCAGGTGGGTGCTCTGTCCTTTCTTTGTGGTTCTGGATTGGGGGGCGTTTGTTTGAAGGTTCTCAGGTGCCTGTCCCGTGAAGTTTAGGGTTTAGGGTTTAGGGTTTAGACCCTTAATCATGAGCCATACCCGCATAAGTGCATAACATAGATGGCCAAAATTCTCTACCCAGAAGTCAGGGATCCATCCTGGTGTGGGGAACCTGTGTTGAGTTGTTGTTTGTCGTGCCTCTGTATCCACCAATAAGCTGTTTGGGGGGAAGCGGCAGGCGCTGTTCCAAACAGCAGAATGGATGACCGGTAGCAGAGACTGTCCATGGTTATGGGTCTTGGCATTTAAGCCCGTATGCTCAGTTCATGAGCTGATGGCCTGTGGGCAGCATGTGGTTTGGAAACAGGTTTCAATTCCGTGTGAACTGGCCGAAACCCGGTAGGTCTATTTCATCTCCCCGTTGCTATTGCTTCAGTAGAGCCGCCCAGCCGCCCAGCCGCCCATCCTTCAGTAGAGCCGCCTGCCCATCACTTCCCTTTGTTCAACTTTGTTTGCCTTTGTTTACCAGGTACATGCTTCATTTCATTGAATGCAAGCGGGTATCAAATCTCCATGCCACTCCAGCTGGGACCGTCACACTTTTTAAAAACAACCGCCTCTCTTTTAAAACAGCCCTCTTCATTACAAATAAGATATCAATCCCCCCTTCTTCACTGTCTGCATGCCGGCATCAATGCCCCTATGCCGCTGCAGCTGCGCCTGTGCTTGTCGCAGATCTAACAGAGTGCGCCCTCGATTTAAAATCCGTCCCCTTCCATTTCATTTCCCTGCAGGCGGGTATCAACGCCCCAATGCCGCTGCAACTGCGCCTCCACGTGTTGGTGATGGAGTTTATCGGCGATGACGGCGTCGCTGCGCCCCGGCTGCGTGACGCTGGCCTGCCGCCCGAGCGCATGCGAAGCGTCTACACTGAGATGGTCAGTGATGTCACTTCTCCACACATCTTACCTTTTGCCCCTGTGCTTTCAATCATGTCGCCATTCTTCTTAGAAGATGGTGACAGAACTAAGGGAACAGACGTAGCTCGGCCCATGCTGCACTGTTTCCTTTACAGAGTGTCCCTGTAGGCTGTAGTAGCTTTATTTTATTCTGCAGGGAGGGGGTAAAAGCACCTAGGGCTTTTGTCACATCATGCGAAAGGTTGAGAACCGCACTTAAACACCTGCGCCCCAAGTGGGGCAAAGCATCATTTCTTTCTTTCATAACACTATCTTCATGATGGGAGTTGAAGGGTCTGGTGTTTGATCACGTCTAGACAGAGTCACAAAGATACCTTAGAACCTCTTAGACTCCGCGCACCCCCCCAAGAAAGTTTTTTTCTCTTCGCGCACCCCAAAATGAATTTAAAAACCGGTCGCGCAGCGACAAAAATTAATCTAATTTAACGGCGCGCAGCAGGTAATTTAATTTAACATCGCGCATCACCGGAAATAATTAAATTTCCTTCCGCGCAGCACTTTCAGCCAGTACAGTAAAACTAAGTTAAAACCCTCAAGGTCAGCAAACGTCATCATATGGTAGTCAAAATTCATCCACCTCCGGTACACGGTCAGCAGAAGTCAGCATAGTCATCCTCCTCCGGTACACAGTCAGCAAAAGTCAGCATAGTCATCATCATCATCATCATCATCCTCCGTCTCCTCCTCCTCCTCCCACTCCCCCTCCTCCCCCTCCTCCTCCACCTGCTCCTCCACCTGCTCCTCTTGCTCCTGATCCTCCAGATCCTCCTGATCCCCCTAGTTTCTTAAAGATGCTTAATATAGATGGTTGTTTCATTGACCAAATTTTGTCAGATGCAAGGCGCGGCTTGGACATCAGGTGACACAAACCGTACTACCGTTTTACAAGCGGGATTATGCTCGGCAAAGTGCCCTACGCCACCACTTACAAATGGCGTCGCCGTCACCGTGCAGGGCTATTTGGGCACACTTGACAAGGATGATTGAACGGATGTCGATTTAAACAATCGCGCTAGCGCGCGATTTTTTTGAAATGTGCTGTTTTTAATCCATACCGCGCACCCCCAAAATAATTGTTTAGGCACCTGACTGACGCTCCGTGCAGCGGCGATTTTGGAATTAATATTAGCGCGCAGCCATGTCCGCGCACCCCAATTATTATTTAATTACGAGCGGAGTCAAAGAGGTTCTACGGTAGTCAGTGAATGAAGGGAGGGGGGTGTTCGTGCCTCGTCGGATGAGACAGCTTTGCACTGCTCCCTTATTGCACTGCTCCCTTACTGCTCCGATAGGTGCTCATTTTGCGCCACTCCGTCATCAGATGGTTCCTAATATATTTGATTATTCTGACGTGCCCTCCATTTTCCCCCATAGGTACTCATAATGCGCCAGCTTTATCAGACGTGCCGCCTGGTCCACGCAGACCTCAGCGAGTACAACATCCTGTACCACAAGGTGAGGGTGGTTCAGTGTGACCTGAAGGAGAGGGAAGTGTGACGTCAGTGGCATGAAAATGTAATCTGGGCGAGGACGCAATTTTGTTCGACAGTGTGAGAATTAGACCTGACCTGCCATGTTCCTGAGGGCGCAGTTGACAAGGCAGTGTGACCTGAGTAAAAGGGAAGTGTGGCATCAGTGGCACGAAAGTGTAACCTGGTCGAGTACACCATTACCGTATATTCGAAAGTGTGACATTGCTGGCGTGAAAGTGTGACATGACTGACGTGAGTGGCATGAAACTTGCGACATGACCGTTTGTTGCTCTTGCTTGGCAGGGGGAGCTCTACATCATTGATGTCTCCCAGTCCGTGGACCTAGACCATCCCAAGGCGCTGGACTTCCTGCGAGAAGACTGCAAGCACGTCAACGACTACTTCCGCCGAAATGGTCAGTGAGGGCGTCATGTAGCGGTCGAACGCTTCATCTGATTGAGGCAGGATTGTGGTGTGCAGGAATCCTGTCTGCTTCACGTGCAGTGAGGGCCAGTGCAGTGAGCAGTGCAGAGCAAAGAGCAGTGCTACTGGTGCAGTTAGCGCCAGTGAGGAGGCAGGCTATCTCAATCTTGACTGCAAGTCAGTGCCACGTTTCTTTGTCTGGAGGGTCCTTGGTTGTTGTGGTCATGGTTTTGCAATTCTTTAACTTCCCGGCTTTGAGCTCCCTTTCAGATGTTGCAGCACCTCTTTTACTCTTGATGTTAACTTATCTCCAGGTGTTGCGGTGCTGACTGTGCGCGAGCTGTTTGATTTCGCGGTGGATCCGTCCATCAATGAGTCAAACATCGATGCGGCCATGGAGCGGCTGATGGTGGTTGCCACGAGGTGGGTGCATGTGGGCTGGCGCCTGGGTAACTCAAGTTGTTGCGCTTGGTAGCTATGGTGGTCACCATGAGGTGGGTGCATGTGGGCTGGCGCCTGGGTAGCTCAAGTTATTGCGCTTGGTAGCTATGGTGGTTGCCACGCGGTGGGTGCATGTGGGCTGGCGCCTGGGTAACTCAAGTTGTCGCGCTTGGTAGCTATGGTGGTTGCCACGAGGTGGGTGCATGTGGGCTGGCGCTTGGGTTTAGAATGGTGCATACCCACTGGGCCCTGCTGAACACTCGGCCACGTGGGGCTGGTAGGGAATGACTACCGTATGCTTAATTTCAGCTACCATGCACAGCCAGGGCATGGTGCATGGCCAGGGCATGTGGGCTGGCGCCTGGGTAGCTAAGGTTGTTGCGCTTGGTAGCTTTGGTACCTTTATTTAATTTATTTGTTTCCTCTGCAGCGATGGAGCAGCTGGTGATAGTGGCCGTCAGGTGTTCTCATCACTGGATGGGATTCATGTGGGTTATTGTGCCTGGATGATCTACAAACGATAGCTTCAACACCCTGGACATTCGAAATTTTGAACTGCCCATTAAGATCTCGGAACATCAAATCGCCGTTTAATCACCGAATGGCTTGCCCCCCCTCCCTCCCCCCCCCAAACAAACGACCGCTTGCAGTCGTCCTGTCGGCAGTCAGGCTGAGGAGGACGAGGTGGCCGACCGAGTGTTCGCACAGGTGGGTGGTTGAAAATACTTTTGGATACCGTAATATAGCAGTCAGAACCCCTGCAGACCCACATCCAGGCCCCAGCCAGGGCGTTTCAAATAATGTAATTAATTATCTTAAGCTATCCACCTGCAGGCCTGCCGCCACGCGCCTGCCGCACCGAGTTTCTCCACCCATGAAAACCTTCCCCTACTTCCATGCCCCACTCGAGCTGGAAACCTCAAACCCTACATCCCGGGCGGAGTGAACCCTATGAATCCTCCACCCTAAAACCACGAACCCCAACTCCTGCTGCAGGCCTTCATTCCGCGCTGCCTGGACGAGGTTCACAACTATGAGCGAGACCAACAGCGCGTCCTGAAAGCGGGGACTGGCAAAATTGAGGGCATCTACTACCAGGTGTGATGGAGGGGGAGCCTTTTCCGGCAACGGATGAGAATTCACCATGCTGGTACGGCAAGCTTGAGGGCATCTGCCAGTTGGTAGCCTAGGTCTCGGACCTGAATCTACACCCTGTCTAGCTGTATTCATCTTCGATTGCCACTCAGTGTTGCTTTGTTTATGATTCTCTACCAGCTTGGTACGAGAGGGGTTTCATCTCTGCCTGGGCCTATATCTCTTAGGCTCCAAAGGCGGGAGGGCATCGCTGTTTTCCCTTCTTCCACCGCCAAGCTGGCTGGTAATGTGGGTCCAAACTGAAGTGATATGCTCTGCCTGTCGTGCTGCAGGCCCTCTTCCCCCCCTCTCCCTTTCCTTCCTCCAGCCTAGGTTGAAGGGTCCGAAAGATTGCATTGCAAAGACCTCCATCATCTGTGCCCTGACCCCCCCCCCCTGGGTCTTTCTCGCTCGTAGACCATTACAGGTCTCAAGGACGACCTGTCGGGGGCTAGGACCGCCCCCGATTTCATGGAAAATGGCCAGGAGGAGGAGGAGGAGCAGAAGGAAGAAGGGGCAGCGGCAGCAGCTGCAGCAGCGGCAGCAAATGATGCTAGCAGCAGCTCAGGCAAGGCCCCTGATGGTGGTAAGGCGGCTGAGGGGAGGAAGAAGAAGAAGGCTGCAGCTTCCTTCCAGCTGCTTCCTGGAATGGACGGCGCTGCCGAGCCCTCAGGGATAGAAGCAGCCGGAGCAGCGGGGACAGCAGCAGCAGAGGCGGCGGGGGGAGAGGCAGGGGCTGAGACGGGGACTGGGGACAAGGCTGCGGGCACCAGCGACAGCGAGAGTGAGTTTTAGGAGTGGTGACCTGAAGCCTGGACCCTGAACCCTGAATCCTAAACTGGGTTTTGATGGTATGAGTGGAAGCGGATCAAGGACTTGCTGCTGAGTGCGTCTGAATGCGCCCTGCCTGAGCTGAAGGAAACGAAGAGAGGGAGCCTGGACTACCTGCCCCTGTTGAATAGGTCTGTGGAGGGTGGAAGGTGTGTGGATGTCCAGGTCTGAGGTGTGAACGTTGTCAGTGCCGTACTCAGTCAACATCTGCTTCCTGTTTGACTTCAGCAGGTGATGAGGAGAGCCGGAGCAGTGATGAGGATGAGGACGGCAGCGGTGACGAGTGGGCGAAGGTGGACAGGGAAGCCGTGAAAGTAGCCCGGAAGGTGAGTCAGTCCATCTAGCTTGGGGATGAGGATATAGGGTTGCGGATTCCAGAAGGTAAGGTTGTTGACTTATTCTTGCCAGTGGACAGGGTGGGTGTAAAAGCAGTCTAGAAGGTGAGTGAAGCCATATAATTTAGGGTTGAGGGTTCAGGGGATGATGATTGCAGGAGGTTGAGCGTTTGGTGTCAGTTTGGGTGCCCTTGTTTTGTGACTGCTGCGAGGGGATGTAGCCCAAGGGTGACGGTTGGAATCAAGGTAGGACGCGACACACCTTGATGCAGCTCTGCTGGGCATATGCATATCAAATGTTATGATCTTCAGAGGACCGGTATGCATCTTAAGAAACCTCCTTGGATATTCCTTTAAGAACTGCAGATAGTATGATGCTCGTATAACCACCACACCAGTTTTTTCTTCTAGATGCAATCTGTCAAAATGCTGTACAAACTAACAACCAAGTATTCTGAATTCATTGCAGGTCAACAAGCGCGAGGTGAAGGAGGCCAATCGAGACCGGCGGAAAGTGAAGGCTGAGAAGCAGGCGAAGAAAAAGGGAAAATCTGCGTCCAAGGCGAAGAGCGCTAAAAAATAGGTTTTGTGCTGGAAGCAGCCAGTCATTGGCTGGGTGAAAATTTTGCGGGGGATGGCGTGTTGCTGCTTAGTAGGATCTGCCTCAGCTAGTCTTTTGTCACTCGCCAAACAAGTACTAATAAACTCTTACAGAGCTTATAGTAAGAGCTTCTCGATCCACTGCTGTAACTCAGTGAAATCAGCTCGATAACAGGTGATAGCTCTTGCTACTTCACCTGGACTTCTTCGATACTGTTGACAAGATCTCGTAAAGCCTCGACTCCTGAGGTACTTCTAGACTTCTTGGGACGATCTTGGGCGATTGTGGCCGTTGATCTGTTGTGGTGAGTCGCTTGCTTGGCGACTTCTGGTGACTGAAGATATCTCTGATGAATCAGATGATCGACTTGGAGCCAAAGGAAAGGCTGTAGATTGGAGATGTGATGGTGGGTTGGTGGTAATATCCAGCTGTAAGGCTGGAGATATGCCTTGTTAAGAGGCAGGAATAACTCTAATTGCTGCAGATAGTCGACTGTTGGCCTAAATGCTCTGCCAGCTTCGTATCAGGAGACTTGTTGATGCTTATAGGGTCGCTGTTGGCCTAGCTGCTCTGCCAGTTTCCCCTTAGTAAGACTTGGATTGACGATTAACTTGCAGATCGATAATCAGGAACAATAGCTGGAAACGTTAAGAGTCTATTGAAGGCCGTGAGATCAAGTAAGAAAGAAAAAGTAAAGGACCCAGTTCGGGATCCCCTAAGACGGCAAACACACTTGTTCAGGTTCACACATAACTTCCAACCGAAAAAGCAGTTGGCGCAGTCAAACGCACGGTGCAGTCATACGTCGTGACAGCTGTCGCGGCACAGAGGTGCATCCTAAGGAATGGGTGCACCAAGCGAAAAGAACACAAGACATTCCCCCCCCAGGTCGAAAAACACTGGAGGCAGTAATGGACAAGTACGACAATGTTTTAAGAACTGCGTATTGTTATCAGACTTCCCACCCCTGGGCCCTGCCCAGAGTCCATGGGGCACAAGTACCGGTAGGAAAAATAACCTCCGATATAATGCGTACGTTAGCTGTGACTTTTACGCATTACCGTAACTCGCCACAGTCGCTTTAAGGGACCCTCTTCAAGCTGAAGAGCCCAGTTCTCGTCACCATCGGTACTGTTCACCTTCCCCCAGGGCCCAATCGACCCCAAGTCCAGAAGACTACATCAGCCCTGCTCTAGTGCAATTGGTTTCCCAATCCACACCATCTCAAACTTCCCGATCACCTAACTAACACCTGATCGAGGATGCCTATAGGCTCGCGCCAGACATATGAGAATGCCACCTCACGGTAGACACCTCCTAAACCCTAAAAGTGCGTAATATGCACAACAACCTTTCCCCCCCCAGATATTGAAAACTGCACTAAATTTGTTTTGTTTTGTTTGAAATCAAGTATCATCCTAAATATCAGTTTTGAGCAAATATATAATAGTTTATAACGTAAGACAAATGTTCACAGTCATTCAGTTCCAACTTTGGCTCACAATTTTCAGCACCAGTAAAGTCAATTCCTAAAATCAATTCCTATTTCCCAGACCCCCCCCAGATCCAGTGAAAATTCCGCTCAAATACACAGTCAATTGTCAAAGCAAACAAAGGAAATTCAATTATATTCTGTCACTAGAAAGCAGTATGGTAATGTATTAACGGATGAACGTGTGCATTGGTGGGATCATCCGAGCTCGGATAGCCGCTGTTGCAAACACGAGGATCCACACTTTATTACTGCAACAGCCGTGAATGGACCGGTTAGCTCCAAGACCTGCTGTGAAACTGACAGACTGCAAAATGACTAGCCGCCTTTTTCTCCGTAGTTGGGACAGCCACTCAAGCCTTGCTGGATGACACGTAAGGAAATCTTGGGAGACTAAGCAGCAGGCCACGTGGCGTGCGTACTTGACCGCGAGAGCGCAGGAGATGTCAGCGTATTCAGAAGGAGGGTTTGTGATAAGGACATGCAGCCCATGCTGTCGTAGCAGAAACTCGTAGGTGGAGGGTTGCAGTGGGTCAGCACAGTAGTCTGCAGGGACGTTGACACCGATGCCAGAGTTGGTGAGAACGTGGAGGGATCGAGGGTAAGGGTAAAGCTGACTGTTCTGCAGAAGCCCGGTGGCTTGCCCATTATCCTTGAACAGCAAAAGAATGCTGGGGGACAGGGATAGGTCAAGGCAGTCCAGCAGGGTGTTGCAGTCGCTGTCTTCAATGGTGAGAGGTGAAGGAGGGTAGAGTTGATACGACCATCCTCCCGGCATCCTGTTGCCCAAGTAGACCGCAGCCTCATCGCGCTCTCGCCAAACTCCAGGCATAGCAATCCGGACCACCTCACCGCTTCCAGCACCGCCCGAGGCGGTCCCGGCAAGCTCAACCGCATTGCTTCCGGCACCGCCTGAGGCGGTCCCGGCAAGACAATCCGCTTCCTCTTCCCCGTCTTCAGCGTGTCCTTCTTCTTCCACCCTCAACAGGGCCACCGCCATTGGCGGCTCCCATCACCCTTCCTGCCTTCTTTTGCTTAGCAGGCCGCAGCTGGTAACCTGTCACGGCGGCCACTGGTTCCTCCAGTTCCGCCGCAACATCACGTCGTGCAGCACCAGTAGCGTCAGCTCCAGCAGTCCTGCATTGCTCACAAATCCAGTAACAGCAGGGACAGTAGTAAGCCGTGGTACCAAACAGTACTTGTGAGTGCCTCGACCACAGCTACCACACAGAATCATTTTCTTAGCATTATCAGGCAACAGACATCTCTGGCAAGGGAAATCTGGTGCTGGCTTTTGCCATCTTTTTAATGGGGGTAAGAGTCCCTCTATGGCAGGTGACATGGTGAGCATTTAATATCGATCTCAGCCACAGTCACCCCATTGCGACCAACCAGGACAATGACTCCACTTGGTCGTATATCAAACACTCGAAGCACGTAAGGTCTTGCAGTGGAGTGCAGCCGGTTCTCATCCCGCACATACACAAACTGCCCCTCAGTATACTTAGCTATTGATGGAAGGTAACCACCACTACGGAGCCTTGCGTAACGCAGGGTATCTCGCTGTTGAGCCACCAGAAGATTCTGGCCGACCATCACGCAGTTCTTGGCTAGCAAATCAGAACGGAACAGTACAAGTTCAGCAGCAGCATCCACATCCAAGTAATCCACTGCCTGATCCCCATTCAACCTTTCCATGATAGCGGGAGGGATGACTGGTTCACAGGAAAACAGCAGCTGGTAGGGACTCATCAAGGTGCTGGCATGCTTGTGTCTCGGTACCCGAGTGCTATCCATGGCACATAAATGTCCCATGTTCTGCACAGTCACATAAGCGTTTCATGATCAGGAGACTCAGATGCATACTTGAGCATTCTGCGCGGTATGACAGTAGCTCATGCAACAATTGGTATGCAAGCCTTGACAGACCTCATGGCCCTAGGTTCGGCAGCGAGGGCCTGAGCTGAATATAAAAGATCACGGTGGCTTTAGCAATCAGTGGCGCGAAGCCAGCGCCGATTGCTAGGATGATCTTCCTTCCCCCCCCCAGCTCAGAGCACAAAGCAACGAAGCTGAAGATGAGAAAGAAACTAGCTATGGTAGCACAGATGTGAACCAAACCAGTAAATGACAGCAAAGCATGAATCGTCCGGAAATAAAATTTCCTAGCAATGCATGATAGAAACACCAGGGAGGCGGGTGGGCACGGAATGACCCTGATAAACCCCAGGTGGCGTGCTATGCTGTTGGTACCAACATTATCAAGAGAGACAGAATTTCTCATTCAGGCTGCTGAACCCAAGAATGAAACAAGAATCTCACAGATTCAGTAGATGTTAAGCGCTGAACCATGTTGTACATAATTAAATAACGGTCAGAGAATACTTTTGCATGACAAATGTTCATATTTAATTCTCAGCGAGGTCAACAAACTGCAAATGCTCAAACGGTGCGAGTTAGCGAGTTCCAGCTGGTGAACGGAAGTCACATGGAGATAACGCATATTCTGCACAGCATACCATGAGTGCAACCCATGCAACTTGCTTCAACCAGATGCTGCTCAGGGATGATAAGCCAAACTGGACACCTGCTGGCAGAAGGAGCAAAGCATGTATTGTCAGGCAGCGAACCCATGCGATCAAACAGAAGCAACGAGAATCATATAGCAGATTTGACGGCTGAATTTAAATGTTACACAAAAGCAGACGCTGGTTTGGGGGCTGTGACGCTACCAGTTATCTGGCCTGTGCAAGCAAGGGAAAGCTAAACAAGGCAAAGCACAACCATGGCCTGGTTTTTAAAAAGGCCAGGCCACTTCTGAATGCTGATTAAGGTGATCGATTTTTTTTTAATAGGTGACATGTACTGCTGTGAAGGTAGCAGATGCATGCGGCTCGGGTTTTCTTCATGAAGTAAACTTGAAACACATTAACATAGTTTCCCATTTAAAATCTGATTCACAGATCTGCAGTTCAAACTCTGACTCAAGATCTGCAGGTCAGGATCTGATCCAAAATTAGCAGGTCAGGTTTTGGAATTCATGACATGAACATGTTGATCTGGATTATCAAGATCTGCATTTAAGTGACTACAATTTTTAGAGTTGCAGTTTATAACATGCAATTTTAAAGTCTGCAGCATTAGCTCTGCATGTTTTAAGATCTGCATTTCTAGATCTGCAGACTGTACATCTGCTGTGAAGAGATTCTTTTTAAGAGTTGCAGTTTGACTACTTCAAGATCTGTAACCCTAGATCTACAGGTTGTATATCTGCAGGTGACGAGCTGCAAGCAGTCGATCTGCGTGTTTTAGGATCTACAGTTTCAGGATCTGCTGATTGCACAAATGCAGCAAAAGTGATATCAAGCTGAAACTGAAATCCCACTACTTGCGCTGTAAGAAATGCTGCAACATCTGGAATTGTGCACAATGGCAGTACAAGGCATGCAATCACGATATTTAAATCAAGGGATGCCGGACAAAGGCTTGGCCGTCGTGACGGGTTGAGTCAGTTAGGCCAACTGTTCGGGTACATAGCCCCATCAGGTAAAGGGATGATAGGGACATGCACGCAGCCAAGGCAAGAGAAGACAAGCAGAAATGCTGCTCTCTAGGCTATGTTACCAGGCAGATGACGACTAGTAGATGTCCCTCCAGCGTCGCCCTTACGAGCGGCGCCAGCACAAACACCCTCTTTGAAGTCATGGTCTTCATGTACATCAGTGACGACGCTAGCGGCAGCTCCAGCGGCAGCGCTGATGGTGGCGCTGGCCGCTTTTAGAAGCTGTTCCCACCGTAGGCAACTGAAGCATTCGCGGCTCCGGCAGCGGCAGCTTTGGCCCTTGGGCCTTTCCACACGTGGCTGTCCAGATCCTGGTTTAAGTCCTCGTGGCCGGCTGCCCGGCGATTGGCTTTCCGCTGATTCCTCAGCTGTTTGCGTGCCTTGCGCTGCTCCCGCTCCTCTTCGCTGAGCGGTGGCTTGGGCGCCCTCACTAGAGGAGGTGCCTCGTCACCACCGGACGTCCGGGCCCCATGCCTGCCCTGAGGCATATGCACTGGCCCTTCAGTCAGGCTCCTTCGGCCGGCCGGGTTTTCACCTCTGCCGTCGTTGGAGCCTTAGGCGCCGCCAGTTGCCTTACGCCTAATTAAAGACGCGGCTTGACGTCGCCCATCTTGCATCCTGCCCGCAACCGCTTGTCTTCTCATGATTGGATGATTGGCGGCGGCTCTCTTGCTGCCGCATGATGGCTGTGGTGGTGGCTCAGAGTGACGAAGTCCTTGAGGCCATCCATGGCATTTCCGCCAGCTTCAGCGGGAACCGCCTGTCATATGCAGCAGTTCAACACAAATTAAGCCACTATGCGGCTGAACTCATGACAGCCCATCTTCCCCCCCCAACCTGAGGCAAAACCAGGGGTCGAAGGTTGAGAAGGGGCTGTCTAAAATTCTGGTATAGAAAGCCATGGGAATAAAAAAAAAAAAATCCAATGAAGGCGCCTTATAGGCGAAGGCCAGCTAGCAGCTATGTGTTGCATGTGTGTACTGGCAGATGTGTACTGCAGAAATGTACATCAGACATATACAACAGATATGCACTACAGAAATGTACTGGCTAGCTTAAACAGCAGATGTGTGTTGCATGAACACCATGCACGAGGTACAGCTGTTGTACTGCATGTGTAACATGTGTACCATACGGTATGAATATCAATAGTGGCCACGTACAACATGCAAGTCCTGGCAGGCATGTACAGCAGTGCACCGCATGATTTGTACTGGCAGATGTGTACAACACAGCAATCAGTTGATGCACGATCTGATAGATGCATTCATCAAGTTCAAGTCGGAATCACAAAATTAAATTGCAATGAACCATTTTGTCCATTCAGGATTGGACCGAGTCCAAGGCGAAGCGTCCCTCAGGACAGCGAGGACCGAACCCACATACCTTGAGGTGATTACAAGGCTTCCATCAAAACAAGTAGAGAACTTTTACCGGAGGTTACGTTACTCTGGTCTGTCTTGGTCAGGCTGGCATGCCCGTCACGCTGACCCAGGCACCTTGGGTCGGGGCACACAATGGGAAAAGCTGCTTGCAATGGTCAGTCAGCATGGGCAAGGCAGTTACGTTAACGCGGCCGGGACCCGGGATTCCCTTTAAAACCCATCTGGGAACCCCTTTTTTTTTAGCAAACTCATCCCACAAATTCCTCAGTACTGCAGCCATAGCTTACAGCTGGTGGATACCGGGGACTCCCAGTCAGTGGTAATTTGACATGAAGCATCCTTGGGCCTCATGCTCAGGAGACTTGTCAGGGTCACCCGGTTCATTCCATCTATCAGGGTACATGTACAGCTGTGCACCGTGTACTTCCTCACGGCTGGCACCTTGGTACTCTGTGGCATTGGCTGAGAGACCTGGACCTCTGTAGGCAGCATCATCTTTGTGCTCATAGTCCTCACCTCGTTCCTGTTGTTGGAACTTGACACCACTCTGCTCCTCTTCTACTGCACATGCAGCATAGTGGTTGTCCAGATTGAACTGCGCCTCTGCCTCTGGCTTGTAATCAGGCCCCAGAGACACATAAGGCACAGCTCTTTGCAATTCACCTGGATCAGCCTTGGCTCTTGTCACTGCAGCAGTCGGCATTGGGACACCGTCCACCGCAACTTTGGCTGCTGCAGTCTTGGTCCCCCTCTCTGCAGCTTCCATTGCCCTACCTCTGGCCGCGGAAGCGAGGAAGGCAGTCAACTGGTCACACTTGTCCAAGTAGTGATCACCGTGGCAGATCTGACAATTCTTAACTGCCAGTGGTTTGCTGGATGGGTAACCCGATCCTGTGGGTCGCTGCACATTGCTGTACTCGCCCCCTCCTCTGCCGGCCTGGTAGGGCCTGGCTGATCCTGCGGCCGGGCCACGTTGCGGGTGCATTGTGCTAGGGTAACCCTCTGCACTTGCCCTCACCTCAGTGGCGTGGCTCCGGGGTGTCGCATTCTGACCCCTTCTACCAGCATCTTTGCTTCCTTCTGCGGCCAGGTCCTCATACCTGACACCCTTCCTGACCTGTGTTCTGACACGGTACTCATAGGCATTCTGCATGGCCTCGATGATCACACTAGCCTGGACGCTGAAGTTGTCATCTTCAACACCCAAAGCCTGAAGCTCCCTCTCACACACCTCCTGGAGGTATACTGGGACCCCTCGCATGATCACGTCAATGATGGACGTCCTCTCAATGGTCCCATTGTAGGCAATCTTGTTAGATCCCTGGAACGCTGAGTAAACCGAGAGACATCTGATGCCAAACTGCCTTGGGTTCTCACTGACCAGCACTGTCCTATCAAGCTGGTTCTGCTTACCCATGATGCAGCCCTGGGTCCAGATGGCCATTTCGGCTGATGTTGCAACATTGAGGTAGCGCTTGGCCACCATTAACAGAGCTTCAATGAAGCTGTAAGGCTCATCCTGTAATGGATAAGGCTCATACTCCCTTACTCCGGCTTCCTCAACCCCCATCAGGATCATCTTGTTCCTCCTCATATTCCCCATGATGGTCTGAGTGCCATCCTGCAGGAAGTCATTTCTGGTACTGCCGTCCCTTCCCTCTATGGCTCTCACCATGGGCGGCATTGCACTGGGGCACAGATATTCCAGCTCAGCAAAGTGCTTCTTGAGAAAAGCGACCCCTGCTGGCAGAATTGTGCTCATGATGATACTCACCTGGGCAGACACAGCATCGTGCAACCTGTGCACGTTATTCCCCCAGAACAACCTGAGTGACCGTTCCCAAATTCGGTGGGAGATGATGCTCTCAGTCGCTGAGAATTCAACAACTTTGGAGGAGTCAATCAACGTCTTCCCGTCCAACCGGACATCTGTGAGCCAATTTACTTGACCCGGCGTAGCAGTCTCGGAATCAGGACCCCCACCAAGATCTCCTCCTACAGGAGGACCCCTGCCAGTAGCTGCTGATCCGTGAAGGACACCATGTCTTGACACCCAGCGGTGGGCTGGAGGCTGACCCCTACCTGGAGGTGTTCCACCACCAGGCGGTTGATTGCTTCCTCCTGGCCTCTGGCTATCGCCAGTACTAGTTCCACCACCGTGGAACTCACCCCGATCCTGCTGTCCATAGCGCATGTTCTGGTTCATACCCTGGCCTTGACCCTGATACTGAGATTGCCTCTGACCTTGGCCAGACTCTCTCACCGTGTGTTGAAACGAGGTATGCACTCCTCCTCCTGAGGATGCAGCATGAAACCCATTCCATCCGGGATCCTGAGGTACATGTTGAGCAGGCCTGAACCTACTCTGATCCTCTTGGAACGGCTCTTGCTGCCTACGTTCCTGGAACGCTACAGCGGCCGCACCTCTGGTAGCTGCCCTCCTTGGCAGCGGCTCAGTGATCATCGCAACGTTTCGTGCTGCCTCCTCACCTTGCTGCCGGCGATCATGTTCCTGGAGTAGTCTATGGGCAAGAGCCTCCCTATCACGGGCTGCTCTCACCTTGAAGCTCTCCTGCACAGAACCCTCCATACCTTGAGCAGGGGTAGCGTTCCAGTTCGAGTGCTCTGTGCCCACTGCAGTATGGAATAACTGTGATGCAGCAGGTCCCATGGAACGATTACCTTGTGCTTGGGGGTCTCCGGCGGTAATGTCCTCACCAGTGCTTCCCCCAGACCCATCACCTTCCAGTTCTTCTGATACAGACGCCAGGCCTTGCATGCGAAGCACAGTGTCCTCGTACCGTCCAGCTAGTGGGTAGACATGTGCGTTGTTGTGCATGGGTCCAGCCGACCTTGACGGGACTTGGGGCGGTGGCGGAGGCGTTACACCCATTGTCAGCGACGCTGGGGAACGCGGAGGCGGAGGCGGAGGCCTTGACACGGTGTGTTTTGCGCCGTCAGGCTCTATCCTTCCATGTGCACCCTGGACAGGTGCAGCAGTGGGAGGAGGAGCAGGGGCGACAGCAGCAACAGGCACGGACACTGGTGCATGCTGAGCCATAGGCTCGTGCACCGCGAAAGGCATTGAGGCATGCGCAACGGGAGCCCACCCCCCTGCAACGGGAGCCCACCCCCCCGATAGATTTGCAACATGAGATATTTCAGGTGCTCGCAGGGGCGCATCTACTGACGTAGCAGACCCTGAGTGAGAACCACCCTCAATGGCAGTTCCGAAACTCTGTTCCGCTAGCCTAGTGGCTTGCTTAGACGGAGTCCCAGTGTTCGCGTACTTGGACCTCTCCTTGCTTAGGTACTGAAAGACAGGGTTATCAAATGGCATTTCCCATTCCTTTAACGTCAACTTGTCAATGAAAGTCCTGTCCACCTTTGCAGGTGACGCTATGAGTGCATCATTGATAGCTTCGTTACGTTCGTCTTGCAACACCTGTCCTTTAATACATGCGTCATCATATTCCTTCAGACTGCATGTCTCTGATATGCTTTCCAACGCTGCATTTGCACGATCCACTGCTTCCTGCCTGAGCTTAAGCTTGTCCATGCATGCCTTGCTGGCTGGTCCAGCCATGTCGTACATCTGCTGCCACAAAGGCTTGCTTTGCACAGGCAAAACCGGAGGGCCAGATGATGTCCCTGCTACAGCGGCTTCAGCAGCAGCAGCTGCTGTAGCAGACCTAGTTCTCGGGTAAACAGTATTCTTCGGAATCTCCTTCACGATTTGGGGTGCTGGTTCGTCCATTTGGCCGCCCCTTTTCACCTTTTTATCGGTTTTGGAACGACCGATTTCCGCTACAGTCGACTAGAGGTGCCACTAATCGGACTTTTTCTTTCTTAAACAAGTACTAATAAACTCTTACAGAGCTTATAGTAAGAGCTTCTCGATCCACTGCTGTAACTCAGTGAAATCAGCTCGATAACAGGTGATAGCTCTTGCTACTTCACCTGGACTTCTTCGATACTGTTGACACGATCTCGTAAAGCCTCGACTCCTGAGGTACTTCTAGACTTCTTGGGACGATCTTGGGCGATTGTGGCCGTTGATCTGTTGTGGTGAGTCGCTTGCTTGGCGACTTCTGGTGACTGAAGATATCTCTGATGAATCAGATGATCGACTTGGAGCCAAAGGAAAGGCTGTAGATTGGAGATGTGATGGTGGGTTGGTGGTAATATCCAGCTGTAAGGCTGAAGATATGCCTTGTTAAGAGGCAGGAATAACTCTAATTGCTGCAGATTGTCGACTGTGGGCCTAAATGCTCTGCCAGCTTCGTATCAGGAGACTTGTTGATGCTTATAGGGTCGCTGTTGGCCTAGCTGCTCTGCCAGTTTCCCCTTAGTAAGACTTGGATTGACGATTAACTTGCAGATCGATAATCAGGAACAATAGCTGGAAACGTTAAGAGTCTATTGAAGGCCGTGAGATCAAGTAAGAAAGAAAAAGTAAAGGACCCAGTTCGGGATCCCCTAAGACGGCAAACACACTTGTTCAGGTTCACACATAACTTCCAACCGAAAAAGCAGTTGGCGCAGTCAAACGCACGGTGCAGTCATACGTCGTGACAAGGTCACTCTTGCACCGTTACCTAGTGTATAATCTGAAATATAATTTCATGGCACGGGTCTGTGGAATTGTGATCTGTGCCTGGATAATTGTGCGCCAAAGAGGTATCCCACAAAAATAACAAATCATGCTCTCGCCTTGGATTTTTTTGCAGCAGTATGCCCATCCAGCTGAGTCCACAAGTGCGGGGTCAACGTCTTTACCGGAAGGCATTCGTGTTGCTCAATCATTATGCCCAGTCATTAGTGTTCCTCAGTCAGTATACCCAGTTAATACAGGGTTCTTATAAATTTATGACACGCTGCACAAAAAAAGTGTACACATGTGCATACCGGCTGCACCCTGTTTCCGACACACAGGGTGGAAAACTGGCCAATTCTGTAACATACCAAAACGAGTAAGGGGTGTGTGTTTCCGTCTTTTCTCATAACCGGACCCACTGATGAAGTGATGAGGCCCGACCAGGAGGACCTACTTTTCCACGTCACACCCATTTGCGTGTACGGCAGAGTCATAGTCCGTACCTCAAGTCATGCTTAGAGCGCTTGCTCGGCGTGTCTCGGGCAGGGGTCCTTCTATTCAACCTACTCACCTTCTATCTACTGAAATTTATTTCTATACGCTATGAGCTTTCAGACAGACATTCGAAGTTCTGACGACTTCAAGAAAGAAATTATGGACGTGCCTGCGGCCCTGCAGAGTGCGTCACTCGGAACATTTCTTGCGCTTGATATGATTCATGATGTTTATGAATCGATTTGTTTCTCCGTGTATGCGCAGTCGTCGAGTGCTATCAACCGTGGTGTGGTCCCAGCAAAGCAATCCAAGGCACATTCAAGAGAATTTATTTCGATGCAGGCGATAAGCCGATGAAATTCTTCACAGTGCGTGTAAAGCGTCAGTTGCATGAAGCGGCATTGAGCTAGTTTGCATGGCGTGTCATAGCTTTCTGCATGCATGACTCTGCCCCTCTCTCTAACGTCCAATCAATGCCCTGTTTCCCGAAAATTTCATGTTGTTCGACCCTGAAAGCGTGTTATGTAAGTCGCACCTACGTGGCACATCTGTGCACTGACGTAGACTTTAGGCACTGTCATGCACTACTGTTGACTTCCGCGGCACCGACATGGATGTTAGCACATCATGCCACTCATGTTGAAAGCCTGTTGATTTGTCCAATCCAAGGCTCTTTTTTTGAATCCCATGCCTACAATCTCAAGTGCCTTGCATGCTCTCCCTCTTATAGCTTGATGTCGAGAAGATGGCTGGGTTTATGAAAATGCCTTTGGGTGGTTGCGATGACCCTACAACAAAAAACAACCTCAAATGCCTCGTATGTCCTCCCTGATGCCGTAGCTTGATGTGGAAAAAGTAGCTGGATTTGAAGAATACAAGGGACACTGCCAGCCAGTATTCCTCTTCTACAGGGTAAGGGGACATTATGGGACAGTTACTTGTGCTAGATGGATCTTGCGTTTGAGAAATACAAGAGACACAGCCAACTGGTATTCCTGTTCTATCAGGCACTGGTACTTGATGCTTAAAGTAGTGGATTTTTCATCAAGCTCAACAAGTGTTCAGTTGCATGTCAGCAGCCTACTGGCCTTTGTATGGAGGCCTCATGCATGGCCTACCATCCGTTGGCCAGTCCTGGTTTGATCCTGATTGGGCTTTCTTGCGACCATGGGTCGGCCTGCCAAAGGTAGCCTCGTAGCCATTCAAACGTTCCCTGGAATAGAGCCTCGTCCTTCTTTATTCGTTCTCCATATCGTCCGCGTCACATTCATTTCTTTGTCTACTCACTTTTTCATGATTCAAAGCAAATGTCAAATCATGCATTCAGCCCAACTCCATGGTCTTCTAATCGTATATTTCTTTGCAGGATGGTCAGGTGTTGGAGAAGGTGGTGGGAGTACAGGCCCCTATCCTGACAAGACACATCATGACCTTGTGCCCTTAAGGCACAAAACCAGTGTTATTGCAAGTGTACTGGTACTTCAGCTACAGAACGCCAGCGGCCGAGGCGTCTGATACAGCATGCCCCAGTGCTCGAGCCTCAAGCTGTAAGTTAGTTGTGGTTTGATCTCCATTGGCCCAGTGGAGACTGCCGGGCACAAAAAGAGCTATGTTTAATAGGGCTTTATGGCTCCATCGAAGGGGGGGAGAAGCAGCAGTCATGTTTTGAATTTTAAAGTCCATCAGACCATCAAATCTGTTGCATGGAACAGGTGCCCAGATACCGGTCTGGGCTCTGACTGTCCTGGAAGATCTTGAAGGTTATGGAGGAGAAGGGGATAAGGCTGTCCCCACCGGACAGTGAAAGCATCTGAGAACTGCCATACCGTCAGCACTCCTTGTGGAAATCATGTCATAACTTGATTTGTGTGGCTTTTGTTTATTTGCCTCCATTTGTTGATCTGAAGCTCCTTTGTTTGAGGTCTTTTTGGCATGGCATCTACCATACCATTGATGTCCATTGCTTTCATACAGTAAAATGTTAACTAGCCAGCACAGATTATTTATGGCGCCCATCCTTGTGTGTGACACAAATTAATCTGGATTAAAGTACCGAACACAACGTGACCACGGCACACGGGGTATCCATTGACGTACGAGATTTCACAATAATATTCAGCATTGGCGTGTATCAATTTGAATTTCACGTTTACGCTTGTTTACAAGAAGCCTCTTGCATGCTAACCTCCATTTATGGAAAGTCATGTGTAAGTAGTGGCTTCCGGATGAAGCTTATAGCTTCGGCTTCACCAGGCCATGCGCCATGCCGTGCGCCGGCCTGAGGGTCGCCGTGAAGACCCATGCGTGACGTCCAATGTCAAAGCCATGCCTACTAGTCTTCGGGTAATCCATATGGGTTTGGCTTAGCCGTAGTACCGCACCATGCTACAGCATACGTCCCCCTTGAGTTGCCATGCACATTCATTGATTTATGGTGCGCACAATGTGATGGGGAAAACTTAAATTGCGGCAGTGCAGTCTTTTACGGGACCGTAGTCGCTAATATTAGGGGTGGTGCGATGTATGCGGGAGGAGGGGTGTCTACGGCTCCGGGCGACTCGGGCAGTTGCCTTCAGATTAGTCAACCTTTGGCTTTGCAGTTCCTTGCATGAGCTACGTTTGTCGGGCCCTAGAACAGTATGAAGCACCCCATGAGGCGCCATGCACATCATGCAAAAAACGCAGGCAAGCAGATCAGAAGGTTTCCTAAGGTGGGTTCCCACAGCTTGGTCGTGAGCAGCGCTCCAACAGCTCAAGCTTCGGCTTTGCTGTGCCATGCGGCCGCATGAGCTAAGCTTGGCATCCCATGCATATCTACTGGTAGCCCCACACACCACCTTTGTGTCCAATAGGATGCAAACACAACACGATCATGAAAATACGGCAATACAATACCGGTGTGAGACTGAATACCGGTATCTCATAACCTCAGAGAACCTACATCTCTGAGAAGTTTGTATATGGCCTGCTGTCTCTGGCATCATCGGCTGGGCCAGACACAATTTTTTATTTCATCGTGCACTGGACCACTCTTAAGAGGCCGTAGGGCAGCCATCATTGGGCTTGGGGAGTTCAATTCACAACCTCTGACAAGTTACAAACCGGCATACGGTATGAACTATCTGGAGAACCAATATTATGCAAGACCATTAGATTCCCGGTTGTAATCATAATAAATGTATGAACCAGCCATGTTGTAGCTAGCCTCTGAAATTTGGATTGCTTGCGTCAGGGGGTGCTGTTCACAGGTTGCTGCTGTGGTCCCACCACACACATACCGGTACATCATTGCATGCCACGATTGCACAGCCAGACAGCCCCCTCACCTGTGGAGTAGTGGAGTCTGCTGTGCGTAGGCACCCTCGTCATCAAGGCGGTGCAGAGACCTATGGCCCTGCTAGATAGCGAAGTTAGTCCCGGGCAACTCTTGCGCAGCTACGGGCGCGGGTGACGGGCAGACAGGGTACGGAGCTAGCAGCAGCAGTCAGCCAGCTGGCGCCACGCCGAGCCTGTTCCAGCATTTAATCGTCACTGTTTGGCACTCGCTCATAAACTCGATCGTAAAAAGTGTGTGCCGACGCACGCAAAGAATGCGATCAATGGTGGATCTTCCTGAAGACGTCAGCCATCGTCGATTCGCTATTTGAAAGTGAGCAGGTGGGGCGTCAACTTCAATAAATCTCGGCCTGACTAAAACCTAGTGGAAGAACACCTCAAGAAGCACACCTCTAGACAGCAGGTGACAAGGTTGTCTATGCTGCTAGCTAGGTATGCAGTGTCTGCTCTTTCATCGACAAATCAGTCGACGAGGCGATCAATGAAGGCGACAGGGCTGCTGCTGCTGGGTCCAGTCATTGACCCAGCAGGGTGGGCATTTCATGGCCGACAGTGACAGCAAGCACACCGCCCTGGCAAGCACAGCAAGCAAACAGCGGTCGGAGATCAAATGAGCAGTAGAAGATGTGGCAGAGCACAATGATTGCCCCGGCCTATTATTCAAGACGCCAAAAAAGATGTACAAGTCGTCAGTGTACGGCTACACAATAGATTAAAGACACCAAAAAAGATGTACAAACTGACCAGCAACCGACCGACGTCAACCAGTCCTCGCTGGCCCTCGCTCGTCACCGCGATCTTAATGTTAACATCTACATCGCTGGCGTAGATAGCTACTTACTGCTACCGTGAGTCAGAGTGTGAACAGCGATGACTGCCAGGCAGCGTGCCTGCTACAGCTGACAGTTGGGATTCGAACTGTGTTCACACTCGTCACTGCCAGGAATGCCTGGTCTGGCTCGTCGATCAATACTGATTTGGCTCGATGTCAGTCGCATGTCTATTTGCTGCTAATAGCTATATATCGCTAAAGCAATGCAGCAAGCGTTCGGCAAGTGACAGCGACAATGACAGCTGCGATTCAAAATGTCACTCGTCACATGCGGTCGTTGCTGCAAGAAAAGTGTCATTGTTGGCACAGCTTCCCTGTCGTAAGGTTGCTCCGGGTACCCTGACTTACAGGTTTTAACAAAGACGTCCACATATGAAGCAGTTCAGGCTTTCGACTTGCATTGTTCGGACTTCCTGTTACAATGAGGTCTCACGACCGCACCAAGCGTTCGCTGCTAGCCAAGTCATCTAAATGAAGTCACTTCAAAAGAACTCCGTTCATACCTGGGCAGACCCACCGATATAAAGTCCCCCCCCCCCTCCATAATCGTAGATAGAGCCGGGGCCCATAACCACCATTACACGCTGTGGTTCTTCAGTCCAGGGATTCTCTAGTTTCCATGGCTCTGAGACAGGAACTGGTTTATCTGTGTCAGTGAGTGAAATCCCCCTGAGCTGTGACTAATATTTTCAAATTTACTTCCTGTCCCTCTTCCTCACCCAAGTCCAATCAGGCCATGAGGGGTCCCTGGTCCCATGGCCTGCTTCTACTGCTTGGCCCCCATCCTTTAGGCGCTCATAACTACGCCTATGTCATCATACCGGTACATTCCTTAACACAAACGATATTAAATTATTGGCCCAAATACTCAATTGCATAACCTTGGATCACGCCTAACAGCCCCCTCAATCCTCATCCCCTTGGCCGGATCAGGCACAATCCTTCTTTGGACACTCACATCAAAAACAATATTAAAAACACTGCTTAAGACTGCGACTGCGACTTCTGGAAGTTTCCAGTCTCTGCCAGATTATGGAGCCTCCACCAGCACCGCCAGACTCGCTAGCAGGGCCGCCAGCAGAGCTGATGGTGCAGAGCATGAGTGCACCCCTCAGAATCACCCGCTGGACCAATTTGGAGCAAGTGCCCTCGCTGCCCCCACATCAACAGCTTCCACAGCAAGGGACACATCAGCCTGGGCAGCAGGATCGTGGGCCAGGCCAGGCAGTTGCATTACAAGCTGGTGATTATGATTCCTGGGTGTGCCAAGCCTGGAAAGCGGCAAACGCAGTGAGGAGGAGGACTGAGGGCGCGTGTCCACCCTCAGAGATGCAGCCGCCTCAGTCACCTCCGCAGTTGCCGCAGCAGCAACAGCCCACAGAGCAGGTGCAGTAGAATACTGGTACCGGTACATACTTGGGACTCAATTTTGTTCTCCAGATTTTCGTTTGGCTCCCCTCCTCTTTCTTGCAGTTTTCCACGCCTTGAAGATTTGATTTATACATGCTTCTTAATGAACGCTGTCAAAAGTCCTTGGATCATTCAGCTTATGATCTGTTTCCTAGGTACAAGGACCAGTTGTAGCTGTTGCCGGTACCCGCTGTCTGTTTTCCTGAGTACTGGCCGCCTCTGGGACTGCAGGAAAATTATAGACCTTAACCGACCTGCGTCCAGCAGCAGGGAATGCTGCACCAGTCTCTTCCTCTCCAAGACCATGATGGAGCTGAACTGTAGCTGAATCATTATAAATTAGTAGGGCTCTGAAGAATGGGATTCCTGCCACCCTATTATCAAAAATCCTGTCACACACAGAACACCGGTAGAAAAAAAATCAAAAACATTGCCAGCAACGGAATTATCTGAAGGGTGCAGGTAACAATTATGCATTCATGAATCTTTATGGTACCAGTGCGGCAAGACAACCTAACTCGATTTTGATGTCCCCACTGCCTCCACAGGCTTGGAAAGCACCGCAGACCCTGAAAAGTGCCTTCAGCCGCCGGCAGAGTCGATTCTCAAACTCTACTTGTCCCCCACATTCCTCAAACCCGGAGCATACCGCCGCCGCTGCTCCTGCTGCTGACGAGGTTGCTGCAACAGCTCCTGCCTGTGGCTCTGCTCCTGCTGCTGACAAGTTTGCTGCAACAGCTGCCCGTGCTGCTGCCGCTGTTCCTGCTGCCGACCAGGCTGCTTTAACAGCTCCTGTCTGTGCCACTGCTGCGGCTGCTCCTGCTGCTGCTGAGGCTGCTGCAACAGCTGCCTGTGCCGCTGCCTCCGCTGCTCCTCCTGCTGGTGAGGCTGTTGCAACAGCTTCTGTCTGTGTCACTGCTACCGCTGATGATGCAGATGACGAGGCTGCTGCAACAGCTCCTGTCTGTGCTGCTGCTCCTGCTGCTGGTGAGGCTGGTGCAACAGCTCCTGTCTGGGCCGCTACTGCTCCTCCTCCTTACCAGGCTGCTGCAACAGTTCCTGCCTGTGCTGCTGCCTTTGTAGCTCGGGCTGTTGACATCGCTGCAACATCTCCTGCCTGTGCTGCTGCTGCTGTACCTGTGAAGGCTGTCACACCAGCTCTATCCTTCGCCCGCTCCGAGCTCACTCGCAGTGCTGCAGGGAGCCATCCCTCGCCATTCATAGGGGCAGCGGTATCGCTGCAGGGTCGTGATCTGATGCAGCATCAGCTGCAGGTGGCAGCCACGCAGCCTGATCCATCTTGTGCCATTCAGCCTGGCGGAAACGCCACCAGCTCAGCAGCCTCAGGGCCTCCTAGAGTGCCTCCTGGTGCAATGTACAGTCCTCGACAGTCAATTTCTGAAGGCTTCGGGTCTGTGACTGCAACAGAGACTCCTTGGCAGCAGCAGCAGCAGCAGCAGCAGCGAACACAAGAGCTGCAACAGCTGCAACAGCAGTCTTTTGGTAGCTTCAGCTTTGGGGGCATGCTTGCTCCTGACGCAAAGCGGGCAGGCGCCAATGACGGAAGCTTTTGTTTCATCAGGAGGCAGCAGAACCAAATCAATCAGAGTGGAAAGCAGCTGTGCACAGAGACGGATCCAAGCCGTGCCTCAGGTAATGGCGGTGCACAGGGCAGCTGCTTGGAGGCAGTGGATGCAGCCCCCGCTGCTGCCTTCACACCCCTTGCAGCAGCGGCTGCAGGAACAACCACACTCAGCTGGATGCAGCGCAACGCACAGCTGGAATCCTGTCTAACAGGTCAAGCCACTCGCCATTCTGGGAGCGGGGGTGGTCGCGGATGCGGCGGCTGCTTGCCCAGCATGACCCGGCAGGCAGACAGCACAGCCCCTATCCCACCGTCATCCCTGGAGTTCCACAGTGAGATGCGGCCTAGTAGGTTCCTTGTGGATGCCAGCTTCTTCGCACCGGACGACGGCCTCGAGCCCGAGGAGGGCTCCAGGGCTCAGCTCCACACTTCTGCTTCTGCCAGTGGCTATGACCCGACTGCCGGGGGCGGCCTCTGCCGCACCTTCTCTGCCATTATGCGCTGCATAGAGGCCACGTCCTCAGATGAGGAGGATCAGGCTGAGAAATTGGTGGTGGATAAGCATTTAGTCACTGGTGCTGGTGGCAGTGGCTTCAATGAAGCCCCCGGCGGCCCTAGAATGTCCAGCAGCACTGTAGTCACTGGTGGCTATGGTGCAGCTGCTGGCGAGACTCAACCCACCATAGCCCCGTTCCCAGCCTCACCCCAAGCCCCGCCCCCCAATGTCTTACGCTCCTCCCACCGCTCGAGATTTTCTGATTGGGCACAACTCACCCATGCCGTACGATTGCCAGGCCTGACAGAAGAGGACAAAAGTAATAAGGCACCATCAGACACGGAGCATGAGCTGATTTGGGTGAGTTTGAACGCATGGCCATTTCTGATGTCTAGACGCTTACTGCTGATATATATGCAAACAGTGATCATCTGATTGATGGGAACAGTTCGAGGGTAAGAGGATTTGGTCCCAAGCTGCGCTGCTCTGTTGTTAGCCTGGTGGATAGCTTGGTGGATTGGTCCATAAGGGAAACTGGGGCCTGCCTGTATTTGTGTTTTGCCGGAAGTTCCAGCATTTTGCAAGTACCATGCGCCTTACGGGCTCCCGATGCAAATTAATTTCACAAATTTTTGAATCCGAATCTGGAGTGTTCCACTCTTTCCCTTCTCCCTCTGCAGAGTGATCTTGATCGTAGCTGTGTAGGCTTCTCCTTACCCCGCCGAGTCCGAAACCACTTGAGCCGTGAGCATCACACAAATGCGGCCTATTCTGCAAGGTCTGCCGTATCAGACCACTCGTCCACATCAGACCGCTCACCTGTATCTGACCACTCAATTGCACTAGTCCACTCACTCACGTCCACCACTGCTACCGGGACACACGCTCTTGCGGCTTTGATCACCGACTGTAGCCTCCCAACCGATACCACTGCCAACAGCAGCCCAGCAGCTTTCACTTCTGGAAGCATCCCAGAAGCTTCCTCCCTCATTGCTGCTGGCTCCAACCGCAATGCGCGGTCCGCAGCCTCTTCCCCTCTTAAAACGGCTGCTGTCACCGCTATAGTTGAAGCAACCTTGCTCGGCCTGGGCCCCAGCATCGAGGCAGCAGCAGCGTTGGAGTCTACCCAGGGCCTTAGGCTGCCGCAATGCAGCAGCCATGAAGAGAGTGACTAAAAGGTCAGCGGGGCAGCCGCTGCTGATCCTACCGCAGGCTTCAGGCACGTCAAGGGTCCATGCCATGAGGGGGCACAATGCAGCTTGCATGGTGAGGGCTCCGACGGCAGCATGGCAGCCGTTACGGAGCCTGCCCCTGCTCTCAGCCATGCCAGGGTGCTAGGGCCTGTGGGAGTGCAATGCAGCTTCCCCGGACAAGGCTCAGAGGGCAACGTGGCGGCCGCTGCTGACTTTATTACAGGCTTCAGCCACGGCAGGGAACCAGACCCTAGGGGGGCAGGAAGCAGCTTGCCTGGAGAGGGCTAGGAGGGCGGCACGACGGCAGGAACAGTACTCTAGATTTGGGTAATGCCAGGGGATCTGCCTGCTCCTGCAGTTGCTTTGCCAGTGCTACCACTTAGCACTGCTGCTAAGCAGCACTGTTACTAGCTGAATAAGGGTTGGTGTAGCGGCCGAAGCCTCCAGGAGCTTCTGTTTGAAGCTACCTGGCGGCCAAGATACAGGAGCGTGAGGGTTTGTAATCACAGTTTTAGGTTTATGAGTCTAGGAGATGGAGAGAAGATTACTCGGTCTGTATGCCCCGGAGCTTAAGGTTCTCGAATCACTGCTAGGGACATGGTTACGGTACATGACTGTCAGCCCTTTGTTTTTTTTCGGTATGTTTTTTTGTTTACTCCCGTACAGCCTGGGAATTTCGAGCAAAGTTCCTGGATGCGTGCGCAGTAGTGCCTGAACAAGAGATGGGTTGCAAGTACCGTAGTCACGGACGTATTTCGTTATTTTGATCGTTCTTCAAGGAGCAACGAAATCAGTCGTGAAAATGTTTTTGACTGGAATTTTTCATGTCAAGGGGCAACGAATCAAAAAAAACGCCAAAACTGCGACTTTTTAAGCAACAACGAAATTCAAAAATAACGAAACACGTCCGTGACAACGTTATGTATGCAACGCAGCATGGTTGTAGCCAAGCGCTCCGGCCATACTTAAAAGACATGATGATGTCCAGCAGACATCCAGGGATGAAGATGTTTCCTCTTCTCTGATTGACTGCACATTTCAGACTGACACCAGAGAACTTCCAGCGCCGACTCATCAGGTGCGTTGTTCCGGTGTGAAACGCCGGACCCCTGTGCCGGACTCCGTAAGATTTCCTGTGCCTTTTAGAGCACCCAGTTTCCAGGCCCCCCTCCCCCCAACTCCCCAGAATATTCGAAGCACAGGAAAACATAGATTTCCAGTGTCGAGAAAAGCTTAGATCAAGGTCGAGATAACCTGGGCGCTGGAATCCCGTGTCTTGGATCGCAAACTCCACCCACCAGAGCTCCACCCACCCACGCCACGGGTGACCTCCACCTGCGAATTCAAAAAACGGAGCAACGTCGTGTTCCGGAGCTTGATTCAAAGCAGGTCTCGGCTTGTACGAGCCTGCGAGATAACAACCCGGAACTTTCCGCAATGTCAGGTTACATGTCTCCTATGTTATCCGTATGCGATTTATGAGAGACCCGCGATGACCGGCGAGTTCGTCGGGTACTTGGGAGAGTTGCACGAGGGCGCGAGCTGCGTTCTGCTGTCTGCTGAGGATGGCTCTGGACTCCTGGTGCGAAATCAACCTTACTGTAGCGCTTTTTACAGAAATCAAGTCCCGGACCTGCTGAACCTCCGCACTCATGCGCTTCGTCGTGGGGCTATATCTTGCAGGCAGCCTCTGTGGATCACTCGGACGGCCTCTCCACCTGCACTCTCCATGCGGCACCTGACTCGTCCCTGAGGGACCTCTTGAATCAGCCATCAGCCTGCCTAGCCGCATCGCTCAAGGTGTCCCATGCATGCCCACATGCGCTCATCCGTCATGCTGCCATGCGTGGTCGCAAGGCACGCTGGGGACGCACCCATGCGGCCTTGGCACGCCCATATGCCAGATCCCTTCATATATCCAGTGGATTCAATAAATCTCCTCCCACACAAAAATAGCTGCTAGCAGTGCCCCTGCATCACCATCTATGTTGTTGAGGTATTTATAACTTAATTACCAGGCAAATGAAAAGGCTCCCTGCCCATACCATGATATGATGACCATCCTTGTGTCTCACTTCAGAAATTAAGCAAAAATATGTCTTCATACCAACCTCTTTCATCCCAATGCAATCTCTCTTTCCTGCTGAGCATGCATATTACCATAGGCCTCCAATATCTGCCTTCGTCCAACTAAATTGCCTGACAAGCCTGCCATGCCTACCTGCCTGACTCACCCACTAGCTTTTGTCTGACCCGCCGCACCTTGTCGAATTGTGAAGGGCGAATACGTCGGCTTCAGATCCACATGGGCTGGGGGCAGGTTCCTGCAAACCAACAGGCGCGGTGCCCTGGCTTTCCACTCAACGCTGTGTGGTGTTTGGGAGCAATGGAGGGTGAGCACCTGAGCGCCGTTCCGCAAAAAATGGGTTTGCTGCCGCCGCCATTACCTCTAGCATTTTTCAATCCTTGTTCACTTACCATCCCAAGTGGAAAGGCATCCATACGCCGTCAAGTGCCTCCATCCCGCCCACCCATGCGGATTTCTGGCTCTCCGAAGGCATATGTCTCGGTTGATGTAATTTAGCATGCACCAGGCCAGGTTTGGGAGACGGCCAGGAAGCCACCGGTGGACCCAGCCACAACCGACCAACAGGTGGCCGTCCATGCAACAGTGCATGCTGAGACAAGCTCCACTGATTGATGGATGGGGTGCCTCATCAGTGCAGCTTCACTGCCCACAATAGAGCACACTGTTTACATTGCCAATTATACAGACCAGGCCCATGCGGGGGCATTTTATAGACCTGGCAGACGATCTACAGGGGCTGCTGTTACCTGCCCAACGTATCGACCCAGTGTTTACAGAAACATATAAATCATGAGCCCAGTGATGTGTGATCCTACTGGATCCCCGCTGTGGTGGCGTTGGACCCTGCCGACCTCTGTCATTAAACCCGCGCTGCACGATTTGAAAATAGAGATGTCGCCCTTGCAGATGGAACCTGTTGCTCCACCGCCTGGGTGGGCCCATCCGTGCGGCCTTGAGCTTGGGGGCTGGGCAGGCTTTGTGAAGCTCGTATCACGACAGTGAGTGGCTGGGAATGATACCTCTACACCTGGGGGGACTTCTTCGGGGGCCAGCTACAGCTGATTCTCAGGTTTTCTCTGGGTGGCTGTGCAGCTGCTCCTGAGGACTATGTTTTGAGACTGTTACAGCTGATTCTGGGGATTTCTCTTTGAGAGTAGTACAGCTGTATCCAGTGACTCATCTTAGGACTGGTACGGCTGAGTCCGGGAGCCTTTTAAGACCAGGGCAGCTATGTCTGCGGACGCCGCTTTTAGTTTCGACAGATTTTTCGAAAATTCCTCTTTGGGGCTGATGACGGGCTACCAGTTTTGTTTTCCGGAACGGGTGCTGGGAACTCCTGGATAATTTTCCATTTCCACCTTTTCCACCTATTTGGCCATGTTTTGTTAACACCCGTTTCGAAAACAGCCGTCAACCATATTTCTAGTAGCATCAGTAGCCCTCATGTTGACTTTTGCCATTTTTCGAATGTGATTCTTGGGCATGCTTTGGCTATTTTTCTCAGCTCGTCTGTTGGTACTGCCGGGACCTTTGGCCTAATGCTATAGATCAGATGTATAGATGCTGTTACAACAGCTTTCCAAACTAGGATACGTGTCATGCATTCTCTTTTGTCAAGATTTTGCCCATCAGGCTTCTGAGCCTCTGTATGCACAATGCAGCCCAGCTGTACATGTCACCACCCGCAGACTGATGGGTGGATACTCAGACTCCGCAACAGCGTACCTCACACAAAATATCCTGAATCCCTGAAACAATTGCTCCTTTTTCCCTCCTTGTTGGCTACTAACTCCCAACAATTGTTTCTTGTTTGCTCCTTGCTAGCCACTGCTTGCTCCTTGCTTGCCACGAACTCCCAACATCCCAATTGCCCTCCTTGGTAGGTCATCCTCTGTGCATCTCAATGTGGTGATTTTCCGAATGGACGAGACGTCGCCCTCCCTCCTCCGTCCACTCCATGTGGACCTGGATCCTCCTTATACACCTTTTGTGCAAGGCTCGCGTCTGTTCACCAACCATCCTTCAATAGATGCTCGGCCAGGTCAGGACGGGCAATGTGCAACACTCTTGTGAGGAAATTCACTGCATCAGTCAAGATATTTGAGTAGAGCGAAGATATACTAATGTGAGCAGATTGAAGCCCCGATGTGAGCAGGGCAGAGTCCCTTGGAATTTGGGTGCCCATCATAAGGCAACTTGGTGAAATCTCGGTAGGAGATAACACGTTGAATGTGGAAACTTGCTAGGCTATCTTCCCATCCTCTCCGCTCTGCTTTCACCTGCTCTACTCCTCGTACCTTGCGTCTCCCACTCATCTCGCACCTGCCTCGGTTCCATCACCTTGCCATCACACTCTGCACTCACCCGCCTCGCTCCTCTTACCGTGCATCTCCAACAGGTCATCAGCACGCGCATGCGGCTGATGTGCATGCCCGCAGTGGCTTAGGCAGCCGCTCTGTCCGCCTCGAAGCAGTCGCCGGGCCGGCAGCTGAGGCCGAGGCCGCCCTGGCCGTCTCCCAGCTGCTGACCCAGCAGGCACATAAGCAGCAGAGGGATCAGACTAGCCAGCAGCCACACCTGCTGCCACAGAGCCTGCCACGGCAGCAGCAGCAGCTGGTGCATCACTCCGCCACTGTCTCACAGATCCTTGGTTCAAACACTTTCGGACCGTCTTCACAGAAGCAGCAGCAACAGCAGCAACAGCAGCAACAACAGCAGCTGCCCGACAGCAGCCACCACGTCGCCATTGGATCCTCACACCTGGGCCTGCCAAAAACTTCGGCATATGTTCACACCGGTTTTCCTCCTGCTGCCGAACACATGCACTGTATAGCCGTCGTAAACGCTGGTGGTGTTATCTCTAGCTCTAATGCTGAGCAACGGAGAATTGAACCAAATGCCTTTGTCAGTGCGCATCGGGCACTACCGACCATGCTGCTACACTCGACACCGGCGCACGTGCAGGTGTCAGGCAGGAGAGGAGCCGCAGGAGCAGGAGGAGCAGCAGCAGCAGGGGCAGCGGCTCCCACTAGCCTGATGACAAATGGTCGCCACCACCAGTCCTATGGCGTAGCGGCAGGAGAAGCCTCGTCGTCCCTGCTCCTTGCCCGGCATGGCAGGTCAGCTGCGTCGACGATCCATACCGGGGCCGCTTCCATTGCATGGAGCGCCGCATGGGGCAGCAGTCGCATGGAGGACGACCTGCTGGAGCTGTCGTCGCGCATGGTCAAGGGATTCATGGTCAAGGTTGCGCGCTTTTCCATGTTCCTGTGCTTCAGGCTGTGGGTCGCGCTGGCAAGGTACATAAGTAAAATATATGTACTTGTTACAGCGTTGCACATTTATCCACCCAATAGCTATTTGCTTAGGGTTAAGGGTTAAGGTACACCCTAAACTTAAACCCTACACTCATCTACCCAACATATGAGTTTAGGGTTCGCCCTGTCTCGTTTGTAGGGACCAGACGGGGCGAAAATGGTGACCAGGCATCACCCTTTTTGCCACCTCCTTGAAGCACACCTGTCTCCACCTTGTCACCGGCCACCACATTTTTGTTTCTGTCAAGCAGCAGCTGCCAAGACAGCAGCCGAGCACCAATGCACCTCCTGCAAACCTTCCTGTCCCACGTAGCCTCCCACCTCACCTATGTGTCTAGGTACATGTCCTGTCCCGCATAGCCTCCCACTTCACCCATGTGTCTAGGTACCGAGCAGCAGCTGCCAAGACAGCAGCCGAGCACAGACGCACCTTCCTGATGCGAGCTGTGCTCCAGGCGCTGGCGGGGCACGTCGCCCGGGAAGCTCAGCTAGACACATATGGGTAAGAAATAATGAAAAACAAAGAAATAAAAAGCCGGTAAATAATAGTGTCTGTGTCGCGTAAATCCGAGGCGTGAATCGACCTTTCATGAGAAGGTTGAGATCGTGCTCGTGCCCCTGCCTTGCAACTTTCTGAAACCAGAACCTTTTAATATGCCGTGCACCTCTGGACCCTAAACCCTTCACCCTGCGTCGTAATTCTTGAGGCTGACGGCTGAGCACATGGCCTCCCATACCTGGCCTTTCAAACCTGGCTGTCCATACTTGGCTTTTCATACCTGGCCTTCCATACCTGGTCTTTCATACTTAGCCTTCCATACCTGACCCTCCATTCCTGTCACTGCTGAAACCATGCATCCAATTACGAGATACACAAGACCCCAGCCTTCAATCTTTTAACAGCTGCATTAATGCATCCAGCTACGAGATACAGAAGGCCAAGGCCCTGACCCTCCATCTCCCTCAGTGCTTTATCCATGAGTCAAGCCGTGACAAATGGCAGGCCGTGAGGCATCCAGGGGGAAAAAGGGGGGGGGCACTGTACACCCCCCTTTCGGATTAAGGTTGGGGTGCAGGAAGCAGTGCAACGAGGGCCGAGGTCGTGTCAGTGCCATCGCCATCTTAAGAAGAGGGGACCTGTTATCTCCATCACGGATTGATTCCTTGTCGCCCCTCCTACTTTGCCCCCCTGTGTAGGCTCAAGGCTCAGCAGCTGTCCTTGCTCCAGCTTGACCCTTGCTCGTAGTCCTGCTTGGATTTGAACGCAGAGTCTCGCCTGTCGCCTCTCTCACACCCCTGCGCAGGCTCAAGGCCCAGCAGCTGTCCTTGGCGCTCTCCGCCCGCTTGCTGGAGCGGGCCATGCAGGCTTGGTCATGGCTGGTGGCCAGATCGCGAGCCGTTCGAGAAGCTTGTCAGAGGTTCAACCACAGACGGATGAGGTTCGCCATGCGGTCATGGGCAGAGTGAGTCCCATGTGCCAGCTTTGCCAATTGCCGTCCAGTTGTTGTTTTTAAGTCAACACAAACGCCCATAGCCTTTCAATCATGGCAGAATCGAGTGCCCGCACCCGTCCCTGTGCCCCGCTGCTCTGCTCCCTTCTTTGGCTGCCAGGCCAACCACAGATGGATCGCTGTACAGGTGATGCCGCTCCTGCCTGTTTGCCTGCCCACCCGCCTGCCTGCCTTCCTGCCTGCTTGGCTGTTTGCCAACCTGCCTAACCACCCACCCGCCCACCCGCATGCCTGCCTGCCTACCCACCCGCGCGTCTGACCGCCTGCCTGCCTACACGCCTGCCTGTCTGCCTATCTGCCTACCCAATCGCCCGCCTGCCTGTCCACCCACCCGCCCGCCTGCCTGCCTACACGCCTGCCTGACTGCCTATCTGCCAAGCTGCCTACCCACCCGCCCGCCTGCCTGTCCACCCACCCACCCAACCGCCTGCCTGCCTGCCTGTCTACCCACCTGCCTGTCTGACCGCTTGACTCACTGATGACCTCCTCGCAGGATTGCCGCTGAGAGGGCCGGCCTAAAAGAGCTCCTTGCCTGCCGGTCTACTTGCCTGATTGACTCCCTCACACACTAGCCGATTGCCCACCCGCCCTCCTGCCCACCCACCCGCCCGCCTGCCTGCCTGCCTACACGCCTGCCTGCCTGACTCACTGATCGCCTCCTCGCAGGAATGCTACTGAGAGGGCCCACCTGAAAGAGCTTCTTGCCTACCTGTGTACTTGCCTGACTGACTCCCTCGCCCACTAGCTGCCTGCCTGCCTATCCACCCGCCCGCCTGACAGCCTGACTCACTGATTACCTCCTCGCAGGATTGCTGCTGAGAAGGCTGGCCTGAAGGAGCTGCTGGTGTTGTGTGTGAGGCGGCTGCAGGGGACACTGCTAAGGAGCTCCTGGCGGGTCTGGCGGATGAAGACGGATGCATCACGGTAGGTGGACGGATGGGCAGCTAGGTCGGTGGGTGGACGGCTGGGCAGCCAGGTGGGTGGGCACCTGGGTGGGTAGGTGGAAGGCTGGGCAGCTGGGTGGCTGGGCGGCGAGGTGGGCGGGTGGGTGGGTGGACGGCTGGGCAGTGAGGTGGGTGGACAGCTGGGTGAGTGGACTGCTAGGTGGGTGGGCAGCTGGGTGGGTGGGTGGGTGGATGGGCAGCTGGGTGAGTGGGCAGCTAGGTGGGTGGGTGGGTGGGCAGCTGGGTGAGTGGGCAGCTAGGTGGGTGGGCAGCTGGGTGGGTGGGTGGGTGGGCAGCTGGGTGAGTGGGCAGCTAGGTGGGTGGACAGCTGGGTGGGTGGTTGGATGGGCAGCTAGGTGGGTGGGCAGATGGGTGGGTGGGTGGGTGGGCAGCTCGGTGCGTGGGTTGCTAGGTGGGTGGGGGTGGGTGGACGGCTGGGCAGCTAGGTGGGTGGGCAGGTGGGTAAGTGTATGGGCAGCTAGGTGGGTGGGCAGCTGGGTGGGTGGACGGCTGGGCAGCTAGGTGGGTAGGCAGCTGGGTGGGGGGACGGCTGGACAGCTAGGTAGGTGGACGGCTGGGCAGCTAGGTAGGTGAGTGGCTGGGCAGCTAGGTAGGTGAGCAGCTAGGTGGGTGGACGGTAGGACAGCTAGGTGGGTGGGCAGCTGGGTGGGTGGGCGGCTGGGCAGCTAGGTGTGTATATGGCAAGGCAGCTAGGAGGGTGGGCGGCTGGGCAGCTAGGTGGCTGGTCAGCTGGGCAGCTAGGTGGGTGGGCGGCTGGGCAGCTAGGTGGGTGGGCAGCTGGGCAGCTAAGTGGGTGGGCGGCTGGGCAGCTAAGTGGGTGGGCGGCTGGGCAGCTAGGTGGGCGAATGATGGAGGCAGATGCATCACGGTGGTTGGCTCTGTGGATACGAGCGTTGATGTGTGAATGAGTGTCTGAATGGTATCTGGGCCTGTGTGATGGAAGAGATGGATACATCATGGTGGGTGGCCAAGTGGCTGGGTGGACAAGACATTATTGTTACCCAGATGACCAGACAGCCCCGTCATGGCACTGAATATCATTTCTCTACAGACGCCTTTTCACCTGCGAAGCCTCAAACTGGAAACGCATTCAAACCTTTCAGGTCGCGTTCCATCTGGGTCATCCGGAGACACACGAGCCGCATCCAATCTGCTTTGATATCGGAGTGGCGAAAGCTTGCCGCTCAAAGCGTCTGCTTCCAGCTCGAGCTCTCCCGGAAAGCAGCGGAGAGGGCGGCCCGGGCGGCGCTTCAGGCCTGGTGCTGCACAGCTGCTCGGCGCAGGTACTGCCGCACGGCGCTGCTGGCCGCGCCCGGCGGGCGCCCCGGCGGCGGCCTGAGACTGCGGCTTCTGCACTGGCGCAGGTGCGCCGCAGATGCAGCGCGGCAGCGCGGTGCCGTTGTGGCGCTCGGCGCGGCACACCGGACGGCGCTCCTGCGGCGGTCCGTCGTCGCCTGGCACCGGCTGGCGGCGGCCTGGCGCGTCAGGCGACAAGCCGCCCTGCGTCTGGCGCGGGGCTCCGCCCTCGCCGTGGCCGCCGCGGTCATGCGCGCCTGGCGGGACGCCACGGTGCGCTCTCGAGGGGCGGAGCTGCTGCGGCTCACCCGCCTGGTTGCCTCAGCCTCGTCAGCCTTGAAAGCCTGGGCGGCATGGGCCCGGGTGCGGGCAAGAAACGGAGCTGCCGCACGTCGACTGGTGACTCAGACCGGCAAACGGACGCTTGTGTCTGCCTTCCTGGCGTGGGCGCAGCGCTCAGGGCTCTGCGGCCAATACTGCTTCCGCAGCGCGCGCCTCGAGACATTGGGTTCGGAGATAGGAACCCTTTGTGGGACGCAGTCCGGGATTGACATGGAGCTTGCAGACAGGGCAGGTGGTGTTGTTGTTCTTTCGGCAGCTATGCATCCATCCAACCGTCTTTGGCCAGCGAGTTCTACTCTAAGAATCCTCGAAGCCCGCTTGGATGCCATTCCTGTTGCTGAGCAACGCCTTCATGGGGCGACGCTTCGTAGCTTGGACCTGGGCTCACGTCGCTCGGCCTACCTCGTGGCGCTTGCGGCACTGCTGCAGAGGTGCCTCCGAAGGTGGCGGCAGTGGCGGCCGTTGCTGGAGCGCGCCGTGCAGGCCGCACTGCTGGGCAAGCGCGACGAGGCCATGCGGAGGGGCTTCCGAGCAATGCTAGAAGAGGTGGAACGGGCGGCCGGGTTCCGCTGGAGAGCGGACGAAGCGTTCCGCGTCCGCCGGCTGGATATGGGCTTGCAAGGTCTGGCCATGGCGGTGGAGGCGGCGGGCGCCGCCGAGGCGGCCGCCGCTCGCTTTGCGTTTGGCGCGGCCGGGCGGCACCTGCTGGCTGCGGTGCGGGCCTGGCGGCGTCGCACGGCTGTGGCCAGGCTGGTGGCGGTGCTTCTGAGGAGGGTGCGCGGGCGCTTGCTGCTGGCCTATTTTGCCGCCTGGCTGGAGGCCCTTGACGCCGCGGCCGAGCGGGAGGAAGTGGCCGGGGAGCTTTGTTGTGAGCGGAGCGCGGCAATCACTCATGCAGGTCAGCAAACCCTGGGTTCAGGGTTTAGGCAACGACTCATGCAGGTCAGCGAACCCTGGGTTTAGGGTTTCGGCAACCACTCATGCAGGTCAGCAAACCCTGGGGTTCAAGTATCGGATCCGGGTGCACCTTTACCCCAGAATCTCACCCTAGTAATCTTCAAGCTAGGCGCACACCAGTCATTCAGTCAGCTGAGGGCAGCAAGGAAAGAAATGCGCAGGGATGCTCACCAGCTCTCTGCAAGCTCCTGAAAACCCTGTGCCATGCCCACAGTAACTCATTCACCCAGTGTTATCTAGTATACGTGTTTCACAAGCCCTGAGTTATGCCTCACAGTAACTTGTACACCCAGTGTTGCTAAATCTGCATGCTTCACAAACCGCAGTTTTGCTGGCTTGGCGCGAGTGGAGCCGCCACCGCGCCTCAAGCCTGGTGGAGACCGGCGCATTGGTCGCTCACGGCCGCGTGCGTCGCCTAATGGCCAGGGTGCTGCGCCTGTGGTCCAGCGAGGCAGCACAGGCCGGGGCCAGAAGGACCTCCTGGCCTCTGCTATGCAGGTGGGACCGTGCGGGTGGGAGTCGCTGGATTATAGGAGGAAAGACCATGCCAGTGGGTGATGCTCAACATTGAACGGGTGCCTCATTTTATTCATTCGTGTTGCACGGGCTAGGGCGGAGGGACCCCGTGGCATCAGCCATGCAGGTGGCGCCATGCGGGCGGGTGGCTGATTGTATAGGAGGTTTACTTTTTAGTGAGGCAGCTCAGGCTGGGGCCGTAAGGGCCTCATGGCCTCAGCCATGCAGGTAGCACCATGCGCGACGGGTGGCTGGATTATAGAAGGAGGTGTACTGTCTGGCGAAGCAGCTCAGGCTGGGGCCAGAAGGACTGATGGTGTCTGCTGTGCAGGCAGAGGATCGTACAGGTTTTGTTTTGGTTACAGCTTGTGTATGCATCCACCCAAAATCATTTATTCGAATACCTGTAGGCCAAAAGAGCCTAAGGTGTAGCTGCTTCACGAGGTGATCTGTCCTCTAGATGAGGCACTGCCCATACCCTTCTAAACTCGGAGGGGTGATTGCTGGATTTGTGAGACAGAATATATGTTCCATTTCTGTGTAGGGTCATTTGCTTTTGGCTGGATGAGACACAAACCTGGACCCTATACAGGTTTACCCTAAAGGGTGTTTGTGTGACCTGTGCCGGTGCCCTATTTTTGTGCAGGGTGTTTTACTCCTGGCTGGCTATGGGAGCCAATAGTGAGGGCCGCCCACTGCTATCCCCTCAAGGCGTCAGCCTGTCCCAGCGGCCACTCCGCCATCCCGTCAGCCTTGATGGGACAAACGCTGAGCAACAGCAGCAACAACAGCAGGAACAGCAACAACAGCAACTGCTGCAACAACAGCACGCGGTGGCGGGATCCTTGCTGGCTGGTGGGCCGGCCGCTGCTGAGTCGCTCTTTGAGCGTTTGCGGGGGAGTGGGCAAGAAGCGACTGATGGGGGGGGCGCCGATGCTGAGACCTTGGTGGATCGGTTGCGGGGGAATGGACAAGACGTGACTGCTGGAGGACCTTCCACAGCTGAGTCGCTGTTAAAGCGGTTGCGGGGAGGTGGACCAGAGGTGGCTGCTGGAGGACCTGCGCCGGCTGAGGTAATGGTTGGTCGTTCCCGGGGGGGTGGACCGAGGGTGGCGCCTGATAGTCTGACGACCTGGCCTGAGGCCTCTGGGCTGCCTGTTGACAGTATCTGCGTGAGCCGGACCAGCTTGCTCCAACCGGCGCAGCGGGAGGACTGGAACAGGCTGAGACGCTCACTCGCTTCCTCTTCTCATCCGCAAAACCCAGGGATGTTTCCAAGCCCAGGCCCGGTCCGGGAAGCTGGCTCCAGGCATGAGGACAGCCTGGCAGGATACGGTACTGCCGCTGGCAGTACAACAGCTGGCACTGGCAGTACAGCGGCGGCAGCCGACCCGTTCCTGCTGGCTGCTGCTGCCCGCATGGCGATGCCCCCCAATCGGGCGCCAGATGGGCACTGGGCATCCTCGTCATCTAGGGGAATCCGGACCGTGGATAGTCTGACCACCCAGGACTGGCTGCAAGAGCAGCAGAGACAACTGTTGATTCAACAGCATGAGCAACAGGAGCAACAGCAGCTGCATGCCAGGCGGTCGCCAGAGCATTTCCGGATGCCGCCGTCACAAGGGGCACAGCGGAGGGTGGCCTTCCTGCCGGAGGATGAAGGTGCGCGTAGAGGCAGCAGCGACAGCCGCAGGCAGTCCGAAGGAGGCGTCCGGAGGACCGAGACCGGCTGCCAGCTCAGCGGGAAGCGACCGCTCCAGGATTATGGTGTGAGTATGATGAACCCCGCTGGCAGTATGATGACTCCCGCTGCAGCCCGCAGGACCACCAACACCAACAAGACAGCTGTCGCCGCACCCTGGGGGGCAGTCCCGGGACACTCTGCTTCTCCTTCTGCGGCAAACCGTCGGAAATCTGCACAGCTGTCGCATGTCCCGCATGCAGACTTGGGTGACAGGAACGGTGGCAGCAAAGGCGGGGACAGCTTTAAGCGCGAGGCTGCTGGGCAGGTGGGCTGGGGCGGCCCTTCGCTCCTGCAAGGATACAACCAGCTGCTTCAGTCCTGCGTCGGTCCCACCGATTCATCCGCCGCTAGCACCTCCAGCAGGACGCAGGAGGGACGTGCGGCACCCCCGGGCACGAGCAACGGGCATCAGGGGCGATGGGCGACAGAACGCACAAGGGATCCGCCTTCACAGCACTTTCAAAGGGAGGCCATGGACGACGACGTGGGCCCGTCGTCCTGGCATCCGCAGCAGCTTCCTGGAAGCTTCCGCAACAGCGGTAACCTTGACTCCCGAGGCTCCTTCCTACAAGAGTCCATCGCAGCAGATCCTTACCGGCTTGGGCATGCGCATCGGCATGGGCATGTGCACAGTGTTCTGGATCTTGCTCCTGAGCTGGGCAGGTCGGACCGCGCGCTGGCCGCTGCCGAGTGGCTGGGGGGTGGCGGCAACGCTCACAGCAGCAACAGTTTCCTGGGCAGCAGGGTTGCCCCCAGTGTGAGCCAGCAGAGGCTGGACGCGCTGGCTGAAGATGCGCAGACATTGAGATGGGAGCTGCAGGCGGCGGGGATGCTGGGGCACCGCCGGCACAGCCAGGGACTGTGAAGCTTGTGTTGCGGATACAGGGTCGGCATCAATGCCTTGTGAACATGTATGTGTGTGGCCATGCTTGCAAGTTCACCAGTCGCTTGTCGGCAATCAGGATGGATTGGGGCATTTGAGGGTGATGCATCTTGCTGTTTTTTTGCCGAAGAGGATCTGGCTCAAGTTGGGGAGTTTTGTTTTTTATTGATATACTTGGCTGGAGACGATCGGGTTACTAATAATAACGCCACCTTGGTGGCAACCTTGAACCAGGCTAGTGACGACAGGGCGCTCGCTAATTATCTAGGATCCCTACTACCTGGCTACCATGGGCGTGGGTGTGAAGGGAGCAGGCCAGGTCAAACTTACTATCTGAGCAACCAACTCTCTCGGCGCCTAAATGACTGGGAGGCATCTGAAAATAAAAAGGAATTGGGCCAACACTGGGGCACACAATCCCTTCTGACCATGGTTTTTTTCTTTGAGCTGACAAGGGCATAGAGACTCAGAATAAACCAGTGACCATTTGGTACGTGTCTGACCACTGTTGGGGTGCCTCTGCTAGGCCGCTGTGGCCCAAACCATGGCCGGCCCGTGGCCTCAGCAGCAGGGCTTGCTATATGAAGGGCGCCCCAGCCGTACACCATGAGCTGAAGTGCAGATGGAACACCCTAAAATAAAAACTTGGCATGCTCAAGGACTCAGAGGTGTAACGTCATTCACACAAGGACTCTGTCTTCATCACACTAGCAGCAGGAGCGCAACTGAAGTTCCTCCATCCCCCCGGAGCGCTAATGCATTGATTGACTCTCAATTCATCATGCTCCTCTCCCCTGAAGTCGCAGTCCTCAGATGCACAAAAGCTAAATTCACAAGCGGCTATCGGGCGCAGATGGAGGTCGTCGGCCGGGCAGATGAAGCATATGATCAACATCTGATCCCCTTGCAGGTCAACTTTATACATGCTGTCTAGGTCGTCAGTTGCCGCACCTCTGGCTTGTGGCATTGGCGTAACTCCCAGCGCCGCTACAGACCTTTTGGCCTGTCGTACCGCTTGCCTTTCTGCATGCATTTTTCATCCTCCTCAGCTTGAGCACGCTGCTTGTTGAGGAGCCTACTGCCCCTCCTTTGGATGTCCTCCCCCTTTCCCTCCCCCTAAGGCTGAGGATATCTTTGGCTACCACCCCCACAGCTTCACGTCTATGTTTTGGTGCCGTGGTGTCGTTAACTCTTGGTTGGACGCCTGAAAATAATCTGGCAGCCTTTCATTTTTACTGATAATGTTTTGGGGGGAAACTTGAAGGGAATAGAAGATTACGTCATGGCGACTTCAAAATGTTAGCCTCAATTCCCGCATCATCTGCAGTATATTGGAGTCCTTACGACATCTACCCGCTCCGTAATTGAGCTTAAGTCAGAGTTTTTTTGGCACACTGCCCACTCTTTTATAGGACACAAACCAAACAGGCTTTTTAATTTTGCCATGTCATTTAACGCCGCCGTGTCTTTACAAGACCGCCGTGCTCTTTCAAGAACACCGTGTTAATTTTGCTGCACTGATGGCGACGCACTTGGCCCTTAAACAACCACCTGTCTATCGATACCTGTTTTCATAAAACCTGGCCAACTATGCCACTTGGTGCACTAGTGGTGTCAGCAGGTCAACCACGTTCCGTGCAGACTTTTTGCCCCCAATCAAATCTCCGACCACAGGCCATGCACCTAATGACCCAATGACCCAACAAAAAGGCATCTCTGTACCCCAACAGCAGGTTTTGCAGCGCGTAGGAATCAGGGGTCTACAATGGGGTCTGGGAAATGACCAGTTTCGCCGGGCACTTTTTTTTCCCTCTCCGGTTTTTTCCCGAGCCGGAGACATTTTTCTTTCGTCCGGTTTTCCGAAAAAGTGTGAAAAGTGTGATTTCTTTTCTCCCGGTTTTTACACACTGTTCGATCTTCACTCGTCTTAAATTACATTCCTGAAAACAATCATGCACACACACATAACTACAGTCTCTCCTCCTTGGTAAACAAAAAGTTCAAAGTTAACTTATGTTCAATTATGCGCCCTATAATCCACACACACACACCATCACAGTTGTTGCTTGGCGCGTGCCAATTCAGCATACCTAGCTAAAGACAAATCGTCATCATCTGACTCTAAGGGCGCGGGATCTGCATCCTCTTCATCCTCCTCCGGAGGCTGCAGCGCATCCACCTCACCCTCCTCCTCAGCCAACTCCTCCTCGCCCTCAACACCCTCAGCCAAGGACGTGCCCACAAAGGGGACTTGAATGCCGCACACATCAAGGGCCAATTTGGCCAAAAGAACTGGAGGCTTGTCACCCAAGTGCATGGGCTGCTTGTTGGCCACCTCAACAGCTAACATGATAAAAGCTCATGATGAGCATCCTTGGCGTCGAAAGAAAAATGTTTAACCAACATTTTTACCCGCATGAGCGAGTCCACAGTGGCAACATCAAGACGGCTTCGCAGCCGTGTCTTGATGAGCTTGTGGATGCTGAAACCACGCTCCACCTCAGCGGTGTGCACGACAAGGACAAAGTAGCAACTAACAAGCTTCACCATATGGGGGACCAGGTGGGCATACTTGGCAATAATAAAGGCCCACGCCCCAGCCATCGTGGCCTTGCCGTACTGCTCTAGACGGTCAAAATGTAACCCTTAACCAGCTCAAACTCAGCAAAGACCTCGGCTCTAATACCAGCACCCCGCTCTGGGAACTGTGATCCTTCAGTGACCACACCTGTATAAAAGGGGGGGAAATCTTCTCAAAATCACTCAGACCAAATTCTGCCAACTCGCTAGTGGGCTGCGCATGGCTGACGGCGGAAGACACACCATGAAATGTGTCTTCCGCCGTCAGGGGGGGGAGGAGATGGGAGGGCAGAAAGGAAGGACTGAGGATCAAGCACTCGGAAACAGGACAGTAAGACATGCCATGCTGCCTCCTCAATGATCTCAGCATCCCCCTCGATGATCTCAACAACAGGCTCCTCAAAAGGCTCCTCGATGGGCTCAGGGAACCGGCCGGTTTGTAGACCCCTGGTATGAATCCATAGTGTTCTTGTCGCGTCCCTTAAGGCACAGCTGGATCACATAGGGACAGGGCTCCATTTTGCGTACACGAATGCCCTTAATGCGTAACTTAAAATCAAAATTCTAAAGTGGCAATACCGTAAATTGAAACAGCCTGGGGATTGGCTTTTATGTAAAACATTGCGACTCCACTTGAACTTTTGCGAATTATTGTGCCAGCCCATGCTCGGAGTGTGGCCAGAGGACACTCAAGTATTTATATTAACAGCCAAGGATTCCACATGTTTAAAGGGACACCCTGGGGCTGTACACCAGGTATGAAATTTTATGCGGTATCTTTACGGGGAAAATTATGACATCAAAACCTTTGGTCAATATTGGATGCACCGCTGCTGGCTTGACATCCCTGCGTACTTGTATTGGACTTGTGATTGTCTCTGGTCTTGACTTGGCTTCTCTCTTCCACTTACCTATTTCTTGATGAGGACTAACCTTTGTTTTGACCAGGACTTACCTTAAGTCCAAGGACTAACCGGAATCTGCGACTTCTTCCACTGAACTCCTGGTGCTTGAAATTTGTAAGACCACATTGTAGCGCCAGATCTTGACAGTGCACCACTATTGATCAAAATACCTTACGTTACGGTACAATTGTTTCTCCTGGAAAAACTATCCAACCAGTACCTAGCAGCAAATATCTGCTTCATACGCAAATTCCCAGGCCTTTCCTACAGCCATCTTGAATCTCTTCAGCGGGACAATTGATCTGCAAGTTCTCAGGCCTCAGCCATCTTGAATCCATTCAGCGGGAAACAGGATAAATTAATCAGCCTGGAACTCTAGATTAAGGGAATATCGAGTGACAGCAGGTTCACCTAGTGCAAGTCCTCTGTCAAGGTTCAGGCGGCAAGCAGGAGAGAGCAGTTTTGTGACTGGAGGCAAAGCCTGATGCCAGAAGGATACAGCATTATCGGAGCAGGGCCCTACGAGGGGGGGGGCAAAAAGGAAAGTCAAACACCCCATCATAATACAAATGTCAAACGAACCCTGGTCAAATGACCCCCCGCCTCAAGAACCTAGTAAAACCTTAATTTCTCAGTCAAAATCAGAATTGAAGGAAGTGAGCGGGGTCAATTTTAATGAGCTCATCAGTGCGCTTCTAATGGTGTCGATAAATGTAGATGGTTCACAAATGTCAAGCGGTGAAACAAAAGAATGAACCATTGCTCTAGCTACCACCTGCCAGCTACCCATCCTCGCTAGAGACCACGAGGTTCCAGAAACGAGAGGACTCACGCATGATTGGCATCAAACTAGCATCTTAATTGAGCGTGCTGATGTGCTGCTTCAGAAGCCTGGTCTTCTGCTTCTTGGGGAGCTCCTTGCCCACCCACCCCTTAAACTCCTCAGCGCTGATGGCATATCTCGTCACATCTGCCTCCGTCAGCTCCTGACCAGGGTGGGCTCACTCCATGTCATCTAGGAAGTGGTAACTCCAGACATAAGAGCGGATGGTACCCGCGATGCTCCCGCAGATGGTGCAAGCCACTGGTCTGTTGGTGCAAAGATTGTTGGCAGAACCCCTCTCAGCAGCCGCATATGACATCTTGTACTTCAGGGGGCAGCGAGGCTCGACTGCTAGCGTGCCGCTGGTCCGTTTTGCACAGGCCTGATGTCCTGTCGTCACACATACACAATGCCACAGAAGCCGCATGCCTCAGCACCACTTGGCTCCAAGCTACAGGCTTCCCCACATTGGCGCAGCAAGATGTGCGCTCCAACGTGCAACCGCATAGCTGATAGCTTTATTATCTTCCCACAGCCATGCACCTTGCACACCGTCGGCGACAGGAGATGCGCAGCCAGGGCAGCTGGAAAGCTCTCGCAACACCACATCATCGGGTTCGCTTGGGTCGCTACATCCAGAGATAGGAGCTGCTGCTGCGGGCTCTCGGGTGTAGCCTCAGCAGCAGGACCAGCAGATGCTGCAAGAGCGAGAGGCTCGGCGACAGCCGTATGCTCGACAGCAGCAGCAGCAGGAGCAAGAGTTGAGGGAGTAGCAGGAGTAAAAGAGGAGTATAAGGACGTGATTGTGCGCTGTCGCTTCGTCGAGTTATCCCTGGCCAGCTTCCCAGCTCCTCTCTTGCACTCTTTCCCCTGTTGGTGATTCCTTAGGGCCACTGGGTAGTACGTGAATCTTAAGACCTTCAAACAATGCTCACAGCAGAAAGTCTTTTCTTAACTGATAGCAACTACCAATGCAGCTATACCGTGTGAGTTCATAATGGGTGTACGCATAACGGCGCATATGGTTCCGGAACCATGACACCCCCTCATGCCAAAATTGCATGCCAATAGGGGCCTGGTATTCTGTGTGGAATTTTTTATAATTCATATCTGTAGCAAGTGACAGTAGGAATGCAACGGTGAAGCTATCGGTTCAATTTGATGTTTTTAAAAAATACTAAAATTTTCTCCATTTTGTATCCCCCTTTATACCTCCTTAACTCCCAGCCCCCTGGGCCAGAAATACTTTTACGACCTGATATGGAAAGCTCTCGTCAAGCTCTACAACTTTCGATGATAGGGTGTATTCAGTTTTTTTGCCCCGCCCTCGGGCCCCTAAGTCATTTATTGACCCGTGATTTGGGAAAGGGAGATCAGGACTTCCACCTGGCGGAGTGATCACAGGCGTTTATTTTTGCGCCACTGTGGGTGTTGCAGCGTCGAAGAGTCTAACTATCGGTAATAACCTTTTGAAAGAGGTAAGCAGCGGGTGGGTAAGCAGTGCGATCATTCCCAATCAATTTGACATCAGATGCAAGGCATCCTGTTTGACCCCCTCGAGCTTAACCAAACCTTTCCTTGGGGCATGGGTTAACAGTGAGGATTGCCGTACGTGTCGTTCCTTTTCATTCATACACAACATTTGTTGAAAGGACTAGGGGCCAGACAGGGCAAGCAGAAGAGGGATATTACAATCTAGAAGAGCAGCCGACAACAAAAGGTCCCATCAGTAGGGAAGAATCAGAAAGATAAATACCAAAGGCAACAAGATTCATCTACTACCCAGGCAAATGAATGTTAGGCGGGGCAGGAAGCAGTGCTGACGCCGAGGAGGAGACAAGAACTCCTCCGACAGCGCTGTACCCTCCGCAGTATGTACAAGAGACCAGAGATCGAATGAGCCATCTGCCTCGGTGTTATGCAGATAAACAAGCCAAGGGCAAGAAAGCTTTCGCCCATAAATATATAGGAGCATGGACAGTACTAGCGCAAGAATAACACACGCAGGCCTAGAAACGGCGAAAACTACGTCCCATTGTCTGGAGTGACATGGCGCGTGCGATACCAGGACCTTGACCAATCAGGTCCTCTACTTCCACAGAATCAATAATTATATTCGGCAAATGTCCGTCCCGGGCGTGAGGCTGCACTAGCAGACTGTTCAGCAACAAGAACAACAGATGCGGCTGCTGCTGGGCCTCTGCTGTGGGCTCGACACTCGTACAGAATTATTATGATAATCAGAAAAATAGGGAGGCTTGCTACCTGGCCCCTGCCCGCGCACTTCCATCCAGCGGGGGAAAACGAAAGCGGGCGGGGTGCAGCTGCAGCCCAGGGTAGAGGGCGCTGAACACCATATGCCGTGCCCTTGCTCCTTTCCTACCATATTGCGGAAACAACGGTCTCCCTCAATTCAGTCCCGCCTGAAGTCCATCAGGCGAGAGACCCCTCCCCCATCGTACAAGCAATCCAGGGCCCATCGAACTAGCCATCCAGGGCAGGTCAGCATGTCAGTTGGTGGCACCACATAGCGCCATTCGGTCAAAAACTACCGAGAATGGCACACACTGCCCTATCATCCATGAGTTGGACAGTGGGCGGGCGGAGTGAGATTAAGACGACGCCTAAAAGGATTGCCTGCATGAATTAGAACGCAGTCACAGGACTGAAATAGGGACAACAAGAAACCGCGGGGAAAGGTGCAGGCGGCAGGCTACAGGGTGCTCTGCAGCAGTCTGAAAACGCGTCAAGAGACGCACGGAATAAGCCTAGGGAAAGAAGCACTTGAAGAAACGTCTGAGGACAAAAAGCATAGCCCGCACTGATTGGCGGCGGGCCGTCCCTGACCACCACCCGGAGGTAGCCGCACCGGACCATTCCTCTTTGGACCAGGCCCGGACAAGCGGCTCAGAAAGAGCAGCCTGGGCGTGGCTTCAAAAGGACTGCACAGAGTTGGTTTGGTGTTCAAGACGGCAGCCGCCCAGGCGGGGGAGTTGATTCAAAGGCAACGCGCCGCCGCTGTTTATTTCCTGCCCTCAAGCAGAGTATATTAACCGGCACTCCATGGCCATGTAGGGGAAAGCGGGCCGAGCTGCGCACCAGCAGCCCCGGGCACCAACCCTCCCCTTTATTGCTCAATGAAAATTGAAACAGCTACTACACAAAATGGTATCAAAAGCTGGCGGGCCTGGACAGCCACCAGACTGGCGCGCAGGTGTGCGCAGCGTCCCTGGCATGCCTCTCGGCCCCGCCACTCTCCCTTTCACGCCTCCTATTCCCGTCTGGAATTTCAAAGACCATCCGGCTGCTAGTCCGTGCGTGTGTTCCAGGCTTGGCTGAGAAAAGCTGGTAGTGTACCTTCGAAGATATCTCCTTGGAGACGAATATTCTCCACATATTACCTCGCAATATATTATCCGTGTCAGGGGATTCTCAACAGCCACACCTGCAGCTGCGCCAGCGCCTCAGGGGTTCACGAGCAGCTGCGCCAGCAGGTGCGACAACGACTGAACCAGTTCCTCCTTGGACTGCACCACGCCCTGCTCCTGCAGCTGAGCCACCAGCTGGCTCACGTAGGCGTTGCCGCTGCCTGCAGGGCCGCCAATGCTACCCAAGCCCGGCAAAGCGCCGCTGGGGATGCCATCCTGGGCGGCATCAGTCCCCGGCAGATGGCGCTGCTGCTGCTGCTGAGGGCCGACGTTGCTGAGCAGCGGGCCAGAGGCCCCTCGGCTGAGTAGGGGATGGTGCAGCGGGGAGGGTGCGAAAAAGGCGGGGGCGCCCAAGCTTTCTCGCCTCTGGTGCTGGTGCTGGTGGTGCTGCTGGGTAGGAAGGAACGGCATAATGCCGCTGTCACGCTGCCCGGGCATGTTGACCGGCGGCGGCGGCGGCGGCGGCGGTGTTCCGCCATACTGAAAGCTGTTGCCCTGGGGGGCACTCTCGCGACGGCTGCGGTCGGGGATGAACACCTCGTTGACACAGCTGCTGTTGTTGGCCCTGAGGCCTCCGTAGCCACCGGTGTAGGACGGCCCAAAATTGAGGCTGCCGTCTGGCGTGCGATCGGCGGCCGACGAGTTGCGGCTCAGCATGCGCAGCGCAGCCGTCTCAGCCGCTGACGGCTCCCCCACTGTCTGTTGCTGCTGCTGCTGCTGAGGGCCACCGATGAGCGCGGCCAGCATCGCAGCCGCGCTGTTTGTGAGGTCCGCCAACTCGGGCGATCCAGCGGCGCCGCGTCCACCGTCGCATGAGGCGCGTTCTGTTGGCACGGAAGGGTGGCGGCTCAGGTAGCGCAGCGCGGCCTCTGCAGATGGGTCCCACTCAGCATGGGAGCCGCTGAAGACGGATGACAAGGTGCTCCCGCCGCCATTGGCAGTGGCCGCAGAGAACGCAGACGCACGGTTGCCATCCGAAGAGCGATTATCAGACGAGTTGCGGCTTAAAAAACGAAGGCCGCTCGAGGGGTCCAGTGGTGAATCCACGGGCGGCCCGCAGCCCTTTCCAGCCACCATCTCATGCGGCGGCGAGGCGTTGTGGGAGTGCGAGGAGCCGGACGACTGAGGCGGCGGGGATGAGGCGGCCGAGACGCCGCCGCCATTTCCTTTCACATGGCCAGCCAATGCTTCGCTAAGCATTGGTGCCAGCTCGTCCATACTGTCCAGATGAGACATCTTGTTCAGGGCCTGCAAAGCAAAAGGGTTAACAGGGTCCTTATGAGACTAGAGTTTACAGTACAGGGTTCAGGGCCTGCAAGGAATCAGGGATGAGGGCAGAGTATTCGGCTTTCTTCGTTCCCAAAGCATCTGCAACAACCCCCTGCTGACAGGCAGACGGCCAGGCAAAAATCCCTGGCAGTCAGCGGGCCGGTAATATATGTCTCATTCCCACTGGTACCGGTACAAGGAAATCCATTAAGGACATGCCTGGCAATCTTGCATATTCCCTAGGCTCTCACCTGCCCACTGTCGCTGGCCCTGACCCCTTTCAGTATTGCGTGGCCGGATGACGCCATCCTCTTGAGCATCTGGTGACCTCTGGCCTGCTCGCTGCCAGGGTCGCTGATGCGGACTCCCTGGCCACCCTCGTTCGACCAGTTCAGATCACTGCCCATGCTGATCAGCGACTCCTGCGTCAGGAAGACCGTGCCAAAGTAGGGGATAAGGGTACGGAATCGGAAATAAGAGTACGGAATCGGAAATAAGAGTACGGAATCGGAAAAAATCTCAGACTTCATACTGGGATGGAAGCTTTTAGAATGGTGCAGAATATTTGCCGATGCCAGATGACCAGTGTGGCATCAGGCGCTGACCGCTTCGTCAAAGTTAGAATTTGAGTCCATACGCCTCCTTACCTAGTCATTACCTAGAATTTGAGTCCAAACGCCTCCTTACCCCTTGTATTCCAAGCTTTTGCCAACAGAAGCCGCCAACCATGTTAAATCTTAAATTAGAGGACAGTAATTAGTTAAATTAAAGGACAGTAAAACAACCTGAGACAAGGACCTACAACTTCGTCAGCCTGCTTCACAGCCGCTCACCTGCAGGTTCATCAGCAGCGTCGCGGCCTGCTGCTGTTGCTCTGTGTGGCGCTGGTTGGCCATGCTCTGTTGCTGCTGCTGCATCTGCTGGTGGTGCTGCCTTGTGCTCTGTTGCTGCATCTGCTGCTGAGGGTATTGGTGCGGCAGCGGGCCAGAAGACGAATGCGCTGGCGGGCCGTGATAGCGGCCGTTGCTGCTGTGGCTCCCGTGGTGGCCGTGGTAGTGGCTGCCGTTGTTCTGGACGCCAAGTGGGGCACCGCTCCCAAGACCCATCATTAACAGGCTGTCCAGCACACCTGGGCTGCCGCGCAAGCCTCCAGACTGCTGCATGAAGGCATGCTGCGGTAGGCTACCTGGAGGCAGGATGCCGGCCTCCTGAGCCAGCATGAGCTGCATCAGGTACTCCCGCTCGTCTGCCTCCTTGCCACGCTCGACGTCGTCAGCAGGCTGTGTACGCAGCTCTTCAGAGCTGCAGATGCAGCAGCAGGGGGAGGAGGGTTAAGACCTTGAGAAGAAATGCAGCTGCGGTTGTTCCTGTTGATACAAGCGTGGCAGGCCAGGCAGGCAGCGTAGGTTGGGGCCAGGGCACGTCTACACTGGAAGCACATGCTGCCACAAAGTGAGCCCATACGCGGCAAAGCAGACAGGGTTCTTGGCCGTGGCCATCGGCCTTTTACCTGTGACCCATGCAGGGATGGACTCACGTTGTCTCCTCAAAGCACACACCCCTGCCTTCCTGCAGGAGTCGCCCTCACGCTGAAGTTGTGCTGTGAAACCCATGGTCAACAGCCCAAACACCCATTTGAAAATCATGCTAAACAGGTCGTTTACCTGTGCGCAAAGAAGCAGATCGGCCGGTTGCAAGCCCTGCCAAACGAACACAGCCGCGTTTTGTACCTACAGGAGAGAAGCATCGGACAAGGAAAACGTTTTGGACATTGGATTCGAAGACACTCGCAAGCCAGCTGGAAGTGAGCACTGGGTGTCTAGTTCTATGAAACAAGCAAACTAGGTAATAAGCAGCCTTGCGACATTCAAATTATGTTGCGAGTATTGACTTGCTCAAGGGCCCTGACCGACCTCGAGGGATGTAGCCAGTGCTCAAAGACATTGTGCGACCATAGGCAGTTGTCCCCCATAGGACATGCTTTCTTCTGCGAGGCGCGAGACAGGGAAAGGACGTGGTTAGGAGCGCAGAATATTTGCCATCCCTAGACTGAGCGCCTCGGGGAAAGGGGAGGATGGAGCCACGTATGGGCATCGCGTCACTCGAAATTAGAAAAGGACAACATTGAGCATTGTTCCAGCAACTTTGAAAGGGACGGCAGGGGGATAGCTGCTGTAAGGCCACTGGCAGGCGCCGGGGGAGTGGGGGCGGAGGAGGGTGGATGCCCATGGCATAGTACCAACGTCGTCGCTTACCGCTTTTACTAGAGGGCAAAGGACGGCCCGGTATGGCTGCAATCTGGGATCACGTCTGCGTGCCGTCTCTCCAGCGTGGGCACATGGGCAGAGCGTCCACTTGTGACCTGTGTGAGGGAATTGCGTAATGTTGAGATCAGCTGTGACTGCTGGTCAGCAGGAGAAGAAGCTAGAAGGCAAAATGTGATGAGACTTACTGAACGTTTTTGAGCATGGTGCAACCTGCAGACATTCACGCGGCATACAAAATACAAATTAGTCGGGAAAGCAAGGCCATGTCGGAGGACTGTTCAGGGAGACCACTTTACTGGAAACATACATGGAGGCAATTTTACGATCTGATAAAGACTGAACGCATAGCAAACCATCAAATCCACGAACATAATGCGGGGCCTCCCCAAAGGACCGGGTGATTTAGCTGATCCCTCCCTCCTGCAAACCTTGAATGAATACATCCAGAAATCGTCGCCCAGGTTCATGCCCCGCAATTGGCAAATGACATCCTCGCTGCTGGATGCACCGGTGATGCTCAAATGCCGAGCAATGTCATTGGCATATGTGTCCTCGCTCATAGCCGGAGGACCCATCTGTCCGTATGGTGCCAAGTAGTTCTGCATTCCAGATTTCTGGACCTCTTTGTACAGATTGTGGGTTCCAAGAGTGCTGACGGGGTCAGTGTGTAAGCACTTGACGGCCGCGCATAAGTTGCAGGAACGAAGTGGGCTTCTGTTTTCAAAACAAAATCAGCAATACATAAAATAAAATTTACCGAGTTCGTCAATCTCGAGATATTTGATCAGATGTGACAGAAAATTGCGCTCATCGTCCATTCGGTTCGTTCATACCCACGCCCCTCAACTGACCTCCGAACTGTCGCCGTACTCTGGCCGTCTTTTCAATCAACCGTTGTTTTCAAAGTACCGGTCCGGGAAATTTGATTTGCGTGGACGTATTTAGGATTTCTATTGAGAAAAGTGAGCACCAGATGTCGGGCGCATGATGGGCCAGTGGAAGGCCGACCTGGATGAGCATCTGCAGCAGCTGAAGCCGGCTCTGAGCAAGGATGCAGCTGCTCGCCGCTTCATCAGCCCGCAGCTGTTCCAGGACACCTGCATGTATTGCAACGGGTTCGTGTTCCTGTGCACCTGGTGGAGCAAGACCTTCTCCAGAAGCAAGCTGAGGGGAGCCTTGATCACGCAGAAGATGGTGGAGAATGACTTCTCATTCCAGCGGCAGCAGGTTGGCTCCAAGAACCCTAAAGTGGAGTGCTGTAGCCAAACCATCACAAAGCTCCGCACCCGAGCTGGCCAGCGGAAGGTGTCCAGGCTATGAGGAAGCCGTGGTTCAGAAGCTTGCCCATGAGGATATGGACATCATCGGGGCCGTGGGCGGCGTGGCTGACAATTGGGTGGGGGATGATGGCGTGGAAGGCGTGGACATGATAATGGACGACGACCCCGTAGCCCCCCCCAAACTGCCGCTGCCCCTGCCCCAGCTCCAGCCCCTGCCCCAGCCTCTGCCCCTGCCCCTGCCCCTGCCTCAGCTCCAGCTCCAGCCCCTGCCCCAGCCTCTGCCCCTGCCCCTGCCTCAGCTCCAGCTCCAGCCCCTGCCCCAGCCTCTGCCCCTGCCCCTGCCCCAGCCGCTGCCCCAACGGCCAGGCAACCATGTGCAGACGCCTATCCACCTTTGGAAACTCGGCACACTAGAGGAGCCAAAGGGCCAATGGCTGCTGAGGGTGCCCCCACATCCAATGGCAGAGATATGTCACCTGCATAGACCCCAACTCAGCAGCACGACCGACTGGGGGCCAAGGTCGTGGCGCACATTGCAGGAGGATGGCTTGCCGAAAGCCAGGGGGCGGGCAACCTTGTTCTGGATGCCTTCCTATTAGTGACTGAGCCAGGCCCTGTCAGGGAGGCCATCGGGGCCCATACAGCTCAGCTCCAGAGCCTGATTGCCGCAGCCTTTGATGTGGCCTCTGTCAGCAAGTCCTTGCAGAGCCAGCTGGACCTTTGTTGCAATAGTGTGCAAGTCGTCGAGGCTTGTTCACACCTGAATGGCTTGTTGGTGCCGCTGCCCCCTATCGTCCCTCTTGTGCCAGCCGCAGCACCCACTGTTGTTGCCAGCCCCTACTCCGCAATCGCCAATGCGTAGGCGTCCATGGGAGGTGTCGCCATTGTCCTCCACCACGTCATCTTCCATGACCTCCTGCGCTTGTTCACCATGTCGGCTATCACAATCCCAGCTGCCCAGAAGGCTGTCAAGAAGGCAGCTAATAGAGTGGTCAAGCAGGCCGCTACCCAGCATGCCGCAGCTATGGCCGAAGCAGCCCCCGGCGCTGAGCCGCGAGCTCTAGTCCCAGCCGCTTATCAAGTGGCACCCCCTCCTCGCGAGCTGAATGAGAGCAGCCTGGCTCGAGTGGCAGGCTGGGTGGTCCTCAAGGTGGCAGGGCCAGGTCAGCCTTGCGAGCTGATCAGGCTGCTTGCGAGCCTGATGGACAGCGGCCCCGGCCTGGCATGCCCCGAGCAGGAGTCCTTCCATAACCAGGGGAGTGGCAGCAAGAGGATGGGCCAGCTAGATCTGATGGCCACTCTGCCTAGTGTCGTGGAATTCTTCCGCGCCTTGCAGCTACAACTCAGCGGTATCATTGACACGTCCTCCCTCCTGTCCCTTCGTATGCATGCGATCAACACGTGGGAGCTCGAGCTTGAGAGGTCACGGGATCTTTGGTGTGACTGGTGCCACATGTTTGAGCGCCTAGGCATTCCTCCTGTGCTGATGGCGAGGTTCGAAGCCGCAGACGATCCGGATCTGTTGCAACACACGTTTCGTCGTATGCTAGGCGTGTTTGTGCAGAAGTTCATGCATGCCATGAACAACGACATCGTGTCTTATCACGGGGCAGTGAGGCCGGGTGAGAAGCCAGATATGGTCCTCCGGGACAAGCTCAAGAGTGAGACATCCAAGGGGATTGAAGACCGCAAGCGGGCAGTGAAGCGGCTGGCAACAGCTGAGCCAGCTGTGGTGCCTGAAGCAGCTTTCTACCCTCCTGTTGCTGCCCCCCTCCCTGGTCCCCCGACTACTCTGCCTAGTGTGGACGGGTCGCTAGCATGCTTCGTGTGCCACGGGCCCCAGGGCAGGAGCGCCAACCCGACCCATTGTGGCAAGTGCTCTGGCTGCTGCCTGGATGCAAGGAGGGCATTAGGTTTCCGCCAAGCAGCTGCACGCAGGAGCCACAACAGGGGCGAGGCCGAGGCGGCAAAATGTGTTGCCGCAGGCCACTCCCATGCGTGACTGACAATTCGCAGCCATTTCATCCATTTGATTTTGATTCCTTCATGGTCTGCAAGGAGAGGCAATCTCTGTTTCAGGACAGGCGCTTTGATGCGGACCCATGTGATGCCATCAAGCAGACTAGAAACCCATAAAGTTTGCCTCGCATGTCGCATGGTGCTTTGGCTTTGACCTTGTTAGTTTTCTCTCGAAATTTCTTTGCCTGCTGTGGCTGGTGGCTTTTTGGTTTTCCTCGAGACTTGACCTTTCTTAGCATGCATACACTATGCGGGAAACATGATTGCTAGGGAGGGAGGGACCCTGCAGGACTGCAGTGCTCTGTGGGCCCAAAGTGTTTCCAGGGTGCTATAGACTGTACACCTGGACTGGCAATGTATTTATAAAGGTATCTTATGCCTTTGGCCGCATCGGCTAGGTTCGGGAAAGTTAGCCGGCAATTTTTTGGCCTGCTTTCGTACGTCCCAGTGGGCCGCACTGTCCAAAGGGCGTCACCCTTCCCCGAATGCTGTCGAGCTCGGAAATGTGTTTTAAAGGCCACTTGTAGGCAGGATTGCACCATCTATCGACCTTGAGTTCCACCAGGCGCAGGTTTCACCCCTCTCGATTTGAAAAAAAGCGGGTGCGACAGGCAAAAGCCAGCGGGTTCCAGAGACCCTTTAAATACTTAAGAATAGCTATGAAATCTACATAATAATGAGGGGAATTGTCTCCCCGGTGGTGGTGGTGGTGGTGGACGTTACCGCCGTCGTCGTCGTTAGCGTGGTTTTGTTCGCCTCAGAATCGCTTCATATTACAGCGTTAGAAGGAGAAAAATCCGAAACGCAAAGGCTTTTGTGTCGCAAAATGCAGAGTGCAGAAACGCGTCTTTTGGAACGTGGGGGGCAGCGACAGGTAGTGCCACCCTGTGGTCAGAAGCGCTTGAACTCTGCTGCGGACTCGTCTGTTGCCAGTGAAGATGACAGCCAATCAGCGATTTGAATCTGGCAGTCATTGCTCCGCATGCGCATGTAGCCTCTCTCAAATATCAACGTTTCCATTGGATGGCCCACTTTTCGCAACGCAAATCGAGGAGGTGAAGACTATCCGGCACTTTCAACATCGCTGCGCCTAAAAACGTAGAGGGTGGTGCGTTGTTGGGATCGACAGACGCCATCGACGGGCATGCGCTCCAACCCATCTGTCAGTCTCGATCCCTGTTTCAGCCTCGACACACGCGCCGTCCTTTGGCAGGGCCTCGGCCCAAGTTCATGCGACAGCCACGGTCACGGCTTGCACCAGAGCCCAGACCAGAGCAAGACGCCTGTCTCTGTTTCTTTTCTTCCAACATCGGCTTCTCCAGTTAATAGAAACGTGCCGAACGCGTCCCGATGAGGTGAAGACCCTCGGACACTGCCAACGTCGCTGCGCCCATAGAGGAGCGCACGCTTTTCTCGTACAGACAGCGACGGGCAAGCGGCGCCCCAGCCCCTCTGTCAGCATCCATACTTGCCACGGCCTCGACCCCTGCCTCTGCCGCAACTTCGGCCCATGCATGCACATGCCAGAGCCTCAGCCAAAGACAGCACCCGATCCTGTCGTGTTTATTCAGCTACGCCACGGGATTTGGCTTGGGCGTAGGCAACTGTTGACATGCGCATTACTGGGCACACCTGCATGATAGGACACATGCTCACATACACCGACAGGGTTGGGCACATGCTTATCAATGTGTCCCAAGGCTCCCCATGCATGCTGGACATGGGCACATGGCGTTTGCATGCTTAGGCATGGCCATGTTCATGGACACCCATCCACAACATCGGCCATGCCCTTACTGGCTACTGCTCGGCCCATGTACATACGAGAGCTTAAGCCAGAGCTTGCATCACAACGTGTAATGGTGGTTATAGGCCCCGGTTTATTCACGAATAGTGGATTAAGGGGGGGGCACTTTATATTGGTGAGTCCGACCTGGTATGAACTGGTATTGCTGAGCTGCTATTGCTGAGCTGCTATTCTGCAGTTACATAGTTTGCTTTTGTCGATAACTATTTTTGCATTGCAGTGTTGCGTACATTTATTTCAACAGTTTACAAAGGAAGACCCAACCAAGGAGGCTATTGAGGCCACAGTCAAAGTTCGTCGGATACCATGCACAGGCAGCACAATGAATGCAACAGGAACTGCTACCCATCAGGGAGTATGTTGGGGGTGGCGGGGACACCCTTTGGGGGACCAACAAACGCAATTCCTGTTCAAACATGACGTATGCATGCTAGTTTATAGCACCGACGACCAGAGTGACACTCAAACTAGGCTCGATTCCTAGCAGCCTTGTTCCTATCTGCCTTCTGCTTGAGCTGAGTGATCAGTTGTTGAGCTTGGGCAGTGGTTGGGTCGCTATTAACAAAGCGGCCGTACACAGCCTGCAACAAGTCAAGTAAGTTTCAGGGCGTGCTGATGGATCACATTAGCAGCCAGGCCATAAGCATAAGTGGCTAGCTCATAAGCATAAGTGACTGGGCACATCAATCGGGCAGGAACAACTAGCATCCATTCGATAACCTTGTAGAGCAGGTTTTGCTGAAGTCGGCGCCAAGCCATCACCAGGTAGATAAATCGGGTTTAGGGTTTAGGGTTTGGGTTTAGGGTTTAGGGTTTTGGGGCAATTTGAAGCTGGGCAGTTATCAGGTACATGAAGCAGTTTCAACTAGTATTCACCTTCTGGCAAGTGCAGTCCAATCTGTGTCGCCTTGAGACGCTAATTTCCAGAAGCTGGCCTGGCCTTGTCATGGGCCAATTTAAAGGCATTAAAAGCTCTTTTGTTTTCGTCGATAAGGGCACTGGCCTCAGCGTATGTTAAGCCAGCCATGGCAGCTGGCAGTATGCCCATGTCTGTAAGCCACGTTGATTGCTTTTCAGACATGGGCTCATTTTCCGGGTCGAATGCCTCCACGTCTGCAGATTGGACCATGTCAAGGATGTCCTCAAGGCTGCCTGGCTTGAACGCACTCCCTAAAGAACAGAGGGAAAGGGACTCACAGTTATGCATGCCTCATATCTTATATCAGGAAGATGCTGTGTAGCTAGGTACGTACATGCTAAATTAAATAAAATATCCGTAAACAAGAAACTTCGCAAAACTTTGTGCTTCCACTGCCAGGTAGAGCAAAACTATGAACTGCTAATAATAATAATCCCTTAACCCTAGCAGCTAAGGCTGCATGTCGTGGTCAGATGGGATGTGGGAGACAAACATTGATGGGACGAGGGTGACACCTGCGGGGAGAATGGTGACATTGTCCAGGGAGGTGGGTCTAGAGAATGCAACATAGGCTTCGCCAGGAGTCTCAATACCTTCCACATGAATGAAAAGTTTTCCGGTGACAGTTTCACCTTGTACTTTAAATACAGTGCGGGCATAAGCTAGGCGCACAGGGTACATGAACCTCTCAATGCTGGTATTCCCAACCCGTACACACTCGTACTCCCTGCCAACAGTGATCTCTCTCATAACACCATCAATTTCTTTTTTTATCTTCAGCTTAGTGCTGCTGACAAATGATACAACACCCACATCACCGTTAGCCAGCCCCATATATTTTTGGTTGCGGGTGATCGTGATAGGACAGCCAACAGCAAGAGACAGTTTGGTGGGCAGATCAGAAGTCTTAGTCAGACGACTCTTCAGTTTTTCCTGGTCAGCAACAGAGAGCAGATGCATTTTAGACAGTTCATCTTTAGCAGTCAGGGTGATAATTTCATCAGGCGCATAGAATTTCCTTACTTGGGTGTCATTGTACGAATCAACAAGTTCATTGGTGGGGGCTATAATCACACCATCACGCCCAATGTCAGGGATTTCACCTGCAGGGAGGATCCTGTCTATCCTGTCATGCAGGATTTTAAAGGCCGAAGAGGCCAGATCAGGAGCAGTTGGGGCATTTAAGTGAAGGAAGTTTAACAGGGAGACAAAGGGGGCCTGGGAGGGGTCAGACTGCCTGTGGTTTGCAGTGAAGGTGAACAGATTAAACATGCGCCACATCAACCGCTTCGTTGGCTGATGCGGACATGCATGTACGTCACGACACTTCTTACAAACTGCTAGCAGCTGATGGATGTCACCTGTGAGGATAACAAGTTTGCCACCAAAGGGGAGGGAGGCAGATGACCCAGCACAACATTCAAGGCAGCGGTTATGGATTTTTGAAGCATTTCAGCTTGCAGCATTCCCACCTCGTCAATTATGATGACATCAGCTAGTTTTATGAAGATGGATAGGGGGACAAATGTGAGGTAGTCATAATCTGACCCTGTAAAACCAAAAGCACTATGGGAGGTGGTTGCATTGTTGCCTAACCCATAGGCAGCCTTGGCAGTGGAGGCACATAGTATAACCTTTTGATTCGCTGTCGTGAAGGCTCCGATTAAAGTTTTGATGAAAAACGATTTTCCAGTGCCACCAGGACCCTGGATTCTGTAGAGCCTCGGTAAAGCGGAGGCTTTCGATGCGGCAGCGATCGCCGTTAAAGCAGCAGCCTGGTCAGGGGATTTCAAAATCAAATTAATATCGAGGGCAACTGCTGCAAATAGTTTCGTAGGCGAGTACATACGCTTAATAACAGATTAAAAAAACAATTAACTGCGTCAAGGGATTTGGTCAGAACATTAGCCTGCATGTCAACCCCCTGGGCACCTGTGGTTGGGTCGGCTATCATATCTTTAGAGGCCTGAATGGGACCTTGGCCTTCAATATATGACTCGGCATTTTTGACCTGCCACTCCTCCCACTGAAACCTCCTACCGTTTTTAATGTAGGCCTGCAACTCTGCATCAGTGTTCCATACCTTCAGCAGAACTGCAGCCTCCTGCCAGCCCTTGCTTTTATTTATTTTAAGAACTCCATTAACAATGGGGTTTAGCATGTCATGATGAGACGAAAAGGGTTTAAAACGGAGCAGTGAGGAAAGACGGAGGATTGGGGACGAGGACAGGGGAACAGACGGGGAAGCACGGAGGACTGGGTAACAGACGGTATTGAGTTGCGCTTAACAAGCACTTCTTGATTCCTGGGAGGAATAGCTGGCCTTTATGCGCTTCGTGTGGCGGGAAATTTCATACTGATTTAAAATTCCCGCAACTTCGACGGCAACGCTCGATTACGACGACGTTGGTACTGATCTAAATTTCCCGCAACATCGACAGCAACGCCCGATTACGACGACGATGGCGACTTCAGTTTCCTCGCGTTCCGACACTGGAGACGTGTGAACATTTGAACTCAGCTGTCAGCGGTAACCGACCTCGCCGACCTGGCAGGGTCTTTCTGACTCGCTGACTAACTGTTTTCTTTCGCTGTTCCAATCAATTAGTTACGAGGGTTAGAAGCAGCCCATTACACCTGCGATGGAGAGGCTAAAACATTACTGCGAGGCTGTGGCGACGATTTGGCACCTGTGACGCCTGGTCGGTTGCCTGTCGGTTTGTAAAGGTCGAAAAATGGGCTCTTTAATCTAGTATGATGCCGTACGCGACGATATGTACGGGATAATGGTACGGGTCAAAATATGGGCTCTTGAATAATAGACCGGGGCAACCATGCCGGCTAATTTTGTTCAGTGTTGCCACAAGATTCAGTGCCACCATGGGGTTCAGTGCTACCACGGGATTTAGTGCTACCACGGGATTTAGTGCTACCACGGGATCCAGTGTTTCCACGGGATTTAGTGCTGCCACGGGATTCAGTGTTTCCACGGGATTTAGTGCTGCCACGGGATTCGGTGCGACCACAGGATTCAGTGCTGCCACGGGATTCAGTGCTACCACGGGATCCTGTGTTGCAAGGGATTCAGTGATGCACCGGGATTCACTGCTACCACAGGAATCCAATGTTGCCACGGGATTCAGTGCTGCCACGGGATTCCGTTTTGTCACGGGATTCAGTGCTTCCACTGGATTCAGTGCTACCACGGGATTCAGTTCTACCACGGGATTCAGCGCTGCCACGGGATGTAGTGCTGCCACGGGATCCAGTTCTACCATGGGATCCAGCGCTGCCACGGGATTTAGTGTTGCAACGAGATTCAGTGCTACCACGGGATCGAGTGCCGTTGCCACGGGATTCAATGTTGCCACGGGATTCTGTGCTACCACGGGATTCTGTGCTACCACGGGATTCTGTGCTACCACGGGATTCTGTGCTACCACGGGATTCTGTGCTACCGCGGGATTCAGTGTTGCCACGGGATTCAGTGTTACCACGGGATTCAGTGTTGCCACGGGATTCAGTGTTGCCACGGGATTCAGTGTTGCCACGGGATTCAGTGTTGCCACGGGATTCTGTGCTACCACGGGATTCTGTGCTACCACGGGATTCAGTGTTGCCACGGGATTCTGTGCTACCACGGGATTCTGTGCTACCACGGGATTCAGTGCTACCACGGGATTCTGTGCTACCACGGGATTCTGTGCTACCACGGGATTCAGTGTTGCCACGGGATTCTGTGCTACCACGGGATTCAGTGTTGCCATGGGATTCTGTGCTACCACGGGATTCAGTGTTGCCACGGGATTCTGTGCTACCACGGGATTCTGTGCTACCACGGGATTTTGTGCTACCACGGGATTCAGTGTTGCCACGGGATTCTGTGCTACCACGGGATTCAGTGTTGCCATGGGATTCTGTGCTACCACGGGATTCTGTGCCACCACGGGATTCTGTGCTACCACGGGATTCTGTGCTACCACGGGATTCAGTGTTGCCATGGGATTCAGTGCTACCACGGGATTCTGTGCTACCACGGGATTCAGTGTTGCCACGGGATTCTGTGCTACCACGGGATTCAGTGTTGCCACGGGATTCAATGTTGCCACGGGATTCAGAGCTGCCACATGATTTTCAGTGCTGCCACGGGATTCAGTGATGCCACAGAATTTTTCAGTGCTACCACGGGATTTGGTACATGGAATTGAGCTTGTTCATCCAATACCAGCCCCACGCGGCCGAGGGTTCAGCAATGCCCAGCGGGTATGCTCCATTCTGAACATGCTCTTAGAGGGGGCGAAGCCCCTCGGGCTCTGTACTAGTAAAGATTTAAGAGCGACACAATGACAATTATTCCTGTAACCTGGAAAAGTGTGGCAGTTGGGTGCCGTGTCTTCCCTCCCTCTGGTGAGCACAGTGCGCTTCATCTTTTCACAATTTGCCATGACGAATGCGTGGCTTAGAAATTGCAGACTAGGTCACTGAATTCATGCTACTCCCGGTATCGCGCTACCCCCGTCATCAGGCATGCAATCCCCAAATTCCACGGTGATCATCCCACTGATACCCTCCAGAGATCCAGCGCACAGCCTGCCACACATGACAGCAAAATCCGGGCCCGCTTAAGTTTCCTGACACGCACCGGTACCAGGCACAACAAGGAGGGCAAACTATAAACCAGTTTGCAGAGGAAGAAGACTGGTTAGGTAAATTGAGCTCAGCGTTGTACGTTATCAGGAGTGAACAAGTGTGCCGCATCTTCTGTATGTGGACAGGCCGGCTGGCCGAGTGGATGCCAAATAAAGAGCGCATGCATGCATGCTTGCATGTGTGACGGGTGCCATGCGACTCACTGCCATGTGCCGTTCGGTGGTATGGATAGTGCCGATTTGGGTTGCTGCTCCGTTTCTACTGGAACGGAAGCATGCCTCGTGGAGTGCCATCCTCTAAGGATTTGTAGGCCTGTTGATCTGTCAGCAAGGCAGGGTGGGAGACCTCAACCGGCCCAAGCGATCATCGACAAACAACTGTTTCAGTTATTCCTGTTCACGATGCCTGACTCAGTCACAATGCTGTGGACGCATGAGTTTCCAACCAAAACTCTGTGGATGGGGGCGGTGAGACGGGTGTTGTACATGTGGTTCCTTTACAGGTGCTTCCTAGTAAGATATGGCGCAGTCATTCTGTCCATGCAATGCTTCACCGCGACATCCTGACACTGTGGTTGACTGAAGGCCAGCGTCAGAGAGGCCAGAGTGTTCAACGCGGACAGATTGAACAGGTGTGTTTTGGTTGCCAACCTGGCCGGCCTGGCAGTCAAAGCGCGATCAACCCACCTATTAATTCACTTTGATGTGGCCGTGGCTTCTTCACTCCTGACTGAAGGCAGGGTCCACAAGGTTTATCTTTCTCTCTGAGCACCCCCTTCATTCCTTTGCCCATGTCAGGTTTTTGTCGTAGGCTTTGTCTGCTGCACCACGGAGTTTCTTCCTATGCCACTAGTCAGTGTTTGTCTGTTAGCTGCTAGCCCAAGGGGCACTTTTTACCGCCTGCTGTCCTGGTTTATTTACATGTGCCCAACAATGCCTATACCTGCGTGTACGGCCTTGATAGGTCAGTGCTCAAGTGCGTCCAAGAATTCAAATTCGTGGGCATCATTCAGCACGAGAGCGGCAACATGCAGAAGGCCATGCAAGGCTGAGAGGTGCCTCTGGCTATCTACCGCACTGCACCGTGTCCACCGCATGGCCACCGAGGTGTGTCTGAGGCATCATCTGCCTGCACGCATCTGGTCGGCGTCTGTTTATGCTGCGCCCACAGCCAAACTACGGTGATGTGGTGTGGGCCATCGGTCACCTGTGGGCCCCTGCACTGCCTCAGGACCAGGATGCAGTCAAGCTTGCTTCAGCACCTGCGCCAGGCTGCGGGGATACCTGCGTCCGCCGCCAGCTGGGGAGTCATGAGGGCGCTGCAGATCCACCCTTGACAACGAGGTTGGTGGCAGCATGTCCTCCGTTTTTACCACGCATCGGCAGCAGTGTAGCACCAGCGGCACAACAAGACAGCCCACTCATGGCGGCTGCCATGGCGGCCAACATGCAGTTCGCAGTCACACAGAACATAGGAGGGCGCAACTGTAGTAAATAATTGCTTGGTGCCTTGGAGGACCTGGAGCAGGGAGTAGCCGTCCCCTAACTGAGCCAGACAGCGAGTGCTCTACAGCCTCTACCCGTCACGGGTCAATGACGTTACACCTCTGGGCCCGCTCAAAGCGCCGCGTGGGCGCCCAAATGTTCAGAAGGGACTAAGGGAGTAAATGAGGAACTAAAAGGAAGAGAGGGGGAAAGGAACTAAAGGAGAGGCCGAGAAGGCAAAGAGGACCAAGTCCAACACCTGAGTTCCACTAGAGACCAGCCCTCAACAAAGCCTCTAAGAAAAGAAAAGTCCACAAAAGCAAGCGTATCCCACCCTTGCTTGGCCGCGAGGGCGCCCCACTGATCAGAAGGGAGAACAGAGGAAACGAAAAAGGGGGCAAGCAACAACAACAACAACAACAACAACCAAAAAGGACCAAAAGAGAAGGCCGGAAAGGCAAACGACACCGGCGCCTCAGAATCCCTAGAGACTAACCCTCAACAATGCCCACAGCACAGTCCACAAAAGCAAGTGCATCCTACTCCTGCTCAGCCTAGTACAACTGGTGGAAGTTAGTGGCAGCGCCCGGAGGACCTGCCCACCCCCGCTCCCGTAACTGCTCCCTGACACTAGGGCACTGGAAGCACACATGTGGCGCATCCTCCACCTGCTCGCTATCCCCCCGTGCCCAACACCGCTGGCAGCAGCGTGCCTCTCGCCCCTGACCGTTGCGCCGTCCTCTGGCATCAGCAGTGCTGATCGCGCCGAGCCGCAGTCGCACATTTATGCGCACACAAGCAAACTCCCTCTGGTTAGTGCGGCTCTTGGCTTGCGCCAGCACGGCACCCGCCGTGGACTGGAACCATGCGCGGTAGGTCGCCGCAGATCTGTGCTCGGTGGTAGGGTCCCTGGGGTCCCCACCGCCGCTTGCGTCCAGCCGTGCTTGCTCGTATGCTGCGTCAACGAGTGCCAACACCTCTGTGACGGGTAGGCGCTGTAGGGCAGCTGCTGCCTCGCGTAAGGTGGGGGTGGCTGCCCCCGCTCCAGCTCCTCTAATGCACCCAGCAGATCAGAGCACCAGGTGCGGCCGCCCGTGCCCTGGCTGACTGCAAGCTGCATATCTGCTGCCATGGCTTGAGCCATGAGAGGGCTGTATTGCTGTGCCGCCGGTGCCACCGCTGCATTGTAGAAGCGGAGGATATGGGTCCACCAGTCTCGCTGAAGTGGCTGGAGCTGCTGTCGGGGCTAAGACCTGCGCAAGCAGAAAGGCTGCGCAAGCTTAGGAAAAAGAATTATAACAGTACCAAAGACACCCTTTCATTCCCCCCCCCAGTCTGAGGAAAGGAACCCTTACCAAAGGCTGGTTAAAAGGGTAGATAAAATCCAAATGAATCTAAAGTGTAATCCATTTGAGCATCAATTCAGAATAGCTACATGGCATCATCTCCAACCGTATTTCAGCTGACGCAAAGACTAGTAGCCACATTTTGTTACTGCAAGTTGGATGCATGACTGTTTGTCCTGAAATCTCCATTTTGGCCGCTGTGGATGACATCATAACAACTCGTCCTTGCTTCTTCAGGTCTTGGAGCCACATTCTTCTCGCTGATGATCCTGAAAGTAATAAGAAGTAACAAGACAGCAAGCAACATGCCGTGCATATCGTACCGCCAGGGCACACACAACATCTGCAAATCCTTCAGGAGCATTGGCTATCAAGACATGCATGCCATGTTGTTTTTGCAGAAATTCATATGTAGCTGGTTGCATTGGATCTGCATAATAATCTGTAACATATTTTAAATCCCAACCAGAATTAGTGACTACATGGAGAGATCCATCATGATCTTGCAATTTCTTTTTAATTTCAACAGAAATAGGACACAAAACAATTATGCTAGGTGAGAAGCTAAAGGACAAAGCAGACAGCAGAGTTTCACATTGCATTACAGTTGGGCTTATGCAATAAATCCCCATAATTTTATGCAATGCCCCCCCTGGGAATCGATTGACGATTTTAATCGCTATTGCCTCTCGGGTATCAAGCGACCCTGGCATAAGATCAGTTAATCCAATTACACCCCCAGCCTTGGTAGCCCAGTTATATGATGGCGTGAGATTTAAAAATGATGTTAGCGCATTGAATGTACGCACACGTTGTCGTTCCCTTGAACTGACTCTCAAAGTCGAATCAACTGCAATTTTAGGATTTTTATCCCTTTCCACCAATGCATTTGCAGGATGAGATGATAAAGACATGGGTGTCAGGGGTTTTGATTTGACCACTTCATGTGACACATCCAGACGACCAATACTTATCGCTTTTGAAGACGGCGTTTGACTTATGACAACTCCTGCCTCTTTTTGCTCAGTTTTTGACATCTTGATCTTGGCAGGTCTTCTCAGTTTGACCTTATTTGCAGCTTTCACTGCCATAGATTGTCCCACAGCCCGAATAATGGCATCATGTTGAGTGGCACCTTTTGATATACATTGATCACATAACCAAACGCCAAGTGGAACAGAAGTCAGGGGAGGATGCATACAATAGGTATGTGTACCTCTGTCACAGCTATCGCACATAACTAAAACTTCTTCATGATCTGGGAATAAACATTCCTGGCAAGGAAGATCAATTGGAGGAGTGTAGTACATAGAATCTGAATGTCATTCAGATATAGGCAAATGACATGGGGAACAATTAATAGCATTTTCTGCTATGGTAAGACTGTTGCGACCAGCAAGAATTAAGAGCCCACTTGGTCGTACATCATGCACTCTAAGCACTATAGGTCTGGCTACAGAATGTAATCTGTCCTCATTTCGAACATAAACGAACTGTCCAACGGAAAAATCAGCAAGCTTAGGTAAATATGCTCCAGATCTCAATTTGGCATACCGTAAGGTGTCCCGCTGCTGTGCTACTAATAGATTTTGACCAACCATAATGCAATTATCTTTTAGTAGATGCGCTCTCTTGAGTAACAACTCTGCAGCTGTTTCTGGGTCAAAGTAATCCTCCTCTAGTGACAGGGGAAACCTCTCAACCATGCTTGGTGGAACAATCGGTTGACAAGAAAAGAGGAGTTCATATGGACTAAATTTAGTACTAGCATGTTTAGTTACTCGGTACCCCAAAGCAATCCAGGGTAAGTATAGATCCCAGTTAGCCTTATCATTAGTGTCACACACATATCTGTTGAGAGAAGATTTCACTGTTTGCACCATTCTTTCAGCAACTCCATTAGCTTGCGGATGATATGAGCTAGTGACACGATGATCTATTAACGCACGGGTTAATAATTCATCCATTTCCGACTGGAATTCTCCACCCCCACCAGTTACAACTTCCCCGCAAGCACCAAATCTGCCCAGTCCCCATGCAAAAAATGATACGCTACCTCTGCTGACGATTTATCTTTCATGGGGAACACCTCGATCCACTTCAAATAGCTCTCGATGGCCACCAAAACATACGTGTTTCCTCGTGTAGTAACGTCATAGGGTCATGTGAGGTCCAGGTGCCATCTGTACATCAAGCCTTTGATGGGCAGTGGATTCAATACCTTCTGATGAGCATTGAAAGCAGTTTTAGTGTAATCACATGTTGCGCAACGTTTAACAACATTTTTGCAGTCATTATATAGGCCTACCCACCAGTGACCTAGGGTAATAAGCGCAGTGGTACGCCGTCTACCGTAGTGACCATTATCAGAATGCATTTTAGTAACGAGTTCAACTCGTTCATCAGGCGGGGGCACCCATTTTAATGTTAACCCAGGCATGCGCCTGTAAAGCCTTTTTTTAATTGGGGACCATTCATAAAGTGCTGCACGTCTCAGAATGCGTTTTCGTAGATAACTCAGGTGCACTGTCACGTGCCGCGTTAGCGTAGTAATCATTCTGAATCTGAAGCTGCTCTATTTGATATCTTAGAGCTTCGTTTTCCCTGGAATGAAACTTTTCTTTTTCTTCTCTAGAATACCGATGGGGAACGTCTGACTGTTCTTGTTTTACCCCTCGACCTACCCCAACAGTGTCCTGATTAATTGGTTGACCACTGATTGGAGTTTGTACCGGCGGTGGTGGCGTTTTACTGAACGCACTGACTGCTGACTTATACCCAGTATTATTCGCAGTATTCATTCTCTGAACTTGACTTTGGACATATCCCTCTTTCGGAGTGATGTGCTCGAATCCCGCTGCTTGGTCTCCTTCTCCTATAACTGAGAAATTATTGGAGCTATCGCAGCTTGGTGAGAAAGTCCCATCTGCTCTAAGTTTCTTTGCAATAAAATGCAATACGGGTACTCCTCCTTGATAACCATCTTCACGTTTGATTGATAGTGAATCGCTATGCTCACTAGTTTGCCCAGATCTCTTCGTAACGTATGCACATTGGTTAAGCTTACTGGCTGAATAATCGGCTGCAGATTTTTTAGGCTGTAAGCAGGATTGTCCATTGAAGAAAAGGGAATTCTATCGTCATAATTGTCGTCACTAACAGGGATCATAATAATCTTTGGGGTAGCTGCTAACTCAACTGATGCCCAGTTATAGTCACTCTGTAATTTATAGTAAGCCATTTCCTCTTCATCTTGTAAAGCAAGATCAGCTTTGCGTTGTGCTTCTTTATCTTTAGTAGCGTTCCTTTCCGAAACCTCCCTATGCTCTTGGTTCATCCTCAGTTCCCTATCACCCTCGCATCGCTTAGCATGTCTAATCGCGTTGCGTAGGCTTCTTTGCTCATTCTTACTTCAAATATAGCAAATCAGTGATTATCAAACCGTCTTTATCTCTGACCTTAGATCGCATTAACAACAGGATCTGGTCCTGCGCAGTCATATCCTCAAGTTCCTTTTTGATGATCGCAATCTCTAAATCTTGATCATGCTTGGCCTGAACAGACATTACACTGCCATGTTCATCCTCTGATTCGTCAGTCATGAAACCAGTCCTGACTGTTGACAGGAAAGGTTCCAGAGTACTGAAAAGTACTTCTTGTGATCGATCAAGTGGTCGACAGACGATTTCTGGCACCTACTTGAGTCGACTCTTAGAATCGACATGTTTACAGACAACTGGAGGTCCGACCAGTCAGACTATTTCTTTCTTAGAAAAGTGCTGTGACTTCAAGGAATATGACAGATTCCTGATCACTGCTGTTGAGACTCGAATTCCCAGCTGTAAATCTGGGAATCAGTCGATGTTTTTAAGATAAGTATCCCCTGGACTACTTACCTGACTATTCTCTACTGTTGACAAGATTGCCTGATGGGTCGACCCTTCCGAAGGTGACTGTAGCAGCAGTAGTCGAAGATGTAGTACACTGGTGACAGTGTACGATGATCTTCAGTGGGAAGTCGCTTGTAGGCGATCTTCAGATGGGGAGACTCGCTTGATGATCTATCAGGGAGTCGACTTGGAGCCTCAGGACTGGCTGTTGATGAGGAGTTGATGAAGTTGGTGGTGATAAACCAGCTGGAAGGCTGGAGAATGCCTGATAAAGGCCGAAATATCAAGAGTAGACCTTCAAGGCTAAGCAGTGTTCGTGCTTGCTTAGACTGAAAGGGATCGAACAGTTTTAGTGCTTGTTCTGTTTGGTGGTTCGATACTCGAGCAGTGTTTGTGCTTGCTCAAGTAAAGTGAGCAGTGTTTGTGCTTGCTCGATGAGGAGTGACTATGCAACTTCAGATTAAAGGGTGATTACGAAATCAGGGCTTCAAGTAAGAAAGAAATAGTGACTGCATACACTTCAGCAGTCACTAAGAAGTGTGACACACACACTTATCTTGTTCAACAGAGAATTCACACAAGTGTAACTGCAACAGCAGCACTGTACACAGGGTTCGACTACAGGAATCCATAACAAGGAACTAATAATTCAGTAATACGCGCGGTGCGCTTAATCAGCATGACACTGCAGCTCTCTCAGGACTCCCCAACTGGCGGCTGATGCAGGTAGCCCCGGAGCCTGGCGTAGGTGCTGAAGCAGGCTGGACTGCATTTTGCTGGAGAGACATTGCCGCGACCGAAGGTGGCTGGTGGCCCACATCATGTTGCCGTAGTTGGCCGCAGGAGCTGCATACACAGCTGCCAACCTGATGCGGGTTGGAAGATGGCACCTTAGGCCCACCTTTGCTGCCGTGCGGCGAACACAGTGAAGCGCGGCAGCCAAAGGCGCCTCACTACCCTCCATGACCCTCTTCATGCCGCCGCTTTCGTGCCGAGTGATGCCCAAGAATTCTTGGACACGCTTAAACGCGGCACGGTCAGGGCCGCAAACGCAAACATGGGCTGGCTGTCGGCGCTGCGCTGCTAGGCGGCTGCCAAACTCCATGACCTCTGTCTTACTAACATTGACCTGAAGCTGTTTATGTGCCGCATATTCATGCAAGGCATCAAGCATGCGCTGCAGCCCTGCTGGGGTGCGGGCTAGCAAGGAGATGTCATCCGCATACAACGGGCAGCGCAGCTGTCGCCCCGCCTGCATCTCAATGCCCTCTGCCGGGCACTTGGCTGCGAGCATGGCCGGCAGGTCACTGAGGTAAAGGCTAAAGAGCAGGGGGCTCAGGGGGCAGCCCTGCTTGATGCCTCTGGTGCAAGGCACAGGACCAGTGCGCTTGTGGCCGTCAGTGAGCGTGTAAACTGAACCGGCATACAGCGCTTGCACCGCGCCTAACAGGCATGCAGGCATGTGAAGATGCTCGCATAAATGCCGCCACAGCTGCTCCTGGGGCACGCTGTCATAGGCCTTTGTGAAGTCCACAAAGGCCGCATGCAGCTTGCCACGGCCTGCAGCTGCCCGTTGAGCATGGACTGCATGCATGAGGAGGAAAGCAGCCTGGAGCGTGCTACGGCGCTGATGAAAACCAAACTGCCCGTCACAGGTGCTGGCGCTAGTGGACGCAGCCTACGAGAGAGCGCAGCTGGAGATGACCGGCCGAGGGGATCCCAAAGACCCAGCCATCGAGCATAGGTCTGCGGCCGCCTGCCGCGCCTGGTTTCAGCCTACGGCTGATGGCTGATGGTACAGGCCAGGACCTGCACCTGGAAGAGGAAGTGTGCTTGTGTGCGCGCGAACCAAAGGCTGCGGCTCGGCGCAATCAGCTTGCAGACACTAGGGAACTCTGGTATGGTACATTTTTTACAATTTCGGAGAACCATATATAGTAGCAAGCTAGCAACAGGATAAACAGCAATTCAAGCGAATGGGAAGACAGGACGAAACAACTCGCGGAAGAGTCGTCAAGAAGAAAGATACAGATGCACATTGCTGCACGACCTTCCCTAATCGTCAGCAGTGCCTGCGCCTGACCATCACCAGCAGCGTGGGAGTGTTATGCCTCACCATCAGACACTAGGCGCAAACCATCAGGGCCTCGGGCAAAGCCCTCAACTTGCCCAGCTGGGTGCCACGCAATGCAGAAGTTCATCAATCGGGAACATCACAATGAGAGAATGAAAACTACTGCCACCTCCGAACCAGGCAGGCAAGGAAAACCAAGCAACAGCTAGCTCAATGCATCTGTCAACATATGCTTGCTTGGCTTGGCTGCTGTTGGAGGGGAATAAGGGTGGATAATGTATAGAGCGTTGATGGTTTCTTGCCTGGTTGCACGATTCACGAAATTGGATTCAGGTCAGGCCACACACACAGGGAGCATAAGACACTTGTATAAGACACGGATTATTATTCGGAAGGTGGATCAACACAATAAAAGCATTTTGCTCGAATGAATGCTACTCCGTGCACAGCACGATGCATCACACGGCCATCACTGTCATCAGTGATCCACCAAAACCACACCAAGAAGACATATTTTGCAGCACTGTGACATGCCGGAGGGTGATGAAAATCAACGAAGCACATCACCACCACCTCATCACTTCAATTAGCTGCACAACGTTCCCTACGCAAAAACCTGCAAATAATGAGGGTAGGTGATACCATTGACAAATCAGGGAATCTAAAAGCTGACGAATCAGGAATTATTGCGTAGCTGGTATCTCTGAGGCTAGGAGATAAAAAGGCGCAATTTCTGTCCGAGTGTATAAGCGGGCCATCATCACTCGATATTTGCATCATCACATTTCGCGCTGGCCATCCATCTTGCAATGGATCCCAATAAACACAGGCCAGGCATGAGAGTCCAGGCCACCATATACCCAGCCCAGGCCTTAGCCTCGCTGCTTGCTGGAAGAGACCCCAGGGTCAAATCACGGCAGAGCATATATAGTGTGTATACCCCATGTCCGCTTCAAACGCAGATCCCCGGTACAACAGGATCCCAGGTGTGGACGTCCACTTCTTTCCACTTCATACTGCCTTATCCCCGAGACACCAGGGATCCTTGGCCTTCGTTTCCACATCCGTCCGCTTCACAACCCAGTTCCTCCAGAGGGACATTGGGATCACCAGCCTTAACTTGATTCCCGCCCGCATTAAACAGACTCGGTGCATAACGGGACTCCCAACGTTCATTGCCGTGCCACTTTGCATCACACGCCCATGCCTCGGTACAGCGACGCCACGTTGACCTTGACCACGCACGGCGACGCCTCGTCCGCGCCAAACGTCACGGGCCGCCTTAGAGCGAACTCAGCCTGCTGCTCCTCACTGCCGCTGCCGCTGCCCTCGAGACGCAGCTGCTGTAAGTAGCCCGCGCCCAGCACCAGCGCCACCACGGCCTGCATGGGCTGCGAGTCGATGCAGTCTGGGCCGCCGCTGAGCACGACATCAACCACAGGGTCGGACAGTCGCACGCCAGACCTGCTTGGCATAAGTGCGGCGGTTAGATTCAAATTCAATCAAGGAGTGGAGGATCAAGGAGTGGAGGGTAATTATGGTGGTGGTGTGGGCACCTTGGATCAGGCGAAGCTGTGCTAGCCACCAGCGACGGACCCGGAAATCGAAGAGTGAAGGAGGGTGGGTGGGGTGAGGTAGTGTAGGCGCCATGTGGATGTATATTCTGTGTTCATCACCCTTTTTATTCACCCTTTTCATCCAGTGATTATTCATTCAAGCTCCATGCCCCTCGATCAGTCCTCGAGGCACTTTGACCCTACCCCTTCAATCTAAGATTCAAGCACCTTGCTCGGTCCTTGAGGCACTTGAGCCATGCCAGCAGCACCACGATTGCCTGGATCTGGCTCTGGCCCTCCAGCACGACGCCGCCGCCGCGCACCAGAGTTCTGACGGGCACCTGCAAATCCCCGCCTACCAGGCCGCTGGCAGCCTCCCGGCCGCCAACGGGCGAACTGGCCTGCGAGAGTGGCGTGTCTGGCGACCATATATCCCGGAGGGCCGCATCCCCGCCGGGAACACGGAGCAGGCGAGGCTCTCGATGCAGGATCGTGTCCCTGTTCTTGTCCGCCGCGGCGTCCCTGTCCTCCGCCCCTCCTACAGCTCCCTCGCCGCGGGACATGGTACTGTTGCGGTCGCCGAGGGTTTGTCCGCCCTCGCCTCGGGGGTAGTCCCCGACTGGGATGTTGTAGTAGGACAGGATGCCTTCGTCGTGCTGCTGTCCACACATCAGGACGGCCTGCCTCAGTCCCTCCTCACCGCCGCACTTAAACATGAGCTCAAAGAGGATGGTGTGGGCATCCTTGCTCAGGCTGAAGGGGGTCGGCTGGGTCTACACAGTTGCAGGGGAAAAGGGGCAGGGGGGGGGGGTATGGTAAAGGATTGAAGGTTGGGGAGGGGGGGGGGATTACAACAATCAATGAGCCATTGCAGGGGAAAAGGGGTGGAGGGGGTATGGTAAAAGATTGAAGGAAGGGGAGGGGGAGGATTACAACAATCAATGAGCCGTTGGATCAATAGCATCCCGGAGGTCTGAACATTTCCAAGTACATGGTGGAGCCATATGCCTAGTTTGCAAGCATAACATGGATTGGTGAAAACAAATGGCCTAGCAAGGAGGGCATACAGGTGCAGGTGTGAGGAACTATAGCCAATGCAGTGGTAATGTGGGGGGTGGGTGGGGGCGGGCCTGGGTGGCCAAAGAATTACAAACAGATCCCAAGAATATTGCAAGGAAGTGACTTCTTCACGTCGCGTCGAGGCACCCCCTCAAAGCTGATGTCATCTTCAAATAATTAATTAGTTGGAATGAAGGGGCCTATATCAAGGGGACCGTGCAAACAGTCTCAGGGTTATACCTTTACCCTCTGCTTCTATTGGAGCATACTCTCAGCCAGCGCCCGCACCCCTGATATACCCTTCCCATGCAATCGGCCCCATGCCCACACTCACCCTCTGCATCCATTGGAACATATCCACGGCCTGGGTCCACACTCCACACCCCTGATATACCCTTCCCAAGCAATCAGCCCCATGCCCACACTCACCCTCTGCATCCATTGGAACATATCCACGGCCTGGGTCCACACTCCACACCCCTGATACCCTTCCCATGCAATCGGCCCCATGCCCACACTCACCCTCTGCATCCATTATAACATATCCACGGCCTGGGTCCACACTCCACACCCCTGATATACCCTTCCCATGCAATCAGCCCCATGCCCACACTCACCCTCTGCATCCATTGGAACATATCCACAGCCTGGGTCCACACTCCACACCCCTGATACCCTTCCCATGCAATCGGCCCCATGCCCACACTCACCCTCTGCATCCATTGGAACATATCCACGGCCTGGGTCCACACTCCACACCCCTGATATACCCTTCCCATGCAATCGGCCCCACGCCCACACTCACCCTCTGCATCCATTGGAACATATCCACGGCCTGGGTCCACACTCCACACCCCTGATACCCTTCTCATGCAATCAGCCCCATGCCCACACTCACCCTCTGCATCCAACGGAACATATCCACGGCCTGGGTCCACACTCCACACCCCTGATACCCTTCCCATGCAATCGGCCCCATGCCCACACTCACCCTCTGCATCCATTGGAACATATCCACGGCCTGGGTCCACACTCCACACCCCTGATACCCTTCCCATGCAATCGGCCCCATGCCCACACTCACCCTCTGCATCCATTGGAACATATCCACGGCCTGGGTCCACACTCCACACCCCTGATATACCCTTCCCATGCAATCGGCCCCATGCCCACACTCACCCTCTGCATCCATTGGAACATATCCACGGCCTGGGTCCACACTCCACACCCCTGATACCCTTCCCATGCAATCAGCCCCATGCCCACACTCACCCTCTGCATCCAACGGAACATATCCACAGCCTGGGTCCACACTCCACACCCCTGATACCCTTCCCATGCAATCGGCCCCATGCCCACACTCACCCTCTGCATCCATTGGAACATATCCACGGCCTGGGTCCACACTCCACACCCCTGATACCCTTCCCATGCAATCAGCCCCATGCCCACACTCACCCTCTGCATCCATTGGAACATATCCACGGCCTGGGTCCACACTCCACACCCCTGATACCCTTCTCATGCAATCGGCCCCATGCCCACACTCACCCTCTGCATCCATTGGAACATATCCACGGCCTGGGTCCACACTCCACACCCCTGATACCCTTCCCATGCAATCAGCCCCATGCCCACACTCACCCTCTGCATCCATTGGAACATATCCACGGCCTGGGTCCACACTCCACACCCCTGATACCCTTCTCATGCAATCGGCCCCATGCCCACACTCACCCTCTGCATCCATTGGAACATATCCACGGCCTGGGTCCACACTCCACACCCCTGATACCCTTCTCATGCAATCGGCCCCATGCCCACACTCACCCTCTGCATCCATTGGAACATATCCACGGCCTGGGTCCACACTCCACACCCCTGATACCCTTCCCATGCAATCAGCCCCATGCCCACACTCACCCTCTGCATCCATTGGAACATATCCACGGCCTGGGTCCACACTCCACACCCCTGATACCCTTCTCATGCAATCGGCCCCATGCCCACACTCACCCTCTGCATCCATTGGAACATATCCACGGCCTGGGTCCACGCGCCCGACGTCTCCCTCACCACCAAAAGTGCCAGGAAAAGCTCATCCGTGCAACCATCCTGCTGCAGCCTCTCCAGCAGAGCCACAGTCGACGCAGCACGCGCCAGCCCCGCGCCGGCAGGGTCCTCAAGGACCCACCCGGACGCACCCTCCCCGGATGGAGATCCGGATCTGGATCCGGATCCGTCCCTGCTGGATCTGTTGATGCTGGATCCCGATCCGCCACCCTGCGACGCCCTGTGCTCCTGGAGCTGCTGCTGCTGCTGCTGCTGCCTGTTCAAGTCGGTAGTCTGAGCGGAACCGTCACCGCCCGGCGACATGCGAAGTTGTGGCGCGTTGCGCAATAATGATGAAGAGGCGGCTGTCGGGTCGGGCGCTGGGAGCAACGCAGCACTCACGAGCCAGGCCTGGAGGGGTAAAGCATAGGAGGGGTAGAGCATAGGACATGGTAACAGTGCGGATGTAGCTTCGGACTTGAGCTGCGCTGCTCCCTTAACCCGCACGTAGTTTTCTTTCTTTCTTTAAGCATAGGAGCTGGTTGAGCGCGTGAACGCCGGAAAGGAGCCAAGACACAAGTGTCAGGGAAGCCTGGTCAGGCAAAGGGCATGTTCACAAATAGGCAAATAGCATCTACACAATGGCAACTAGTATACTCCTTTCATACTGTCTGAGGCTGGACAAGACCCAAGTTCCACGCGGAAAGGGGATGACCTTATAATGGCGAGTGACAAGGTAGTGGAAACAGGGTGGAAAGAAAGCTGTCTCCCTTGCAGGGTCGATGAAAGGGTTCAACATCACCCTATGCACAAGTCTAGTTGAGGGTTTAGGGTTTAGGGTTAAGGGTATCCCAGGTGCAGGACGTGTGTACAGGGTGATGTTGAAGGGCCAGGGGTCTGCCCAGTAGCCGGTTTTAGGCTGGCCGGGGGTCTAGGTGTGGCCGGCTGTGTGAACGGATATTTTGTGCTCATAGGGCACATTCCACCCGCGCATGACAAAGCCTCTGAAACAGCCTTCCCAAGGGCAGGACGTTGATTACCACTAATGCGTAACCTAAACAGCCATGATGATGGTGATCCAAGCAGGACACAGAGGGGGTTTGAGGTTAAGAGGGGGGGGGGGGTGACAGATTTCTCACCATTGTCTGTGACCACACAGTGCTGTATCTTAAACAGTATCCAGGCAGTAGAAGAAGGGGGCAGATCTTAGCTTAAGTGACATATAGGCCGTGATCCAGGCAGTAGAAGAAGGGGGCAGATCTTATCTTGAGTGACATATAGGCCGTGATCCAGGCGTCGGAAAGGAGAAGGGGGGGGGTAAATCTTACCAGATCTTATCTTGAGTGCCATGTAGGCCGTGATCCAGTCACCAGGTAGAAGAGGGGTGAGGGGGATCTTACCAGATCTTTCCAGATCTTACCTTCAGTGCCATGTAGGCCGTGATCCAGGCGCCAGAGGCGGTCATGCCCAGCAGCGCATTCAGGAAACATTCCTGGGGCAACACATGGCCACGCTCCTGTAAGCAAGGCAAAGCAACACACGTCAGGGTGTTTAATTTCCCATTCATTTCCTTAGTGTGCTTGATTTCATTTCCTTATTATGTTTGATTTCATTTCCTTTCTCATGTCCAGAAAGGCACGTTGATATTTTGCAAGGTCCACCCAGTAGCTTGGTGGAAAGTCCACCCAGCTACTGGCCTGGATTGAAGATTCGAGCCCAGCCAGTAGCTGACTGCTACATCTGATCACCAACCAGATGCAGGCTCAGGCAGGTCCAATGGACAAGTGGTCGAATGAGCGCTAAAATAATCAATGCCACAGTTCAGACGATTGCGAGCCAGCAAGTCCAATGGAACTAGTATGTGCAGACATTTTCATAAACTGAAAAACGACGACACAAAATGGCCACAGGTCCTGGCCATGCCTGCCTTCCCTCATGCCTCTCTCTATGCCGGGTGCCACACTAGGCAAGACACTGGGCAGCATTATATGTCTGCTGTACCGCATGTCTTCCTGCATTTTGGCAATTTGTATTTTTGCTGTATTTTGGTCCATTGGCAAGAGCGCATTGCGGATGGGCAGGTGATGCTTGGCATGGATGCCCATATACGTGTCCTTGGCCTCAAGAAAGCCAGAAGGCAAGGTTGATAGATCACACCTTTCATTGTTGAAGGGCACAGCACTGCTCAGAGCTGAGGCTCCATTGTTCTCATAAGGCTAGGTAGCTAGATCAGACCCCAAATAAAGGGCAAAGTACTGCTTGGGGCCCAGGCCACATAGTTCTCAGCAATCTGGATTGATCACACCTCAAATAAAGGGCGAAGTACTGCTTGGGGCCCAGGCCACTTTGTTCTCAGCAATCTGGATTGATCACACCTCAAATAAAGGGCAAAGTACTGCTTGGGGCCCAGGCCACATAGTTCTCAGCAAGCTAGATTGACCACACCTCAAATGAAGGGCAAAGTACGGAATGAGGCTGAGGCTTAAAGTCTAACGCATTGTATTTGTATCTCACTATTCTTCTTTGAACAATCTGCCATTATTGCACGGGAAGCCTTGAACCATATCGGTCCGTGCCTCAATGATCACCAACTAGAAATGTACGGTTTCAGACTAATTTCTGGTTTCTAATCAATTTATGGTTTCAGATCCAGGCGTTCAGACCTAAACTGCCCTACCTAGAGCTCTTAGAGACGCGGCCTCACCTTGCCCCAATAGCCCGCCCACCAACGTTATTACCTATCACCCGTATTTACACTTATTCACCACTCAGTTTGCATTACCTGCAGCACCTTGATGAGGGGCTCCACCCTGCCCCACTGGCACGAGTGGCAGAGCGCACGGAGAACCACAGTGGACACATCCACGTCAACGGCCACATTCTGGCTGATCATCTGCACAGGGCCAATTCAATACACATGCAATAATTATGGAGTGGTTCCAACCCTGAACCCTCGACACTGAAGTTAAGTCCATGTTAACTGACATTGACATGACATGATCATCTGGCCTGGTCGTTTGTCAGAATTTCCAGCTACAAATATACCCAGCTGTACTTGTGCGGGAATATCCATGTCAAAATACCTGCCCTCTTGCACAAAGCGTATCCCAACGTAACTAAAATCGACAATTTGCCAAACTTGGTACAGCAATTGATCTTGGGAGCTACACTGTCTCGCTACAGTGACTGGCGTAAGAAAATGCCAAAAAATCCCACAAGTGCTGCCTTGATCTCTCCAGTTACCCTCCGCCCCCCCCCCCCCCCCCAACTTGCCCGACCTGAAACAATCCTGCCTGGGGGCCCTACGATCACTAGCAGGGGCCCAGTGACATCTTAAAGAGCGCCGGGCCGCAGGCGGACCCCGGGAGCCCAGAGGGCCCCTGTGCAATCCCGATGATTCTCTAGAGCGTGAGGCGCTTTGACCCCAATTTAATTCTTGGGGCTACGCCTTTACCGTCAGGTACTCAAATTGATCTCTTGGAGTGGCGCTTCGCCCGAGGGACCTCTTGTGCCTCACAAAATATGTCAGCAGAACACTGAAACGTTCCAAAACCGACAAACGTCATGCAAACGGCCGCCGGCGATAGCACCCGCGAACGAATTAAGGTTCCATTGGCTCCTCCTTCAACTCCCTATCCCCCATCCCCCCATCCCTCCCTCATCCCCCCCTATCCCCCACCCCTCATTCCTCAACCCCCATCCCGCCTCATCCCCCCTCATCCCTCATCCCCCCTCATCCCTCATCCCCCATCTCATTATGTTGAAGAGATCCACCACCGTGCTGTACAGCTCGATGGCTTGATAGACGCCCATCCCCCTCATCCCCCATCCCCCCCCATCCCCTCATCCCGCCCGTCTCACCATGTTGAAAAGATCCACCACCGTGCTGTACTGCCCGATGGCTTCATAAGCGCCCATCATCGCGCGGCACAGGCCCGCATCCACATGCATGAACTGGCCGTGGTGATGGGTGACGACCTGCAGGTGCAAGCACATAGAAATGAGATGGAGTGTGTAAGTGAGCAGGGGAGGAGGGCAAGGTGGGGAGGGTTTGATCGAGGGAACTGGTCGTGGTGATGGGTGACGACCTGCGGGTGCGAGCACTTAGTCACCAGGCTGGATGTGTGAGGTGGCAGTGGGGGAAGGGCAAGCTTGGCAGGGAAAACTGGAGAGGGTTGGGGAGCAGCTAGGGAGAGAGGGCAGCTTTCACCATGGCCTCTATTTTGCCTTTGGACCGGACTGTATTTTTGTCTGGGTGCAAAAATGATAACCTCAGTATGCAACAAGGCACTTGTGGAAACCTGGCACAGAAATGATGGCCAACAAGACCAAAGCGGTAATTGTACCGCATATGCTGATACTATGGACACCTGTTGGACCCTCCAATTTTCACGGGTCGGAAAATGACAGCAATTTTGGGTCCTCCCACTGTAAAACAAACGAAAAACAAGGGGGGCCGCAATGGATAGCTGAAGCGAAACATGAGATTTCAAGCATCTCCCAAATAATTTGCCGATCTTTCCTCAGCTGGCATTCATTAAGTCAGAGCATGGACCAAGACCAGCTCCTCGTAACCATGTTCCTATCTTTTGCCATCTACCGTATATCCCTACCTTTAGCAGGTTGCGCAAGGCGGAAAGCTTGGCGGCAAGCAACTCCTTACGACTGCTACTATCACAGCCATCGCCTCTGACCGTGTCACTCGTGGTCCTGGCCTGGTCCTCGACCCTCTGGAACAGGCCCGTGAAGAGCGACAAGGGCGGACGGGTGGGACTCTCCGGCCTGGGGTGGTGGTGGAGAGAAACAGAGGGAAAGGGAGGCATAAATTCAAGTGGGAGGCATAACTGCGACTTTCCCCTGGATTTTAATTTTGCAGGATTTTGCAGTCCTCTGGGATGGTGAATTTAATTTAAACAGTGCCCATTGCTGAGGGAAGGGGTGGAAGGCTGGAAGGTGGGGAAGGGAGGCAGGGAAGGGAGGGGGGGAAGGGAGGCTGGGAGGGGGGAAGGGAAGGCAGGGAGGGGGGAAAGGAGGCTGAGAGGGGGGGAAAGAGGGCTGGAAGGCGGGGGAGAAGAGGGCTGGAAGGGGAGGAGGGAAGGCAGGGAGGGGGTAAAAAGGAGGCTGGTGGGTGGGGGAGAAAGTCGGGAGGGACAAGGTGGCCCGCTAAATCGGCTACCGATCCGGGATGGGTAAATTCGACACCTTATGAACACTGCTCCACAATAAACCGATAGCAGGCTTCAAGCTGAATGACGGCCCCAGGGGGAAAACGTTCCTGTGGAGAGCATGAAGAGCATCCAAGACGCATATCCAAAGCTCTTTTTATTTCTTCTCACGACTTTTCGAGTTACCTGTGTTTATATTCAACACAGCGAAGCCCAGGAACGCCCCGCTGTGCTCACGCAATCTCATGTGGCAATTCAAATATATGTTCGAATTCAAATATATGTTCGAATTCAAATATATTTTTGAATTCAAACATCTAGACCGGTAGAGAGGACGCTTCAGCACGTTCCTACCTGCACATGAAGCTCAGCACGTTGATAGCTTCCTCCCAGTGCCCCTGCTGCGCGTAGGCGTTGACAGCCAGCGTGTAAATGTTGTTGCTCGGTTGCACCCCACAGTCACGCATGTGCTCAAATAGCTGGGACACCTTCAGAATAATAACAAAAGGGGCCAGTAATTGGTACACCATATACATGAGGGTAACAACTGAACCTGGATTGTTCTGGAGCCTGAAGGCAATGAGTTAGCTGACCTGTAGCTGACCTGTATCTGACATGTATCTGACCTGTAGCTGACCTGTAGCTGACCTGTAGCTGAGCCATGAAATACAAATGAGGGAGCCACCTGTTTGGTAAAAAACGCGGTCTGTGGCGACCAAAAGGCAAAGCCAACGACAAATTGGGGAAGAGGTCACACCAACTGAACAGCTTAGCGACAGATCCGCACAGCCTCATCATGTGTGGCATGTAGGACATCATGTGGGCGCTCATCATCATGCATACATGTCCAAGGGTTGAGGGTTTAGTGCTAGGGTTAAGAGCTCAAGATTGAGGGTTTACGGCTATGGATCAGGCTTCGTGATATAGGGTAATCTCACCATGTGTGGCTCATCGCGTGCCATATGGGCCCCCATCATCATGCCGAAGGTGGTGGCGTTGGGTCGGGCAGGGCCGTGCGGCTGGGACAGGGTGCGGAACAGCCGCACCGCCTCACTCCAGTCGCCCTGCAGGTAATTCAGGGAGGGGAACACCCATGAACAGTATGGACAGGGGGGGGCCCTGATAAAAAGTGTGGACAGGGTGTGGAACAGCCGCACCGCCTCACTCCAGTCGCCCTGCAGGTAATTCAGGGAGGGGAACACCCATGAACAGTATGGACAGGGGGGGGCCCTGATAAAAAGTGTGGACAGGGTGTGGAACAGCCGCACCGCCTCACTCCAGTCACCCTGCAGGTGAATCGAGGTCCTCAGTCTTGAGGGGAAATATGAACCAGGGGAATGGCTGTGCAATTGAAGTGCAGGTGGTAGCAGGTACCCTAATCTGCAGGTTGACCAGGATCGTCAGTCTCTGATAGGTGAATAAACAGGGCATGGGAAGTGCATTACTAGACCCTAAACCGTAAACCAGGACATTGGCAGTGCACTACCGGAACTTTGAAGATGAAAGCACATGCTAACTGCAAGTCTGCGCCCTCCTTGCCTCAACTGCCAACTGCCAACTGTGACCAGTTACCAACTGCCAACCGGCAACTGCCAACAACCCAAAATCAACTAACACCCACCATATATCCGCATTGGCCTGACTCCATCGCTCACCATATCGGAATTTGATAAATTCCGAACGTTGGAAGCACTATGAATTGTGTTGGGAGCTTTAAAAAACTCGAACGTTGGGAGCATTCCGATTTTCGAACGTTGGAAGCGTTATATCCTCCCAGTAACCTGTAACCTGCTGAAATCCTGGACAGGTTTGCCCTCTGAACCCTCAAACCTCAACATACCCTGCCGTCTTCCCATCTAGTGCAGCAGAGCCTGCAGGAATGTCCGATCGGCAGAATCTTTAACATTCTGACCTTCAGAAAAAAGTGAAAAAGGTAGGTTCAGCCAGAAATAAATGTACTTCCCAAATCCACCCTGTCTTACCTTCCAATTTGGGCTGACGTTGGGCAGCAATGTCTGTCCGTCCCCATTGGATTTAGTTTTGTGGGCAGGGAGTGACCTTCGCCCAAAGCCCTAAACCTGAACCTCCAACCCACTACCTGAACCCAACATCTCAGATCCTTCCTTTCTGATCTCCTGACCTAATTGAGTCCCGTTGGATTCATGTTTTCTACCAACGGTTGAAATACATCCAAAGCCCTTAACCTAGACCTTAAAAAAACGAACCCACTACCGTACCGAAGATCCTCCCTCTCCCATCTTCCTACCTCGTGCAGCAATGCTTGAAGGTACGCATTGTTGCATGTGCACTAGGAAAACACACAAAGCCTGAAACCTGAATCCCTCAAAACCTCGGACCTGAGGCCCGTACCAGGGATCCCTCCTCTCCTACACCCTCCTACCTCGTGCAGCTACATCACCCTCCCTCGTGCAGCTACATCATGCAGCTACCTTGTGCAGCTTCCCCGTGCAGCTACAATTCCCTACCTCGTGCAGCAATGCTTGAAGGTATGCGTTGGCGCAGGTGACATGGACCTCCAGCCCACTCTCACGCAGCCAACCCCAGGCCTCGCGCACACGTGCGCTGTCCAGCGCCTCCGATGAGATGCAGATCAGGGTCCCAAAGGTAGCGACGGTGGCTTCAACTCCGCGCTGACGCATCAGATTGTACACCTGTATTGAGGCAGGAGGTAAGGGGAGTGGCACAGGTCAAGACCTGGCTCCCTTCTCTCGTGTGACTAGCAAGATTTGTCTCTTCGGGGCTAGAGAATCCAGCACCCTCAACCCTCAAACCTCAAACCTACACCCCAGAACACTTGGCAGACTTGCCTCCTCCCCCCCTCTCCCCCCCCAGCAGCAGCATGGTCCATACTCTCCATACAGTGTTCTCTTTCCCCTCGAGCATTGCATCCCCACTCCCCAGAAGCCCTGACCCCTATCTCCAGCTGCCTGTCCCCCCAGTTCCCCCCCCCCCACTAGACCCCTCCGACCAGCACCATATGTCCTTTTGACCTCACGACATTCCTGCCCCCCCCCATCCTTGCCCATGACCAACCTTGTAGCCCAGGCTGAATTGTCTTGCCTTGCTACATGCCTCCCGCACCCCTCTCCTTCCCCTTTTGTCGGGAACTGCAAGAGCCTCGGATATCTATGCACTATGACCTTTTAGCCCAGGCTGACTTGTCTTGCATTGCCACATGCCTCCCTCAACCCTCTCTCTCACCATTTTCCCCAGCCCACCTTGTAGCCCAGGCTGACTTGTCTTGCATTGCCACATGCCTTGATGACCGTGTTGTATGAGACGATGTCGGGGCACAGCTCCCCGCCACACCGCCACATGAGCTCCAGGAGACGCAGGGCCTTGCGCCATTGAGTGGGCTGGGCCCGGGCGTAGGCAGCCAGCAGAGCATTGCAGCACACCCTGAAGGGGGAAGTCCGACTAAGTCAGATGGTGGGGGAGGGGAAGGGGGGGGGGGCAAGGGGCGAAGAGGGGAAAGGGTGGCGAGGGGCTGGAAGTGGAGGGCGGGGGACAAGGGGGGGAAGTGGAGGGAAGGGAGGGGGGCGAGGGGGAGCTTCAGCAGATTCAGGGCCTTGCTTGGCTGGGTGGAGCGGGTGCCGGCGTAGGCAGCTGATATAACCTTGGTGGCAAGCCCTGCAAGGGAGGTGCGGGTGCAGGGAGGCCACACTGGCCAATAAATGGGACCAAGGCATGACAGTAGCTATTGGACCCATTCTCGCTCTCCTGTATCTATCCTGCCTGTCACACCTGTTGGGTGCTCTCTCGTTCTCCTGTACCTATCCTGCCTGTCACACCTGTTGGGTGCACTCTCGTTCTCCTGTACCTATCCTGCCTCTCACACCTGTTGGGTGCACTCTCGCTCTCCTGTACCTATCCTGCCTGTCACACCTGTTGGGTGCTCTCTCGTTCTCCTGTACCTATCCTGCCTGTCGCACCTGTTGGGTGCACTCTCGTTCTCCTGTACCTATCCTGCCTGTCGCACCTGTTGGGTGCACTCTCGCTCTCCTGTACCTATCCTGCCTGTCACACCTGTTGGGTGCACTCTCGTTCTCCTGTACCTATCCTGCCTGTCACACCTGTTGGGAGCACTCTCGCTCTCCTGTACCTATACTGCCTGTCACACCTGTTGGGTGCACTCTCGCTCTCCTGTACCTATCCTGCCTGTCACACCTGTTGGGTGCACTCTCGCTCTCCTGTACCTATCCTGCCTGTCACACCTGTTGGGTGCACTCTCGCTATCCTGTACCTATCCTGCCTGTCACACTTGTTGGGTGCACTCTCGTTCTCCTGTACCTATACTGCCTGTCACACCTGTTGGGTGCACTCTCGTTCCTGTACCTATCCTGCCTGTCACACCTGTTGGGAGCACACTCGTTCTCCTGTACCTATACTGCCTGTCACACCTGTTGGGTGCACTCTCGCTATCCGGTACCTATCCTGCCTCTCACACCTGTTGGGTGCACTCTCGCTCTCCTGTACCTATACTGCCTGTCACACCTGTTGGGTGCACTCTCGCTCTCCTGTACCTATCCTGCCTGTCACACCTGTTGGGTGCACTCTCGCTCTCCTGTACCTATCCTGCCTGTCACACCTGTTGGGTGCACTCTCGTTCTCCTGTACCTATACTGCCTGTCACACCTGTTGGGTGCACTCTCGCTCTCCTGTACCTATACTGCCTGTCACACCTGTTGGGTGCACTCTCGTTCTCCTGTACCTATCCTGCCTGTCACACCTGTTGGGTGCACTCTCGTTCTCCTGTACCTATCCTGCCTGTCGCACCTGTTGGGTGCACTCTCCTTCTCCTGTACCTATCCTGCCTGTCACACCTGTTGGGTGCACTCTCGCTCTCCTGTACCTATCCTGCCTGTCACACCTGTTGGGTGCACTCTCGCTATCCGGTACCTATCCTGCCTCTCACACCTGTTGGGTGCACTCTCGCTCTCCTGTACCTATCCTGCCTGTCACACCTGTTGGGTGCACTCTCGTTCTCCTGTACCTATCCTGCCTGTCACACCTGTTGGGTGCACTCTCGCTATCCGGTACCTATCCTGCCTCTCACACCTGTTGGGTGCACTCTCGTTCTCCTGTACCTATCCTGCCTGTCACACCTGTTGGGTGCACTCTCGCTCTCCTGTACCTATCCTGCCTGTCACACCTGTTGGGTGCACTCTCATTCTCCTGTACCTATCCTGCCTGTCACACCTGTAAGGAGCACTCTCGTTCTCCTGTACCTATCCTGCCTGTCGCACCTGTTGGGTGCACTCTCGCTCTCCTGTACCTATCCTGCCTGTCACACCTGTTGGGAGCACACTCGTTCTCCTGTACCTATACTGCCTGTCACACCTGTTGGGTGCACTCTCGTTCTCCTGTACCTATACTGCCTGTCACACCTGTTGGGTGCACTCTCGCTCTCCTGTACCTATTCTGCCTGTCACACCTGTTGGGTGCACTCTCGTTCTCCTGTACCTATCCTGCCTGTCACACCTGTTGGGTGCACTCTTGTTCTCCTGTACCTATCCTGCCTGTCACACCTGTTGGGTGCACTCTCGTTCCTGTACCTATCCTGCCTGTCACACCTGTTGGGTGCGCTCTTCTTGGTGTTCAGGCTGCTGGTGCGGAGTAGGCTGCGATGCATCGGGGCGCTCCCGCCGCCGCCGCCACTGTAGGGCATGCTGCTGGTGCGCTGAAGAGGAGACTTCGGGGCACATACACATAAGCCGTTAAATAACAGCAAATATCGGCAAACATTTACACACACGTTATCACACTAGGTTGTAGGCTTTTAACAGCTCCATCTCTAGACACATCAAACAGGGGGTGTCAGTGGGACCAGCTGGTGGATGGGGTTGGGGGTTCAGCGCCTAAACTCGGCATTCACAGGCAGGGTATTGATGAGGGTTGTGCTGGGAAGGGGGGGGGTGGGCAGGGCGAATCAGGCAAGCAGGCAAGTAGGCAAGTAGGCAAACACTCCAGCAGGCAAGCAGGTGATGAAACATCAGGTCAAGGTACCACGGTAGATTTGATTTGCCATCTTGAGGGGAAGAATCAAGAAGTCAGTCAAATAACGCTACAAGTAGATACCATGTTAGATATAATAACAATACTATACAATACAATTACAAGTACAAGGAATGGGTCAAATATTGTTAGATGCAATGCTAGATACAATTAAGGCAGTATATACAATGTTATATTCAAATCATACAACGTTAAGGGTAGGTGCAATGTTATATTCAAATCATACGATGTTAGATAAAGGGTAGGTACAATGTTATATTCAAATCATACAATGTTAGATAAAGGGTAGGTACAATGTTATATTCAAATCATACAATGTTAGATAAAGGGTAGGTACAATTTAGATTCAAATCATCCAATGTTAGATAAAGGGTAGGTACAATGTTAGATTTTATGTTACAATGTAAGATTCCATGAAGGGAGTCGGATAACAGATTGAATCTGTAAAGGGATTCAGATACAATTAAGTTATAATAGTTAAGGGATTCAGATACAATGAAGGGAGTCAGGTAACAGAAAGGCAGGTGGTGTCTCTGTGCTTTCCGGTGCTGCATGCTGCCATCAGAAAATAAGTCAGAAAACCATAATGATCGCTTTCGTACTAAAAATGGTCGCCGCCGGTCGATAAATATTGTTTCAATAGTTTCCTCTCCCCTCCAGGTACCTTCACTGTGAGGGAATGCCAAGCACATCTCAAGTGTGGCTCCAGCTTTGAGGTTAGGTTTCAGGTTACGCGGAACTGGTATACGGTATGCTGACAATGCACCTCCTGGGGCTGCTGCTGCCACTGCGGACATTCCGCCTAATCCAGGGTATAGGGTACAGGGTTCAGTATATGGTTAGGGATTAGGGTCTAGGGTCAAGGGTTTAGGGTGACTTGGTCCAAGCTGACAACCCACCATCGGAGGCTGCTGCTGCTGCTGTAGGGAGCTTCCTGCCGCGTCGCATTTCCCTCCTGATCCTATCAGCAGCGCCAAGCTGCCCTGCAGCTCCGCCCCAACCACGCCTCCCGGGAACAGCGCGTTCAGGTTGCAGGCCGCCTGCTCAATGGCCTCGGGGCTGCTGCCTGAGGAAGCCGACATGAAGTTGATGGCCGCAGTGATGGCGGCGGCCGCAGCGGCGGTGGAGGCCGAGGCGACGGGAGTGCTGGAGTGACTGCCTCCTCCCTGTTGTGGCATGTTGGTGAAAGGGGGGTCGCAGGAAGTGTGAAAGAGAATATGGCGGGGAGGGAGGGGAGGGAGGGGTCCCTAGGGTGAGAAATAATGGTACGTCTGCAAGGGCGTGAAGGTGATAGACAAGGTGCAGCATGGGCCAAGCTGCGTCCATGCCACTAGTTTATATGGCAGCCGTGCCCTTGCTACAGCATAGAGCATGGTACCAAAACCAGTATGCTCCTTTCTGGTATTTGTTTGATTATTAGTTTGCCTACCGTTAGTTTTTTGTTCACTTGCGAGCATAGCATGTCCTTCATTTGTTTTCTTCGTTTTGCTTACCGTACCACACGCTCATGTCTGCACGGTACCCCATGTTGTCTGCTTACTGACCTGGGGGTTGAGCGCGTTGCCACTTCCCACGGCTGAGCCACCGGTAGACAGGCTGCCGGAGCACTCATCAATACTGCGCCTGCAAAGCAAACAGCCGAGCAATGAAATGGAACGGGTCTACATCCGCAGAATCATGGCCAATGCATGAGGACTCAACCTGCACAGTTGAGACTGCCCAACTACACACCCAAATGCCCGCCAGCCAGCCCACCGGCCCTCCACCCGCTCAAAATGCTAGCCAGCCAACCCACCAGCCCGCCCACCCGCTCAAATGCCCACCGGCCAGCCCACCAGCTCAATGCCCACCAGCCAGCCCACTGGCCCGCCCACAAGCCCAAATTCCCGCCGGCCCGCCCACCCGCTCAAATGCCCACCCGCCAGCCCACGTGCCAGCCCACGTGCCCAAGTACCCGTCAGCCCACAAGCCCAAATGCCCACTGGCCCGCCCGCTGTGCACCTACCCGCCCGCCAGCCCACCGGCCCGCCAGCCAGCCCCTTGCGCACCCACCTGATCTGCGTCCCCTGGGGCGTCGAAGGCCCCAGACACTCCCACGCAGAAAACTCCCCGGGAGCGCTGTGCAGCAGGCCGGTGGCCGAGCCCTGAACCGCAGCAGCACCCATCCTGGCATCCCAAGGCTGCTGCGGCATCTGCTGCTGTTGGCTGCTGGGGGAGCCCGGCAGGGAAGAAGCTGCAGCAGCTGCAGCGGCGGCCGCCCACGGGCCTACCTGCTGCGAGCCTGCTGGCAGCGCGGCCGAGCTCGCGGCTGTCGCCATTGCGTGGGATGGACCGAGCAGCGGCTGCTGGGCAGGGGAGGCGCCGGGGGTGGCCGCGGTTGGAGATTTTGTGAGAGCCACAATCACCCCTTCTGCCCTGGCCCTGCGTGTAGAAAAGCATTGAGAGATATGAGGTGTGACTAAACACAATTATGTGTGATTATGTGTGATGTCACTGATATGTGTGAATGCGTTTTGCCGGAAGTAGTTGTGGGCAGGTGTGGTAGGTAATACTAGCATGCATGTATAATTCAGCAGCCAGGCGGCGGACAGCAGGAGGACTCGCCTGTTGGTCATATCGAGCGGCAGGCCTTTCCCCACATTCAGCAACTGGTCAGCTTCATCGGCTGCCGCTGCTGCCGCCTGCCCCTGAGCCAGGTCCTCCTCGTCCATACACTGAAGCAGGACCTTGAAGGTGGGGTGGTCCTGATACATCTGGATAAAGACCTGTGACAGGGGAGGGAGCGAGGGGAGGGAGGGGGCTGATACATCTGGATAAAGACCTGTGACAGGGGAGGGAGCGAGGGGAGGGAGGGGGCTGATACATCTGGATAAAGACCTGTGACAGGGGGGGGAGCGAGGGGAGGGAAGGGGCTGATACATCTGGATAAAGACCTGTGACAGGGGAGGGAGCGAGGGGAGGGAGGGGGCTGATACATCTGGATAAAGACCTGTGACAGGGGGGGGAGCGAGGGGAGGGAAGGGGCTGATACATCTGGATAAAGACCTGTGACAGGGGAGGGAGCGAGGGGAGGGAGGGGGCTGATACATCTGGATAAAGACCTGTGACAGGGGGGGGAGCGAGGGGAGGGAGGGGGCTGATACATCTGGATAAAGACCTGTGACAGGGGAGGGAGCGAGGGGAGGGAGGGGGCTGATACATCTGGATAAAGACCTGTGACAGGGGAGGGAGCGAGGAGAGGGAGGGGGTTGATACATCTGAATAAAGACCTGTGACAGGGGAGGGAGCGAGGGGAGGGAAGGGGCTGATACATCTGGATAAAGACCTGTGACAGGGGAGGGAGCAAGGGGAGGGAGGGGGCTGATACATCTGGATAAAGACCTGTGACAGGGGAGGGAGCGAGGGGAGGGAGGGGGCTGATACATCTGGATAAAGACCTGCGAGAGGGTAGGGGTGAGGGGGGTTGTGGTCCTGATACGTCGGAATAAACACCTGCGAAGGGGCAGCTGAGTGGGAATGGGGTGTTCCTGATACGCCTGGATGGGGAACCATGATAATTCCATTATTTCCATTTGTTTCCAGATTTTTATAATTTTGACAACAACAAAACGATCATTGCAGCGCTGTTGCGGTGGCTGTGGTTCTATGCTGAAACAATAACTTGAAAATGCTATCATATGCCATGGTGAGGCCTTCCCTGTGACATGCAAGGCCGCCCTCTTTGGCCCCACCGCCCCCACCTGCTCGGCCAGCTGCCACTGGCCCCCCTTGTCCAATGCCGTGATCAGGGAGCAGCACGTCACGGCATCACACTCGATACCAGCATTGCACATGTGATTGAAGACATCAATGGCTGCATGAAGGGCAAGAAAAAGGTGGTGGAGAGAGGTGGTTGAGAAAGGAGGTAGAGAAAGGTGGTTGAGAGAGAGAGGTAGTTGAGAAAGGAGGTAGAGAAAGGTGGTTGACAGAGAGAGGTAGTTGAGACAGGAGGTAGAGAAAGGTGGTTGAGAAAGGTGGTTAGGGATCAGTACTTTGATGCCAGCGTTGCACATGAGATTCAATACATCAATGGCTGCAAGGAGGGCAAGAGAGAGGTGGTTAGGGATCAGATGGACGCATCAAGAGATGCGTTTTGAGCGTTCAAAAAGTGGGAAGATACATCAATAGCTGCGTACGGAACGTTGAATGTGCGCAAGCTTGCGTAAGGTAAGCTTGCATAAGCTTGCCTTAACCCTAAACCCTTAACCCTAAACCCATGCTATAGGACGCACAGATGCTCACCCAAGGACCACTGCCTCCCCTTGGCCAGTGCGCTGATCATGGCACTGTAGGTGATGGCGTCGCGCTGCAGCCCCCACACCTCCATGTCGTGAAACACCTGGGGGGGAGCAAGCAAGCACCCCGAATGGAGAACAATCGACTCAGATTGGAAACATTTTATTTTTGCTGGGGGGGAGCAAGCGAGCACCCCGAAGGGAGAACCATCACTACGTATTGGGAACATGATGATATTGCACCCTGGATGGAGACCCATCACTCAATATTGGGAACACTTGGTCTGCACGAAAAGGGTGGTTGCATCTGCTGGCAGCACCGCACCGGGTCTTGCCAGCGTTCGCAGAAGAGCAGACAATGAACATGAAGAACTAACGGCATCCAATTGGCAAGTCATTGCTAGTGCCGGCTACCTAACATAGGGGGATCAAAGTACACACGCCAGGAAAGTTTTAACTATTATGGTCTCGTCCGAAGGTGCTTTTGAAGAAGAAATCAAGCTGCGAGATATCACATGCCCACGATCATCTGCCATGCCATGCTTGGTAAGCCATTGCTAAATGCTGATGAGACTGGAAATGGCACCTGTTGTTGCTGGTGTTGCTGATGAGACTGGAAATGGCACCTGTTGTTGCTGGTGTTGCTGACGAGACTGGAAATGGCACCTGGTATTACATACATTTGATACCCAGGGCAACTGAAGCCTCAGGGAGCCAGTATCACCTACCGCCGTACATCACATCATGTATCAACTCCCACTGTCCACCCATACTTCTAGAAAACAGGAGACGTTTGAAAACAAACACACAGCATTTGGAAGGATTCCAATCTCTATCTGCCTGCAACGCCTTCTCCTGGTGCCCCCCCCTCCCCCCCCCACACACAGGAGACTAGGGAGATACTAACGAGATACCCCCCCCCCCCCCCACACACACACACACACTTGTTCTTGAAGACAAGGACTAACGACCGCGTTGCAGAGGTTTTGTGTGCGAGACAAAACCACGATGTTGATCCGCAGCGCCCTTTCCTGCCCCCCCCCTTTAGCCCCACAATTTAGAGCAACCCATGTAAATCCGAAACGGTTCTGTGTGCGGAAAAACCACCTAGGCCTCAACTAGGACCTCACCTGCATTGCCTTCTCCCACTGCCCCCCCTTATCACATGCTGAGATTGCGGCATTGGTGATGGTGGTGTCAGAGCTGATGCCCAGTACGTCCAGCGTCTCAAAGACCTCAAAGCCCTTCTGCCAATTGCCCTCCCGCGTGAGCTGGGACACCAGCTTCGTCAGGCCTAAGGTAGTGTGAAAGGGCAGCGAGGGAAGGGCAGCGAGGGGAGGGCAGTGAAGGCAACAATAAGAAAGTACTACATGTAGTCTAGGGCAGCGAGGGGAGGGCAGTGAAGGCAACAATAAGAAAGTACTACATGTAGTCTACATTATGCCAAACATATGTATGTTATTACACCATTTTGTACACCATTTTGTACATCATGTTTTTGCTTCTTGTCAATTCATTGCCCCTTTGGGAAGGAAATCTGAAAAAAAACGATGGGTAATGGTACATAAAATAGGAAAACAGGATGAGGGATGTGTCTCACGAGTGAGCTTAACTTGGGAAAAGGGGTACAGCCCACACCGAGGTAGGGGTAGGAAGCAGACACATAGGCCCCCATGACACGAACATCCCCGGGGGAAATCATGGCTGGAAAGCAAGCCTCGTACAGCACACGCCATTCACATGCCAAATTGCTACCCTACAGGCCTGCCAAATAGTAATGCTTTCCATCATAAATGTACAAGTAAAGAAGCCTATAATAAGCCACACGCCCAAGGCCATTTTTTTCTTACTGGGACACACTGTTTCACACTGGCGGATGTCCTCCTGGATCGACCAATGCGCACTTACATTCGGTAAGCGCTTTGATGATAAGCATCATAACATACCGAAGAAAACTAAATGCGCCGGAGGCGTTATTATCTCGCGCCCCCACAGCTTGCAGCTTCCTCAACTCTCGCGCCCCCCACAGGGTGCAGCTTCCTAAACTCTTGCGCCCCCCAGAGGGTGCAGCTTTCTTTCCTTCCTTTGCATGCCAGGCCCAGTGCAGTGTTTCTTATTTCGTGACTCAGTTACATGTCAGCTACACCCGGGCCTCTTAACAGCGACCCCATTTGCAGCCAGGCATGCTGCTTTGGCCACCAGTCGTATGCTGCTTCAAGTTTGATCCCAATGGGGCCTTTGGCGGCTGCGGGGCGGCCTGCGGAAGGTGGACTGGTAGCCGAAATAAGAAACACAGACCTAGTGCCGCTGTCTCACCTGGCAGCCTGGGTCTGAAGGTCGCTGACTGGAGCACCCGTCGCACCTCCCCGCTGCCAGCCTGGACGGTGGACAGCGCCGCAGAGAGGCTGAGAGGGGGAAGCGGGGGAAGGGTGTCATGTTAAAGAGTTGAGAGGGTCTAGGGTGGGTGAATTAATTCCCGTGACTAGGCTCAGAAGTGGTTAAGGGTTGTCGGCAGTGCTGTGCAGTTGCGCCGTAATTCAAATATTGTGCCAGATATTACGATCCCTTTCTGGTAAAAGTAGCTGAAGTTGCCTCTAAATTACAGTGACTGAAACTCAACTACATAATTCTGCCACCGTAAGGACCGTTATCGGCACAGCACTGGTTGTCGGACCGGAGAAGGGTACTGGGAGCAGTGTGTGCGAGAGGTGACAACACAGGTCCAGCAGGCACTATTCAATCATCGATTGTTTACTGGATCCAGTATATAGATTTTGGTAGGTATTGGGATCCAGATGGATCCAGGTGGATCCAGGTGGATCCAGGTGGATCTCAGGAAATATCAGCAGGTGTAGATGTTTCGATGTTCGTGGCTCAGCCACTCTTCAGATGCACTTCGGTGACCCATTGACCTCAAGCCAGAGGCCTCATGCATGGCCTGCCGTGCCGTTTGGGCCGCCAAGCCATGAACACCGCCAAGCCATGTCTTTTGGTTCCAATCCTACTTATCGCGGCAGAAGGGCGTGGCCCGCAAACAAAAGTTTTGTGACCGGGAAAAAAGAATTAACAGTCGGGCACTGGGAGCAATGTGGGCCAGAGGTGACACCAAGAGACCAGCAGGCAGTACTACCTTTTCGGTAGTTGAGAGGATCCAGCTTGAATATCTCAGCAAGGATTGCGATCTAGGTGGATCCAGGGACATATGCCCGCAGGGACCAATGGACCTACTTGTTGGTGACTCAGCAACCGTTCAGATGCAGTTCTGCTACCTACCGGGCTCCAGCCAGAGGCCTCGTGCATGGCCTGCAGTGCCGCTCGGGCTGCTAAGCCTTTTACCCCCATCCAAGTCTTTGGCCGCAACCGAAGACTTCTCTCAGGCAGCCAGGGGGGCGGGGCCCGCCAAAAGTGGCCTTGTGGGTGGAAAAAATACACACCAGTCGGGATCCTCCCCACCCTCACCTCTTCATGTCGAAAACACCGCTGTGCTGCTGGTGCTGCTGGTACGGCAGGTGCGCCTGCGGGAACGCCGCCTGCGACATCGGGCTCTTCCTGGGGCTGTAGTGGCTACAGGGTGTGGAAGGGAATGTCGCCGGGATGCCGAGGAACGAACTGGCACCCACGGGGCTGCCGAGCTGCTGATGGTAATCGAAGGAGGCGGGCCGCCTGCTGTGGGCTTGCCTTTGCTGGCCTAAGACTACGGCAGGCACGCAGTGTGCTTGTCACACTCAATACGGGCAGTTGTATGTACATGTCCACACTCATGTTCACACACACATACACATATAGGTTCATCTATGTGAGGGACTAGGCTGCGCGTGCAGAATTTTAGTTTTTCCTCGATACCGTAAAACAGGATAGGGTCAAGAGTCATACCATATTTTACAGTATTTTAAAATACTGCCACACATCAGCCGTGGAGGTTGCAAATCAGCCGATCTAACAGGCAAGGTGTTGGGGGGGCTTCCCCACTCCCCAGGCAGCCCAGGTGGCCCACACAGCCCATCCAGCACAAGCAGGGAGACTGAAAGAGAGAACAACGTACAGTCACACGCTCCTGGTACGTCACACATTCATTGTACGTCACACATTCCTGGTACGTCGCACTCACGCTGATGTGTCGTCACACCTCCCGGAAATGGCGAGGACACCTGCGGGGATGTCAACAGCCCCGAGGATGAGGCGGCGGCCCCGGCGGCGGAGCCAACAGCCGGCAGCGCCAGATCCTCGAAGAACGCGGCCGCCGACGTCATGTTGAACGGATCTGGATCTAGGGCCTCCGGCGGGCCGACGGCGTGCTGTCCCGACGACGCATCCGATGCTTCAGGGAGCGGGTACATCATCTGCGGGGACGCCAGCGGGGACAGTAGCTGGTGTATGTAGGTGCCGGTGCTGGCCAGGGCGGAACCCTGCGCATGATTTTTTGCAGGGTAGGAGCGTAGCTGTCGGATGGATGGAGTGCGGGATAGTGCCTTCGAAATGAAAAAAGAGCAGGCGCCGCGTCACAACGAGGCCTACTGCGTAGGCGGTCACGCTTTACTCCAACGAGTTAGGCTAGCTGAGCCTCTTGATAGATACCTTGCAAACACACCGTATATTTCATATGTCTTCCCTCGTGCTTGAAACAACGATTGTTTTCATGCTGCCCTCAGAGCAAACTTATGACCACAACTCATGTATCCGACTGAAATCTTGCATTGGAAATCGAGAATTAATAAATTCATGTATCCCTCAACCCCAAACAACGTTAATTATGAGGGAAGGCAAAGCAAATCTACAGTATGGCACCCCTGAAATATTTTTGGCATGCGTCTGAATTGCGATGCTTGAGTGCAAGGAAGAAAGCCATGCTGAACAAGGGGCGTGGGCCACGGGGGTTTAGGGGAAAGTGCAGCCATGGCGAAGGCCAAACGCACACCGTTACCAGCCAGTAAGGTATGAATTAAACAACCCAAAAAAATTCCACATCCCTGACCTAGTCCACAAATGGGAGGGGACAGATCTTGCCCCCCTGGTTCAACCGGGCAAGCCAGGGTAGCTTGTGACTTGGCTTGAACAGACATTTAGGGTGTCAGCCTAACTCAGCTGCATTACTGGGTACAGGCAGACAGGTGATTAGGGGGATCCTCCAGTGAGATCTTGAAATCCAACTCATGGGATCTTGCAATTAGTTGTGATATGGTTTTTGTTTTTGAGCGAAAATATGTTGAGCGGAATTTATGCACACACCCTTTTTGCAGACATATGAATGTTTACGTGCCAGGAGATGGGCTCTCGTAACACCACATGCTACACTTCAAAGGGTCAAAGTGCGGTGAAGGTACCATAATTTCTTCCAGAATAGAGGGAAATCAATGCAAGGTGATCCAAAGGCCTCGCCTGCCTCATAATCACTGTTTCAGTTCATTCATGCTGGATTGGTCATCTTTCTCCCTCCGAGGAAACCCACGATGGGATTCCTGCAACCCGTATCATTATTTTTACTCACATCATTGCTGCTCCTCAGCAGGCCGCTCCACTGTGCCACCCGCATCTGCTGCTGGTGCTGTTGGGACTGCTGGGGCTGTGACTGCAGGTGCAGAGGCGGGTTCTGCTGGTGGCCTTGCGAGCTGCGTAAGATGCTGTACTCCATTTCCCAAAGCTGTTCTTAATCTGGGTAATCACTGGAATGCGGAAATCAGGGGTAAGCACGGTCTTCGCGGGCAGAAGAAGTTGATGCTGGCCGCGGTGAAGGTTGCTTGGTGTGCTGACAGGATGGTAGGTGCGCGGCAGTTCCGCAGGGTACGAAGCCGATCGCCAAATCCGGCGTGTGAGTCACGCGTGAGAGAGGGAGGGTATTAAACAACAAGAAATGTTCGGAAAGGAGTCTAAACTTCTTCCTTTTTAGCGCAGCGCACTTGATGCCTACTGCGTTTGATGTCGGCGCGACTGGGCGATGATTTAGCGGGTTAGGCAAGCCCACGGTCAGTCGGACGCTTCCGAAGGATCCCATCAAGGATACTCACTCGCGGGAATCCCCGGGATCACGCATATCCATCCAGGTCCAGACACGGACATATGCATGATTTTGTGTTCTGAATGTAATTTTGATCCCGGCTTGCTTGATGGGGACTTTTGACAGGTGAGTTGGTTGCCTGGCGGTTAAGGTGTTGACAGGTGTAGGTTGTGCGCTCTCCTTCTGCAGTGCTGATAGGAGGGACGCAAGAGAGTGGACATACGAGCAGATCGACGGATATCAATATTTAATTTTATCGGCATGGACGTTTTCGAAGGGGAGGGTAGGTTGATCTGGTCATCTGCAACACATGCGAAAATCAATATCCTCGCATGGGTCAGTCGCTCCATCGTCTAACCTATGAGAACTTGTGCAGATTATCCGATCAGGACTGCTCAGCAAGAGGAGGAACAGCAGGCATCAAGCAGTGCCTTCCGTAATCTGCAGCCCCCATTGATTCTGGTGAGAACCAAGGGGTGAGAACAACCATCTACTGCAGGCAATGCATCGGTAATTCATTCCATCGTTTCAAAGCATGACACTATGCTCTCCAAAAACGATAGGATCCCTCGCGACAAGCCAGAGTGCTCATGCATATAATGACATGACATGCATGCCAGATCAGCGGTGCATGAGTGCAGCACGACACTGTGCATGAGTGCAACATGACACAACATTTCACGCATGCCTGGTGGATCTGACGCGCGGGCACCATGCATGACATAACATAAAAGAAATGCATGGCGGATTTGCCATGCATGCACCATGCATGGCATGTCCATGTATGACTGACAGCACATACTCGCTAGCAATCACAAGCATTCAAAGGGGTACAGGTGCAGACATGTTCTCATGTTTGTCGCGCAGATGTGGCCTCGGCTGCGTTGCTACATGAACTCCCTCATCTCAAGGAAGGCATGATTCAAGTATTGATTTTCATGTATGGGCTGTAAAGGCCTTGCTGAAATTGATTATGTTGCCTTTGGGGATGGGAGCCCTTGATTGCGATCGAACTTACACTCGTTGGGCCAAGGATGCCTCAGCATGGCTGCAAGCTTATGACCTGCACTCGTTGGGCCAAGGATGCCTCAGCATGGCTGCAAGCTTATGACCTGCACTCGTTGGGCCAAGGATGCCTCAGCATGGCTGCAAGCATATGGCGCTTTCAGGTTTTTCTAGGCATCTTTGCTACCGGCTCTTTCCTCGTTCGATTTGCGCTTCCTGTGAAGTACTTTCGATCCGAACCTGGGTACGTTACCCATTTAACGTGATGTCTGTCTTGCAGATTAGTGTGGAAAAAACGCAGCCTGATCCCGTGACCACTCCGATCTCAGCTTGCATGTCGCCTGTGTCTTCAGGCTACTGAATGATCCACCAATGCGTGCTCGGCTGTGTTATAGAACAGGCATTCTGTTTGCGAAGGCTGACAGCGTGCATTGGTGCATGCGTCTTATAAGTATGTGACAATGCATGCTGTCAGCCTCTGCTTAGATCTGTTAGGATTGGTCCAGTGCGTGTGTGTGTGCGTGCGTGTGTGCGTGTCCCGCTTTTGCTTTGCTGCTGCCCCTGCTGCTGCTGCTTTTCATCCAGCTCTTCTGCTGCTCTACTGGTGCCGCAGTGGAACAGACGCCTCCGGCAACAGCTTTACCCGGATGGTGTCATGCCCACCAACATGGTGAGTGGCCCGCCAACGAGGACAGCGCACGTGTAGATCTTGATTAGAGCATGAACATGTGGCCTGTAGAAACCTCGATAGCCTTTGTTTACCTTTGTCCCATGCTTTTGTCACCAGGTGATTGCAACCTCCAAGGTCTCGTGCGCTTTCCTGAAAAGAGCCTGGCTATGGTTTCAGTTTTTCAGTGTGTACCCCTGTCCCGTGCTTTTCTCACCAGGTGATGGCAACCTCCAAGGTCTCATGCGCCATGCTAAATGGCAGCTACCCCAGCAAGCAGGTGTGTAGCCTGCATGGCTGCAGGTATGGCTGATGATCAGCCCGCCGTGTTTTGCTTGCAGCATGCCATACCCTGCCATTTTATGCTTTGGGGTTCCCCAACGGATGTCCTGTTCTAGTGGGGTTAGGCTGCATCCCTGTATGGCTTCATATTTCACATGTTTGACTGCAATAGGGCTTGGACACAGCATGCATGCATGGGGACCAATGAAGGACACGACATGCATGCATGGGGACCAATGAAGTGACTGTCATTGGTACCCGACATTTTCCTGCAATGCATGGAAGCGAAGCGGTGGCTGCCTCTGTGCAAGAGAGCCCTTGCCAGCCTTGAACTTGAACATACCTCGATCTTCTTCTCCCTCCTAGGTTGGGCTAGTTTTCTCAGTTCTTCTGGTCTGTACCTCCTGACGAATTGAAAAAAGGCTGTTGGATGGATGCGTAAACTACGCTGTCCCAACAAATCCTCGAATTCACAAATCACAGACGGCAGGCCCTGAGATCAGATTCCTCTCACTCTTCACCACCGCAATCACTCTTCAGGTCATCGGCACATGTGTACTTCCTGAAGTTCCAATGGCAGGCAACCAAGTACTGCCTTCGCTCCGAGATCGCACCTGCTTGCTGTACGCATGCGGCGATGCGGGACAGCTGTTGCTGGTGTGCTGTCAATACGATGTACCACCTGAGCGCGCCACGGCCCTTGCGAGAGTGGTGTTCAGTGAACTCTGCCCAAAGCATGTGCGTGCTCATCACCTGCCTGGAGCGCATGAAACAGGGGGGGCCCGAAACCTTGGTCACAGGCCGTATTTACGTATGTTTCATTATTTTTTGATAGGCGCCCACGCCCTGCTTGGACCTGATGACAACATACCGTACCATCAGTCGTAATCGGGTATCCACGCGTTTTTATCGCACCAACGTGGATAAAGTGGCCTTCAAAACTATAAAGGCCGAAGCAACCGTGGATAGTCGGGAAAATCGTGTAAAGTGCGAGAAAGTGTTTAGTTTACCGCGCGTTTTCCTCGCCAGGTCATTCAAAACAGCAAGCAAACTTCTCAGATGCATGGATAGTTACGGGTAACAGTGAACTTTCTGAATAGACCGTTAAATTTTTTGGGGGGAGGGCACTAAAGAAAGCTGTTGCTTGACCCTGCCCCAAGCATGGCATGCTTTCATTTATGTGAGGGGCGGCAGGGCCCCCCCACCAATGCCGCGTAATCCGGTTGCATGCGCGGGGAAACTAGGCGGCCCGCCCCCCCTTGCCCCGCTCATCAATCATCATGCGCCGCGTACATGCATGCAGGTCCTGGTGCTGGGCGTCGTTTCCTCGGAGCAGATGCGTGCAGGCGAGGCTGACCCGTCCCAGGAGGCTGTGGTGTTCCTACTGCGCACAACAGCAGCCAAGCAGGCGGCCGGCGCGCAGCCACCCCCTGTGCCATACCTGCCCTCCGGCAGCGTCGTCGCAGGGCTCCCGGCCGCCTGCCTGTCGTATTGCCAGGTGGGGAAAGTGAGAAGGCAGGGGCACAGGCCCGCCCCTGTTTTATTCTCCATACTACTTTAGGAACTTGTCGCAGAATTTGCACATTTATCCAGCAGTGTCTTTGCAAGGGCTGGATGGTGCGAAGCGGAAGAACTGAGAAAATGTATATCCGTCTTTGATGTGCTGCTCGTAAGGTGCACTGAGTTATTTGTTTCAGGGTGGTTCAGCTACAATTCAGCTGCAGTAAGGCCTGCGACCGGGGGTCCTGATGTAGCGACCGGAAGCCCTGCTAGGGACCTCTACCGGCTGTTGGCTGGTGAGGGTCTGGTCCCTGTCGGCTGCAAGTCTATACTGGTACCTCATACCCCAATTTCGACCCCCTAAACCCTGACATCGCAACGCTGCTGATTATATTCAGGCACCCACAGACAGTTCATACTTCATGGTATTATCATTGCAGTGTCCAGATTTCAGTCCATTTAGCGTGAATAATGTGCATAAGACTTACGGTACTCCGGTCCGGCCCCGCAAAACACTTCCGGCACTATCGAGAAGTGCACTGTGGAAAATGCTCCATACCTTGATGGTCCTGGCCAGGGGACATTGAGGGCGGAGCTGCTGCCCTTAGTTCCACACATTGCTTTCCTTGGTACATGCTGCAAATGTGTGAACATGGTACATGCTGTGAAAGTGTGTATCATGCTTTGTCTAAAATATATGTGTTTATTTGCTGGTGCAGGCCCGGGGTATTAGTGCTGAGCTGCTGCTCTCCGTGGACATGGTGCCCAGCCTGGCACACATGGCGCTCCAGCCGATGGCCCAGGCCACAGCCGCCTTGCTCGCGCACGCAGGCGGCGGCATGGAGGCCCCGTCGCTGGTGTTGCCTTCATGCCTCAGGAGGGCCAATGCGGAGATTGAGGCGGCGTATGGGGGCGCATTCAACGGGGTGGGGGCTGTGTTTGCGTGAGATAGGACAGGTCAGCGGGTGGGTCTGGGGAGCGCAGAAAACGCCGTTTTGCAGCTCTTCAGGAGGTAGGAAGACATTGTTCTCGTTGCATTGGAGCAACGTATTTGGAATGGAATGGTGGTGGTGTTTGCATGAGAGTCAGGTCGGCGGTCGGACTTGCGTCGGGTTTTACGAGTACAGGAAGCGCAGTTAATGACGTTACACCTCTGGGCCCTGCTAAAATAAAGCTCGGCCACGTTGGCAAACACGAGTGCAGAAAGTGCAGTTCCTCGGCTCTAAGGAGGTGAAAGGCCTTTGTAAATCGTCCATGAATGCTATATATTTTGAATGGTGTGGGGGCAGTATTTATGTGAGCGCCAGGTCAGCAGGTGGGCCTGCAGCAGGGAGGTTAAAGGCCATAATAAATCGTCCATTATTCAGTGCTATCTATTTTGAATGTTTATGTGAGCGCCAGGTCAGCAGGTGGGCATGCAGCATGTCCACTTGAAGGGTGCAAAGAATGCAGTGGTCGAGCTCTCAGAACGTGAACGGCCTTCGAGGCCATCTTAATGAGATGGCGCAATATTTTGTTCGCCTAGACAGGGCCTGAAAGAGCTTGTGACATTTCGTGGTTGTTGGGAACAAGGGATCAGCAACCTTGTCTTCCGACAGTGCTTTTTGGAGGTGCTTCGGGTAAAACACAGATAAATTGCAGCCTTCTGCCGTGACGTCCTAGCGCAGCGTGGTCGTGCTGCATGGCCACCGGTCGTGGGCCGGTCAAGGTTTGGATCCCATCAGCCCAGTGGTGGCTACTAATCAGTCCGTGTATGATAATTAGTAAGAAGGTTGCATACCAGCTGGGCGGTATAACATGCGGATGATTTCTCCCTGCTATCCAGCAGCCCGGCAGGGCTACAGCGCATGCTAGATGCCCTGTATGAATATGTGGCGGTCAAACGGCTGCAGGTCAACGTAAGCAAGACAGAGATATTGGAGTTGGGCAGCCGCTTAGCAGCGCAGCGCCGGCAATCAGCCCATACTTGCAAGTACGGCCCAGATAGGTTAGTGCTGAAGCGTGTCCAGGAATTCAAGTTCTTGGGCATCATCCAACATGAGGAAGGCAGCATGAGGAAGGCCATGCAAGGTAGAGAGGTTCCTTTGGCTTCCGCGTTGCAGCGTGTCCGCCCCATAACCGCCTAGGTGTGCCTCAGGCATCATCTGCCTACACGCATCCGGTTGGTGTCTGTCTATGCACCGATCACCTCAGGCCACGGCATTGCCTCAAGAGCAGGATGCAGTCCAGCTTCCTCCAGCATCTGCGCCATGCCTGCAGGGCTATCTGCGTCCCCTGCCAGCTGGGGGGGGAGGAAGCTGTAGATCCAGTCGTTACAGCGAAGTTGGTGGCAGTATGTACTTCACTTCTACAACGCAGCGGTCGCACCAGCAGCACAAAAAGACAGCCCACCCATGGCGCACCCATGGCGGCCGACATGTCGCTCAATGTCAGGCAGGGCACCGGAGGGCATAGTTGGTGCAGTGAATTGCTAGGTGCCCTGCTGGAGCTGGAGCTGAATCTGGGATCAGCCGTCTTAAAACTGTGTCAGACAGCGACTGACCTACAGCCGCTACCTGTGACAGAGTTGCTAGCGCTAGCTGATGCAGCATACCAGCGGGCGCAGCTGGATGCAGCTGGCAGAGACGACCCCGGAGATCCTGCCACTGAACACAGGGCTTTGGCTGCCTACTGCACCTGCCTTCAATCGACGGCGTTGGCTGGCGCAGGCCAGGGTCCGTACCATCCGATGGGAGTGTGCTTGCGTGCGTGCGAACATAAGGCTGCGACTCGGCGCCGTCAGCACAGCTGACACTAGAGGACGGCGCAGCGGTCAGCAGTGTGATAGACGGTGCTGTCAGCGTTGTGGCTACGGCAAGCATGTGGAGGACACGTTGCATGCATGCTTTCAATGCCCCAGTGTACAAGATAAACATAGGGAGCGGGGATGGGCAGGTCCCTGGAACGGTGCTAGAGACTTCTTCGAGACTTTTCTCCCTTAACTTCTCCTTGACGCTCGGGCACTGGAAGCAAAAATGTCACTTATCCTTTACATGCTCTCCATCTCCCCTTGTCCAGCACCACTGGCAGCAGCGTGTCTAAAGCTGTCGACCACTGCGCCGTCCTCTGATGTCAGCCGTGCTAACCGCACCGAGCTGCTGCTGCCGTAGTTTTGTGCGCACACAAGCATGTCGCTGGAGCGGCCCCCCAGCATTCGTCAGCTGGGCGCCCACTGTAGGCTGAAACCAGGCGCAGTAGGCGGCCACAGACCTTTCAGTGACGGGTTCCCTGGGGTCTCCTCTGCCAGTAAACTCCAGCTGCAACTGCTTGTAGGCTGCTTCCACTAGCTGTACCACCTCTGGGACTGGGACCGGCTTTCAGGTCAGAGGCTGCCTGACACGATTTGGGGGCAGCTGCTTCCCCTTCCAACTCCTGCAGTGCACCCATCAGCTCACTACACCATGTGCGCCTGATGGTTTTCTGTCGTTCCACGAGCTGCAGGTTGGCCACCATGGCTGCCGCCATAAGTGGGCTGTCTTGCTGTGCTGCCGGTGCCACTGCTGCGATGTAGAAACGGAGCATGTGCTGCCACCAGGCTCGTAGTAACGCCTGAATCTGCTGCTCTTGCATGACCCCCCAGCTGGCAGCGGACGCAGGAAGCCTCGCAGCCTGGTGCAGGTGCTGAAGTAGGCTGGACTGCATCCTGCATTCCTGCCCTCAGATTAGCCTGCGTGTAATGGCCTTATGGGGGCTCTGTCTCTCCCCGGCCTCTTTCCTTCCCCGGAGATGTGCAAGTTTTCCTCTTTCAGGGCTGGAGGACCCACATCCTGGACAGGTGGAAACCCTCACTATCCCGCCCCCCACAAATGACGGAAGCATTGTCTGGAGATTATGAAATTGGCCAGCAGCCACAGTGCCACAACAAGCGTGCAACCCTGGCACACCCAAGATATATTGGTCGACAACTAATCTGGTCTCTCTTTTGTTAATCCTTTCCCAGAAGTCATGGCTCTTGCTCTTGAGCCCCAGCCTTCATCATATGCCAGCAAGTCTGCCTGCAAGTTGAAGTTACAACGTGATGTTAGCGTCATCATTCGTGCTGGGGCATCAATCTTGATCGTAATTGCCCCTACACACTGCTCCTTTACCGGTAAAGAAGTAGCAACTTCTGTGGAAAACGTCTCTAATGTTGCCAGTGAATGACTGTTCTATGCAGGCAGGCTGACCACTTGCCAACTACTAAGCACCTAGTCAGTAGCAGTGTCGACTGTGCACAACTGAATGCAACCAACTGACCAGCGTTTGCGACATGTGCCCTTGCACCTGGCAGCGGTCGTCATGTCACATCAGCTCTTGCCAGTCTCACGTTCATTAAAAGAGGGCCATGTTCTGAAAGATTTCCGGTATCCTGAAAGAATAATATCGCATCTGTGTCACAGCCAGGTGTTTTTTTCGCAGAAGATCTACTTCGATCTCCTACTCAATATTTTCTGGATAATATATTTGTGGAGGCCTCGCTGGCATTTGCAGCTTGATCCCACCTCACATCGTCCAGTTCGGCCAGACATTCCAGTCGTGTGAGGGCGCACATTACTTGGTAAGATTAGTTGGACGAGAACTAACACGAGAATCCTCAACACTGCTGTTGATATTCGCTCACAACCTCATCCCCACGCGCCCCTGTGAAGGCCAGGCACCGAATACAAACATGACGGTGAAACGCCTCGACCTACGGAATTGAAATAGCGCAGCAGCCATAGCTGCATCTATACTCTTGCACCTCTTTAGCCAAATTGGCCACAGCTCCGCTCTGTTCGGCTATGCAGCCTACCTTAATCGTCAAGGGAGCTGCGACGCGTGGTCATTCCCCAGGGCTGATCGCCTCGGAGCTGGCTCACATGTCCTTCCCCTCGACGTCACACCCGGAGCACCATCCCTCGAGTGGGCAACGTAATGGCCATCATTCGAGTGGGCATCGCTATGGCCATCCCTCCAATGGGCATTCCGGGGACGCCTGCGCTTGCGGCAGCAGTGATACCCGCAGCCCCAGCCATGGGGACCCAAGCAAGCATCCCGCCCAGCACCAGCCCTCCGCTGCCCAGAACATAGCCACGACCTCCTCCCCATCCGACCAGCCACGATGCCATGCCCGGCAGTCCACTGCCCGCCACTCATACGACAGCTTTGAGAACTCGCCGCTTGACACCGTGTCGGTGCGGACAGTCATGCCGGCCGACAGCAGCGCAGACGCCATGCACGTGGGCAGCGGCGCCATGCAACACCAGCAGCAACACCATCACCAACAGCACCCAGACCAACACCATCAACATCACCATCAACATCACCAACATCATCATCAGCAGCAGCATCAGCAGCATCACGAGCAGCATCACCGACCGCCGCCGCCGTCCGTCAACAGCAACGCGCCGCAAGGCCGTAACATCTTGGCAGTGGGCGACGGGCCGAGCTTACAGCTCAATCTGCAGCGAAAGGGAGTGGGCGACAGCAGCATGTCACGCAAGCAGTCAACTGCCAGTGCTGTCTCCAGCAACCACAGCCACACGTCTGACATGGTCGTCGGTGACGGCGCACCTCAGGCCAGGAGCATTAACGCAGCAGCGGCAGCCGCCGGCCGCGGCAGCGGCCGCGGCGACTCCAGCAGCGACGACTGTGAGGAGGCCACCCGCCACATCGTCGGCTCGGCCAACAGGAGCCACTCGCGGAACCACAGCAACCATCACGAACGGAAAGGCAGCTGGGGGACGCAGAACACGCGGTCGGGCCTCACAGACTCGGGCCAGCATTCGCGACTGCTGACGACGTCACGGGTGAGATTTTGGAATGACACAAACTAACTGACTACAGGTGACTCACCAACTTACTTAGTTCCTACTTATAAGGAGTAGCCAATTGGCGATGAGTAAGACCGGTGCAATATTTGAAGTATTTGCGGCAATACTGGTTGACCTGCTAACCAGGTGCGTGAATTTTGTGCGAGAGGTGAGGACTTACAGCAAAAAAGAAATTAAGTTGTATTGATCACTGGGTCCAGCTTAAAAAGATCTGCAAATCTTGTATCTGGTTTGGGAAATGTTTTCAACAAAATGTTGCCCTCTGCAACGGCGTGCATGGCAGTGGGGCTCGCTCAGGCGCTAGCGTCTGTTTAAGTATGAGCCAGGGCACCTTCGAGGGCCCCCGGGCGGCCATTACTGGGCTGATGGGGACCAAACCTTGACCGGCTTATGGCCGGTGGCCCGAGCAGTAGGGCTTGCTGCACCAGACCCCCATGTAGCTGAATTGTAGCTGAAGCGTGTTCAAATAATCAGTGTCAGGTGTGCGCATGCCCATGACGGTGCGTAACGGTCGGCACTGAGCAGAACTTAAGCAGTGAATGCCTGTTTGTCATTGGAAACAAACCAACTGATACCGCTGGAAGTTGAGATTCGGGTGCAGGCAAGCAGACCGCCATGCAACCCTGGAAGGACCTACGGGGGGGTTAGGTTCAGGGCTGGGGTTGGGCCTTGCATGGGGGGTAGGCTGCAGGGTTGTGTCAGGGGTACTGTCTGGGGTGGTAATGTTTAGGGTTGGTTTGGGTCTGAGGGTGGGGTTTCAGGTTTGGCCTCGCTTGGAAATACCGCTTTGCCGTGCGATGATTCAGGGTGCAGGATCGGGTTAAGGGTTCTCTTATGGTCAGAGCATGCGTGGTGTACTGCAGGTCGCATGGGTCGCATGGGTACATGGATACAGGCTTACGCATCTGGACCCTTTCTGAAACAGCATGGTGAAATCTATATGAACAGTCCAACCAGTGTTTCTTTTTCCCCGTGACTCAGCTACATGTCAGCTACACTCAGGCCGGAAGCCCCATTTGTGGCCAGCCTTGTTGCCCTGGGCACCAGTCATAGGCCAGTCCAGGTGTGGGCCTCATCGGGCCTTTGGCGGCTGTGGGGCGGCCCGTCCGAGGTGGCTGGTGACAGCAAGACGAAACACCGAGTTCGACACAAATAATTCCACCAGTGCTCGCTTTGTTGTTTGATGAGTCTTTTCGTGGACCTGATGGTGGGGTTCCTGTGCAACCTCGCAAGGACATCATCCGTGTAATCCGCGTATCTGCGCTGACGTGTATGAAGAGGGTGAAGGGTTTGGACCTGGTGGCTGTTTCTTTTTTCGTCACTCAGCTACATGTTAGCAACACACAGGTGGCTGGCTGAAGGCCCCATTCGTAGGCAGCCTTGCTGATTTGGCCACCAATTATAGGCTGGTCCTGTGGGTCTTTATCGGGCCTTTGGCGGCCGATGGGCCGAGCCTGTAAAAGCTTGACTCGTAGCCGAACAAATAAGTACTGCCTAGTGTTGGTGGTGTCTCTGCTGCCAAGCATGACCCAGCTCTCGTGGCCTGTCCAAAGGAACTCAGCACATTCAATGTGTAACACTCTCCCCCTCCTACCTTCACTTATGCATGTGAAGCTGGAGGTATCAGAAGTCTCTCTTGGGTCCCCCTTTTGATGTCCTCACCCTGCTCCTGTACTGCCGCTCTGTTCTCTGTTCTTCTTGTTTGTACTGCCAGGTGGCAGTACAAAAACGGGGTGTCTACTTTTGGAAAATGCTGTTACAGGAGCCACAAACCATTAAGCATCCGTGTCCAAGCAGTGAGCCCAACACTTCAACATCAATCCCGAAGTCCTGAACGTCAAGCTCGGGGTCATAAACCCTTTATCCTAATCCCTTTATCCTAAACCCTAAACCATCAAGCATGTGTGCCTAGGCAGTGAACCCGAACTCTTCAACGTCAAAGCCGAAGTGCTGAACGTCAAGCTTGGGGTCATAAACTTGAACTATCCTGCACCCCCTGCAGGGATCGGGTGACGTCACGACGCCATCCACGCTCACGCCTGAGGAGATTGAGACTTTGGAGCGGCGCCGTCTGAGCCGTAATGATTACCATTTGACGAGCGGGCAGGCGGCGGTGGAGCTCTTCATGCGGCTGAACCATGCGCGGCAGACGCTGGACTTCGTGAAACGACAGGTCGGAGCAGGGCACATCCTCACACCATCTCTGGCTTACACAGATAGTTCAATGGACCGTGTGAAACAGCAGGTCAGAGAGCAGGGCCTGTCTAAATACATCATCTAAATATTGTGAAAACTGCAAATAAAGAAATGGACTCTGTGCAGCGACCGGGCAGGGTAGGGCCAGCTGCGCCGTGCCCCACCGGCCATACGCCCAGTTGTATCTGAAGTGTAGCTGAATGGCCCAGAAATGCACAGTGCGAAAACCGCATCCACCTTGCATCGTCCGCCTGAAAGGGTATGCAGGGCAAGCTGGAGGACTGAAGGAGAATGCAGCGGGCCCTTGACTGCCTGCCCAACCTGCCCTGCCCAGCTCACCTCCATGCCCCTGCCCAGTGTTTCTTTTTCGGCTACGAGTCCACACTTGGGCAGGCCGCCAAAGGCCCGTTTGAGACCAATCCAGGACCGGTCTGCGACTCGTGCCCAAGGCTGTTTGGCTGGCCACAACCGGAGCCTCTGGCCAGAGGCCAGAGTGTAGTGGAAACAAAGTCCCTAACCTTTGACCCTAATCTCTGCGCCCCCCCCCCCCCCCCGTCTGTCTGCCACACTCCCCATTCGATGACAGCCTGTTTTCAACCTGTATTAGGCGGAGTCGGGTATATGGCAAGCCCTCTACTGCCTCAGCTACCTGCCCTACTCTTCTCAGCTCCACCCTCAACAATTCCGCCCCCCTTGCGCCACACTCAATTTTTTTCGTTTTTCGGCCATGAGGCCTTTTTCAGCGGGCCGCCCAGGGGCCGTATTAGGCCCGGTCGGGACCAAACCTGGACCGGCCCATGGCCGGCGGCCCAAAGAGCATAGCGAGCCACAACTGGGGCCTCCAGCCGGAGGCGGGAGTGTAGCTGACTGGTATTCAAATCACGCAAAATGAAGCACTGCACACACCCCATTCCAGGCCAGCATGTTTGCTTCGCTGGATCGGGCGAAGATGGACGTGTGGCAGTCGCTGGATTGCCTCAACGAGCTGCGGGAGTATGAGGCTGCGCTTATGGTCGGGATTAGCGGCGGGCGGCTGGACCCGGACATGCCGCTCCGAGACCACGCGATGCAGACCGCGGAGCTGTGCCGCCTGGCGCACCCAGACAAGGACTGGCTGCACCTGGTCGGGCTGATGCATGGGTTGGGCAAGCTGCTGGCGCACAAGATGTGAGGATGGGGGACATGTTTTGTTTTTCTGTGAGAGGCGCGTGTTTACTGGTCAGGGTCTGATGCATGAGTTGGGCAAGCTGCTGGCATACAAGATGTGAAGATGGGGGAAGGAGGGAGGGAGGGAGGGAGGAGGGAGGGTGTGCAAGCTGCTGGCATACAAGATGTGAGGATGGGGGAAGGAGGGAGGGAGGGAGGGAGGGAGGGAGGGAGGGTGTGCAAGCTGCTGGCACACTGGATGTGAGAACGGGGCAAGGACGTGGGCAGGAGGTAGGGGTTACAAGGGAGGGGCACGAGGGAGGGAGGTGTAATCTGTTAGCACAAGATATGTGAAGGCTGGGGCGGGAAGCTGGGGTATGCAAGCTCCTGACACCAGAGAGGGAGGGCTGTGCAAGCTCCTAGGACACAATAGTTGAGAACGGGGACATCAGGTGGGCAGGAGGGTGGGGGGTGCCAGCTGCTGGAACACCAGATGTGAAACTGGGGTGGGAGGGTGGGGGGGAGGGAGGGCTGTGCAAGCTGTTGGAACACCAGATGTGAAGACTGGGGTGGGAGGGTGGGGGGGGAGGGAGGGCTGTGCAAGCTGCTGGAACACCAGATGTGAAGACTGGGGTGGGTGGGTGGGGGGGAGGGAGGGCTGTGCAAGCTGTTGGAACACCAGATGTGAAGACTGGGGTGGGTGGGTGGGGGGGGAGGGAGGGCTGTGCAAGCTGCTGGAACACCAGATGTGAAGACTGGGGTGGGAGGGTGGGGGGGAGGGAGGGCTGTGCAAGCTGCTGGAACACCAGATGTGAAGACTGGGGTGGGAGGGTGGGGGGGAGGGAGGGCTGTGCAAGCTGCTGGAACAGCAGATGTGAAGACTGGGGTGGGAGGGTGGGGGGGAGGGAGGGCTGTGCAAGCTGCTGGAACACCAGATGTGAAGACTGGGGTGGGAGGGTGGGGGGGAGGGAGGGCTGTGCAAGCTGCTGGAACACCAGATGTGAAGACTGGGGGGGAGGGTGGGGGGGAGGGAGGGCTGTGCAAGCTGCTTGAACACCAGATGTGAAGACTGGGGTGGGAGGGTGGGGGGGAGGGAGGGCTGTGCAAGCTGCTGGAACAGCAGATGTGAAGACTGGGGTGGGAGGGTGGGGGGGAGGGAGGGCTGTGCAAGCTGCTGGAACACCAGATGTGAAGACTGGGGGGGAGGGTGGGGGGGAGGGAGGGCTGTGCAAGCTGCTGGAACACCAGATGTGAAGACTGGGGGGGAGGGTGGGGGGGAGGGAGGGCTGTGCAAGCTGCTGGAACACCAGATGTGAAACTGGGGGGGGAGGCTGGGGGGGAGGGAGGGCTGTGCAAGCTGCTGGAACACCAGATGTGAAGACTGGGGTGGGAGGGTGGTGGGGAGGGAGGGCTGTGCAAGCTGCTGGAACACCAGATGTGAAGACTGGGGTGGGAGGGTGGGGGGTAGGGAGGGCTGTGCAAGCTCCTAGTACACAATCTGTGAGAACGGGGACAGAAGGTGATCAGGAGGGTGGGGGTACATTCTACTGAGATTCAAGGCATAAGGACAGGGGAGGGAGGTGGGGAGGGGGAGATATGTGTTGGTAGGTGTATTGGGTAGGAGGGGAAGGGAAGGGGGGGATGCGAGTGATCACTTTGTGGGATTAATGCACCCTGTTGTACCGCTTTCTAGCACTGCCGCTGACACTGCCACAGCTTACTGCCCTGAACCCAGAGGTACCGCGCCCTGTTGTGCTGCGCCCTGTTGTACCTCAGCCCATGTCTCCAACCGCCCATGGTTGTCTCTCCCTGCAGCTCCCCCATCATCTGCCTCTTGTCCCTGCCCTGGTACCCAAATTTAATTTGCGGGGTTACCTGGGGTATCACCGAACATAGCTGCAGCCGAATTTACAGAAAGTAAATATGTTTGTTAGACCCGATACCGATACGAGCTTGTTATGCACAGGTATGTATTGGCATGACCAAACAGATGTCTCATTTCCCCTCAGGTTTGGGTCGCAGCCTCAATGGGCCACCTGCGGCGAGAGCTATCCGCTCGGCTGCCGCTTCGACAGCAACATCCAGGGCACGCAGTTCTTCACGGCGAATCCTGACCGCCGCCGCCGCCAGTACAACACGCAGCTGGGAATCTACACGCCCGGCTGTGGGCTGCAGAATGTGTTCATGTCCTGGTCGGCGGCAGAGTACCTGTACCTGATGCTGCTGCTCAATGACACGGCGCTGCCCCGAGAGGCGTTGTTCATTATCAGGTGTGGGGGTGGGGTGGGGGGCGGGGGGGGAGGGAGGGAGGGGAGGGGGGGGGGGGGGACAAGATATGGTGTGTGTGGAAGGGGGCAAGATATGACTTTTGACTAGGCGTGTTTGTGTGTGTGTGGGGGGGGGCAAGACATACTTAGGTTGGAGGGATAATGCAGTATGTTACATGTGCGATGTTGAGTGTGTGGGAGGGGGGAGTGAAAGGCGTACGGGTAACCAAGTTGGGGGATGCAAGGCATGATCAGATGGAAGCCACCATGCATCCACCATGCATCCACCATGCATCACCATGCATCTTCCTGCAGCCCCATGTGCCCACCATGCATCCCTAAGCGTCCTACATCCTCATGCAGGCATCAGAAGTTCACGGTGCTGACGAAACCCGGCAGCTCTGCCTACCGCCACCTGCTGAGCCCCGAGGATGAGGCGATGCTCCCGCTGCTGGCCAGCTTCCAGAAACTTAGCTCTTACAAGCTGGTGGAGATGCCCGCAGACAAAATGCTGTCCTCAGAGATGCAGGCCATGTACTACAGCAGCTTGATGGACAAGTACCTGGGCAGGGGCATGAGGAAGCTCTCGTGGTAGCGGGTGTTGGTTCAGCATTATCCACGTCTTTACACAAAAAGTTGTTTCAGCGTCCACACATCCACACACAGGGTTTATATCACAGGCTCCACGCATTGACAACACAGTCTTTTGTAGAATGAGTTGGGCAGCAGCCAAGTGCTCACTGCTGTCAACGCATGATGAGGCAGGCCATGGCGGGCCGCAGCCTTGGCTGATGATGGAGCTTCGAGGGGGGGGGGGGGCACCAGCAGCGTTTTGCTGGCTAGCAGCTAGTGGGCGTGGGGGCGGGATCCTCCTAGGCTCCCTGCGATACTTGCGTTTGATTGTGCCTAGAAAGCATGTGTTTCATTTGGCTGGAGAGGCCTGCGTTTGATTGCAGTGCGCGGTGGTGGCCTGAGCAAACGCCTAGCCCACGTCTTGAGCGATGCAAGGTCGAGGCTCAGTCTTGCACCTTGTGTTTCACTAGGTAGAGCTCCAGGGCTTCACCACAAGGATTGCAAACCTGCGTCCTGTCGGTTGCTTTATCGGTGGCGCCTCACCCGCCATGTTTAGGGTTTATACGGCCTGGCAGGACCTCGTGGGCGACTCTGCCCCGGGTCAACTTTGGTCTCGCCCGCCACCCGTGATGGACAGGATGGGCCTGCTCCATGGCTGGGTGGGCAGGTCCGGCCACGTCTGTTGTCGTCAAAGCTGTCATGTGAAGGAGGCTTCCCATGGCAACTAGCCGGATGCTTTAGGGTCCAGTTTCTTGCTGGTGAGAATTTACTTGTTGAGGTGAATTGCTAGGCTTTTGTGTTGTGGTTTAGACTGTACTCGGCTGTGTTAGTCACTAAGTGTGCAGCTTGTCTATTTGCTGCCCTGCCACCAGCGGCACCAGCACCTCTCAGTGCCTGTATTCCAGATTTCGGGTTTTTAAGTCCAGTGTGGGCACACCGCAGCACTTGCTTAGGCAATGATGGTAGGTACCTGGTGGTGCAGGCTGGATTTTCGTTTATCTCAGCATGCCTTGGAGCCAGACATCGGGGCCACTGGATGTGCAATATGGGATTCGAATGGTTGTGCATGCTATGGCCATGCTAGGTACATGCTTTTCATGGTCTTGGTGTCACCCTAGAGTGTGAGGGGGGGGGGGGCGGTTACCTTTTTCCATTGCGTTTTATGGTGGGCGGGTTATTTCCTGTGTGCCCATGTCACGTATTTTGCATGGAGTTTATGTGCTGCATTTACTTTGGGGTTCCATGCCCACCTGTGTGGGGATGTTTGCTGGGGGCGGCGTGGGGCGCTCTGGTTATACTTGTCTTGTGCTGTAGCTTGTTTTAGTGCTCCAACCAGTATGCAGGCACCTGCCACGTGCATCAAATCTGATGCTCTGCTGGAGAATTCGCAATTCACAAACATTCACGAATTCAGTTATTTGACTTTTATCCAGTTGCGTTTTACCATACCACGTTTTAATGACGTTGCACCTCACCATACCATGTGTCTTGCCCGCAAATGTTCTGGTATGATGAGATGTTGGGGGTAGGAACTCGCCTCCGCCCCCATCTAGGCATCACTCCTTTTAGCATCCTTATTTCCATGTACTGTTCTCGACGTGTTGCACTATTTTCGAGTGGTGTGCATGCCGCACATCCGCTGTGTACCTGGGTGTATTACAGTGCGTTTCCGTTGGAGGTTAGGAAACAGTTCTATTCCTGCCGGTTTGACGAAATGTTCTTCGGTTGATACGGCTGTTCCTGTGATTTATTTTCACGCGTTTCCATTGCTTCCGAAACCACTCGGAGAACGGGGACGTGCGACCTCTGGTTTTCTTCTGATCTGCATCATGCCCAGAACATTGCCTGCATTGCAATGACCAGAGAGTCTGGCCGAGGCATTGTACGACAAAAAAAATGTCAAGCTGATTTCCCCGGTTTATTATTCAAGACATAACAAAGGCGTACAAATCGTAGGGTACGGCACCACGGTAGATTATAGGCAGCACAACGTGGAGTGAGTCAATGACGTTACACCACTGGGCCATGCTGCAAAGGCTCGGTCGCGTCGGCGTCCAACAGCAAGGTTGGAAACTAAAGAGAGAGGAAAGAGACCCCCTCAAAAACAAAACAAAAAGTCCTAATCCCCAATCCAACTATCGGAAGCTAAAGACGCGCACGTGGAGTGAGTGGTTAATGACGTTACACCTCTGGGCCATGCTGAAATGAAACTCGGCCACGTCGGCAAACAAAGAGGCAGGTAGGAAAGGCAAGGGAGGCGGCACAAGAGGTAAGAAAGGATAGCAACTTCGCCCAACATACAAGTAGTGAGTGGTTATAGGCCCCGGTTTTATTTACGGCTAATGCCTGAGGGAAGACCTTTGTACTGTGGAGTCTGACTTTGTATGAACCGAGAGGATGTGGCGACGAAGATTTTTGCTTCATTCAGATAACAAAAAGAATGCAACCACCGAGGTCACTGCCAAAGTTCATTGATCACCATGTTAGCGCCAATATGCAACATGTACTGTATGCTCACTGTTACCCAGACTGCCAGACTGGGCTATGTTGGGGGTGGGGGGTGCACCCATAGGGGGGCCAACAAACGCCTGAGGTTGTTGGGCCAGAGGTTGTTGCTGGTTGGATCTGGGGTAGCAGGTCCTTGTCAAGGTGAATACTTCAGTCATTTCCTGCATTATCCATTGCACGTTTTTCGTTAAAATTGGAGACGATTTTCTTTCCACTTCACACGGGGAACAAACATCGAACGATAGCGTTAGGCTCCCGATAGGACCACATTGTTAGGAACAACTTCGCGAAAGCTTTCCGAACGACTGTCGAAAGCCTACCGAAAAAATTGCCAGCGACCCTGCGAAAAATAAGCGGAACTCGTAAGCGCTGGCTACTGAAAACATTTCAAGTTTCAACGGATTTTCCGGGGATAAGTCGGAACTCACATTTTACACTTATGCTACGACCGGGCCATACCACGGGTGAATACATCACAAAGTTCGTGTGTGATCCAAATATCCAATGCAACAATTTTTAGTTCAATCAGAGAAGATTTTTTTACTCAATCAATCACCTACATATAAAACATGTTTTACCCAAACCTATTATCCCTTCCTTTACGCTACTCTTCACACGGGAATACGCCCGTTGATTGATGCAAATAGGGATCGCGGCCGACCGTTATGTGAACGGGTGCGCGCGTTAGCCGACAGGCCAACAGCCACGACGCAACTTCAGGGTCATCAGCAAAAAAAACGGGCGTAGCCCACGTTCCATCAATCAGAAACGGGGTTTTACCCGCCTTACATCCCTTAAAGTTCCGTTTCACTTCACACGGGAATATTTACCTACCACGACATCTATCGTCTTGCACCGCCCTCTTACTGCTCAGCAAGATGATGACAACTGCCCACCGCACCGCCGTCCGCCTCTTCGCGATGGTCGTTCTGACGCTCATCGCGATGTTCATGATGTCAGCAGCTCCGGTTCTTGCCGGTGCGTACGTTTCTGTTCTCTGTTTTCCGTTCGATGTGGAAAGCTGTCTGTCTGTCTGTACGTCTGTACGTCTGTACGTCTGTACGTCTGTACGTCTGTCTGTCTGTCTGTCTGTCTGTCTGTCTGTCTGTCTGTCTGTCTGTCTGTCTGTAGATCAGCTGGCGTGTTTATCTAGGACATCTCGCATAACCCGTCCAGCGCTCTTGTCTTTCGAATTCCAATTCTTCGGGGGAAAAAGTTATTTGGTTTTCAGCCGGACGGCTTCCAAGTTTGGCCCAGGCCGTTTCCTGCTGCCAGTACCTCCGTGCAATTTCATCCCGCTCTTTCATTTCTTTCTGACCCACTGGCTTCTGACCCTCTTCTCTGACCTACTTCTTTCTGACCCACTTTTGACCCACTTCTTTCTGACCCATTTCTTTCTGACCCATTTTGCTGACCACCGACTTCATTCTGACCCACTTCTGACCCACTTTGCTGACCACCGACTTCTTTCTGACCCGCTTCTTTTTGACCCACTTCTTTTTGAACCCACCTTTGCAGTGTGAACCATGTCTTCCTGACCCACTTTTCCTTCTGCAGTTATTTTTGACCGGAATTGTCTGTCTTGAATTATGGGACCTCTGTTTCTGACCCACTTTTCTTTCTGACCCACCACGAATGACAATCCTCTCAATCCCTCATTATGCAAATAGTGTAGGAATGCACGCAGTGCTCACCCGAAGTGGTGAACACGTCCTTGTGGGTCCTGCCGCCCACCTCCAGCGGTCCTACGAGCGAAAATCCTTATTTAAAAAAAAAGTTTTATTTTCCTGTTGTTGCAGGATAGGGCCAAGAAGGAGCAGACACTCCCACAAAACAGCCTTATTATTTTGGAGATTGCAGGACCGGGCTAAGAAGAAGCAGAACAAGAAGGACGTTGTCCAATCCCCCCACACAAACGACCTTGCCATTGGCGCATGCAGGATCGTGTATTTTTTAGTGAGGTTCAGCCACATTTCAGGTATGCCCCGGCCTCCCACCGGAGGCCTCAGGTGTGGCCAGGCAGGCTGCTGGAGGTGCCGGCCAGAGGCCGGTCAAGGTTTCGGGCCTTTTGCGGCTGCAGGGCGGCCCGCCAAAGGTGGTCCGACCATTCTGATTACTGACTACAAACACTTCATGCAGGACCGGGCCAAGCAGGATTTGGACAAGAGGGGCATGCCAGCCACACGCTACGCCCCTCCCCCCACGTACAAAAACTTATTATTTTGGGCCTCACTGGGTCGAGAAGGTGCAGGAGAAGAAGGACGTGCTGTCCAAGCGCTCCATGCCACCCTGACCAAAACTCCTGGAACGTCCAGCCGCTCTGCTGCTGAGTGCAGAAGTTAGGCAATCCCCTCAAACCCTCAATCCCTCGATCCACACTGTGCATTCCACAGGGCCCGATTCTGATGACTCCTGCCCGGCGGGATCTTGCTGCGCGGGCCCAAGCGTTTTCGGCAGCTGCGCCGGCGTCTGCACTATCTGCATCAGCACTGGTGGCTAAATCAAGGTCGCCCGCTCACATTGGCTGGTGAGATGGTAGGATCGTAAATATGTGTTCTTGTGTTGCCGCTTTATATTGTCGCCACTGGATTTTGATTGAATATGATTTCTGCACGAGGGGGGGGGAGCAGAAAAGGGCGGTGCACGCACATAATGATATGAGGGAGCAATGGGTAGGGTAAAGGGGCCAATACTCCCCCATCCCAAATAAAAGACACTCGGGGCATGAGGCGATAGCTGAATCCATCCTTGTATAGTTTCTGCACGAGGGGGAGGGGGGGGGAGGCAGCAATAAAACTGGGGGGACCCATCGTCTAACTTTGTAGAGCTTGATTAGAGCATTCCATAATTGATGTTACTTTACTTTTCCACCATCAGGAAGAAAATATATGATTGGTCAAAATACTGGTATTAGGGAGAAGGGTGGACAGGATTGGTCAAAATACTGGTATTAGGGGGAAGGGTGGACAGGATTGGTCAAAATACTGGTATTAGGGGGGAAGGGTGGACAGGATTGGTCAAAATACTGGTATTAGGGAGAAGGGTGGACAGGATTGGTCAAAATACTGGTATTAGGGGGGAAGGGTGGACAGGATTGGTCAAAATACTGGTATTAGGGGGGAAGGGTGGACAGGATTGGTCAAAATACTGGTATTAGGGGGGAAGGGTGGACAGGATTGGTCAAAATACTGGTATTAGGGGGGAAGGGTGGACAGGATTGGTCAAAATACTGGTATTAGGGAGAAGGGTGGACAGGATTGGTCAAAATACTGGTATTAGGGGGAAAGGGTGGACAGGATTGGTCAAAATACTGGTATTAGGGGGAAGGGTGGACAGGATTGGTCAAAATACTGGTATTAGGGGGGAAGGGTGGACAGGATTGGTCAAAATACTGGTATTAGGGGGGAAGGGTGGACAGGATTGGTCAAAATACTGGTATTAGGGGGAAGGGTGGACAGGATTGGTCAAAATACTGGTATTAGGGGGGAAGGGTGGACAGGATTGGTCAAAATACTGGTATTAGGGGGGAAGGGTGGACAGGATTGGTCAAAATACTGGTATTAGGGGGGAAGGGTGGACAGGATTGGTCAAAATACTGGTATTAGGGGGGAAGGGTGGACAGGATTGGTCAAAATACTGGTATTAGGGGGAAGGGTGGACAGGATTGGTCAAAATACTGGTATTAGGGGGAAGGGTGGACAGGATTGGTCAAAATACTGGTATTAGGGGGAAGGGTGGACAGGATTGGTCAAAATACTGGTATTAGGGGGGAAGGGTGGACAGGATTGGTCAAAATACTGATATTAGGGAGAAGGGTGGACAGGATTGGTCAAAATACTGGTATTAGGGGGAAGGGTGGACAGGATTGGTTTTCAGGATTTCATTTATTTTTTGTATAATTTTTTGTATAATTTCTTCTAGCCATCATAATCACATGGGAAGAAAAGCAATCAATTCCTCTGCTGCAAGCATACATTTGGCATGTCTTAGGGGGGCGTGTACGTAGGTATGAAACCCCCTACTCGGCATGCCAGTACTTTCAGTTGGGATTCAGCCAACCCTAGGAGTAAATGAATCCCAACTGAAAGACAATGAGGGGACCAAGGCCGCAAGTGTACCGACTGATGTTGGGCGAGGATTATCAAAACATGGGAATCTGGGCCTGAGGCGACCACTGAGGCAACCTTCTTTGCATGATAAATTGCGTATGTAGGGCCCTCCGCCAGGCCCTCCTGGCAGGTTTTGCTGCTGCCATCGTCGCACCGGCCTCAGTGCCGCAAGCGCAAGCGAAGGACTTCATGGCCTTGAAGGCGGAGAAAGAAGCGCGCAAGAAGGTCCTGAAGGAAGCTGCCGGGGAGGTCAAGTTGACAGGCAAAAACGTGATGGATGAGGTAACGAACAAGTTTGCGCGGGCCATGCGACCGGTCTTGCAAGCAAGCAAGCAAGCTGCATAGGAGTTTGCATCTTTCATACCAGACCACTGATCTTGTATGCTCCTGACAACATGGGATCCACTGAGCCTACCTATCTGTGCATCCCTACCATAGCACCTGACACGTAGGCGGGTACTACCTCTTCTGCCTGCCTGCCTGGTGCCACTGCTGCAGTGATGCTTGCCTCGTGGCTCGGGGCACTGCTTCCTGCCTAATGCATGCGGTATAGGTGTATTGCTGTATTGCTTGGCTGAGGAAAAAACAGGTTCAAGACCTGCCTCCTCTCTTGACAGGTCTTTGGGAGCCCGGAGTACTCAGTTGGTGAGGAGGCGCGCACTCCCAACGTCCACTCCCGGCAGGTAGGAAGAGTAACACACTCTCAGGTCCTCTACACTTTGCCAATGCCCCCATGGCTGTCGTATCTATTACATTGTATCAAACAAGGTGTGTTGGAGGGCTGTCAATGTCGGGGATAGACATCTCATGACGGGGATAGAATGTTCCTTTTTAAGTTCTTGTTTCCCATGGCCCAATTAGTTCATGTGCGTGCCGATTTGACAATTGGTGTTTAACAGTCGGGCCAAAATTTAGGTTTTGGCATCCTGTTTTCGGTGTGGTGAAGCCTGTGTTGGTGTATGGAATCCTGTGCTTCGTGTCTTGTTATGCGACGCGTAAATGTGGAGAATACGTGATGCTGGTGTGGAAATGTCTGGTTTAGGGTGTGGGGAGTACGTTTTGGGGTGGGGAATTCGCGCGTGCCGTGCCGTTACTTCCGATGTCCTTATTTCTTTACTGCATTAGTAGGCACTGCATCTTCCAGTGGATAACTGTTTGAAGGAGAGAAGAGTTAAACATGCTTAGTGTACGGGTGGGTACCTACTGGTTGGGCATAAGTAGACTTGTGGTTCAGCCTCAGGACCCCCCCCCGTGTCGATATTCGCCCCCCTCCGGCCACGCCCACCCCCGGCAGGCCGTCGGTGTTGATTCTTATTTTCACCGAGGTTGAAATGGGGCTAGGTAAGCTGGTTCTGCGTTCATCTGATCTGTAGGAGTCGTGAATTATCTCTGTCATTTTGATAGATTTCTGGCGGCCATGCTATCCAGCTTGATGGGTGCAAAATGATGCCAAGAGTGTTCAGGCAGAGGGGAATCTTGGCCACTGTTTTTGTATACATAGAAAAGAAAGAAAACGCGACATGCCACTGATAGTATGAGGGCTGTGTGGCCAGGGGTCAAATTCAGGGCCAGGAGCAACGCTAGATAGAATGAATGGGTGGCTTCCTTTATCCAAACCCTCAGGCATATTATTTAGGGGCGGCTGGACAGGAGTGGCACGGACAGGGACTGAGGAAGTCACGTGCAGTGCCAGCTGCCGCTGGGCCGGGGTGGCAAATGAAGGTCCAGGGTTTAGAAAAGGGTTGGGGCAAAGGGTTTCAGCTTCCTTATGACCGCTGGTATGCCATGGAATTCTGATATGGTAGAAAAAATGTGCCAGTGCCTTTGGCAAAACTGTGAGAGTTCTCCCACCTTATACTGTTTCCTGTATATGAAAGGAGAAGCTCTAATACTAATATTACAATGTGTTGCGGGTACAAGTCCAATTCTTACTCCAAGAGACTCAAGGGACCTATGCTGGCAAACTGCTTTCGGATCTGAACGCTCTCCCTCCGCTGCTCGGCCATGGTTTGATCCATGCGCTGCTAATTGGTCTGCACGTGTTTCCAGATCGAGGGCGCCCGCACGCAAGTCAACGTGTAAGCTGCACGAGTGCATAGAAGCTCTGTCTCCGAGGAGGTCCATCATCCCAAGCTGTGCTCGATACTCCTTCGACTTAATTTTCTTCCATCGAGGCAGTTGCACGCCCAAGCGGTCAAGCCTTTTTGAGCAGGGCCCAGAGGTGTTCAGTCATTGACTCCTTCGATGATATGTAAAGTCATTGACTCCACAATCCACATACTAAGGGGTCTTGTCCCCCGAGGAAGACATTCTACCATCTGTTTTGAGCTCCTCATGAATAATGTCACAGCCTTGAAGACGCGAGTGTTTCTGTGAAGGACGTGATGATGCTGTATCGAAATGCACATGGATGGCTCCACTCCAGCAGGTGGAGGTTGCGTGCTTAGCCTTGCCACCGGTCATTACAGCATGCTTAGCGTAATTGGGTGGATACAGTACCAACCAGGCCTTGGTGGCAGAATGATGCAAGGTATCGAGGACTCGACTCGATTTTAAAGCTCGAAATGTGTCATCTCAACTAAGCGCGCCTAAGCAGTCCCTTTTCCCAGGTTAGCCATTGTCTATCAATGGAAGGCGGTATATGTGACCAACTTAACAGCTTGAACCTCCTGACTCGGCCATCGGCCCCCATAACAGATTTCAAAGTCTTAAATATAACAAGGTGCGTCTCCACAGCCTTTCCGCAGGCAGGCCCCAGCTCAGCCCAGGTTTCGGAACATAAGGAATCGCAGGACCACGAAAGAGGCATTTTTAGTCCGAAGTCAAGGTCTCAAGCCCTTCTGAAAGCTGGGGACAGAGCTCAATACAACAGCACTGGTAACAAGATGCATGTCTCACGAGTGAGAGCTCAGTCATGAGTCGTCAAACATTCAGTAGCGGGTACGCTTGTCAGTCTGCTGGTAGCCACCGCCGTAGGCGTAGCCAGCATCTGGTGCACGGTGGTCGGCAGGTCGCTTCTGACCTGCATCGTATCCAGCAGCCTGCTGTCCGTATCCGTACGTTGCTGCAGCTCCGTAACCCTGTGCACGATACATTAAATTGCACTTGATATGCTACTTTGCGGCAGAGTGGGATGAGAGGGACAGGGGTGTGTGTGGCGGGCAACACATGCTATGTAGGTTTCTTGCTGCCCCAAACTGTTTCTTCAAGCGCACTTCATCAACAACAGAATTAGCAGCGAAGGGGGCATGGCACAGTAAGCCCTGCTGCTCAGGCCACCGACCGTAGGCCAGTCAAGATTTTGTCCAATGGTCCCAGCGGTTGCCGCCCAGCAGCCCCCCGCAGTATATAGCGTGCAGTCATGTAAACACTGCCCATTCGACGCATGAAGCAGGGATCCTGGAAGAATCATCCCTCAATCCAAGAGGCCCCCCCCTTTAAGATATCGAGAAAATGTCAGGGAAATATCTCGAGTATGTACCGCAGTCGGTACATGAGGTACCAGCCTCAGCGCCGCTCACCGTATTCGCAGCAGCATATGCTGCCTGAGGCTGCGCTGCCGCAGCATACATGGGCTGCGCCTGAGCGGTGTACGAAGCCGCTCCATACCCCGTCTGGGCTGGCGCCGCTCCATAACCAGTTGCAGCCGGCGCTGGGGACCCATAGCCTGCCACCGCTGCAGCTCCGTAACCCGCTGGCGCGGCTGCAGCTCCGTAACCAGTCTGGCTCCCGTAGCCTCCCGAGTAGCCGGAGGCAGCTCCGTAACCACCGACTGACCTCTGGGCGGGCGGCGCTGATGCTGGTGAGCGGTACGCGCCCTGGCCCTGGGCGCAAGCAGGAATCAAAAAGTGGTGGGGGTCAGACCAGACACTTAGACACACAAATCGGAATCAGCAGCAGGAACAACAGCAGCAATTGAGGATGAGGCAGCGGCTGCCCACAGGGTAATCGCGGTCAACCAAGCTTGACCATGTTTGGTTCAACTGTTGAGACACAGCGCAGATCCCTCGTGGCAGCCAGGCCCACGCCCCTGTTCCTTGACAGCCAGCCCTACCTGGTTGCCGTAGCCGGCCCCAGCGCCCCCGTACGCGACCTGCGGTGAGCCATAGCCGCTGCCGCCTCCATACCCACTGCCGCCTCCATAGCCACCACCGCCGCCGCCGTAGCCACCTCCTCCCCTACCATACGCAGCCTGCGGCGTGCTATAACCGCCACTGCCGCCGCGTCCTCCGTAACCTCCTGCTCCGGCGTAGCCATACCCACCACCTTGAGGCATGCCATAGCCGCCGGCGCGCTGGCCACCGCCATAGCCGCCACCACCGCCGCCGTATCCGTACCCGCCACCACCGCCGCCACCTTGCGCATAAGCATAGCCGCCGCCACCGCCGCCCCTGCCGCCGCCACCACCATATCCACCAGGTGCCATGACGCCCCGTCCGCCGTACGCGCGCCCGTAAGCGGGCATTCCGCGCCCAGGGAAGAAGTTACCGCGACCACCCTATGAATACCAAGAGGCACAGGCGGGGAGATTCAGCGTCCACTGCATTCGGGCAAAGACGGCAAACTACATCTAGAGGCAAGTACGGAGACTCGACACCATTCCTTAAATCCAAGCGAAAACGAACCGTGCCCAGCACATTCCCACATAGGGCACGTGGAAAACAGAGGCCAGGATAGCTTCTGGTGCCCATGTTGAGGAGTGCGATCCATACCCAACTTCTACTACCTACTCCACAGCATTTGGGCACGCAACTTGTGCCGACACATCTCACCGCGCTTGGAACCAGCCCCAGTACCCACTTGGTAAGCGTCCAGACGCATTAGCGACCCCTCCCTGACATGGTGAGCCCCATCCATCCCCACCTCCTCTCCATCCATCTCTGCCTCCTCCCACTTCAGCGCAACACGCGTCGCCCACTGCTACACCAGGGGAGATTCCCCTGGTGCAACTGACGCTTAAGCGACAACAAATCCAACAAAGTTCCAAGCCCCCTCACCCCCCTCTGTCTCCAACCTGATTATTTCATCCAACCCGGGCCTTTTCAGACCGTTCCAAGACCACCCCCGGCCCCCCTCCCTCCATCTCCCACCTGATACATATACGCGTTAAAACATCCAACCATAGGCTTTTTCAGACAATTCCAACCCCTTCCCACATCTCCCACCTGGTTGAGTTTGCCTTGCCAGCATCCAGGCAAGGGCCTTCTCAGACAGGTGCCCGGAAAGCCAGCCCAGTAGTTCACCCCTCTGTGCCCCACCTGGTTCACGCTGCGTGCTGACACATCTAACCTATGGCTTGTTTGACAGATCCCCCCCTTTCCCCCCAAGCCTCTCACCTGGTAGACGTTGCCTTGACGGCCCGGCTTCTGGTCTGACCGGCCTCCGCCCTGCTTCTGCCCGAAGGCCTTGGACGGGTTCTGGAACGAAACCATCAGCTTGCCGTACTTCGGGTGGGGGGCGCTCTCAAGCGCCAACATGGCACTGTGTGTGAGAGGGGGGAGAGGGGAGGCAGTGAGCAGACAAGCGGCCGCTTCGGCGTGTGCGTGTGCCACCCTTGGCGTAGGGGGACAAACGTTTCAAGGAAGAAATAAATAAACAAATGCATGCAGCAAGCGAGAGGAACGGAACAATATTGTGGCTGCGAAGAAGTGGCACCTGAGCCTACCCCCCTCCCCACCTCCCCAAGCCGGGTTCAAATCTACTTACGCATGCGCATGGTGCGAGCGCTTGAACTCTACAAATCCAAAGCCCTTAGATTGACCGGCCGGGTTCTTGACAATTGTCACGTTGCTGACTGGCCCATGCGCCTCAAAAACTGCCCTCAGCTCCTTCTCATCAATCCATCCCTGTAGTAGGATGGTTGCAATGCACACAAGGGGGGGGGGAGGTGCGCGCGTTTGGTATGCGCGCAAAGTACGCGAGCTGGACCGTTTTGCATCCGGTTTCAACTGCGCCGGCCAAGGAAAGTGTGTGGAAATGTAAAATTCTGGTCCGGTGCAAACTTTGGAGGCACGTGACACAGGCGTTGATTCGAAAGAGTAGGTGGCCCTCCCCCCACACCCTGCACGCCCTCCGCCACGCGTGCCACGCTTCGCCATGCACAGGGTCACACGGCAAAGCGCGGAGGTGCGGGGGAGCACGAGACGGGAGGAGGAGAGACCAGCGCTGCCACTGACCTGTGGCAAGCTGGCGACATAGAGGCTCTTGCTGAACAGCGAGGAGACAGTGCGGACCAGGATGAGCTCAGCACGCACAATCCTGGCCGGCGAGTCGTCCTCAACAGACTTCGCAGCCGGTGCCGCATCCGCATCCGCAGCAGCCGCCTCGGCCTTCGGAGCCTGCTCCGCAGCCTCCTCAGGCTTTGCCTCTGAAGCTTCCTCCTTCACGTCAGCAGCGGGATCTGCCTTGACTTCTGCCCCCTCCTCCTTCATCTCAGTGTCGCCGCCCTCCTCGGCCTTGACCTCCTCCTTCGCATCAGCCTCGACCTCAGCATCTGCCTCCTTCATCTCCGCATCGGCAGCAGCCTCCTCCTTCACGACTTCAGCGGTCTCGTCCTTTGCTACCTCAGCGGCTTCCTCCACTGCAACCTCAGCAGCCTCCTCCAGCTTGGGTGCCTCAGCTGCAGAGGCCACCACTGCAGCTGCAGCGGCAGCAGGGGTGCCGGTGGTGGCCGCAGCCTGGTTGCGATGCATTGCCTTGATCTTAGCGATGGAGATACGCTTGGACTGAGACTCGTTAAACTCCTTCTTGAAATTCTCCTCCAACGCGTCCTTGGCAACCGTAGCAGACGCAGTAAGGCTGAACTCAACAAACGCATAGCCCTGCGCAGCAGTGGTGGACAGTGACCAGGAAGATGAGTTTCATGCGCAGCGGACATAATCGTGATCCTGGCCCCTTCCCCCTCCCGCCCTTTGCTTGCGCTCTGTCCAGGTGATGTCTCTGCAACTAAAGGGGTACCGTCCTGCGAGAAATCGAGAGCCATGAGGTTGTAGACACACAAGGAATCTGATCAGTGCCCAAGGCATCATCTCGCGCATTTGCCTCAGACTCGCAACATTGGCCATCCCTGCACATTTCCTTAAGGACAGCAATGCAACAGGCACCTCCAGAAAACCCCCAAGTCCACCTTTTCCTCTGGCCTGAGCCTAAGGCCTTAACACCTCTGGTCCCCCCCTCCTCCTTCATCTCACAAACCCTCCCCACACCCATCCACATGACCATATCATTGTCCAAAATTCTATCACTTACCTGTCTCAACAGTGAACAAAATCCCCCACATGCCTCCCCTCTCTCCTCTAGACACGTCCCTGCCCTTGCTACCCACCCCTGGTCCTCTTTTAATAAGGACAGGAGTGAAATGCCCGATGAGATAAATGTGGAGCAGAAGCAACGATATTTCACCCTGCTGAAGCATTGCCCATCCTCAATAACCTTCTCAACCAGTTCACGTCCTGTATGTCAGTATGACCCAGTACACATCTCCAATGTGATACGAGTAATGTGACTGTAGTGCACCTTCGTCCCTCCCACCCGGTCCATATCCCCGACGCGAGGTACAGTGCAAAAATGATATACCCCAAAGAGGCTCAGACAATTTAGAGCGAGGCAGTGTTCATGAGAACAGAGATATTCCAGTAACATCTGCAATAGGTGTACAGGCGTACTTCAATCAGGTCCTCCTCGCCCAGCCCATCATATGTCTGCCCCTCTCACCCTGCTGAGACCCTCGCTGTTGCGCATGATGAAGCAGCGCTCAAGGCTGCCGTGCTTCTCCATGTCGGCCCTAAACAGCTCGTCGTCATCCGATGTCATGTTGCCGACAAACAGCGTGACAGGCATTGGAGGCGCATCCACGCCCAGCTTCTGGCCGCCCAGCTCCATCTTGCAGTCTGTGAGGTGCGCCGCCAGAAATCGGGACATCTTGGCCGCATCCCCGTCCCGCCTCCCATCGTCGATCGGCTTCCTGGTGGTAGGCGGAGGGGGCTGCTGCTGCTGCTGCTGCTGCTTGGCAGGCGTTGTATCCTTCACGGCCACAGTGTCATCGGCGGCAGCGACAGTGCCATTGGTCTCGACAGCTTTGGCGTCAACAGCAACTTCCGCCACGGGCTTCTCCTCCTCGGCGGCGGCCTCAGCTGCCGGCTTCTCCTCCTCGGCAACGACCTCGGCAGCGGGCTTCTCCTCTTCAGCGGCGGCCTCCACTGCGGGCTTCTCCTCCTCGTCAGCGGCAGCCACAACAGCGGTCTCCTCAGCAGGCTTCTCCTCAGCTGCCTGGTCTGTCATGGAAACATCCACACCCTCAGCAGCAGCCTCCGCAGCCACCTCTACTGCGGGCTCTGCTGCCACCTCTGCAGCCTCTGCTGCAGCCTTGGCCTCCACTTCAGCGGCCTTGGATGCCTCAGCTGCCTCAGCGGCCGCTGCCTTCCTGGCCTCCAGAATGGAAGGGTCCACCACAGGCTTTGCAAGGTCCTCCTCCGTGAGCGTCCAGGAGAAGGGCAGAGGGTGGAACCGCACAACGGCCACCTGCTTGCCATCCTTCTTCTCAGCTTCGAAGGCGACGCTGCGGACACTCACGCCGCAAGCTTCGATCGTGGCCTGCAGCTCCTCTGACGTGTTCTCCTCAGGGATGTTCCGTACCTGTAGGGAGCGACATAGACAGGCCATGCGGCGACATGTGAGCACAGGGTGGAAGAAGAGGAAGGGAAACAGTGCTGGCGTTGATGACGACATATCGAGCGAGTATGACAAGATCAGAAAAGGAGGAGGAGAATGCAGTGTTGATGCAGTCACCGACTCCTGCCATACTGCTCTGGGGTAGGGGAGAGTGGGTACAGGGCGGGTACATGGGGTCGGGGGCAGCTAGGGAGAATGCCACACCACACTTGGCATGGGGGAATTCAGGCAACAACACTGCATGAGGGTGTAAGGTAACAACACTGATGGCCAAGGGCTACTATGCTGCTTGCAGGTGATTGACTTTTCCTCTGCTAAATCTGAAATCAGGCATACAGGTCTTCTGAGTAAGGATATGTGATCCTGTATCGTGCACTGAAGCATACAAGCTTCCTCATCCATGGACCTGGGCCAACAGGCATGCTCACTCGGACAATCGGCATAGGTAGCCATTCTTGGGGAAGGTTCTCCATGAGCTCCCACTCCTCGGGTCCGCAATCCGAAACTGCCGGCTGGGCGGGCACAGGCTGCGCAAAACAAAAGGGTCTACAATTAGGAAAATTAGCCGAGCGTGTCCGAAACACCCAGTAGTTCCGTCCGATCCACCCTACAGTCCTAAAGCACGATCGGGCATTGACTCATCAGCCCACCATTGCTTCGGGCGTGGCCTTGGCTTCAGCTTTCGTTTCAGTGGCTTCTGCTGCGGCGGCATCGGTTTCCGTGTCGACAGCAGCAGCAACAACAGCCGCTGTGTCCGTAGCAGGTTCAGAATCGGCAGCAACAGATTCAGGCTGCGCTTCCCCCTCAGGTAAAGCATCCTCAACGACCTCAGTTGCAGGTGCCTGATCATCCGCTTCAGCCTCGGTCGCCTCAGGCTTATCAGCTTGATCACCCTCGGCAGGTTCGGCACCAGGTTCACCGCCCATGACCTCTTGCAGTCGGGTGATCAACTGTGCTTTCACTCCCTGTGTTCAAGCAAAGCCTTTGCTCATACACAATGATAAAAATAAGGTAGTGCGAGGCAGCGCACACATCTTGGTCACAGATCCTCCCTAACATACACAAAGCTTCAACATCATGCGTGCCATCTAAAATTCTTACAGTGATAGAGAGATCTCGTTTCTTTAATTCGGCCTTTAACTCGTTAACAGTCCATTTCTCAAGCGGCTTGTCGCTCATTTCTCTTGCTCGTGATTATTAAATGCTGAGCTTGTCTGCAATGTTTGCGTATTTCGCGAATGTAGCTCTGCGACACCCAAGGGCTAGGCTTTAGCCGCATGCTTTGTACCGCAGATGTGGACAGGGTATGGACAACTGCATGATTTCCTGCGACAGACCCGTCTCCTGCGTCACCCCAGAAGAGGCGTCATTAAATCTCGTGCTGGCGAATTGATGTCTTATGAAGTCAACTTGTCACAAGAATGACCTGATGCCTTGATCTGCTCACCGATCGTCCACTTACACTGAGTGTAAATGGGGAAGAAATACATAGCAAAGCGACCGGAGGCGCTGAAAGCTTCGCCTTGGCAGAATGCCCTTGGGGACTGCATCGTAACCTGCATATGGGTGGCCGCAAGCTCTTTGTTTGCGGAGGTAAGCTCTGGACATCGGAATGGTCCCGATCCATGCCTCCCTATTCTTTCCTTCCACCTAAGCTTCAATACAAATACCCAGCCATGCTTCTGGGTCGTGCCTCCGCATGCAGATTGCAGAGCACTTGACGGGACTCACCGGTCTCGATGAGCTGGCCCTCAACATTGCCTTACTGGTGCTAGGACTGGCCATGCTAGCCCCCGTTGCGGGTTTCTTCTGGGGAGCCATGTTCAACCCCATCTTCCCAGTGGCCATGGTGGTGCGAGGGAAGGGCTCGCTTGCCGGCAACTTGCTTCGCATGGCAGGACAGCTCGTGGGCGTCGTCATGGGGACCGCCATAGCCATGGCTGTAGTGCCGCAGCAGCACCAAGGGTGAGGATACAAGTTAATGCGGCTGGTTCTGGAAATACAGGTCCTATGCGCCTGTTGGGCTGTTGGCGCCCCAATCGACTGTGAAGCACTGGAAAATCCGCCCATGAGGTCAAGAGGATGGCAGCTTTTGCTTGGAATTGGTGAACACCATCTGGAAGAGGAACCCTAGGAAGCAGGAGCCTAGTGCTCTTCCTGGTGCCCCAGATAAATCTAAATCGTTTTGCTAGTTTTGATGCTCAAATCTGGGGCTCATCTGCTGTTGGCTGGCTCACGCTTTGGTGTTAGGCACATGTCGGTGCCCATTATCACAGTCACCCCAAGGTGCCCATTATCTCAGTCACTCCAAGGTGCCCATATTTTGTACCCGCGCCTACTCAATGCCCATGCTCCACGCAGCAAGTTCCACATGCTCTCCGGGAGCCTTCGAGACGGAGTGTCCATGGAGCTTGGCTTTGCCTGTGAAGCAGGCCTGGCGTTTCTGCTCATACTGCTGTTCCTGTACACAGACGGTGAGTAGAGGCTGGCTTTGAGTGACTGGTTTGGAGCGCATGGACCCGGATAGCTTGGTCGCTGGGTTACATCACATGCACCTGGTGCGCATGCACCTGGATGCCTGGTTCGCTGGGTGACAGCACATGCACCTGAGGGGAGATTGTAAGCCTCACACTCAGTAGGTCCAAGTAAAATGTTCTGACGTCGTTTAAAGTTAAATACCGGGACGTTTTTGCAACTTTCTTGGCCTTCGACCCCATACTTTGAATGTTGTCTGTGGTACTTACCCCTATCAAAATCGACATTCGCCTGACACGATATGAACCAGCGGGATCTGAATCCCTCAGTCCTGAATACTGGCATGGTTTTTGTTGTATGTTCTTGAACTTGTTGGCATGCTCGTAGATCTCCAGCAGTCTGAAAAAAGCATGGTGATGAAACTGGCTCCGCACCTGTCAACGATGGCTGTGGTGGGTTCCATGTCTAGCCTGTCATCCACTCACTCGTGTCCTGCCTGCGCAAACTGCGTAGCACAACATTCTTATCGTGCGTGTGCTGAGCTGGATTTGCTTGTTGTGTTTGATGATGCTGATTTCATGGGTTTGCTTGAGAGTCAAGTTGCGAAACTGTTGGACATTGTTTCTGTTTTATCCACGGTTAAATTTTGATATGTGAGTGGGATCTGTGCAGCACGGCTGAGTGGGGCGAGCTGTGTGGCTAAGGCTGAGGGGACAGGACACGCCCAACAGTCCATAAGCTATGACCTTCCACATCCGACATTTATTTTTCCCCAAATATGCAGGTAGTGATCGGAGCTGAGCTGACAGGACCCTCTCTGAATCCTTACCAGGTGCGTCGGGGCAGAAATGGGGTAGGCTGCCAAACCGCGCTTAGTAATTATGCTCAAATAATCTGATGAGCTCCAAAAACCAGCCACAGATCACTGTGAGAATTGGCGACTTCCGTCGATTGCTTTATCCCGCAAGGGTGCTCTCTGTTGGCTGTGCAATTTTCACCCCTCCAGTCCATGCATCATGCCGCTGTGTTCGTAAGTTCTCCCACAGCTCCACCGTGCTTGCCTGGCGCCTGTTGTGCGAATTACTCAGCCCTTCATCGTACCGCGCTGGCTTGGTGCCTGTTATGTTTATTACTCAACTCCCTTGACCATACCTACCATGCTTGCTTGCCATATGCAGAGTTTCGCCGCCTGGTGGCTGGTGCCTGTCATGTTCATAACTCCCTTGACTGTACCTACCATGCTTGCTTGCCGTGTGCAGAGTTTCGCCTGGAACTACGTTTACACCCACAAGCAGCACTCGCTAGAGGAGCACGTCACCGTCTTCTGGTTCGGTCCCCTGCTCGGGACAGTGCTGGCGGCGCTTCTGTGGCGCCTCAGGGCGGCTCCGGCTGGCCCCGCAGCAGCAGGCGCTGCCCGGGGGGGCAAGGCGGCAGCTAGTCAGGGCAATGCTGCTGAGCCGAGGTCGAGCCGTGACCAAGCGGCAGGGAAGGCTGCGGCCAGGGCAATCCTGGGGGAGCGAATGAAGACCAGCTGACCCAAAGAAGGGGTGCTGTCGTACCCAAAGTGCCATGTAGGAATGTACCACACTTGTACTGCATGTGTACCGCCCTTGTAGCAAGACTGAGGCCGACCTGTGCATCTTGCTTGTAGTTCGTACTGGATTTGACTAGTAGGAGGGGAGAGCATATCAGCATATTTGATGTTCGCGCATGTCCGTAATGCTTGCATTATGAGTCCTGTTGCTAGCAGTATTCTTTCTGGAAGGATATAATCGTGGGATCTAATACCGGTATGAGAGTTTTTGAATTTTCTTAGAACCGCATGTCTTGGGGCCACTGTTTATTGAAGGGTGTTTCAGCTGCAGTTCAGCTACATCACAGGCTTACGTAGGGTGAGGTGCTGGTGCAACTAGCCCTGCTGCTAATGCCAAAAGCTGCTGTTCTACATCGCCCCAATGGCGGCTTCACAGTGGCTTGGTGCGCACTCTAATGAGCACCGCATGGGACCATGGGACAGTGGGCCTCCCTGCACCAATCTCAGCTGGTAGCCTGCCACGTAGCATGGTCTTTAAGATATTTTTTTACCAATTCAACACACCCACCCCATATGTTCTTAATACAAGACCATGCAGTGAACAAGGAAGAATCTGAAGGAACCTGGCAAGGAGGTTCGTACTGAACGAGGGAAATGTGATGTCGGGGTCTCCACTTGATTCTTGCGCATTGCTTCTCACCCTATACCATCAAAAATCCAATCGCAACATTTTTATATTTGTGATAGCATATCGCGTCGCTCTAAAAACGTTTGAAACCTACAGCTGGTGACGTTGGCACCCTAACCGGCTCTGTATGGGTGGTAGGCCCATGACTGCGCGCGCGGCCGATGATAGCTGTTGATGGGTGCAGTTTGATGTAGAGAGGTTAGATGGGTGCCGTTTAGCAGGAGACAGGAAGCACCGATATCTATCACTTTGGCGGTTGGGAACCGGTTTCCCAGTGAACCTAACTGGAATCCCAAACCGTCACTCGGGTAACGGTATTATAAAAGCTGCTTTTGTTCATATTTTTCACTATCGCCCGAACCACACTGTACTCAACAACGGCTCAAAAACCCGAACGTAAGATATCCTTCATTTGTTTGACCCCCCTCGCAATCATCGTGTTCGAGTGTGTGACTGTGTATGTGACCCACTCACCTCCCTCATCACCGCCCCTGTTTTACGCTTACCGAGTGCTTTCCAATAATGCCGATCACACAATTATCACACCTCCTCTTTGCACGCATTTGTATAATTGTATTCACAGCTCTCCCAGCTAATACACACTCAGGTGCTCCCACCTATCCCACCCTACCTTGAATAATAATTTAGGCCAACCTCAGACATCGATCATTCGATCTCGATCCATCATGAAGATGACGTCCACCAGGAAGGTAAGTGTTGCCCCGAAAATCCGCCCACTTGCCCTACGATGCCCTTAAAACCTTCTACCCAACTGGCCCCTCGATCGAGATCCTCAAACCCTTTAGTTACCCCTTGCCCCAGGTACAAGGGACCTTTCATCCCCACTGGCCGCCCCCAGTGCCCTTTACCCTAAGTACCGGTACTACCCACTTGTCCTCCAGTTCCCCCAAACTCTTCCTGTTCGTGTAATGGGGTTTTATGGGCGCCCAGCCCAGTTTTCCTCTTTGTGTTTCTGTGTGTGAACTGTTGCTGGAATGCTGGTGAACGGCAATGTCCGTTGGAGCGGAAGTCTTATAGTGTTTTCCTGTGATTTCGTGCAGTCCGTCTTTGCTGCACGATTCTTTCACAGGTCAGTCGGGTTACCTAGTGTTCTCTAGGGTTGGATTCTGATTGATTTGTTGCTGACTTGGGACTGGCTTCCTGTGCCTGTCTGTTGGTCTTCTGGTAGTTTTTGGGACTTCCGACTCTACTTTGTCTCTGACTTAGCTTCGACTCTGTTTTAAGTCTTTGCTGCACGATTCCTTCACACTTCCACCCCCTTGCCACACCCAATGCCCTAAACCCTTCAACCCCACTGGCCCTCTAGTGCCCTCACACAAACTCTTCTACCCCACTAGCCCCCCAATGCCCTAAAACTCGCTCTCCCACATTCCCTCCAATAACCTCACACCTTCATTCTACCCCAATGCCCTAATACTCGTTACACCACTTTTCCTCTAATGCTCCCGAACCCTACTCCCCACTTTTCCTCCAGTGCCCTCAATCCCAAGTACCCCACTTTCCTGGATAATGACTGATGGTTCAGGCCATTGCAACGTTTTTATGTCCCCATCCTCTAAAATGCCTCTTGATGAAACTGAGGAGGCATGCGAACAGCTTGTTATTGCGTCATGTATTGTCTGCGCAGATGATGATGCTGTCGGCACTTGTGTTTGCCATGTCAGCGTGCCTCCTGCTGGCGGTGCCCACTGCAGGTGAGGTGGCATATTTGCATGACCCTTTTACCCCACTTTCTCTCCTTGAACCTCTCGACCCCACCAACCTCCCAATGCCCTTAAACCTTTACCTCGCTTGCACTCCAGTGCCTGATAATAAGCCCCTTAATCCCCATTGCCCTCCAGTTCTGCAAACCCTTTTACCCTGCTTGCCCATCATCAGTGCCCTTAACACCCTCTACCCCACTTGCCCGTCAGTACCCCAACCCCTTGTCCCCACTTACCCTCTAGTGCCGCAAACCCTTCTACCTCACATGCCCCAAGATTAAGAATTTATGATCACCTCACCTATCTGTCTCCACAGTAATACGCCATCTGCTTTACCAAGGAACGCCCGCACACAAGACAATACCAGATAGGTCCTACACAATAGAAATGCCGAGTTGTATCAGCTCCTTTAAGACCTGCCTTACCCTCCCTCACTCACCCCTCCGTAGGTGCTCGTGAGCTGGCAGGAAATCCTGGTGACGGTGAGTGCTGTTTGGTACTCCGCAAAGGGTGGCACTGTCAAACTGTCAAAGTATGGCACTGTCTAACAGTAAGGGCACAATATGTGCAGCCTATCAGCCTGCCCGCCAGCCAGCCAGCCAGCAGGTGAGATTTCTCCCCTCCCTCCCATCTCATTCTCAGCTTCCCTGTTCGTGCTGCCTGGTCCCTTCCGCTCTCTGGGCATGTAGTTTTTCTGATGTGGATGACTGCCTTGGCCTGTTCTAGCAGGAAAATGCACTGCCCCCCTTCTCATTCCCCCAAACGTACCAGTACATTAGAGTTGGGAAGTTGGCCGCGTGGGTATGATTGTGGCTGCCCAGGAACGTCTTGGTCTGGTATACTGTTGCTTGTCAGGCGGTACAGAAACTGCTTTGGCGGGGCATCTCATGCCTACCCCTGGGCCCATTGGCACCCAATTGGTGCTGCCTCTGGCCGTGGGCCTGGCTCAGGCAGCATGCCTGGCCCCGGCAGGGTCCTGCAGCCATACACTGTTGTGCTACCCCTCTGGTAACCCTATGGTACCCCCTCTACCCCTCTGGTAACCCTATGGTACCCCCTCTACCCCTCTGGTAACCCTATGGTACCCCCTCTACCCCTCTGGTAACCCTATGGTACCCCCTCTACCCCTCTGGTAACCCTATGGTACCCCCTCTACCCCTCTGGTAACCCTATGGTACCCCCTCTACTCCTCTGGTAACCCTATGGTACCCCCTCTACTCCTCTGGTAACCCTATGGTACCCCCTCTACCCCTCTGGTAACCCTATGGTACCCCCTCTACCCCTCTGGTAACCCTATGGTACCCCCTCTACCCCTCTGGTAACCCTATGGTACCCCCTCTACCCCTCTGGTAACCCTATGGTACCCCCTCTACCCCTCTGGTAACCCTATGGTACCCCCTCTACTCCTCTGGTAACCCTATGGTACCCCCTCTACCCCTCTGGTAACCCTATGGTACCCCCTCTACTCCTCTGGTAACCCTATGGTACCCCCTCTACCCCTCTGGTAACCCTATGGTACCCCCTCTACCCCTCTGGTAACCCTATGGTACCCCCTCTACCCCTCTGGTAACCCTATGGTACCCCCTCTACCCCTCTGGTAACCCTATGGGACCCCCTCTACCCCTCTGCCCGCTCAAGGCCAGGCTTCCATTATCGTGTCCAACACGTTCTGACTGCTAACCCTGCCTCACACCCCTCCCTCTGTGCCGCAGCGCCCCGTACAACTGACTGGAAGTGCTACCTAGGGGCCAAGTGCGTTGACTCGGTCACCATCTGGTGGGGATTCATGCCCAAGGACGCGATTTGGGCGTGTAACTCATGGATCAGCGCTTGCGGCAACGGAGGTGGCTGCACCGCCATTCCGGGAGCCGGTTGCTAGCCAGGTGAAAAAACAGGATATCTGTCTTACAGGATATATCTTACACCAACTGCATTGATCGCTTGATGCCACCCGTGCCCCTTCCTTGGTGCCCCGCCCCCCTCCGAGGCCGCCCCCCCCTTCATGGTGCTCTGCTCCTCCTCGGTGCCCCACTCCGCTTATTGGTCCCCTCCCCTCTCCCCCCTCCTGCTGCAGCCTCCTCTGCTGCCCCCCCCCTTCATGGTGCTCTGCTCCTCCTCGGTGCCCCACTCCGCTTATTGGTCCCCTCCCCTCTCCCCCCTCCTGCTGCAGCCTCCTCTGCTGCCCCCCCCCTTCATGGTGCTCTGCTCCTCCTCGGTGCCCCACTCCGCTTATTGGTCCCCTCCCCTCTCCCCCCTCCTGCTGCAGCCTCCTCTGCTGCCCCCCCCCTTCATGGTGCTCTGCTCCTCCTCGGTGCCCCACTCCGCTTATTGGTCCCCTCCCCTCTCCCCCCTCCTGCTGCAGCCTCCTCTGCTGCCTCCCCCCCCCTACCCCCGTCACACTCCCTGCCAACGTCCCTCCCTGCTTCAACGACTCTTTCCCCTGAATCGAGGAATACCTTGATGCAAGGCCAAGCTTCCACCACCCTGTCCAACATTGTCCTTAGAAGCACAATCCTCTTAACCTGTGCCGTATCGTGCCATATCATGCCGTATCGTGCTGCCTTGGTAGCACAATCCTGCTTAATCTGTGCCGAATCTTGCCATATCATGTATAATCGTGCTACCTTGACATTACCTGACTGCTGCCAAACATCGTCTTAAGCATACATCATACAACTCACACTGCTCTGCAGGACGCCGCCTCATAAACCTCAGCAACACCTACCTGCCGGTGAGTGGCGGCGTGGCAGGTACACTCAATGTATGTGCTTGTGGGATTGTTCTGCTCACCCCCGTGAGTGCCTGACCCACCGGACATTGCCCTGTTCAAGGTTTATAACTAGGCATTGACTTTCTTCCAATTACTTGCCTCGCCCCCGGCTGAGTGACTCATTATGTGCGCGGCTGCCATTAACTATCCGATGCACGCCTTGACGGCACTCGACTATCATAAGTTACAATATCACTCTGACTTCCGGTATGCTACCTTGTCCTCACCCCCTCCCGCCACAGATGCTTGAAGACGATGCCGCTTTCCGCCGCTCTCACCTCACAGCGCTGAGGGTGCCTTTCAGCATTAAGGCGGCCACGCATGCCTTTCAGCATGATGAAGGCAGCCACGTGTGTATTTTAGTACGATGAAGGGAGCCACGAGCCCACGAGTGCCTTTCAGCATGATGAAGGCAGCCACGTGTCTTTCAGTATGATGAAGGCAGCCACGAGCCCACGAGTGCCTTTCAGTATGAAGGCAGCCACGTGTGTCTTTCAGTATTTCTGTTGCTGCTGAAGTTGGCCCGGTGCTGAGCTAGGCGTTAGATTGTAGATGTTAGATTGCCACCGTTTTTGGGAGTACGTGAAGATAGGGTGCACATCCCAGCACACCAGCACATAACCCAATGAAGCTATGAGTTGTGTCAATTTCCCCGTTAGTCCTAAAAGGGAAATGTTGTTTAACGTTTTATGGCTGGGGCTAATCTGCTGCACAATGGGCTTCATTCCCACGCTACTGCTCGGTGGTTGAGTGTTGGTTGCTTGCCTAGGGGGGTCACTGGTTTTCGCTCGCTGTCCTAGCATATTTAGTGCCTGTACCGGGTTACGGGCACAAGTCCCATGCATCAAATGTGATGCCCCGTTGGACTGTAAAATTTTCACAAACTTCACAACAGTGCATCTGCGTTATTTTGCTGTAAATGTTGCCAAAGTTGTTTCACTGATTGTACCTTGGGTCTGACATCTCCACGCGGCTGAAGCAAACTCAACAGAATTTGCTGACTATGCCAGGTTGCTGCCCAGCGATAGCCTAGCGCACCGGGTTGCAGTCAGTTACTCAGTTAGCCTAGCGAACCGGTTAAGCTGGATACATACGAGAGGATCTCAAGCAGCTGTATAAGTACTGCCATGGCTTCTTCCTTTACCCCATATACCAAATGTGGCAAAGTCCTTCACATTGAGTGATAACTAAGAAGAGAACCACCAAAACTCAGAGCCATGCAAAAATGCTACTTTGGCCCGGCAAGAGGTAGGGAGCAGAAAAGGATGAACGCATCCTTTTTCTGAGCTTCAGCTGCACTACCTGCAGAACATCCTGCCCCAGCCGTCCAAGAGACACCAGCAGCCCTTCCTGAGACACCTGAGATCCAAGCCTCCTGTTATGGAGCCAGGCTGGCGCCCGGTTCTTTCTAGCGAGGAGTACTCTGTGACACAGTGTACTGCTTTCCTGATTTGTGAACATAAACGGATGCTTGTGGCGAATCGAATGATATTGGCAGACAGGTGTTGGCATGCTAATAATAGTCTAACGCGCTGGCGTCAGCACCCAAGAGCCTGCTAGATGTACTAGTCAGTGTCCTTAAAACGCGACGTCAGTCCGAAAAAGAAAGGTTCCCAGTGTGATAGTGAAAACAGAACCGAACCCCTGTTCCTTGTGCCCCTCCTCCCCGCTATAAAAGGCTGTGATATCCATGCGGAACTATTGACTCGTTCTTTTGGATGCCTGCCCCTTTTCCCCTTGCCTGCTAGCTTGCAGATGGGCATCAGGGACCCCTCCCCTCGTTTGCTCCACTTTCTCCCCCCTGCCCCTCCCCCTTGCGTACTCCTCAGTCACCGTACCCAGTAAATGACGTTACACCCTAGTGTCCCTCCCCCCTGTCAGGTGTCCCCCCTACTCCTCCCCCTCCCCCTTTCACGGTAGTGAGGCTAGTTAATGACGTTACACCCCAGTGTCCCTCCCCCCTGTCAGGTGTCCCCCCCTACTCCTCCCCCTCCCCCTTTCACGGTAGTGAGGCTAGTAAATGACGTTACACCCTAGTGCCCCTCCCCCCTGTCAGGTGTCCCCCCCCACTGCTTCCCCTCCTCCTTTCACGGTAGTGAGGCTAGTAAATGACGTTACACCCTAGTGTCCCTCCCCCCTGTCAGGTGTCCCCCCCCACTGCTTCCCCTCCCCCTTTCACGGTAGTGAGGCTAGTTAATGACGGTACACCTCAGGGCCCTGCCGAAATAAAGCCCAGCCACGTCAGCCAGTGAGACTGGTGGTTTGCGGTGGTGTTTGGCTGCTCCTTGGCTGTTTGACTCCGTGAGGCACTGTCCAAGCTGCTGTCAGCGTCATGAAAAGATGTGTGTTGACATGCTGATAACTTTATACTCCTACATGTTCACAATTCCGGAAGGTGACTGAAATTTACTATGTTTCGGGGCGGGGGGAGGGGTCCGACCCAAAGAAATCTCGGGATAGGCACAAGCAGGTAGCCAGGTTGCCCAAGGCAGGCGCGCGCGCGCATGCTCAGGTTGCTAGGGGTGGAAGGGCAGCTCGGGCGAAGGGGCACACATTGAAAGTCACGTCCTCAAATTGGATGTGAGCACAAGCAAGCCAACGAGGGATGGGGGGCGTACGGATGTTGACTACAAAGGCGGCTGAGGGGCGGGTCAAGTCGCTGACTGCGGTCACATACACCATGCACATGCGAGTACCTGAGCCGCCTAGTGGAAGGGCAGAGGGGCGGTGTTGTAAAAGGGTGGAGGGTCAGTTTGGATCGCCAGAGTGAGGGCGGAGGGGTAAAGAATAAGCCATGGTGGGCGCGGTCAACAAGCCATGTCAGCCAAGCTCCGTGTACACAGGATCCGCTTGTTACACCTGTTTCACCCAAAACTGAAAAGCTCCCCATCCCCTTGGGAGGGGGGGGGCAGGGTTCCCCCCCCCTAATTTTAAAGTAAAAAGAGTGGACGAGGGGAGGGATGCATGGTGTATGTGTTGATGTACTTGTCTCTGAGTGACAGACTGTGCTGTGCAGGCAGCTGTGTCGAGGTCCACGCGCTCACTTCAGGCACTTAAGGAGGGGGGCAACAGGTCATGTTGTGCTCAGCAAAAAACGGCATGGCCATGTTGCTGCCGGGGATGGAGGGGCGGCTCAAGTTGTCAAGGGTAGGTGCGCAGGTGCGCATGCTCAGGTCGCTGTTCAGAGTGGAGGGGTGACTCAGATTGTCCAAGGCAGGCGCGCCGCAGCGCTTGCTCCAATCTCTGCCAGGGGTGGAGGGGCTGCTCAGGTTGCTAAAAGGAAGACGCACAGGCTCAGGCTGCCTTGAAGGTGTCTCGGCATTTTTTCTTTATCTACTGCCAGGGTGGCAGCGGGGCGGCGTGCGGGCCAGGCACTGAGTGTGGTAATTTAGAATGTGAGAAAGTGTGGCAAGACGCCGGCCAGCCTCTTTGAATGTGTCCATTGTCAGTATCCAAGGTGGTCCTGAGGGAGGGACGAGATTGCTACAGGCTGAGGGAGGGGGTGAGGGAACGGGCCCCCAAACGGGAAAGTGAGTAGGGAATGGAACCATGAACCAAATTGTGTGGCTGCCCTGCAAAGCCCTGCAACTCACACGCCACGATGATCTGCAGACCAGGCATTTCATGGGATCTTGAATGGCTATTTATATCTGAGGATAACTTTCCATGCGCAGCCCACATCAGTCTGGCCTGTACCTTACAACAATGGCCCTTGAAGTCCGCTTTGCAAGACTTCAGGCCCAGATTCTGGCCCCACCATGTCGCCGAGCAATGTCAGACCAGGGGTCAGACCTTTCCGGCAATTTCCGGCCGAGAGGTCTCTGATTCATAAAGCGAATGTTTTTCAGCAGATGATGTGCAATATGAATCGATTACCTTGTTTGCGAAATCGAGGTGCACACTTCAGTCCCTGACGTCCTCTCGAAGGTCTCTGATTGTCTTAGAAGCTGCATCCTGACGGGCCCTGGATGCGAGGATGAGTTGTTCCGAGTGATCATGCTGGAATTTGGATTTGCTTTTCTTGACACGGGCGTTGATGACCGATGGCCTGAGGTCGTGAGTGGTGTTGATGGTGTGCTGGACAGCTGAGACCAGGTCGAGCTGGTACTCAGCGACGAGGCCCTGAAAGAGAATATGGGGGGGGATGGGATGATGACAGGAACAGCGCACGGGACATATTTTGTGTGCGGTTCAGTTCACACTGCCCGACCCTCTCAGGTCTCGTCTTCTTACCCAAAACCGTCACAAGCTGCATCACCCCGGACACACACCTCCCCTTACAATGCTCCACCATCGGATCAACCTCAGCATGCGCCTGGGGCGTTCTGTGCGACCCGTGGGCCGGTTGGTGCGACACGTCGCACCCAGGTTGGCCACTCGGGCCGCATCGGCTCAGCCATTGGCAGCGCCACCCAGCACCTCGTCGCCTTCCGATGGCTTCTTCTACGATGGGGTGGGTGCGCATCACCACCATGCGCCATCATAGCAGTTGCTGGCAGTCCGTCATGCCATGCGCTCCGGGTGATCATGACCGAGCAATGAAACAGTTGGATCACTCTTATCCTTGAAGGCTACGATCCGCATGCCACGCCAGCGCATGCAAAGAATGTCATATAACCATAATCTTACGCATGCTATTCCGCCCATCGTCTCTTGCACAGGTGGTTTTCGACATGGTGAGTCGCCAATCTCAAGGAGGACCCGGAACTGCCTGCAGCATGCACAGAAGCAAAAATTAGGACAGGGAACCAATCCGGAACAAATCTATGCAAAAAAAAGAAACACAACCCAGGGCTTGCTCATAGGATTACTCTGATCGACGGTTGAAAGCCATGCGGGACGACACCCACCACTGCCTGTTGTTAGGAGCTCGTTGCTGTTGCTGCTGCTGCTGATGATGTTGCTGCAATGCAACGCACATGTTGAGATTGCTTGGACGAGTGTCCCAGGCACCAGGCTAGCCATCACGGCAGAGCCTGTGCTTTGCTGTTAGGTTGTTGCCGTGGCTTCATGCTGTCATGCATGCAAGGCAAATGGCGATGTAGGCTGAGCATTACTGTCACATTCGCGCACCTGCCTAAATTATCCTGGGACAGACGTGCCCCTAGGAGTGGCACGACCATCGGCTTGTCCCTGCCTGGAATGGGCTTGCCCGCCTGCATGTCCATCAGACGTGCATGTCCGCTATCATTTCATTAGGACGGGCATGCCTGCCTCCTGTCCATATGATGGGCATGCCCGCCTGCGCGGCCCTAGTGCGTGCATGCCCGCTGTCACATCAGGTTGAGATGGGCATGTTCGAGTTGTCTTGATGGTCTTGCAGCACCAATGGTACAGCACTAGAAGTGGTGCTGCAAGAGGAGAGGTTGGGTCATCTCAGTTCAGGGCAGGCACTGCGGACTGGAATTATAAGCGGGGACAGCCACCAGTATGAGCTCCCACGTGCATGCTACAAGCTATGCTCAGTTGCTACTTCAGCGCAACCTGCAATTCGCCTTTTTCGAAGGGGCCATGCAGCGCGGACAGAGAGACCTGAGAAAACAGGCTGGGTTGCCGGCCAACCCGCATGATCGTGCCTGCTTATGAAGGGTAGGACATTCAGGGCCTCAAAATCAAATAAAAGAACCCGGATGTTATGGAATGTTAGGCTACACCGATGTTTAGAACCCATGGTCTCTCTGCCCCCCTTCAGCTTTCCTGCCTGCTCTTTTTTGTCACACACAACCAATGTCGGATTTCATGCATTAGCAGACCTCATCCTCTGGACTGGTAATGCATGAAATCCGACATCGTGGCAGTTGCGGCTTATCTTTCGTCCGCATTGCCGACTGCCAGCACTAGTCAAAAATCTGGAATGCAGGCCGCCCACCAGACGGTGGAGGGTGTATGCACCGTTCTAAACAGGCCGCCCACCTTTGTTTGTCTGGAATCCTGATCGTGTGGGTCCTGCTTTTGTGGATGGAACAGGATGGAACTCTGACTGAGGGCCACATTGACTTTGCGGACATGCGGCAGCGCACCGGTAAGCAAATGACGCTCAGAGCTGTTTCAGAGCATTGTGTTCAGGGTTGAGGGTTGAGTGTATCGAGCTTTGCCATCAGGTTGTTACGTACGGTGTCTGCGCCCGGGGTTGGGGATTTGGGGTCAAGGGTTGTGCAATGTCCTGAATGCCCACCAGACCACCACTGCTGCTGCTTCATGAGTCCACGTTTGCCCCTCGGTGTTTTTTTGCCGATGTGCATTGATGTCATCAACGCCCTCCCTGTATTTCTGTCATTTCCTTCAAAATTCCCTTGAAACTCTATTGTTTGGACATCCCTCCCCTCTCCTCCCCTCCTTTGAGTCCCTTCCAATCCACTCCTATCAATTCCTGCCAAATTCGCCCCTTCAAATCCCTCCAGTGGCAAATCCATTACTTGTGTAGCTGTACCCTGTAGGGTCACCTCTTCACCGTCCTCGAAACCACCACTGCAAACATATTAAGCAGGCTATCTGCATCCTCCTCAACCTCCTGCCAATCTCCTCCCACCCATCTCCTCCATCCTGCCAATCCCTTCCCCTCCATCCCCTCCAGTGGTATACCTTCCCCTGCTATTCCAACCACTGCTTAGATATCCCTCAGGGTGACCTCTTCACTGTCCTCGAGACCAGCACCCCCGAACACATTGCCAAGGCGATGGCCGTCATCCTGGAGATTGAGGCGGAGGCTGCGCTCAAGGTCTCCATGAAGCCTGGGCTCATGCCGCTGCTCGCCATGCTGAGAGAAAAGAAGGTGGGCGAATGAGAGGACTGCGGAGGAAGGCTATCGAATCATGATTTGCATATGATGTTTTTGCAAGCATCCCCTCTCCTGCAACGCACAGGTCAGGGCGGCCCTGATCACCTGACTCTTAATAAATTGCAAATTGATATATATAAAACTTGCAAATTTATTTATATTAAACTAGCATCCCACGCTTCAAGGCGCATTGATTTCAGATTCGTATGATCCAGATATGAAGTTCAGATGACAACCTTAAATTAAGTTACTGGAGTACACAGCTGCTAATTTGTGTATAATTTTTTTTACATGTCATCCATCGTCTATGTATCTACCGTATGCATCCGATACCTCCCCCACCTACCAGGTCAGGGTGTCCCTGGTCACGCGCAACACCCACGCATCCGTGGATGCCTTCCTGCGCCTGATCGGCCCGGAGTGGAGCAGCCTGTTTGACCCGGTGCTGACGCGGGAGTTCCCGTTCGTCAAGCCGGACAAGAGGCTGCTGCTGCACGTGGCACAGGTGGGAAATAAATGAATTGTTTAAACATACGTGCATGTTTGATACAGTGCTGTCTCGGGAGGTCCTGTTTGCCTGGACGGACAAGAGGCTGCTGATGCACGTGGCACAGGGGGAAAATAAATACCGGTGGATAGGATAAATATATATATATACCGGTATATATATATATGTATATTTATTTATTTATTTATGTACCTGTATGCCGGTCCGGTATACCCCTGGCATGTAGGAGACATGGATTTTTAGTGTTCCCTAATTTCTTACGGATACTTCAGAACCCCGATCCCGTGGCATAATGCCCAAACGCATTAGTGTCTTATCTCACCATTTCCTTCAGTCAGTCCACAGCATAAAACAATGATTTGTTTTTATATCATCTGACCTCCCCCCCACACACACACGCACATCATCCCCCTCCCCCTGCGCTGCTCAGGAGTGGGGTGTGGATCCTCGCACCTCCTTTTGGGTCACCCCAAAGAGCGCAAAATAAACTCGAAACAAACCGAAACACTATCAAAGCACCTGATTCCCCCCTCTCCCTTGCACCCTTCAGGTGTAGGGTGTGGACCTTGCCCGCCTCGGATTGATGGAGCGAAAACGAACTCAGAACAAACCGAACCCAACCAAAAAGTATGAATTCCCTCCCTTCAGGCTTGGGGTGTGGACCCTGCCCGCCTGCTGATGGTGGGCGACTCCTTTGAGGACGTTGAAGTTGGGAACGCGGCCGGTACCGCCACATGCTTGGTGGCTGGTGGCGGCAATGAGAAGCCTGGCGCGGTGGTCAGCACGCCCGCAGGTGCCCTGGCCACGTTCACGGTCAGCGGGCTGGACCAGCTGCAGCAGATGCTCGAGGGCGGAGGCGGGGGCGAAGGGGGCGCCTCTTCCTCGTCACAGCAGCAGCAGCAGCAGCAGCAGGGAAGACAGCTGCTGCAGCTCGGCTGGCCCGCGAGGCTGGCTGCGGGAGAGACGCCGGCGGCTGAGGGTAAGTGTAAGCGCAAGACTCACGTGAACCCTCTGTTTGCTTCTTTTTCATTCTTGTGGAGATTTGCTGCGGCACCTGGTATGACAGCTGTTGCAGCTGTAGCAGCTGTTGCGGCCGCCGCCAGCTGAGAGTGAGGGTAAGGGTAAGGCCCGGGTCAGGGATAGCAGACGGAGTTAGCAAGGGAATGGGCTGGGCACAAGTAGGGGAAAAGGAAGCGGCAGGGGAACGGGAAGGGTACAAGTAGGGGAACAGAAAGCCGCAGGGGAAGGGGCAGGAGAAGGGGGAGGGCAGAAGTAGGGGAATAGGAAGGGGCAGGGGAAGGGGAAGAGTAAAGTAGGGCAAGCGAAAGCCGCAGGGGAAGGGGGAGGGGGAGGACAGAAGTAGGGGAATAGAAAGTGGCAGGGGAAGAGGAAGAGAAAACGGCAAGGGACAGGGGGAGGGCAGAGGTAGGGGAAGGGAAACGACAGGGACAGGGGCAGGGCAGAGATAGGGGAAGGGGAAGAGGCAGGGCCCTCCCCCGCCCGCATCAACCCATCGATCCCAGGTTTCAAGTACTGCCCGCTCCTCTAAACCGCATCACTTAAACTCCTTCAGGCTCACCTGCCCCTCTGTCCTCGCTCCTGCCATACTGTCCTTAACACCCTACACATCACCCCTTACCCTGAGCCATCTCCCCCTGAACCCCGCTAGACCCTGTAAAACCCTTGATTTACATTTTTCTGCCCTCCTAAACCCTACCCCGCCCAGGCTCACATGTTTCATACCCTCCTAAACCCAATCGCGCTCTGGCTTACATTTTCCATGCCCTATGCTTAAACCCTATCTCGCCCAGGCTCGCCCGCGCCTGGTCTGGACTTCCTGGACTGGTGCATCAGCCAAGGGGCCATGAGCAGCGGGGAGGCATCGTATCCTCGGATGGGCTGTTATGCAGGCGGGCTGGCAACGTGTCCGGTCCCAGGTAGAGGGGGGAGGGGGCAGGGGGGTGAGGGGTTGCGGCCAGAAATGTGGCCAGGAATGTGGCCAGGAATGTGGTAGGGGGGGGCAGGGGGGAGAGGGATTGCAGCCAGGAATGTGGCCAGGAATGTGGCCAGGAATGTGGCCAGGAATGTGGCCAGGAATGTGGCCAGGAATGTGGCCAGGATTGCGGCCAGGAATGTGGCCAGGATTGCAGCCAGGAATGTGGCCAGGAATGTGGCCAGGAATGTGGCCAGGAATGTGGCCAGGAATGCGGTCAGGAATGTGACCAGGAATGTGGCCAGGAATGTGGCCAGGAGCTTGGACTCAGATGTGAAGTCTGGATGCTTGCTTGGCCAGTGTGGCTGCAAGCTGAACGGTGATGCATGGTATACTAGGATAGGGTGTTGCGCAGCCGGCTGGGAAATCTTCAGGTTTCAGGTGGGTGGTTTAACTGAATCCTAAACCCTAAATCCTTAACACCTACAGGGGTGGACGGGTGGATTCATATTTGAGCTGCTGCAGGGAGGATGGACATATACAGTGTGCCTCATGGCCTTACTAAGCGTCGGTCACACTCGCTGTTTTGCTGCTGCTATGAGCCCGAAGTAGGGGATTTGTAGAGGGGCAGGAGGCAAACAAGGTCACGAATCCTTCCTTTCCCATGTGTGCCACTAGGTCGCGCCCGCTGGATGGTGTTGCATGGTATCATAGGACAGGGTGTTGCGCAGGCGGCTGTGCGGACGTCGGGTTTCATGTGTGTGCGGTGAAACTGAATCCCAAACCCTAAAACCCTAGGGGCAGAGGGGAATGGGTTAATTCATATCTGAGCTGCTGGAGGGAGGAGGGAGATGAACGTTGTGCCTCTTGGTTTTTCTACGGGCTAGGTGTAGGGGGGCAGGCTCAGGTTTTTATGAATCCTTCCTCTCCCCTGTAGAGCAATATCAATTTACTTGCAGTTTCCCATCGTTGCAGCGTGTGCGTAGCCTCGGCCTCTGCTGCCGTATGTGTCCTCAATCCTAACAAAACCCAGCGGGACACTTCTGTCGTTGTTTCTTTTATTGGGTCAGCGCAGCATCATGCCCTGCGTGCCACGAGGTGGCGACTACTGACAAAGCACTTTGTCCCCGACCCTCTCTTTTGTACTTCATATCAATATCAGCCAGTTAAACTGCTGAAGGATCCAATGTTTCGCCGTTTGCTGGCTGCTGAGGCAAGTTGGCAGTTTGGCGTTCTTTGAATTATAAACTCCAAATCCGCCTGCAGGATCCAAGGTGCTGCCTTGTCAGTTGACAAGACGACTTGGCTGCTCGTGCCATTTCTGATGTTCATTCCAATTCGGATGCCCGCAGGCTCTAAGGTGTTGCATGTTGGCTGTGGCCCCGGAGGTCTCACCAAGACGATGTGCAGTCAGGGCATGCAGGTTGGTTGGGTTGAGGTTTAAGGGGTTTAAGCCCTGGACATCTGCCTTGAATCGCTGCATACACTTTGTTTTCTCATGGGCAGTAGTTTATAGCGTTATGTATGGCTAAAACCCAAATGGCTATCTTCGAAATATTCAGACCGCATAAAGCCTTAACATGAAGCCTTGAGCTAAGCCATTTCCCCGAAGCCCTGAAGCCTGACATGAACCCTTATCCCTGTGCAGGTGTTGGGTACCGACCCAGATATCGAGGCGGCGCTCCGGCGCGGCCTGGCAGCGGTGCCCATGTTTGGCTCTGAGCTGGTTACGGGGTCCCTGCGTGTGGCAAGGAAGCAAGGGCCTTTCGACGTGGTTCTGCTGCAAGGTGTGTGGGGCGGGGGAAAGGACATGTGAATGGCTGCCGCTGAAAACAGGCTTTCTTCTTGTGTTTGTTAAGCGGAGCATGTGCGTGTGATGATGGGCATGCCTTTGACCCTCAACCCTGGTGTCTCACTCTGTTCCTCGACTTCGGTGGACACCTTGGGCGTGCGGCGCAGGTGGCAGCCTCTTTTTCCCCTCGGGCTCATTCCGCCACCTAAACAAGCAACAGTCGTCTCTCCTCTGCTTTCCTAGCTCCCTCCACCCTCCACCCTGCACCCTCCACCCTCGACCCTGTTCAGGCACTTCACTCGACTTGGTGGACCAACCTGGCATGCGGCGCTGGTGGCAGCCTGAGCCGTTGATAGAGCTGCTGTCTGTGCTTGAGGTTGGCAGCAGCGGTGGCATGCTCTGCGCGGACGTGATGCTGGAGGAGGGTGTCACCAACCCTGCAGCCATCCTGGACAGCCTGACCAGCAATGGCGTGGAGGTGGTCGCGTGGCAGTTGGTGGACGTGGTCATGGGCAGGCAGGGGCGCGTGTTGCGCTTGGCCGGGAAGAGGAGCAGCTAGAGAGGAGCTGTAAGAAGCTGAGGTTTTTGCAGTCGTGGTCAATGTGAACTGTGGTCGTGAGCTGCGCTTGGCTGGGAAGGGAGTCTGGCCAGTAGCTGAAAAGCATCTGGTCAGTAGCTTAGCAGAATAAATGTGGCTGGTAGACAGCAGGTAGGGTTTACTATCGGTTTATTACGCCTGTTTTGTTTTTTACAAGGGTCATGTGACAACTTGCAGTATTATATATGGGTTTGGTCTAATTTAACAAGAAGCTGTCCTGCCATCGTTAAGGGCGGTGAAGGCAAGGTGAGCCAAGGCAAAACGGCCTCAACTTTCCTGAAGTAGATGGCCGGTACTCGCCCCATAAGTATCCTTGGCGCCTTGAATGTGAATAATCTTGAATAGCCAGGAGCGTGTCCACAGAGTAGCAGGGGTGGGGATTCGGCCTCGACTGTTACTATGTCTTCGTCAGTCAGAGTGTAAGATGGTGGCCAGGAGGTACAATGGCATGCCCTGAAGTTTGTCCAGGCACCCAATGATGGAGGACAAGGCAGATGTGGCATGCGTTACTGCAGACCCTGGGACCAGAAGCTCAGCCCTGAAAGACCAGTTGAGGAATCAAGGGCAGATAGGAGGATGTATTGGACCAGGGTACGCACAAACTGCAGATCGAGCTTTTGATTTGATACGGCAAGTGCCAGTGCCGGATGCGGATGGACTGTTCAATACGGCTGATCAAACTGCGTTGCTACTAGAGCTGTGACAACGCTTGTCCGGGAGCATGTCCGAAGTCAATACAGCTTCTTGTACCTATTATAAATACTTGGTCTGGGCAAATCAGACTAGCGTTTCGTGCTAAGAATCAATTGCATCGAATTGGGATAGGACTCGACCTTCAGAGAGTGCAGAAATCCCTAAACTGTAACTGAAATCGGTTCCCAATCCCCTCAAAACATGCTGATGGCAGCATGCCATGGACAGGCTCGTCCTGGCAACATTCAGAGATATTCAATATCCAGACAAAGGTCGTTCCTTTCAGTCAGTCGGGTACATTCGTAGTATATCACGGTACTCTCTGTCATGGATGAGGTCATCTGTATGGGTATTTCGAACGCCCGCGTTGACAGTCATCTCTATTTGAGTGCCGCACCTCAAAAACGTAGCAACTGAGGGGCAGTCAGAGATAGCAAGGTAACGCCGCAACACCTGCAACCTCCAGGGTGGAGACACTTGTTTGCATTTACCTGCCAACTCCTGGGTTGGAGCGAGAGCCTGTCCAAGGAACAAATTTGCAGCCTCAAGCTCTCTGCGCCTACCGCCAATTAGTCCAATACCGTAGCCGGGTGAAATAATCAGGACTACAAATTCCACGTTTGAGGCCATGCATCACATCACCATTTGCTCTTTCTCTGCTATTTCCTTCATCGGATTTCGCCGTTCAGTCCATCCATCACAGAAAGATGTAGTGGTCAGTAATTGATGAATGGACAGATCTGGACTGCATCCCTCAATCACGTCGGACCTCTAAGCGCCAGGAAGAAGCTTCCTCGATCAGTATGGATCCCTAGGCGCCCGGCAGGAGCTTCCCCAGGTTCCCCATGTCAATGATGACCAGCTCGGACGTATGGTCCGCCTTGACGATGCCATCCGACGAGTCCACTCCAATAAGCGTACCCACCTACACCAAGGGAGGGTCACGGAGGATTTTCATTTCAGTCCTCAGGCTGGCTGTTCGGGGGAGGCTGCGGCTGCCATGATACCAGGCAGTTTGCAACCATCATGAAGATCATGACTGGTGGTGTCGCTCCGGGACGCAAGCTAAAGGCAGCAAGAGGGCTGCGGCCTTCATCAAAATGTCTCGGACAACAAGATACCCACTCATGACAAAACCTGGGGTTTCAGGAAAGCTCAGGACAGCCCAGCCTGTATTATCATTTTTACAGATTTTTTTACAGATTTTTACAGGTTATCAAAATCAATTAGAAAAAAGAGTGGCTGCTGCCCTGGGGGGCCCTCAAGGCCCCCGCCTCTCTGACAGCAGCTGCTGCTGCTGCAGTGTGTGTGTGTGTAAGGTGAAGACCGATGCGATTATGCCACCTCCTCCACTCCTGCGGGAGCTGCTGTTACTGCACTACCAGGTGCAAACGTGTGTGAACTTCTGTGTGGAAGTGTGATCATGTGACAATGCTAGAATGTTACCCCTAGATCTCACCGTCCCAGCAACAGCTGCAGGTGGCTTACTGCAATCGCGTGTCAATTAGTGTGAAACAACGTGTGAATCCAGATGTGAACCCGTGTGCGCATCGATGTGTGATTATCCACCCTGCGCTCACCGTTCCGACGCTAGCTGCGTTGTCAGGGTCCCGAAGGATCTTCACGCGATCCTTCTTTGAGGGCACCACCTGGGAGGGAGAGGGTCACAGCCGGGGGTCACCTCTCACAATTGACACCGTACGTATGGTTCCTGGGAGGGGGGCACAGCCGGGGGTCACCTCTCACAATTGACACCGTACGTATGGTTCCTGGGAGAGGGGCACAGCCGGGGGTCACCTCTCACAATTGACACCGTACGTATGGTTCCTGGGAGGGGGGCACAGCCGGGGGGTCACCTCTCGCAATTCACAACGTACGTATGGTTCCTGGGAGGGGGGCACAGCCGGGGGTCACCTCTCACAATTGACACCGTACGTAGGGTTCCTGGGAGGGGGCACAGCCGGGGGTCACCTCTCACAATTGACACCGTACGTATGGTTCCTGGGAGGGGGGCACAGCCGGGGGGCACCTCTCACAATTGACAATGTTTCGCCGTTTGCTGGCTGCTGAGGCAAGTTGGCAGTTTGGCGTTCTTTGAATTATAAACTCCAAATCCGCCTGCAGGATCCAAGGTGCTGCCTTGTCAGTTGACAAGACGACTTGGCTGCTCGTGCCATTTCTGATGTTCATTCCAATTCGGATGCCCGCAGGCTCTAAGGTGTTGCATGTTGGCTGTGGCCCCGGAGGTCTCACCAAGACGATGTGCAGTCAGGGCATGCAGGTTGGTTGGGTTGAGGTTTAAGGGGTTTAAGCCCTGGACATCTGCCTTGAATCGCTGCATACACTTTGTTTTCTCATGGGCAGTAGTTTATAGCGTTATGTATGGCTAAAACCCACTGGCTATCTTCGAAATATTCAGACCGCATAAAGCCTTAACATGAAGCCTTGAGCTAAGCCATTTCCCCGAAGCATTGAAGCCTGACATGAACCCTTATCCCTGTGCAGGTGTTGGGTACCGACCCAGATATCGAGGCGGCGCTCCGGCGCGGCCTGGCAGCGGTGCCCATGTTTGGCTCTGAGCTGGTTACGGGGTCCCTGCGTGTGGCAAGGAAGCAAGGGCCTTTCGACGTGGTTCTGCTGCAAGGTGTGTGGGGCGGGGGAAAGGACATGTGAATGGCTGCCGCTGAAAACAGGCTTTCTTCTTGTGTTTGTTAAGCGGAGCATGTGCGTGTGATGATGGGCATGCCTTTGACCCTCAACCCTGGTGTCTCACTCTGTTCCTCGACTTCGGTGGACACCTTGGGCGTGCGGCGCAGGTGGCAGCCTTATTTTCCCCTCGGGCTCATTCCGCCACCTAAACAAGCAACAGTCGTCTCTCCTCTGCTTTCCTAGCTCCCTCCACCCTCCACCCTGCACCCTCCACCCTCGACCCTGTTCAGGCACTTCACTCGACTTGGTGGACCAACCTGGCATGCGGCGCTGGTGGCAGCCTGAGCCGTTGATAGAGCTGCTGTCTGTGCTTGAGGTTGGCAGCAGCGGTGGCATGCTCTGCGCGGACGTGATGCTGGAGGAGGGTGTCACCAACCCTGCAGCCATCCTGGACAGCCTGACCAGCAATGGCGTGGAGGTGGTCGCGTGGCAGTTGGTGGACGTGGTCATGGGCAGGCAGGGGCGCGTGTTGCGCTTGGCCGGGAAGAGGAGCAGCTAGAGAGGAGCTATAAGAAGCTGAGGTTTTTGCAGTCGTGGTCAATGTGAACTGTGGTCGTGAGCTGCGCTTGGCTGGGAAGGGAGTCTGGCCAGTAGCTGAAAAGCATCTGGTCAGTAGCTTAGCAGAATAAATGTGGCTGGTAGACAGCAGGTAGGGTTTACTATCGGTTTATTACGCCTGTTTTGTTTTTTACAAGGGTCATGTGACAACTTGCAGTATTATATATGGGTTTGGTCTAATTTAACAAGAAGCTGTCCTGCCATCGTTAAGGGCGGTGAAGGCAAGGTGAGCCAAGGCAAAACGGCCTCAACTTTCCTGAAGTAGATGGCCGGTACTCGCCCCATAAGTATCCTTGGCGCCTTGAATGTGAATAATCTTGAATAGCCAGGAGCGTGTCCACAGAGTAGCAGGGGTGGGGATTCGGCCTCGACTGTTACTATGTCTTCGTCAGTCAGAGTGTAAGATGGTGGCCAGGAGGTACAATGGCATGCCCTGAAGTTTGTCCAGGCACCCAATGATGGAGGACAAGGCAGATGTGGCATGCGTTACTGCAGACCCTGGGACCAGAAGCTCAGCCCTGAAAGACCAGTTGAGGAATCAAGGGCAGATAGGAGGATGTATTGGACCAGGGTACGCACAAACTGCAGATCGAGCTTTTGATTTGATACGGCAAGTGCCAGTGCCGGATGCGGATGGACTGTTCAATACGGCTGATCAAACTGCGTTGCTACTAGAGCTGTGACAACGCTTGTCCGGGAGCATGTCCGAAGTCAATACAGCTTCTTGTACCGATTATAAATACTTGGTCTGGGCAAATCAGACTAGCGTTTCGTGCTAAGAATCAATTGCATCGAATTGGGATAGGACTCGACCTTCAGAGAGTGCAGAAATCCCTAAACTGTAACTGAAATCGGTTCCCAATCCCTTCAAAACATGCTGATGGCAGCATGCCATGGACAGGCTCGTCCTGGCAACATTCAGAGATATTCAATATCCAGACAAAGGTCGTTCCTTTCAGTCAGTCGGGTACATTCGTAGTATATCACGGTACTCTCTGTCATGGATGAGGTCATCTGTATGGTTATTTCGAACGCCCGCGTTGACAGTCATCTCTTTTTGAGTGCCGCACCTCAAAAAACGTAGCAACTGAGGGGCAGTCAGGGATAGCAAGGTAACGCCGCAACACCTGCAACCTCCAGGGTGGAGACACTTGTTTGCATTTACCTGCCAACTCCTGGGTTGGAGCGAGAGCCTGTCCAAGGAACAAATTTGCAGCCTCAAGCTCTCTGCACCTACCGCCAATTAGTCCAATACTGTAGCCGGGTGAAATAATCAGGACTACAAATTCCACGTTTGAGGCCATGCATCACATCACCATTTGCTCTTTCTCTGCTATTTCCTTCATCGGATTTCGCCGTTCAGTCCATCCATCACAGAAAGATGTAGTGGTCAGTAATTGATGAATGGACAGATCTGGACTGCATCCCTCAATCACGTCGGACCTCTAAGCGCCAGGAAGAAGCTTCCTCGATCAGTATGGATCCCTAGGCGCCCGGCAGGAGCTTCCCCAGGTTCCCCATGTCAATGATGACCAGCTCGGACGTATGGTCCGCCTTGACGATGCCATCCGACGAGTCCACTCCAATAAGCGTACCCACCTACACCAAGGGAGGGTCACGGAGGATTTTCATTTCAGTCCTCAGGCTGGCTGTTCGGGGGAGGCTGCGGCTGCCATGATACCAGGCAGTTTGCAACCATCATGAAGATCATGACTGGTGGTGTCGCTCCGGGACGCAAGCTAAAGGCAGCAAGAGGGCTGCGGCCTTCATCAAAATGTCTCGGACAACAAGATACCCACTCATGACAAAACCTGGGGTTTCAGGAAAGCTCAGGACAGCCCAGCCTGTATTATCATTTTTACAGATTTTTACAGGTTATCAAAATCAATTAGAAAAAAGAGTGGCTGCTGCCCTGGGGGGCCCTCAAGGCCCCCGCCTCTCTGACAGCAGCTGCTGCTGCTGCAGTGTTTGTGTGTGTAAGGTGAAGACCGATGCGATTATGCCACCTCCTCCACTCCTGCGGGAGCTGCTGTTACTGCACTACCAGGTGCAAACGTGTGTGAACTTCTGTGTGAAAGTGTGATCATGTGACAATGCGAGAATGTTACCCCTAGATCTCACCGTCCCAGCAACAGCTGCAGGTGGCTTACTGCAATCGCGTGTCAATTAGTGTGAAACAATGTGTGAATCCAGATGTGAACCCGTGTGCGCATCGATGTGTGATTATCCACCCTGCGCTCACCGTTCCGACGCTAGCTGCGTTGTCAGGGTCCCGAAGGATCTTCACGCGATCCTTCTTTGAGGGCACCACCTGGGAGGGAGAGGGTCACAGCCGGGGGTCACCTCTCACAATTGACACCGTACGTATGGTTCCTGGGAGGGGGGCACAGCCGGGGGTCACCTCTCACAATTGACACCGTACGTATGGTTCCTGGGAGAGGGTCACAGCCGGGGGTCACCTCTCACAATTGACACCGTACGTATGGTTCCTGGGAGGGGGGCACAGCCGGGGGTCACCTCTCACAATTGACACCGTACGTATGGTTCCTGGGAGGGGGGCACAGCCGGGGGTCACCTCTCACAATTGACACCGTACGTATGGTTCCTGGGAGAGGGGCACAGCCGGGGGTCACCTCTCACAATTGACACCATACGTATGGTTCCTGGGAGGGGGGCACAGCCGGGGGTCACCTCTCACAATTGACACCGTACGTATGGTTCCTGGGAGGGGGGCACAGCCGGGGGTCACCTCTCACAATTGACACCGTACGTAGGGTTCCTGGGAGGGGGGCACAGCCGGGGGGTCACCTCTCGCAATTGACACCGTACGTATGGTTCCTGGGAGGGGGGCACAGCCGGGGGTCACCTCTCACAATTGACACCGTACGTATGGTTCCTGGGAGGGGGGCACAGCCGGGGGTCACCTCTCACAATTGACACCGTACGTAGGGTTCCTGGGAGGGGGCACAGCCGGGGGTCACCTCTCACAATTGACACCGTACGTATGGTTCCTGGGAGGGGGGCACAGCCGGGGGTCACCTCTCACAATTGACACCGTACGTATGGTTCCTGGGAGGGGGGCACAGCCGGGGGTCACCTCTCACAATTGACACCGTACGTATGGTTCCTGGGAGGGGAGCACAGCCGGGGGTCACCTCTCACAATTGACACCGTACGTATGGTTCCTGGGAGGGGGGCACAGCCGGAGGTCACCTCTCGCAACAGATCCCGGCTCACACCACACACATCGCCTGAAAGTCCTCCTGGTGCAATGCACATCCCGATCTTCTAGATGTTTGATGACGAAGCGGGCTCCATGCGGCCAGCTTTTTCAGGCCTTCACGCGCCCGTGGAGCACATCATAAGCTCAACTAAATCCACGCCTTGGCACATATTGAAATCAAATCAAACACAAGTGTCGGAATCAAATTGATACCGTATATATGGTTCCTGACGGCAGGGGCTGACGGTGAGGTGCCTGATCCTGAATTGAAAGGGCAGGCCCCCAACCCAGTGACAAGGTCATCACATCACTAACAAGCAGACTACACCGCATGACTCCAATACCGTAGTGAATTGAGAGCTGTGCAGCAAATGATATCATGAGGTGAGAGACCGGGGCGGAAGACAAAAACATCCCATGGGCCGGGCTTCCTCCATAAAAACATTCCTGGATCCGCGCGCCCCGGAGGATCAGGGGAGCACTCTCTGGCCCTCCCCTTATCCACGTCAGCCATACCCTTCCATGGTCAGGCCCACGCACCAGAGTCAAGGACATGGCGTCCCTTAAACTTGAACACCGCATCATGGCTACACCGCGTTTAAATCGAAACCGATGCAACAAACGAGATCACAACATGACAAGCGCTTCCTCCCAATCGTTCCTGGATCTGGATCCTGGATCTGCTCTCTGCTCATCAGCCTCAGCCATACCCTTCCATGCGCAGAACCTCTCACCAGTGTCAGGGCCGTTGCGTCGTACGTCTCCTCCGAGCTGTCTGGCTCCGTCTCCCAGACGCCTTGGTCAGAAATCATGCCCGGCTGCACGGCCAGGCTGCGCATCCCGTCGTTGCCCAGCCCGCACACCATGGCCATGCGGTCGCGGCTGCCGGGCAGACCCACCAGCACGCCCTGCCAATGGTCGTAGCTTTCGTCGCCGCTGCCGGGGCCGCCAGGGGTGGCAGCCATATCCATACCTGCACTCAGGCAGAGGGCAGTCAGACAGGGTTAGAGGCGGGGGATACGCCCAAGCCAAAGGTTAAGTCCAGCGACGAATCCATGCGTGCCAGGAATAAGCTCCTAGCCAGGAGTTATACACAGCCTCTTACCCCCCTCCCTCCTGGTGTCCCCGGATCCCCAGATCCAGTGACAGATGCGGGTCGAAAGGCCGTGCATGATTGCATATGTGACCTCACGAGGAGGGAGCTCCTCCCCCTCCCCCTCCTCTCCCTCTCCCCTTCATTATCCCTTCCTCCCTCTCCCCTTCACCTCCCCCTGCCTCCCTCCATGTGTCCCTGGATCTGAGGAGCCAGTAGCAGGAGCTGATCCAAAGGCCGTGCGAGTGTGCCATCACTATCCATAGGTAGTCCCTCCCCCTCCTCCCTCTCTCCTACCCCCCTTCCTCCCTCTCGCCTCCCCCCACCTCCCACCTGACCTCCCACCTGGATCCCAGGAGCCAGTGTCAGGTTCCGTTCGAGAGGCAGTGTGTGTGTGTGTGTGTGTGTGTGTGCCTTAACAAACGTGAGGTACAATATCAACCTCCTCCCTCTCCCTGCAATGGCCGTGCGCATGTGCTTTAACAATGAGGTAGCTCCTCCCCCTCCTTTCCCCCTCCCCTCCCTCCCTCTCCCCCACCCCACATCCCACCTGGTGTTCCTGGATACCCAGAGCCAGGCGTCAGTGCTGGCGTGATAGCGGGCATGCCTGGTGTCGGTGCAACGCCCGGCGTCATGCCCGGGGTATAGCCGCCGTAGCCGCCACCACCTACATAGTCGGGTGTTCGGGTTTTAGTCATGGGCGGTGCTGGAGTGATGGCGGGCATGCCTTGAATTGAAGCAATGCCCAGGGTATAGCTGTTGCCCCTGCCACCTACAGTACAGGGGTTTAGGGTTCAGCCGTGGGCGGTGCTAGAGTGATGGCGGGCATGTCTTGAATTGAAGCAATGCCCAGGGTATAGCTGTTTCCCCTGCCACCTAAAGTACAGGGGTTGAGGGTTCAGCCATGGGCGGTGCTGGCGTGACAATGGGCATTGTTGGGGCAATGCCCACTCGATTGTTCAGCATCATACCTGGGGTAAAGCTGCAGGCGCGGCCACGTACATTTACAGGGTTAAGGGTCTAGGTCTTTGCCAAGGGCAGTGTGTGGGCTGAGATGAATCGTTGAGGGCAGGGGGACAAGGCACATCCCTAACACCATTACGATGCCAAGCGTTACCAGCGTCATCTAGGGGGCAGGGGGGGAGGGTAGCGATGAGGATTTGATATCTGGGGAAATGTGACGTGGGTTGAGATGGGAAGGACAAGGGGGGGCAGGACAAAAATTATGGGCAGAAGGAAACGAAGCGCACTCACATGGCAACAAATGTGACACAGAGGTGGGGATGAGTGTCCTAATCCTCACAGCTACAACAGACCCACTCAGGAGGGGGCAACACGCCGTTGTCTCCATCAACCATCACGACCAGGGTTGGGCTCTGACTCGATAAAAGGGACTTTGTGACACACCGTGTTGGAACCATGCTACACCGTAAAACAGTATAATGTGGACTGAAGAACCTAAACATTTTTCCGGCACTGTCAGAAGGCCGGCCGTAAATCGCCCGACACTGATAACAAGTGATCATTAACAACCTACCCTACCGGTAGTCATCAATTCAGTGTTAATGGAGTCCAGCCACCTGCCGGCCCACCTGGTGTGGGTGCCGATTCCAGCCCCGGCGTGACTGCTGGCGTGCCTGCGGCCATGTATGGCGTCTGCGCCAGGCCGGGCGTGGGCGCCAACCCGGGCGTGGGTGCGTGGTAGCTCCCCGGCATGTCGGCCAGCCCGGGCGTCGGGGCTGTGTCGTGGCCGTAGCCCGAGGGGGTCATGGCGGGCGTGTACGCCGACGGGGTGTAGCCCTGGTTGAGGTGTGAAGAGGAGGAGGTGTGGGTTGAAGAGGTGTGGAAGAGGGACAAAGGTGTGAGCAGGCTTGTATGGATAGAGGACTACACAGCAGATTGGAGGACAGTTGAGTGTCGCGGCGCACAATTTCTCGAGGGCTGCGAGTGTCTGTATGCGTGTCTGGGGAGGGAAAGGGCAATGGAGGGGGGGGGGGGCAAAAGGCGCACCAGCTGTTTCAGTTCGAGTTTGCACACAGGGGTGACTAAAGATCCTGCGCAGCCGCATCCAATGATTGAGGAAGGGGCGCGGCCGGGTCAAGGAGGAAGTGCTCAAAGGCAAGAGCGCGTGGAGGCCTCTTCACTTGTGAGCTTCATTCTGGTCGGCTTAAGGTTTTTAGCTTAAACCCTAGTCCAAACAAGGAGGGAGGAGTCAAAGAAGTGAAAGGGGCGCTCCCCTCATCTGCTGGACACCAGTAACAAAACCAATGCCAGCGCCTGTCTCGGTCCTGGTAAAAATTGAAAGTAGTAGTGCAGTGCCAGCAAGGCGAGTATTCATTCAGTGCTAAGCCGACCCTCACCTGCCCCGGCGTCGGCGCGGACATGTTGTGGCGGTCCCCCATGTGTCCACCCGACGCACGCCCCGCGCCGCCCACGCCTCCTCCCAGCATCCCATAGTTGTCGTCCATCGGCGTCCCTGCCTGGTGCATCGGCGTGTACGGCGCGTGCAGCGGCGTCATGCTCGGGTGCAGAGGCGTCCCGCCGCCGCTCCCAAAGTGGTGCATGGGGGTCTGCATGGTGTGCATGGGGGTGCGCGTGCCGTAGCTGCCGAGCTGGGATGGCGGCGGCGCGTCCTGGCTGCTGTGGCGCCCAAAGCCGCCCTGGGAGGGCACCTGGGACGGCCCGCCGCCAAAGCCGCTGCGCTGCTGCGAACCGCTACCGCTTGCGACTCCGCCGGTGGAGGTGGACGAGGGCGCGCCTTCGACGCGCACCGACTTCTTGTCCACCGTCGAGACGCGATTGAAAGCGTCAAACTCGATCTGCAGGAGGGATCAAGGTTAAAGGGTTTGATAGGGAGGGAGAAGGAGAGGTATTATGGGGACTAGTGTGCAAGGGTTAAAAGGGAGGGAGGGTTGCACGATGAATTACAAACGGGGGACACGCGCTTTCATCTGCAATTCTTCTATTTAGTCCATGCCAGGGCCATACCGTATCTGCCTTCTCTGTGAGTGAACGACGGAAGCCAGGAGGCTGCCCTCAGACAAGTAAAACTGCCAACACTTTGTGTCCCCAAGGCCCCAACTACAGATCCCCACATGCACCCCAAGGCCCCGACTAAAGATCCCCACCTGCACATGCGTGTCCGACTCCTGCTTCACTCGGCCGCGGTACCCGTGGTAGGCGCCTCCAATGACCCGGATGACCTTATTGACCAGAGCACCCAGCTGGTTGCGGCCACCACCTACGCAGGTCAGCAACCAGGGTTAAGGGTTTAGGGGAGCAGGTCGGCAACCAGGGTTAAGGGTTTAGGGTAGCAGGTCGGCAACCAGGGTTAAGGGTTTAGGGGAGCAGGTCGGCAACCAGGGTTAAGGGTTTAGGGGAGCAGGTCGGCAACCAGGGTTAAGGGTTTAGGGGAGTAGGTCAGCAACCAGGGTTAAGGGTTTAGGGGAGCAGGTCGGCAACCAGGGTTAAGGGTTTAGGGTAGCAGGTCGGCAACCAGGGTTAAGGGTTTAGGGGAGCAGGTCGGCAACCAGGGTTAAGGGTTTAGGGGAGCAGGTCGGCAACCAGGGTTAAGGGTTTAGGGGAGTAGGTCAGCAACCAGGGTTAAGGGTTTAGGGTAGCAGGTCGGCAACCAGGGTTAAGGGTTTAGGGTAGCAGGTCGGCAACCAGGGTTAAGGGTTTAGGGGAGCAGGTCGGCAACCAGGGTTAAGGGTTTAGGGGAGCAGGTCGGCAACCAGGGTTAAGGGTGTAGAGGAGCAGGTCGGCAACCAGGGTTAAGGGTTTAGGGGAGCAGGTCGGCAACCAGGGTTAAGGGTTTAGGGGAGTAGGTCGGCAACCAGGGTTAAGGGTTTAGGGGAGCAGGTCGGCAACCAGGGTTAAGGGTTTAGGGGACAGGTCGGCAACCAGGGTTAAGGGTTTAGGGGAGCAGGTCAGCAACCAGGGTTAAGGGTTTAGGGGAGCAGGTCGGCAACCAGGTAAGAGGCCGCAACAATGCAGTGCAGGGATACATGTGCCTTGAGAGATGGTGGGACTCGTAACACCACACTCCAACTTGTCGAAAACGGCAAATTGGTTGACGCCAAGGGCGCACTGTATCCCCGACAAAAACGCACAAGTCAGGGTCACCATCTCCCCCCTGTCCTAGTTCAGGGTTTACGTCTACCCAACCCCAACCTGTCATCTTCCTCCATGCTCACCCTTACCTCTGCCTCCTTCAATTCGCCGCAGGATTCAGGTTATCATAACCACAGCCCGGCACCCGTTCTGCCGCCTGCCCAGTGATTGTTTTGGGTGAAGGATCTCCACAAATTTACCCGCCGCTTATCCCATCAGGACGACAGCCCAAATCCCACCTCCCCCATTCACATCTGCCTCTCCCATGGTAACCACAGCCCAGCACCAACCTCCCTTATTCACATCCGCCTCTCCCATTATAATCACAGCCCAGAACCCACCTCTGCCTCCTCCCCCGCCGCCTCCGTCCCCGCCAGAGCTGCGAGGGCCCATCTGTGGCGGAGGCGGCTTCAAGTCCCCGCCCCCTCGGCTGGCCGACAGCGGGGACTGGGGCGCGTAGCCCGGACGGGCCCCGTAGCCGCCGCTGTGTGACGGGCTCTGTGGTGTGCTGCGAGGCGTCCCGGCAGCGATCCTGGCCATGTCCGCGGCTGTCTGCTTGCCGCCGCGGACAGAGCACGCGCGCGCTCTGGGAGGAGTGGGCAGCAACGGGATTAGGGATTAGGGTTGAGGGTTTAGTTGTGAGTTGGCGGAAATGGGAAGGTGTCGCGACATTGAACTCGGCATCCCAAAACATTGAAAGGCGGGACCGGCTATGCGCTTGTAGTCCTGTAGCAACAGGCAGCAACAGGAGGGCAGCAACTTATAGTCTTGTCACACGAGGTCAGCAACAATTAAGCTAGCTTTTAGCCACGACATCAAGCAAGACCGGTAGTTTAGCCACAGCGTCAAGCAAGACCGGTAGTCATGCAACTAAATAACTTGTAAGGTCAAGTTGCTGTCCTGGGTAAGCCACCAACGGGAGGATGATGGGGCATATGCATGTGAGCATAACACATAAATCTCAACAATCACAGCCTAATCGCAGACCTTAAACCAGAGGGCTGCCTTCAACCCTAGTCTTCCGACTCTTATGGAACCCTAGTCTTCCGACTCTTATGGAAGCCTAATTGCAGCCAAAACACCTTGATATTTTTATTTTATCTTTTTGCTTATTTATCTCAGTAAATGCAGTAGTCTTGAAACTCCGTTTTCTTATACCGGTATTGTAATCCCTGTCAGCTTGAAGGGTACCATCCTTTGCCTCATCTTGGCCTCATCCTGGCCTGAAGTTAAGTTTTAGGGTCACCCACCAGACACACAGGAACCCTCAGCTGACCTCCGCCAGTACATAGCTTCACTAAATGAACATTACACTTTGCCATACATACTTCCCTCCCCCCCCGATCCCCACACTCCTGTCCCCGCCGCTCACCTGACACACAAGAACCCTCCGCTGACGTCCGCCATGAGCTTGCCTCCCTTAATGAACAGGGCGCCTCGCCACACGTACTCCACCGCCCCGCCCTTGCCTTTGACCGCAGCGGGGCCCTCGATGATGGTGACAAAGTCATTGAGCTGCACCTGGGATACAAGTTGGGGTCAAGGGATCCAGGGATTGGGGGTTCAGGATTTGAGGGTTTGGGGATTTCAGGATTCAGGGTTTTGGGTTTCAGGATTGCGGACTTTGGTGTTGAGGATTCTGGGGGGCAGCGTTTTGGGGGTCCAGGGTGCAGCCCACCCACATTGGTTACTAAGACCTTGACTATTCCCTGGGACGGTATTAGAGGGGGGTGGATGCCAGGTGCATGGATCGAGCGGCAGGGAGCTGCGAGAAGCTGTCAGGCACATGCTGGATCCAACCCCTTCACACCAGACTGCCAGACAAACAGGTAATTTCTACTTCATCACCATCCACATCATCGTGTTGCTGCCCTTCATCCACCCGGAAGGGTCTTCAAATCATGGGTCATGCAATTGTTGTTCGCGGTACCTCTCATTGCTCCACTTTCGCGGTACTCATTGCTCGCGGTACTCATTGCTCCACTTTTCTCTGGGTCATGCAACTATTGTTAGCGGTACCTCTCATTGCTCCACTTTCGTGGTACTCATTGCTCGCGGTACTCATTGCTCCATTATTCTCTGGGTCATGCAACTATTGTTAGCGGTACCTCTCATTGCTCCACTTTTCCAGGCGGGTGCTTTTCTTCATCACACATCTCCGATTTGAACGACCTGCCAAATTGTCAATCCTCGCTCCCCTATTGCGCACCCCTCAAAATACGTTGTTTGTATTGGAGACCGGTCATTTAATTATTGAATTCATTACCTGTAAAGCAAACCTGAAAATCCAGAAATTCCCAAACGAGCCCAAGCGCCACCCAGCATAAACTCGAGTTGCTCATCACGCTACCCCCCAATTTTCTGAATGAATGAATGAATGAATGAATGAGGAGGCAGAGTGAACCTATGCTACCTTTTTGTTGCTCTTGTCCATGGAGATGATTTTCAGCAAGAATATCTTGCATCTTCATGTTGCATCCTCCATATGATTGATCTGCCAATTCACGCGCATCCCCCCCAATTTTGTTAATGAATGAAGAGGCAGAGCGAACCTACCGTACATTTGCTTCGCCTTCCCTCATAATTACGTTGTTTGGGGTTAAGGGACCCACGACTTCACTAATTCCTGATTGTCAACGCCAGTTTTCAGTCAGAAATTATGAGTTGGGGTCAATATTTTGCCCTGAGGGAATCATTTTTTCATATCTGAGGGAAGGCAAATCAAATCTACGGTTTGCTACCTTGTTGTTGTTCTAGTCCATGGAGATGGTCCTCAGCAACACCATCTTGCATCCCCCATACCACTGATCTGCCTGGACCCTCGCTCCCCCCCCCCATTTAATGAATGTATGGGGCGGCAGGCTTGGCTACCTTGTTGTTGTTCTAGTCCATGGAGATGGTGTTCTTACTGAACACCTTGTAGTTTCACCTTGCAGCCCCGATACGAATGATCAGCCAAGCCACGCCCCCCCCCCCATACACACACACACACACACATTCAATTAATGAATGGGGCGGTAGGCTTGGCTACCTTGTTGTTGTTCTTGTCCATGGTAATGATGTTCTTGCTGAACACCTTTCGCTGCATGTCCGACAGGGAGCAGATGCGCACGTCCGGCTTCTCCAACGTGCTCTCACTGGTGAGCACTCGTGCCGTCATCTTCTCAATTTTGATGATGACGCCAGCAGTGGACTCGTCCAGCTGCGCAGTGGGAGTGTGAACATGTGGGATTCAGATTGAGAGTGAGATCCAGTGAGTGTGAGGTACAGATCCAGTTCCTGTGAGATTGAGAGTGTGAGATCCAGTGCCTGTGAGATTGAGAGTTTGCGATGCAGTGACCATGAGATTGAGAGTGTGAGATCCAGTGACCGTGAGATTGAGAGCGTGAGATCCAGTGACCGTGAGATTGTGAGATCCAGTGCCTGTGAGATTGAGAGTGTGAGATTCAGTGCCTGTGACATTGCAAGTGTGCGATCGTGTGGCTGTGACATCGAGAGTTGGTGAGAGTGTCAGCAATGTCTCCAGTGCCAAAATTGCGAAAACCAGGAGAGACCTCAATCCTTCTCATTCCCAGTCCTCACCTGCACACTGCCCCCAACATGTCGACCTCCCTCTCCCTCTGGGAGCAGCTTATTTCCATGTCACACTTCCCCGCGCCGTCCCCCCCTTTCTCCCTCCTCACTCACACCAGTTTTTGCAGCTGGTACTCCCCACACGAATAGCTCCCCCTCATGGAGCATTAGACCCTTCCCTTCTCCACCCTCCTTCCCTCCCACACCCTCCTCACCTAAACACATCCCCCATACAGCGGCCGCCCCCGTGGTACTCCCCCAGCACCTCCACCCCAGTGTCCGCCTCCTCACCTGCACCAGGTCGTGCAGCTGGTACTCTCCCAGCACCTCCACCCCAGTGTCCGCCTCCTCACCTGCACCAGGTCGTGCAGCTGGTACTCCCCCAGTACCTCCACCCCTGTGTCCGCCTCCTCACCTGCACCAGGTCGTGCAGCTGGTACTCCCCCAGCACCTCCACCCCTGTGTCCGCCTCCTCACCTGCACCAGGTTGTGCAGCTGGTACTCCCCCAGTACCTCCACCCCTGTGTCCACCTCCTCACCTGCACCAGGTCGTGCAGCTGGTACTCCCCCAGCACCTCCACCCCTGTGTCCGCCTCCTCACCTGCACCAGGTCGTGCAGCTGGTACTCCCCCAGTACCTCCACCCCTGTGTCCGCCTCCTCACCTGCACCAGGTCGTGCAGCTGGTACTCCCCCAGTACCTCCACCCCTGTGTCCGCCTCCTCACCTGCACCAGGTCGTGCAGCTGGTACTCCCCCAGCACCTCCACCCCAGTGTCCGCCTCCTCACCTGCACCAGGTCGTGCAGCTGGTACTCCCCCAGTACCTCCACCCCTGTGTCCGCCTCCTCACCTGCACCAGGTCGTGCAGCTAATACTCCCCCAGCACCTCCACCCCTGTGTCCGCCTCCTCACCTGCACCAGGTTGTGCAGCTGGTACTCCCCCAGTACCTCCACCCCTGTGTCCACCTCCTCACCTGCACCAGGTCGTGCAGCTGGTACTCCCCCAGTACCTCCACCCCTGTGTCCGCCTCCTCACCTGCACCAGGTCGTGCAGCTGGTACTCCCCCAGTACCTCCACCCCTGTGTCCGCCTCCTCACCTGCACCAGGTTGTGCAGCTGGTACTCCCCCAGTACCTCCACCCCTGTGTCCGCCTCCTCACCTGCACCAGGTCGTGCAGCTGGTACTCCCCCAGTACCTCCACCCCTGTGTCCGCCTCCTCACCTGCACCAGTTCGTGCAGCTGGTACTCCCCCAGTACCTCCACCCCTGTGTCCGCCTCCTCACCTGCACCAGGTCGTGCAGCTGGTACTCCCCCAGCACCTCCACCCCTGTGTCCGCCTCCTCACCTGCACCAGGTCGTGCAGCTGGTACTCCCCCAGTACCTCCACCCCAGTGTCCGCCTCCTCACCTGCACCAGGTCGTGCAGCTGGTACTCCCCCAGCACCTCCACCCCTGTGTCCGCCTCCTCACCTGCACCAGGTCGTGCAGCTGGTACTCCCCCAGCACCTCCACCCCTGTGTCCACCTCCTCACCTGCACCAGGTCGTGCAGCTGGTACTCCCCCAGCACCTCCACCCCTGTGTCCACCTCCTCACCTGCACCAGGTCGTGCAGCTGGTACTCCCCCAGCACCTCCACCCCTGTGTGAGCCTCCTCACCTGCACCAGGTCGTGCAGCTGGTACTCCCCCAGCACCTCCACCCCTGTGTTAGCCTCCTCACCTGCACCAGGTCGTGCAGCTGGTACTCCCCCAGCACCTCCACCCCTGTGTTAGCCTCCTCACCTGCACCAGGTCGTGCAGCTGGTACTCCCCCAGCACCTCCACCCCTGTGTCCGCCTCCTCACCTGCACCAGGTTGTGCAGCTGGTACTCCCCCAGTACCTCCACCCCTGTGTCCACCTCCTCACCTGCACCAGGTCGTGCAGCTGGTACTCCCCCAGCACCTCCACCCCTGTGTCCGCCTCCTCACCTGCACCAGGTCGTGCAGCTGGTACTCCCCCAGTACCTCCACCCCTGTGTCCGCCTCCTCACCTGCACCAGGTCATGCAGCTGGTACTCCCCCAGTACCTCCACCCCTGTGTGAGCCTCCTCACCTGCACCAGGTCGTGCAGCTGGTACTCCCCCAGCACCTCCACCCCTGTGTTAGCCTCCTCACCTGCACCAGGTCGTGCAGCTGGTACTCCCCCAGCACCTCCACCCCTGTGTTAGCCTCCTCACCTGCACCAGGTCGTGCAGCTGGTACTCCCCCAGCACCTCCACCCCTGTGTCCGCCTCCTCACCTGCACCAGGTCATGCAGCTGGTACTCCCCCAGCACCTCCAACCCTGTGTCCGCCTCCTCACCTGCACCAGGTCGTGCAGCTGGTACTCCCCCAGCACCTCCACCCCTGTGTCCGCCTCTTCGTGTTGAGTCAGATCCCTGGAGAACACCTTGATCTCCTCCCGGGACAAGTCCAGCAAAATGACGCAACGGTCGTTGGGAAGAATGTGGATCAGCATGCCAGACTCGCCGGAATGGCCGCCATTGATGACTCGTACGCGATCCCCCACCTGATCCAACAAGCACGTTTGAGCAAATTCAGATATGCTCTAAACGAAAAGCGAGCGGAGATGGATCAGCATGCCGGACTCGCCACAGTGGCCGCCATTGATGACCCGTACGCGATCACCCATCTCTTCTGAAAAGCGCATTCAAGCAAATCTGAAACAGCTCAAAAACAAACGGGCGGTCGCGGACTAGCATGGCAACCCTGCACATGTGGCGGCCATCCATGTCCCACGCGTAATCCCCCACATAGCGCACAACATTCGAATTCAAAAAAACATTCAATCCGGTGCCCGTATGATAAAGCACAAGCACCATGAAGGCAACGAGGTCCGAAACGTGATAAAGGAGGGGGCTAAAGAGAGCAGCCCAGCACAACCAGCACCTCAGCCAGCATCATCTCTCACAAACACACCCACCCCAAGCACACCCATCCCTGTCTTTGGGTGGGTGCACACCCAACCCAAGCAAAATGATGACTTACCCCCCACCCCCCCCCCCCACACACAAAACCACCCCCTCATCCTCCCTATCCCCCATTTCTTCCGTTAACAAAGGGCCCCCCAGAGATGTTATGATGGCATTCAACCGCCCAGAAGGGGTTGTGCAGTCCCTCCAATCTCGCAATCTACCGCCTACCTAAACCCCCCTTCCAAGTCTATAAAACCTCAACCCGCCAGGAAGGCCTTGAACAACTCCTCGGATTCACAGTCCAGTGAGTCCACTCCCTTTCTGACCCTCTGTCTTAAAATCTTTGAGCCCTCAACACTCAAGCCACCACCAAGGCACTATGCACAGCTGCTTGGCTTCACACCCTAGCAGGTCCCCCCCCCCCTCCCTGTCCCTCCCCCTCAAACCAATTGAGCCCTTGACACTCAACCCACAAGGAAGGACTTGCGCAGCTCCTCTGGGTCACAGTCCCCTGCCCCCCTGCCCCTTCCCCTCAAACCAATTGAGCCCTTGACACTCAACCCACAAGGAAGGACTTGCGCAGCTCCTCTGGGTCACAGTCCCCTGCCCCCCTGCCCCTTCCCCTCAAACCAATTGAGCCCTTGACACTCAACCCACAAGGAAGGACTTGCGCAGCTCCTCTGGGTCACAGTCCACGGCCTCTGTGAAGCCCTCGATGCGCGGCATGACCATGACCTTCCCGTCGTCCCGCACGTCCGAAACCGTCGCCTCCAGGTTCTGCAGCTCGCCGCGCAGGAAGATGACGCGGTCCCCCTTGTTGAACTTGGCCTTGGGCATGGAGGCGTCCGCCGGCAGCGCCGACATGAGGGCGGAGAGGTCCCCGCCGTGGCTACCGGCACCACCACTCTCCGGGTCCTGATCGGGGAGAGGGGAGATGTCTCAGGGTCAACACTCAACCGTTAGGAATCCTTGACTGACATATGGGGGGAGAGATCACCACCGTGGCTGCCAGCACCGCCACTGTACAGGCCCTGATCTGGGACGCCGGGGGCGTCAGGATCTACCCCGAGGAATCCTAGACTGACATAACTACACGAGGGCGGAGAGGACCCGTCGTGGCTGCCGGTGCCGCCAGTCTCCCAGGGTCAGATAAGAGAGGAGGGGGACGTCGGGATCTACAGCGGGGAATCCGAAACTGACAAATGGGCGGGGAGGCCCAAGTTGTGGCTGCCGGCCCAGACGCTCTTTGAGTCCAGATTGGTGAGGGAAAGGGGCATCAGGATCTACAGCGAGGAATCCTAAACTCGCTTCTATAACTTCATGAATGCCCTAATGAATCTACTTTTGTAAACAGACTACGATTGAAGCCTCCATGGATCCGTTCATGTGGACCTCGCACCTGGTTGGCCGAGTTGTACCGGCTGAGCTCGTCCAGCGGGGGCATGCCCTCGATGACCATGAGCGTCTTGATGGCGACAAAACGCTCCACATAGCCATTGATGAACCTGTAGGGAGGTTCAAGGAGTGCTGTGTAATCAAGAGTGAATGAGTAATGTGTAATAAAGTGTGTGTGCACCAGTGGGGTGTGACGTGTGATGTAGCACGGGTTTTGAGTCTACACTAAGAGGTGTTTTGAATACCGGTAGATGCAACAGATTTCAAACCCCAGTACAGCCTGTACTAGATACCATGATACGGCAACAGTTGCCCAACCTAACAGCCACTGGTCCAGATACAACAGCCCCTCCATGCTGCTGAGTATCGGGGAGCTGCACTGTCTGGAACAGAGGCTGTCAGGGACCTTTTTCGTCTGTGAGAGCCAAACTGCAGGTAGGGTTCAGCGTCGGCACATCCACCCTGAGATCAGGGTTATCAATCGCAGGTTAACATTCGCTTGTGTGACCTAGCTGGAGGCAGGTCAGACAGCCTGGTCGCGCTTCCAAGGTTACGTGTCACAGGTGAAAGCTGTCTTGTGAGGGCCCAGTTACGTATAAGGCTGTGAGGTACGGTTTAACGCTGGCTCGTGTGCCGGTAGGGTAAGGGGGATGCCGGTAGGGTAAGGGGGCCAGGGGGTGCCAGTGCCCAGGTGCAGGTGCAGGTAAAGTAAGGGTAAGGGTAAGAGGGGTGCCGGAGCACAGGTGCAGGTGGGGGTAAGGGGGTTGCCGCTCACTTGTGAGACCCCAGCTGCAGGTACGTCAAACCGTCGGGCCCAGGCGCGCGTGTCACAGCCAGCGCCAGCTGCTTGGCCTCCTCCGCGTTGAACGGCTTAGACGGCGGCCGCACCGTCGGCTGCTTCCCAAACGGGAACTTGCGCCGCTCGTTCTCGTCCCGGTTGGCCATCGCGTTCAGGTCCAGACGCGGCAGCAGGCGGATCGTAGCGCGCTGCGCCGAAAAGTCGACGTCGATCACCTTGGCCAGGTCGTCCTTGTACAGCCCGTACCGCACACGTACCCAGTTGTCGCGAGCTGCGTGGTACGGCGTGAAATTGTGTGATGATGCTCCAGGGTTGTGTGTGCGATGCATGTTAAAGGGGGGTCGGTTCCAATGCAATGTCGGGCCCACATGCTCCACCACAACCACCCAATTGTGTTCCATGTGACGCAGGGATCCATCAGCTTCACTGATGAGAGTTGCACTGGTAGAATTTACAATGGGAGGAGTTACCCTGTATGGATCAAACTTGTAAGGAGTTACCCTGGTAGAAGTTACCCTAGGAGGAGCTCCCCTGTAAGGACTTACCCTGGTAGAAGTTACCCTAGGAGGAGTTAGATTGGTAGAGATTACACTGCGACAGAAGTTACTGAGCCTTTGGAAGGGGTCATGAAGCGCTGAGTATTCCGAGACCGGGAGAGCAGTCAGGGCAGGCCCACAATATGGAAACCCCCACCCCCCATATGTTTGTGTGAGCGATTTAGCACTTTACTGTTTTGGGCTCAGGTTAAGGGTTCAGGTTTAGGGTTTATGGTTCAGGGTGAGGGTTCTTGTCCACCAGGCTGACCCCCTCCCCGATCTCCCCTCCGCCTCACCGATGTTCATCTTTGCCTTCCTGTTGACGGTGATCGCATCCACCATCTCCGCCAGGGGGACCAGCTTCACCCCCTTGGAGCTGAACATGGTCCGCAGCCCCCGGATGGCGTCACGCACGTGGGCCTCCTTCTCAGACTCCACGTACAGATAGCCCTGAGCGCGCAAAAAAAATAGAGGTTAAAGGACAAAGGATACGGACATGCAGGGCCCTGTGCGCAAAATACAAATAAAAACACACAGGTTTCAGGACGGAGGGTTTGGACATGCAGGACCCTGCACCCTGCGCTCCAAATTCAGAGTTCATGGTTGAGGTCTGGTGACCCCAGTGCCCAGCGGGTGAAGGGTTCAGGCTTGACGGTTTAAACAGGATGAGAAGAATTAGAAGGTTGAGAGTTGGGACAGAAAGAGCGGTATATTTGCGGTGTCTTTGTCTTTGGGTCTCATATGTACTGAGGTGGGTGCTTTTGGGGGGGAAAGGGCAAGTGCTACTTTTGCTATATATACCGCAAAGATACCGCAAAGATACCGCAAAGACACCTGGACAAACAACTTGAGAAGCAGCCAGCATGGAAGTCACACGGTGGAAGCTGGAGTCGAGCCGTGACAGGCCACATTCATAGCTGCACCTCTGTTGAACCTTCACTGCGGAAGGAAAAGGGCTTGCGCGCCTCGCACTCGCACCTTGAGGTGATCCAGCGCGATGGCCGACTTGATCATGAGCGGCGTCCCCTTCTCGTGCAGCGTGTAGTACTTCTGCAGCAGCTGCGTGCACGCCTCACGCTCGCGACCAGGCCGACACTGAACCATCCACAGCTTGGGGTCATTGATGGTGGGGAGCAGGCCCTGCTGGCCCACTGTACCAGCCTCTGCTCCCTCGTCCTGCAAGGGGTCGGTCGGGGTGGCATGGCCTCAGTTGGGGCGGTGGGGATTCAGTTGGTGTGTCACGAATTCAATTGGAGCGGTAGGGATTCAGTTGGGGTGTCACGGGTTCAGTTAGAGCGGTAGGGATTCAGTTGGGGTGGCACGGGTTCAGTTTGGGCGATAAGGATTCAGTTGGGGTGTCACGGGTTCAGTTGGAGCGGTAGGAATTCAGTTGGGGTGGCACGGGTTCAGTTTGGGCGATAGGAATTCAGTTGGGGTGTCACGGGTTCAGTTGGAGCGGTAGGAATTCAGTTGGGGTGGCACGGGTTCAGTTTGGGCGATAAGGATTCAGTTGGGGTGTCACGGGTTCAGTTGGGGCGGTAGGGATTCAGTTGGGGTGGCATGACTTATAGTTAGGGTAATAGGGGTTCAGTTAGGGTGGCATGAGGTCAGTTGGGGCAGTAAGGATCCGTTAGGGTGGCATGAGGTCAGTTGAGGCAGTAAGGATCCGTTAGGGTGGCATGAGGTCAGTTGGGGCGGTTGGGCTTCAGTTCGGGTGGCTTGAGGTCAGTTGGGGCGTTTGGGGTGCAGTTGGGGTGGCAAGAGGTCAGTTGGGGCGGTTGGGGTTCAGTTGGGGTGGCATGGAAATGGGCAAGAGTCTGGGCAAATGGCATGGGCATGGGCATAGGCATGAGCAAGGGCTGTGGCGATATGCCTGAGCTATCTGCCAAAGTTCAAACAAACTAGAGCGCCTGAGCATCATCCACCAACTCTTGCCCCAAATCAGCACCGCCCACCAACTCCAGCCCCAAACCTAGCAGTGCATATGCATAGTTGCAGTCACCCTCACACATTCCATGAATCCTGGACACACTGCACACCCCTGGTATCAAGTGTAACCTCTCCAATAATGTGGAGCCCCTGAAGTAAGGAGTAATCCCTTAACTTATGTGTAACCTCTAAAGTTATGTGCAACTCCTCCACTTAACACTAAACATGTCCACCTTTTTGTAACCCTCGACTAATGTGCACCCCTCACATAATGTATAAACCCTCGACTAATGTGCACCCCTCACATAATGTATAAACCCTCAACTAATGTGCACCCCTCACATAATGTATAAACCCTCAGCTAATGTGCACCCCTCACATAATGTATAAACCCTCAACTAATGTGCACCCCTCACATAATGTATAAACCCTCGACTAATGTGCACCCCTCACATAATGTATAAACCCTCAACTAATGTGCACCCCTCACATAATGTATAAACCCTCAACTAATGTGCACCCCTCACATAATGTATAAACCCTCAACTAATGTGCACCCCTCACATAATGTATAAACCCTCAGCTAATGTGCACCCCTCACATAATGTATAAACCCTCGACTAATGTGCACCCCTCACATAATGTATAAACCCTCGACTAATGTGCACCCCTCACATAATGTATAAACCCTCAACTAATGTGCACCCCTCACATAATGTATAAACCCTCAACTAATGTGCACCCCTCACATAATGTATAAACCCTCAACTAATGTGCACCCCTCACATAATGTATAAACCCTCAGCTAATGTGCACCCCTCACATAATGTATAAACCCTCAGCTAATGTGCACCCCTCACATAATGTATAAACCCTCAGCTAATGTGCACCCCTCACATAATGTATAAACCCTCAACTAATGTGCACCCCTCACATAATGTATAAACCCTCGACTAATGTGCACCCCTCACATAATGTATAAACCCTCGACTAATGTGCACCCCTCACATAATGTATAAACCCTCGACTAATGTGCACCCCTCACATAATGTATAAACCCTCGACTAATGTGCACCCCTCACATAATGTATAAACCCTCAGCTAATGTGCACCCCTCACATAATGTATAAACCCTCAACTAATGTGCACCCCTCACATAATGTATAAACCCTCAACTAATGTGCACCCCTCACATAATGTATAAACCCTCGACTAATGTGCAACCCTCACATAATGTATAAACCCTCAACTAATGTGCACCCCTCACATAATGCATAAACCCTCAACTAATGTGCACCCCTCACATAATGTATAAACCCTCAACTAATGTGCACCCCTCACATAATGTATAAACTCTCAACTAATGTGCACCCCTCACATAATGTATAAACCCTCGACTAATGTGCACCCCTCACATAATGTATAAACCCTCAGCTAATGTGCACCCCTAACATAATGTATAAACCCTCGACTAATGTGCACCCCTCACATAATGTATAAACTCTCAACTAATGTGCACCCCTCACATAATGTATAAACCCTCAACTAATGTGCACCCCTCACATAATGTATAAACCCTCAACTAATGTGCACCCCTCAATAATGTATAAACCCTCAACTAATGTGCACCCCTCACATAATGTATAAACCCTCAACTAATGTGCACCCCTCACATAATGTATAAACCCTCAACTTATGTGCACCCCTCACATAATGTATAAACCCTCAACTAATGTGCACCCCTCACATAATGTATAAACCCTCAACTAATGTGCACCCCTCACATAATGTATAAACCCTCAACTAATGTGCACCCCTCACATAATGTATAAACCCTCAACTAATGTGCACCCCTCACATAATGTATAAACCCTCGACTAATGTGCACCCCTCACATAATGTATAAACCCTCAGCTAATGTGCACCCCTCACATAATGTATAAACCCTCAGCTAATGTGCACCCCTCACATAATGTATAAACCCTCAACTAATGTGCACCCCTCACATAATGTATAAACCCTCGACTAATGTGCACCCCTCACATAATGTATAAACCCTCAACTAATGTGCACCCCTCACATAATGTATAAACCCTCGACTAATGTGCACCCCTCACATAATGTATAAACCCTCGACTAATGTGCACCCCTCACATAATGTATAAACCCTCAGCTAATGTGCACCCCTCACATAATGTATAAACCCTCAACTAATGTGCACCCCTCACATAATGTATAAACCCTCAACTAATGTGCACCCCTCACATAATGTATAAACCCTCGACTAATGTGCAACCCTCACATAATGTATAAACCCTCAACTAATGTGCACCCCTCACATAATGCATAAACCCTCAACTAATGTGCACCCCTCACATAATGTATAAACCCTCAACTAATGTGCACCCCTCACATAATGTATAAACTCTCAACTAATGTGCACCCCTCACATAATGTATAAACCCTCGACTAATGTGCACCCCTCACATAATGTATAAACCCTCAGCTAATGTGCACCCCTCACATAATGTATAAACCCTCGACTAATGTGCACCCCTCACATAATGTATAAACTCTCAACTAATGTGCACCCCTCACATAATGTATAAACCCTCAACTAATGTGCACCCCTCACATAATGTATAAACCCTCAACTAATGTGCACCCCTCAATAATGTATAAACCCTCAACTAATGTGCACCCCTCACATAATGTATAAACCCTCAACTAATGTGCACCCCTCACATAATGTATAAACCCTCAACTTATGTGCACCCCTCACATAATGTATAAACCCTCAACTAATGTGCACCCCTCACATAATGTATAAACCCTCAACTAATGTGCACCCCTCACATAATGTATAAACCCTCAACTAATGTGCACCCCTCACATAATGTATAAACCCTCAACTAATGTGCACCCCTCACATAATGTATAAACCCTCAACTAATGTGCACCCCTCACATAATGTATAAACCCTCAGCTAATGTGCACCCCTCACATAATGTATAAACCCTCAACTTATGTGCACCCCTCACATAATGTATAAACCCTCAGCTAATGTGCACCCCTCACATAATGTATAAACCCTCAGCTAATGTGCACCCCTCACATAATGTATAAACCCTCGACTAATGTGCACCCCTCACATAATGTATAAACCCTCAACTAATGTGCACCCCTCACATAATGTATAAACCCTCGACTTATGTACACCCCTCACATAATGTATAAACCCTCAACTAATGTGCACCCCTCACATAATGTATAAACCCTCAACTAATGTGCACCCCTCACATAATGTATAAACTCTCAACTAATGTGCACCCCTCACATAATGTATAAACCCTCAACTAATGTGCACCCCTCACATAATGTATAAACCCTCAACTAATGTGCACCCCTCACATAATGTATAAACCCTCAACTAATGTGCACCCCTCACATAATGTATAAACCCTCAACTAATGTGCACCCCTCACATAATGTATAAACCCTCGACTAATGTGCACCCCTCACATAATGTATAAACCCTCGACTAATGTGCACCCCTCACATAATGTATACACTCTCAACTAATGTGCACCCCTCACATAATGTATAAACCCTCAACTAATGTGCACCCCTCACATAATGTATAAACCCTCAACTAATGTGCACCCCTCACATAATGTATAAACCCTCGACTAATGTGCACCCCTCACATAATGTATAAACCCTCAACTAATGTGCACCCCTCACATAATGTATAAACCCTCAACTAATGTGCACCTCTCACATAATGTATAAACCCTCAACTAATGTGCACCCCTCACATAATGTATAAACGCTCAACTAATGTGCACCCCTCACATAATGTATAAACCCTCAACTAATGTGCACCCCTCACATGATGTATAAACCCTCAACTAATGTGCACCCCTCACATAATGTATAAACCCTCAACTAATGTGCACCCCTCACATAATGTATAAACCCTCAACTAATGTGCACCCCTCACATAATGTATAAACTCTCAACTAATGTGCACCCCTCACATAATGTATAAACCCTCAACTAATGTGCACCCCTCACATAATGTATAAACCCTCAACTAATGTGCACCCCTCACATGATGTATAAACCCTCAACTAATGTGCACCCCCTCACATAATGTATAAACCCTCGACTAATGTGCACCCCTCACATTATGTATAAACCCTCAACTAATGTGCACCCCTCACATAATGTATAAACCCTCAACTAATGTGCACCCCCTCAACATATGGGTACCGGTAACCCCCCCAACATATGGGTACCCCCCCTCATGCTGGGCACTGCCGACTCACATCATCATGGCCGCCACGGTCGTCGTACTGCTTGTATCGGTCTTCAATGTACCGCGCAAGCTCCTCCTCGGTCTTCTCCTCATTGTCGCGGTCGCCTCGGCCCATCAACCTGCAACACAAACGAGGACATGTAGTTCGTCCATAAGTATCACACCTTGCTCCTCCTCAGGCTTCTTCCTCGTCACGCCTGTTGCCTTGGCTCGTCAACCTCTGGCATGCGCACATGGGCCTCTTACTTTGCGCACGTGCGGGAGTTCATAGCCTGCTCCTGTTTTAGCTTGACGGCACAGCTTTTTCTTCTGTTCGTGCTGCCTTGGCCCCTAAAATGAAACGCTGGCGGATGGATGCCAAGGCTCCCAAGCCCCAGAAAATAACCAGGTGAACAGCGACACATGTATCCTTGTCAAGGACAGGCATACGTGGAATGGCCAGGGACAAGGGTTGCACGTTTGAGAGTGGAGCGTCTTAGGCATAGGAGGGCAGGCAAAGGGGCACACGCGAGCAAGTCACTATTTGCCGAATCAGGCCAGTGGGCATTAGGCAGGGTAACAGGGGCAGGGTCGATTCCGCAGGAGCACATGGGCATGGATGCAAATATGGGCGTTAGGACATGTCCGATGGCTCTTGGGATTTCACAACCATCTGATGCTCTTGTTCCAGAAACTTCTATGTTTGCTTCATGATCCCATTTAGGTTTGAATGTGTGGCTAATATTGGGCAAGGCCTGCCAGAGGCAAGGCAAAGCCACTGAGGCAGAGCAAAATCTTATCCCTAAACCCTGCCTGCGGAGGTACAATGGAATCAAACCTGACCTGAAATTGGCTTGTGAAGGGTTTCAGGGTTAAGTCTAAATCTGATCCCTATCCTCAGTTTGAGGAGGTGCGGTAGCATGAACCCTGACCTGTAATTGGCTTGTGAAGGCCCCGCAGCCGCATCCGCAAGCAAGGAGTCATCACGGTCATCAATCAGGTCCTCAGCATCTTCCTGAGAGGAGGGTCGGGGTGATGGGTCAAGAGGGAAGTGGGTGCGGCATTAAGATTCATGAGCAGGAAATTCAGACCCGCAAGCAAGGAGTCATCATGGTCATCAATCAGGTTCACAGCTTTTTCCCACCAGATGGTCATAGGGCAGGGGGGCGTCTTTTAAGGGAAGGGGCCAAGGGGGATGAGTCGTTTCGAGTAGAAGGGAGTGTGCGACGTTTGGAGGGCAGGGGTGTGGTGTTTCGGGTGAAAGAGGTGAAATGTATAGAGGTCTCCGGGCAGCATATACAGGGCCAGGGGAGGACGGCATGTAGAGGGAGGATGCGGCATTTGGAGGGAAGGGTCAACTGATCCAGGGTGTGAGGCGTTCAAAGGGCAGGGGCAGCGTGGGAGGATGCAGCGTTTTTGAGGGCGGAGGGGGCTGCGTCTGTTGTGATTTCATGCTCATGCATCAGGCCCTGTGCATATTTCTTCTACGAAAGAGGGCGGAAGGTATTTGTAGGATAATTTTACTGAGGCATCACTTTCAGGCCTACTGCATCCCCTCTCGGTTCAGAGTCCAGAGTCCAGGATTTTGATATATTTCCGGACTCTGGATGCTCAGAAGAAGTGTGGAAGTGTGACGGCTAGACGGTGCATGTCAATGATCCCACGCATGAAATGCATGACTGATGCCACCGCTACAGACTCAACGCTGCTTACAGAGCCGACCCAAGTGTCCTGGCTGGAGGCACTGAGGCACAGGCCTTTGTCCGCCACCTGACTGCGATGACTGAAGGAGTGTGAGGCAAATGCGTCACACTGCCACCCCCGGCCATGTCCAGGAGCAGTGCTAGAGAGACCGAGCAAAAGTGTTGAGAACAGGCCAGATGATGCATACACCGTCCGCCTCCCTTACGGTGATCAAATTGTCAGGCTTCCGTTATGACATATGCGTATGCTACTCTTTTCGCCATTATACACTTTCCCATTTAGCTTCAGTCACATGCCAAGGTGCAGCATATGGTATATGGCAGTGATGTGTTTGAGACTTCCAGTCATTTGCTGAGTTGCTGAGGGGCCTTGCTGAGAGCTCCATGCTTGGTACCAGTGCCGAAACACTGGGCATGGGATCCACGTATTGGGTGCCCTGACTAAGTGTGTGATGCAAACCACTAGGCATGAGAGCTGGATACCCCTGCCACATAGTACCCACAGCCAATTTCATCAATGTCCCGTGGCCGGCCATCGTACCGCCGCATGAGCATGCTAAGACACATGCGGCAGTAATAACATGAAGCATGACAAGGTAACCCCAATCCCCATGTGCATGCTGGCACGCATGGGCCGCAGCCTCTTCTCAGAAGTCACTCTGGCGCAACAAGTCGTCACTCGACCATCTCAGTGTCTGCCATGCAGTGGTCCATGATGCCCCTCCATGTCCTTTGCAGCGTATGGATGCATGAGCAATAGCCACATCCTCGGAGTAAGATTGAGAACATGCATGTCGTTTCTCCCATGCCATGGGACGATTTGTTTGTCCTTATTCCTTGCCCATGCAGGAGTTGACTCACATCGACTTCTTCCTCCTCGTCATCATCGTCCACGTCTGCAATATCATCGATGAAAACAGAGCGCTTCTTCTTGCTTCGGTTGCCATCGTCATCCTGAGATGCAAGGGAGGCGTGTGCGGCAAGTCGGTGATGGCAGTGCGACAACCGAACTGGTAGAGGACAGCTCGGCGCGAAAGTGTCAGGTTTGAGCTGAGGACAGCGCCAGTGACAGCACGCAAGTATGTTCTTCCTCACTTCTACGCTCCGCAAGGGCGTGAGGGTAACGGAAACAGTTTGCGGCATGAGGGTAGCGCCAGTGACAGCACGCATGCATACTCTTTCTCACTTCATCATCATCGTCTGCTACTCTGCGCTTCTTAGCTGCAGCTCCAGCAGCACCCCGCTTCGCAGCTGGAGCCTTCTGTTGCTCCTCCTCTTCCTCCTCGTCTCCTTCCTCATCATTAAAATCAGAGTCCTCTTCATCCTCTAGATCTTCTACCTCTTCCTCCTCGTCTCTTTTCCCCATCTTGCAGCTTAACGGTGATCTGACAAAGCAGTTTAAATCTAAAAGTGTGTCTATCAACTAATTCACTGTTTCAAGTTTGGATTGGGCGGGTTGCTGCTGGAACGAGAGTGCAATTTGGATCAAGACACAGTCCACACCTTCCACACTACAGGTGCAGTGCCATGATGCATGCTTGACCAACTTTGTCAAATTCCTCATACCGGGGCTAAGATATTTGATTTCGAGTTCTAATTCACTGGAAATGGTTCACTGATTCGCCATTTGCCGTACCCACATACTCCATCACATCTCTTCCCCCATTTCTTTTCTCCCTTCTGAACAGTTGGGCGCCCGCGCGGCCGAGCCTTCTTGTGCATGGCCCAGAGGTGTAACGTCATTGACATCTCGTCCCCCATGATGCTATTGGCATCATATTCTTTCTGGATGAACATGCCCTCAGTGTTTCCAACTCCGCTTTTTCAAACCGGCTGATTCTTACCAATCCCTCACCAACCAATGTCTCTTTCAGCACGCTTCAGCTACAGCAAGGCCCACGGCGGTGGATGACTGGTGCAGAATGATTTGCTACTCAGACCACTGCCCACGGGCCTGTCAACTTGGTTCCTACTGAAACTGCACTCTTTACGTATGTTAGGACAGGGTCTCCTGCTGCCGCAGCAAGCTGCACGTAAGAATATGAAAATCAGGCCTTGTGGGTTGCTTGGGGGACTTCGTCGAAAACTCTCGAGATCATTTGAAGCAGGGGGGTATGAGGAACTCAGGACACGGCACTGCCTCAAGGGCAGGATGCAGTCAAGCTTGCTTCAGCACCTGCGCCAGGCTGCGGTGCTACCTGCATCCGCCGCCAGCTGGGGGGTCCTCAGGGATCTACAGATCCACCCGTTACAGCGTGGTTGGTGGCAGCACGTACTCCGCTTCTACACCAGCAGCACAGCAAGACAGCCCACTCATGGCGGCTGCCATGGCGGCCGAAATGCAGCTTGCAATCAGACAGAGCATCGGGGGGCGCAACTGGCATGGGGAATTTCTTGGTGCCTTGGAGGACCTGGGGCAGGGAGCAGCCGTAGTGCCGTACCCAAACGGTATCAGACAGCGACTGCTCTGCTGCCTGTGACAGAGGTGCTGTCGCTAGTGGACGTAGCCTACGACCGGGTGCAGCTAGAGGCGAGCGGCCGGGGGGATCCCAGGGACCCAGCCATCGCACATAGGTCGGCAGCCGCCTATGGCGCCTGGTTGCATCCTACGGCGGGCGCTGCTGGCGCAGGCCAGGAACCGCACCAGAAAAAGGGAGTGTGTTTGTATGTGCAAAAACTGAAGGCTGCGACTCAGCGCAATCAGCACGGCCGGCACTAGAGGAAGGCGCAGCGGTCAGCAGCGTGACACACGCTGCCGCCAGCGATGTTGGGCTAGGGGAGACGGCAAGCATGTGGAGGACCCGCTACACGCTTGCTTTCGATGCCCCAGCGTTCGTGTCGATTGCTTGAGCAGCTGCGTGAGGCCTGGCCTGGCTCCGGAACCAGCCCTAGTTGTTGTTGCTGTATTTACATCACATCCCGAGCCGAGCCTTAGTTCCAGTGTCAGATGCCTGTCTGTTAGCTGCCAGGGCTTCATTCAGGCCATGCTAGCAGCAGCTGCAAGGTAGGGCTTGGTAGCCCTGAAACCTAGTAGTTCAGGGCTCAGTAGTAATCCGTACACCCTTGTTGCCAGGAGCTTTCAGGGCACATCTGCCAAGACGCTATCTTGTTCTTTTGCATTGTAAGTGGGGCCGAATTCAGATAGGCCCCACTGAGGCACTGGCGTAGTGCGCGATAAACGCGACGGCGGAGTCTTGCTCATGGGCTGGGTGTAGGTCAATGACGTTACACCTCTGGGCCCTGCTCAAAAAGGCTCGGCCGCGTGGGCGCCTAACTAGAAAAGAGTTGGGAGGAAAGATGGAAACAACACAAGGGGGCAGGACAAAAGAAAGGTGGAACAGGTGGGTAAGAGGGAAAGAAGGATAAGAACACAAAGGAAAGAAATACCTACCCTCCAAAAAGGAAAAGACAGCCCGAAGTACCCTTGCCCCTTAAGCCCTCCTTAAGAAGGCAAAAAAGCAACACAACTGCCTTGTGCAGGTGTGATGGTCACATGCCGTCAAATGAACTGCCTTCCAAAAATCTAAACACTAATTCAAGAGCCTTCCCAGCAATTACCCACCCTGCCCCTTGCAGGCATACATGTGTATGAGGGCCCTCATGAAGGTTGTCCATGCCCCCTATTGGTTATGGGGCAGAAGCCAAGCAGCTCCTACCCCGCGTCCTCTGCCTCTGGCAGAATTCTGGCAGCTTCAGGAGAGCTTGGAGACACCTAGTACTCAGTACAGTTGGACCACCTTTTGTAGGCAACCCCGCGGCCACTTAAGGCCCGATTCGTCCCTAACCTTGACCAGCAGCAGGCCCAGACAGCATGCCTGGCCATGCCTCGTGCCTCCGGCCTGAGTGTAGCTGAAATGTAGCAGAGAATGTAAACACACTCACCCATCGCCCACTTCACCAGCCCGCCCCCTTTACAGGCACCAGCTAAGGTACTGCTTCATTTAGTCTGTACTCAGCTAGCTCGGACCACCTTAAGCAGGCTGCCCCACGGCCACCATGGGCCCCATTAGTGGCAAGCTGTTAAAAACAAGTGGCAGCACTCGGTCCTGACACACTCAAAATTCCTGTTCAACTTCCTATCGCATATCCTTCTGGCGTTGCTTGTCCAGTGACATTCAGGGTCCAGAGGTTGTTTACAGGAGGCGAGACGACACACAATACATAATATGTACATATATTATATATAATATACTGGTAGGGAGAATCATGCAAAAGTGAGTTGATAAAGGTGCAAAACAAATATGGAATTCCAAGCCAGGCGACTGTATCCTGGACGTGACACAGGCGACAGTACTACAATCAACCACATGCTTATTTGGTTCCAAATCAGGCATGGCCACAAAGAAAAAGAAAACTGTGTGGACGCCCTGCCACTAGCAGGCTTGTCGAATAGCCCATATTTCGGGAGCCGCTGAATGTTCAGCCTCAACCCTCTAGCCGCCCCCCCAGGCAATCTCTTCTTAGGTCCTCACGCACTGCATGTAGGCGGTCATGATACAGTTCCAACACCTTCGAGGCCCTTCCCTGCCCCAGCTTCCTCAACCCCGCCGCCGTCCCCCCATCTCTCCACCCCCGCCGCATAACTGCACATATAGAGCAGCAGGCACCTGCCTCATGGCGAGCGAGATTCGCTGGAAGCACACAACTGTCGGCTGCAACTGTCGTTGTCCTGTCCAGCAGCGCTGCCTTACTGCTGGGCGTGTTGCCTGACCTCACCTTCGGGTCCACGCGGCTCCTGGGCATGGCAGGGAGGAAACATTTGAGTGCTTTGGGGTCGTATGCTGGGTAGCAAGGAGTGTGAGGGGAGTACGGGGGCAGATTTGTTTGGTGGACTGGGCCACATCTGCAAGTCATTCCATTGTTTGGGCCACAGTATCTGTCAGTCAAGATGCACAGTGAAACTGCAAAATGCAAGCTTTAAAAACTGAGCGGACTTCCAATACAGGAGATGGCATGCCCCAGAGAGGCTCCTCCCGGCATTTTTTGCATGGCAGGCAGATGTCGGTCATCCGAGGCATCTGAGTCATCCGATTCGGAAGGCCTGCATGGAGCAGAGATATCCAAGGTACGATTGGCAACACTCACAGCAGCTTGGTGAATTCTAGGTGGAGGGTGAGCGAAGCACGGTGGTATGCAACAGATTCACGCATGAAAGGCAACTGCTATCAATAACTCTTCACATCTCTGCCCCACATTCAGAATCCTTCAGGCAAAGTGCATCACCATTCAAGTGGTCAGTGAGGGTCTAACAGGCTTGCTTTGCATCCTCATTTCTCGCCATTGAGATCCTGTCAAACGACTCGAACCATGTTTGCATGGTCAGAACGTGACAGTGGTGTCGCAAATGGCTGCCTAAATGCTGTGCCATTTTCAGGATGCATGCTTGAGCCACATTTCAGGAACATATCCGCCGACAGGCGGCAGGGCTATGGCGCTGGCCCTCACCTGCTCATGAAGTATGCTCGCCACTCGACCAGAGCCTGCTGGACCTCTAGCTTGACGACCTCTGTCTGCTGCAGGTCTGGCCAGGCCAGGCCAGGGTCCAGCAGGTACTGGTCTATCCATGCCTCCAGGTCCTCCAAAAGAGTCGGCTCGTAAAGCAGAGCGTCGATGGTGGTCTCGAACTCGGCGATGTGATGTATGACCCTTTCTATTCTCTCGAGCCGTGTTCCCCCTTCCTTCAGCCCCAAGCTGTATTCCAGCTCCAGCGCGCAGGCCAGATGGCCAGGAAGAGAGCACAGGTTGATTTTATCTCCCTCTGTCATAATGTGGAATTTGGTTAGGTGCAGGTCAGATAAGAACTGGACACTAGAATCGAAAGAATCTCACTTTTCATAGAAGACTTTCGCGTGAAGGCCTCCCCGGTTCGGAGGTCGGACCAAAGCTCGAAGCCAAACATGCCTGAGGCTGAGGCACCACCGCAGCCAGCTCCATTCAGCTAATCGTGGGAAGAAATGACACAGAGGGCAACACGGAAAGGTGAGGAAGACAGCAAGAAGCTGTAAGAATGCGACGTCGAAATGCAAAGCTCTATAATATTGTATGCCGAATAAAGAAGGCAGTGAGTAGCGCAAGCTCTAAGCTGCATGCATGGAGAAGGGATATATGGAGCTCAGCTCCCAAACTGTGCGGTTAGACAATTGGTTAGACCCGGGACCAGGACTGCTGAGGTGTCAGGTTAAGGTGCAGTGACGCCAAACTAATTGTTACATCTGTCTAAGTCAAATGGAAGGGACAAGGACAGTCCCCAATTCCGGCGAGGGCAGAGGGGCGCAGGCGCGCACAAGCGCAACAACAAATCACCGGATACTTCCAGCCACTTCTTGTAGAGGACTAGAGGTTATAGAGGACAGGCTTCACAGATTCGGTCAAGACGTTGAACAAAGCACCTGGTCGTCAAGAACGGCATTGTGTGTGCCCAGGCCAAGGGTAGCAGCGGCCTGAGCATGATGGCCTTCGATTCGGCAAGTCTCAGCGCTACGGGGCACCAGATGGCACTCCGCAGAGGAATGGGAATAAGGGATCATGTTTTACGGCCATGCCTGGAGCCCCAATCCCTCAAGGGACAAAACTACTGAAAACAAACCGTCTGAACTGGGGCAACTGCTATAAGACGAAGCCAGAAAACCCTCGCCTGCTGACAGTGGGATGGCACTACTCCTTCATGCCCACCGAAGACGTCTCGTTGGCAGACTTCAAGACGCGCCTGTACTGGAATTCCCTGGAGTACACAGTGTGCCAGGTAAACCCGCAGGTGAGCTGTTATGTAGTAGCCGTCAGTGTGTTTGGTTGGGTTCCGCGGCACGTCAGTTCTATTTCAGGTTGCGGTGAGGCCAGAAATGCAACTTGGGCGTCCGGCCGGAGGCTGGTCGAGGTCGGTGGGCGATCGGGCCTTGGGCAGCCACAGGTCAGTATGTTGGTAGCTGTATGTTGGTACACAATACCTCCTAAAAAGTAAACACTGGTGGTTGTACATATACCTAGATTCCAGCCGGCTCACACACGGCCGGATACTGCCGATTCATTTCTCAAGCTGCATCATGCAGTGGTACTAAGTGGTGCAAAGAGTTGCTGACTTCCATTAAGTTTTTTAATGGGATTCAGTTTCACGTCAGGAACATCTCAGCTACACTACAGCCTCTGGCCGGACTCCGGAGGCCCCAAGTGAGGCCAGAAATGCGACTAGGGTCTCCGGCTGGAGGCCAGTCAAGGCTGGGGGACATTCGGGCCCTTGATGCGGGTTTGGCCTGCCCAAGGTGCTATGTCGGTCCTCAGCACCGACAAAAAACCACTTACGGTTGGGTGTCGTGAGAGGCTCCCTCTGTTTGAGGGAGCTGCCCTCCCTGACCAGCTACACCTGGCCATGGATATTAATTTTGTCTCTGCAAGACTTCAGTTGAAGAGTCTGCTCCCCGAACACGCTCCACCTCAGACCCTCCCCACAATATGCGTGCCACCCCATCACGACCCACCTACCTAACCCACATGATGCACGTTCTTTCGCGTGAAGCCTTGCCTGCGCCCTACAGGCGGTCTCAGAGGGGGAAGGAGAAAATGATGCACTACGGCGGCGTAAGGTGAGTTGAAGGTGCATGGGAGGTAAATGGTTCAGTCACGGTCGGTGATTGGAAGCTGCGGGGTCGGTGCATGGAAGAGCTGTGAAAGCCATGCGATTAGTGTTCAGGGGTACAGTTGTTGTCAGCTATTTTTAATTAGTATTCAGTGCTACTGGTCATTCCGCGGCCGAATCATTGTCACAGCCCGAGCGCGTGTTCTAAAAGAGCACCATGCAATCGTCATTGCCGGCCAGTTCAGATGGACCAAGACCCCAGACCTGATTCAGCGACAGTTCTGGTGGCCCAACATGGCTGCTGACGTCCAGCAGTTCGTGTCCAACTGTCAAAACTGCCAAGCGAACAAGGCCTCATGCAAACGACCCTATGGGTCGCTCCAGCCCCTGCCCATCCCAGACACCAGGTGGCACACTGTCACTATGGACTTCGTGTTCGATCTTCCCATGTCATCAGAGAAAACCGATGGCATCATGGTTCTTGTTGACAAATTTACCAAGAATGTCTGCCTAGTACCAGTTCTGAAATCCAGTACCTCCGAGGACATTGCCCGTGCATTACTGCGTTCACCAAACATGTCTACCAGTACCATGGCCTGCCGAAAAACATGATTTCGGACCGAGATGTGCGCTTTATATACCTCCCAGTTCTGGCACAACATGTGCACTCGCATGCAAGTCGAGCCACGATTTCTACTGCCTTCCACCGGCAGACCGATGGCCAGACCTAGCGCATGAACCGAGTCATTGAAGAAGTGCTTAGCATTTCATCGATGGAAATCATGTCACATCAGAAGAGCTGCTCCCCATCATCGCCATGACAAAAGACAATGCCAAGTCAAGTGTCACAGGGCAAAGCCCATTTTACCTCCACACTGCACGCCACCCGAACCCGCCCCTGTCTGTCCAGATGCCCGACAAGCAAATCTCAGCTCTAGTGAATAGGTATAAATATACATAAAATAGTGAACCTCCTGTCACCTCCTGAAAAGAGTGGACATCCAGCCATATCTGCCACCTCCTGAAAAGAGTGAACATCCCGGCACAACTGCCTACTCCTGAAAAGAGTGAACCTGCCAACTCCAGGTGTTTGGGGAGTCTCACATAATCTGGTCTATCTGATCAGAACCATAAGCATGTCTGATCAAAATCATGTGTCTATCATATCAGAAGCATGGAGCCATGGACATGCCTCATAAAAAGCATGTGCTTGTCATATCAGAATCATGGGGATGTCTTAGACTCTTAGCCATACAATTGATCTGTCCAATCAGAATGGGCACGTCTCATCAGAAAGAAAGAAATGGCATGACATGGGCATGGACATGTCTCATAACAAGCATGGACTTGGCATACCAGAAGTATGGACATGCATTTGCATACGCATGGACTTTTTTCATCTCAGAACATGGACATGTCGTAACAGGATCATGGACATAACTAAGCAGAAGGGTGCAAGAACCTGCCATATATATCAGAGGCATATATGATATATATCATATATGCATCACAATCATGCCCAGTGATGTGGGATGTGGGGTGTGTGGACTGTGAGGTGTGTTGACTTTGAGATGTATGGGCAGTGAGATCAGTGGATTATGAGGTGTATGGAATGTGAGAAGTATGAATACAGATGCGTGGACTGAGAAGTGTGGACTTTCGGATGTGTAAATGTGTTGGATGTGAGATGTGTGCGGTGTGAGACGTGTGGAATGTGAAAAGTGTGGATTGTAAGAAGTGAGAGCTGTGGGATGTGTTGGCTGCAAGAGGGCTGGAATGTAAGAAGTATGGTCTATGGGATGTGTGGGCTGTGAGATGTGTGGACTGTGAAAAGTGTGGGCTGTGGGATATGAGGATTGTGAGATGTAGGGACTGTAAGAAGTATGGATTGTGAGATGTGAGGACTGTGATATGTGTGGACTGTAAGAAGTGTGTATTGTGAGACATGTGGGCTGTGAGATGTGTGGGCTGTGAGATGTATGATATGCCAACATGCGTCTCCCCCCCACCCCCCGTCCCCCCCCCCCACCCACCCCACACACACACTACTGCCCTGCCTAGGTCACCAATGTCTGCAATCCCGTTGTGTTTGGAGAGCCCGACATAAAAACACCAGCACCCCACAACTAAGAAGGTGTGACTATCAGGGTGTGTGTGTGTGGGGGGGGTATGTTCGCTATATCATCTGCATGCATTCAAGAGTGGACATGTCGCATGCTCCAGGTGTCGTAGGGGGGCACATACCCTGCACCCTCACATGCTCCAGGTGCCAGAGGGGGGAACATACCCCAGCCCCCTGATCCAGGTGTCATAGGGGGACACATACCCTAAACCCTCACATGCCGCAGGTGTCATAGGGGGGCACATACCCTGAACCCTCACATGCTCCAGGTGTCAGAGGGGGGCACATACCCTAGCCTCATGATCCAGGTGTCATAGGGGGGCACATACCCTAAACCCTCACATGCACCAGGTGTCAGAGGGGGGCACGTACCCTAGCCTCATGATCCAGGTGTCATAGGGGGGCACAAACCCTAAACCCTCACATGCACCAGGTGTCAGAGGGGGGCACGTACCCTAGCCTCATGATCCAGGTGTCATAGGGGGGCACATACCCTAAACCCTCACATGCACCAGGTGTCAGAGGGGGGCACATACCCTAGCCCCATGATTTAGGTGTCATAGGGGGACACATACTCTAAAACCTCACATGCTGCAGTTGTCATAGGGGGCACATACCCTAGCCCCTCACATGCTCCAGGTGCCATAGGGGGCACATACCCTGCACCCTCACATGCTCCAGGTGTCAGAGGGGGGAACATACCCCAGCCCCCTGATCCAGGTGTCATAGGGGGACACATACCCTAAACCCTCACATGCTGCAGGTGTCATAGGGGGGCACATACCCTGAACCCTCACATGCTCCAGGTGTCAGAGGGGGGCACATACCCTAGCCTCATGATCCAGGTGTCATAGGGGGGCACATACCCTAAACCCTCACATGCACCAGGTGTCAGAGGGGGGCTCGTACCCTAGCCTCATGATCCAGGTGTCATAGGGGGGCACATACCCTAAACCCTCACATGCACCAGGTGTCAGAGGGGGGCACATACCCTAGCCCCATGATCCAGTTGTCATAGGGGGACACATACCCTAAACCCTCACATGCTGCAGGTGTCATAGGGGGGCACATACCCTAGCCCCTCACATGCTCCAGGTGTCATAGGGGGCACATACCCTGCACCCTCACATGCTCCAGGTGTCAGAGGGGGGCACATACCCTAGCCCCATGATCCAGGTGTCATAGGGGGACACATACCATAAACCCTCACATGCTACAGGTGCCATAGGGGGGCACATACCCTAGCCCCTCACATGCTCCAGGTGTCATAGGGGGGCACATACAGGTTTACAGGCAAATGGCCCATGCATCAAATGTGATGCTCTGTTGGACTGTCAAACTTCACATGCTGAGAAGAGGCATGGACTTGCACCCAGCCACCCACAAACTTCTTAGGGTACTACAAATAGCCAGGACGAATAAGAGGAATCATAGTGCCTGTTTCACCAGTATGCCCATCTTGCTGAACTCATTACAAAATCAGTTTTTCTGTTCATGAGGCAAACAATATACGGTATGTGCAATTGTGCATGAATCAGCCCACTGAAAAACAAAAATCCAGTCGGTCACATTTGCTGTCTCCCCGCTCCCATGAATGAGCAACAAAACCAATCAATCTTAATCCTGTAGGAGCCACTGAAAGTTTACCCGTATGTATGCTGCAAAATCTGCTGGGCATGAATCATGAGTCATGACATCATGCCACTGGTAAAATGTTCACACAGTGACTCAGCTATGACCACCCTGAAGTCCACCCTTCTGTCATTTGAAATAAAACGGTGCTACAAGCGAGGAGGCAGCTTCAACAGCTCAACACTGCCAGGGCCCCATTTAAGTACCCCCCTAAGTAGCCAAACGGCAATCTTTCAAGCCATGACTGTGGAACTCATCCATGAGTTGCGACGATCCCCCGCCTTCGCAGCCAAGCATGTGCACAAAATCCAAGGACATTTGAATATTTAACACAGCTGATGATAAAAGGAAGTTCAAAAGCTATGCCCCTTTGGGTCAGGATAACAATGGACTGGGTGCCACGAGGCCACATCCGCACCATGACCCTAAACAAAAAATACTAGGGAAGCTTATTAGGCCTTGGATGAATATGAAAGTGGCATCACTAGCAATTAATACCATGCATCCCCATCCCGCGCTTGTAGCATGAATTGAGCCGCTAACACAACGGATCGCTTGAACAGACTCCGATGCCTCGCGGCTACGTGGCTTATTGCAATGCCGCAACAAAAGCAACGCCCAGCAGCAATGTGACGTATTGCGGTGCCCTAGAAGCAGCAACCCTAAACCCTAAAAGCAATCCCACACGAAACAAAATATCACACTCCTGCGACCCTACCCTGACCCCTTGATTATATCCAGCACACGGCCAGTTTCAACTGAAAGGATGCCAAATACCAGCAGCGCGTCCACTGCCCGATATTAACGGCCACAGCCGGGACCTCCATAGCCACCGTAGGGTCCTCCATAACCGCCATAACCGCCGTAGATGCCTTGGCCGCCGTAGCCGCCGTAAGCTCCGTAGCATGGCGGCGGTGGGGGCTGATTAGGGGGCGACGGAGAGGATGGTGCTGGGGGCGACGGTGCGGGGGGCGATGGAGAGGGCGGCGGTGGGGGCGATGGCGCTGGGGGCATTGGGGGCGGCGACGGAGGAGGATACGGAGGAGGAGCTGCGCGCACAAAGGGACAGGAAATTTAGCCCATTGCAAAGAGTCATGGGCGAGGAACCGGTAGCCCTGACTCAAATGTCGCGACGCAAGTCGGCGTTGGCTGTCTCTCTCTTCCCCTAAATCTCCACCCTTTTCCCCCTAAAGCTATTTATGTGCAATTTATATGTGAGGTGATTGCATGGTCACCCGCCTGGCTGCAAGCCAGCAAGGCTCATGGGATCCAACGCGGTCGGCTGGCTGAAGCGGGTCCTAACAGTACTCCCCTCCATCACAAACAAACAAAGATATCTGCTGTAAGCTTGTATGGTATGGACAGGCTAAGGAAGCCACCCCTAAGCTTCTGGAGTGCAGGATACTCACGTGGGGGCGGCGCAGCGCAGCCGGCAGAGATCCAGTCAGGCGGGCCGACGAGGGCGTTGTTCGACCAGAAGCCAAAGTTCATGTCGTCATTCCCAAGGCCAGTCACGGAGCACGCCATGAGCTCGGAGCGTGCGGTGGTTGAGTTGTAGCCGATGCACAGGTCAAAGCCCTTGGTCCAGTCATTGTAGTACTGGATCAGGAACCTGGGGATGGAGCAAGAGATGAGCATTGCAAAAATACGAAATTAATGATGCACAGGTCAAAAGCCCTTCAGGTGATCCAGGCATTGAAATACTGGATCAGGAGCCTAGCGAGCAGGGTGGGATTCCAAGTGAGCATGAGCACGCATGGCAGGAGCGCCCAATAGGTCATGCATGGTCAGACTGTGCGAGCAGCTGGTCTAGATATCGCAGGACTAAACCTGAATCCTGATGAGCAGGGTGGTCATCCCCTGATAACATGATCTCGGTAACCCTTGGCATCATAAAAAGTGATGCCCTGGTCTGAGGTGGTTAATACAGTTGTAATATCCATGTGCTCATTTACATATGCATTATTGCGCTTACTACCGCATTTATACAGCCATTCACGGCTGTTTACTCATTTACACATACATCTACTGACGCATTTATACATCCATTCACTCGTCAACCTATTCATGCACTCACTTAACTACTTGAATCCCACCGTTACTCACATTGCCCCCACGTCGTCGTTCACGCACATCTTCATGATGCGCCAGCTGGCGTAGCGCGCGTCCACTGCACTGCACAGCGTCTTGGTCGACGTCACCAGGTCACCAGCTACGGCTGCTTGGCCCGCCGCGCTAGGGACGGCCTCATAGCACTTGCGGCTGCTGCTAGCCAGGTTCTGGCCTGCCTCCAAGGAGATGATGTGCTGTGGGCGGAGGGTGGGTGCATGAGTGGGTGTTTGGTGGATGGCCATGCTAGGAATGGCTTCGTATGACTTGCTGCTACATATAAGCAGCAAGTCATACGATGCCATGAATCATGGCTTCATATGGGCATATGGACCATGATGTAGGTGGACGGAATGTGTCAGAGTCTCAGAGATAGGGTGGGTGGCTGGGTGGTCGGACTCCAGTAAGGTGAGCCTGCAGGGGAGTCTTGCCTGCCAGGGCAAATGAAGAAATTAAGTCAAATCTGAAACTACTTCCCGCAGGGGCGTGAGAGTTGAGGGAAACAGTGCAGCCTGGGTCATGGTGGTGTCCGCGCCGTCGCCCGCTTCTCCCAGCATCTCAATATGCATCTCACCTCGGCAGAGTTTATGATCTTGATCTGCATGTTGTACGAGGTGGAGGTCGAGAAGGAGACTGCAGAGGGGGCGACAAGTAGCTGCTGCCCGAAGAAGAGACTGCGGGGCTGGAGTGCGTAGGTCGGTAGCATTGGGGGGCTGGGGGGAGTAGGAAATGGGGGGAGGCTGGGAGGGGGGCTGGGGGGAGGCGGGGGCTGGGGCGGGGCAGGCGGGGGCGACGGTGGGGGTGAGGGTGAGGGGGGTTTGGGGGGAGGTCTGGGGGGAGGAGAGGGTGGAGGGGGTGAGGGTGGGGGAGATGGAGGGGGGCTGGGGGGAGGGGGGGATGGAGGGGGGCTGGGAGGGGGACGTGGGGGAGGAGGAGAAGGTGGGGGGCTGGGAGGGGGGCTGGGGGGTGGAGAGGGCGGTGGGGGGCTGGGTGGGGGTTGGGGCGGAGGAGGAGAGGGAGGGGGGCTAGGAGGGGGTTTAGGAGGAGGCGAGGGGAGAGGAGGACTGGGAGGGGGTCGGGGCGGAGGAGGAGAGGGTGGGGGGCTGGGAGGTGGGAAGGGAAGAGGAGGAGAGGGTGGGGCGCCGGGTGGAGGAGCGGGAGGAGGACTGGGTAAAGGTGGTGTGGGGGGTAGGGGAGGGGGTGCAGGGGGGCTGGGAGGGAGGGGAAAGGAAGGGGGGGGGAGAGGCTTGGGGGGGTAGGCTGGTGGGCTGGGTGGCTGCGGTGGACTTGGCAGAGGAGGAGGTGGAGGGAAAACCGTTCCGGGGGGATAAGGCGGCCGAGGAGGGGGACCGGGCGGTGGAGGACGAGGAGAGGGAGGGTCAGGGGGAGGGTTAGGGGGAGGGGCCGGGGGGCTGGGAGGCGGTCTGGGTGGCGGCAGCGGCGGGGACGGGGGCCGGGCTGCATAAGCCAATGTCATGACTGCTTCCCATACTCGAGAGGGCGCGTAGATGTATTTGTACATGCCACACATGCCGTCGGTGTCTGCGTCCATCATGGCGAGCTTTATAAAGCCCTTGTCGCCCCACCTAGGGGAGAGGAACAGAGGGCAGCGGGGGTCAGGAGTCATCATTGGGTGGAGGATGGGGTTGTATGGAATTCAAGAGGTGTTGCTGCAACATCTGTATTTGCTGCAGTAGGCAGTAGTAATCATGAGGTGTTGCTGCAACATCGGTATTTGCTGCAGCATACAGCAGGTGTGAGGTGTGCTGCAACATCTGTATTTGCTGCAGTAGGCGGCAGGTATAGTGAGGTGTTGCTGCAACATCGGTATTTGCTGCAGCGTACAGCAGGTGTGAGGTGTGCTGCAACATCTGTATTTGCTGCAGTAGGCGGCAGGTATAGTGAGGTGTTGCTGCAACATCCGTATTTGCTGCAGCGTACAGCAGGTGTGAGGTGTGCTGCAACATCTGTATTTGCTGCAGTAGGCAGTAGTAATCATGAGGTGTTGCTGCAACATCGGTATTTGCTGCAGCGTACAGCAGGTGTGAGGTGTGCTGCAACATCTGTATTTGCTGCAGCAGGCGGCAGGTATCGTGAGGTGTTGCTGCAACATTTGTACTGGTACTCACGAGGCGCCCCAGCTGTTCCTCACAAGCCAGTAGGACTTGGTGGGGTCTGCGTCCACGTGGTAGCCGACGAGGACCACCGCGTGGTTGATGTCGGTGCAGCATGACGAGAGGATGCCGCTGCTGTACCAGCTGAAGGGCGCGCTGGCGCAGACGTAGATCACGACCGGAGAAACGCTGACAGCTGCTCGGAGGTACAGCTGGTTCCGACTCGGCCACCTACATCAGCGTTCAAGGTTCAGTGTTCAGGATGTAAGGTTCAGGGCTTAGGGTTTGAGATTATGGGTCTCAACGAACCCACCATTATCAGGGTTCAAGGTTTAGGGTACAGGATTTATAATTCAGGGCTTACAATTTGAGATTTTGGGGATCAATCCCACCTCATGACTCCAGAGCTGCCTCCCATCTTGCTCACGCGGCCATCCGTCAGTGGCAGGTTGACCAGGTCCATGTTGCATGAGCCCTCCACAGACTTGTATGGCAGTGTGAACTCATCCACAACACCGCGCTCAAAGATGAAGCGCATGGCCTCGTCCGACCAGCCGCCGTTGCAGCCGAGGGACCCATACGTTGGGCCGGACGTGTACTTGGCATTCCTGTGAAGCGGGATTCATTTCGGTTAGAGGAGAGGAATGAGGCCTGCCGTCTTTCAGGTTTTCATGCGGCCTGTCTGTCAACAGGGACTCATAAGTGTGAAAGGCAGAAGGAAGAAGAAGACGGGGTCCCCTCTTGGGCAGCGGCACCAGGTTGCACCCAGGCACCACTCCCAGTACACGTCATTCGCCAACTTCTTGGAAGTGATGAATGCGGTCATCAGTTGCTGCAGAAGTCAAAACTGCTGGTTCATCTTTGTTGCTGCTGAGCCAGTCACCCGAATGGGCAGCCCATAACCCACAACCCTGATCCCTGCAAGGCGGTCACCTGTTGCTGCAGTCCACGATCTGCTGCGTGGACAGGCGCAGGCTGGAGGGTGAGGTCCCCTTATCGGTGAGGAGGATGGAGCTCTCAGCAGCCGCGGCGGCGGCGAAGGCCCAGCAGCTACCGCACCAGCCCTGGATAAGCAGGCATCGTGAACACAAGCGGCACTCTCAGCACGGTGACAGCAACGGCATCCGGGGTTCCTTTTCTGCCCTGTCTATTCTTCATGTTTGAACTACCCATCCTTCCTGAATAATACTGTTGGGTGGATGCGTTCAAGGCTTCAAACTGAGACTGTGAAAAGCCTTGAAAGTGACCCAACTGGTTTGCAGCTTCAATGTTGTGACCGCAATGTCCGATATGGGATCTGTAACAGCTGGCTGCTGCTGCAGAATTGGAGCCATTAGTTGGCCATGTTGACGGTGCAACAACCACCACCGACCTGGCATGCTGTCATGGCGAACAGCAACAACTAGCTACAGCAAGAGACGTGGCAGGGCATTGAGCTTACCTGGATCAAAAGTCCTTAACCTTCAACCCTGAACCCCAGTTCCTAAACCATTAGCCCTTGACTAGAGAGCCCGCCACAACAAGATCTGACCTGATTCTTGACTGGTGTCGTCATGCCCGTCGCCACATGGTTCACGTCCGATGGCAGCGTGATGAGCACGCGGCGCGTGAAGACGGGGAAGTCGCTGAGGTTCGTCTCGGCGATGGTGCGCTCGTTGAACAGCGCCTCGGTGGCTGGGACCACAGTGCTCTTGAAGTCAGCCTCGGACACAGCTGTGAAGACATTGACTGCGGCCACGAATGTGCTAGCTGGGTCCAAATTGATCGATACGAGGCCCTTGAGGGCAGTGAAGAAGGCCGCGAACGATTCAGCCGGGGCAGTGCCCTGCGGTTTAAGGTGGCATGGAGGGGGGGGGGCAGTTAGGGACAGACAGGCAAACTAATCTTATGCATTTCATAGGCATTTTAGATACGGTACCGTTAGATCCACATATATCAAAAGGCAACCCTGTGATCAACGGTGTTTGCAACCTGTGACTCTGTGAGAGAGGTTGAAAGCTGCTGGGAGTGTGCATTAATGTCTGTAACCTGCAACCCCAAGGCCTGACAGGGGGGCCTTGGACCCTGAACCCCAACCAAAGTTTGGAGCAAGGGCCTTGGACCCTCCCTCCTGGTCAGTCCCAGGGATCCCAGCACATCCTTGTACTTGACCCCCCTTCCGCAGGTCCACAAACACTTGGAAGAAGAAAAAAAACCGACCCTGCTTATGCCCCCCTCATATAGTCATATACTTGAATGGTCAAAATGGCAATGATCGCCGTTTTCGTCATTCATATGGGAGCATTAGAAGTATGTTTTTATGTGTCACTGCACTGCTTTGTTTCCTTTAAAACAATGAACCAACGGCTGTCGGTCGAATGCGGCGACTCTTTATTAACTCACCAGGCTGATGCTTGCTTCAGTCGATGCCACCGTGGTAGCCGCTGCGGCCGCCGTCGCGGCTGCCGCTTTTAACTTCTCATATATCACGTTCAGTGTGGAGTTGTCCCCCTGGAGCAGCAGGCAAAATAAATATACAATGCAGGAAAAAGGCCATGTGCCAAGTACCACGTGCCATGTGCAAGTGCCGACTATCAGCAGGCCGTAAGACCAAGCGCAATGGACAGGAGAGTGACGGAGGGCCTCCCTTACCGAAAAGAAGAGGCTCTGAAGCTGCTCAGCAACTGCGCTGGCCTTCTGTTTGAGCTCGGCGTCGCTGACAGCCGCGCCATTGCTGCCCGAGCCGCTGCTGCTGTTGGAAACAGAGGTGCCGAAGTTGAAGCTGCTGAGAACCGAGTCTGCCAGCACTTCGGCTGCCGCGGGCGGGAGAGGCGGGTGGCCGGGCGGGCTGGGCGGGCGCGGGGGTGGAGACACGCCAAGGGAGGATCGGAATGAGATAGGCGGCGGAGCGCCAGAGAGAGATGATGAGGACATAGGGTCCGTGGCTGCCGGGCCCTGGCTGGCCTTGTTTATGGTCAGCCCGATCTGCATAAGGTAAACGCAGACGCAGCGGGGACAGAGTGAGTGACACCGTTACCAGCGCACTGCTTCGAACAGAGTCTGCCTGGCAAATGAGCCCTAAATCCTCCACCCTAGATCTGCTCTGATACAACGATCACAGACAGACGGCGAGTGACCTAGTCAAAAATGAGGCAGAGTAGAGCAGCAAGTCAGATAAGACAAAACAGAAGCTCAAGTCAGAGGGCAGGATCTCTGTCCCACAGAAGCTATTCCTACTTCTCTGACAGAACAGTCAATGGACTGGCTTATTCACCCAGCAACAGGTGAGTCGGCAATATAGGGTAGAGTTCTTTAGAGTCCTTAAGATTCCTTTAGAGATCCTTCAGCAATCCTTTCGATTGGCAGCTCACCGCAAGGCCCAGCACCAGTCCGACGACGGAAAGCACTGTGACCGCAGCGACAATTAACACGGCCTTCCGACTTGCGAACAGCCTGCACAGAAAGGTTGGGCCAGAGTACAGAGAGGAAGTTGTCCCGCAAGTCTGTGGTCAGGAGCATGCTGTTTCAGTCGCTCTGTGGGCATGCATGGGCGCATGGCTAGGTGCATGCAGGTTGGGTGCTCGGGTCGAAGGGTCCAGTGAAAGCAACTATGCATGTTTTCCCCAGCATTGCGGGGATGAGACATGTGCATGCCTTGTATAATGCATGCACTGTGTGCCGAACCTCTGCCAGAAACACATCCATGTGAGCACACCATAAGCATGTGCATGGCACATGCATGCGTGGGCACTGAGGGGCACATGCTGATTGATGCGAGCATCCGGCTAGCTGCCTCACGCACCCTGTCCGTGCGCCTGCGGTGGCAGCCCCCCGTCCCGCCTCGGAATCTGCCGGTACGACCTTGCCGGTGCTGTGCTGTGAGCGCGTGGGTGAAGTGGGGGTTGTGGGTGATGTCGGAGAGGGGGGACGGCTGGACACCTCGGCATGGACGGCAACGCCGGGAACTGCCTCGTTAGACATGCTGGTAGATCGTTATAGGAGTGAAGCCTTATGCTTTTCCTGTGAGGGCCGTCACTCCGGCAGCAGGACCTGTACGATGCATGCAGCAGCAGAGGCGTGATGTTACTTGCTGATGTCGTAGCGGCTGGTGTTGCGGCGAACATGACGTAAAAGAGATGGGTAGCAGGTGACAGGTGCGTGTGGAAGGCAAGAAACGAAGTAGGGGAGGTGAATTCGAATCGATGTGCCGGCAGGTCACATCAAGTGAGCGCTGGGGCGTAACAACTGACAAGACGGCACAGTTGCAAGGAAACGTTCGATACAGGTGTAGCACACGGATGCGAGGAAATGAACGATGAGGAAACGCATGGGCTGCCTAAAGCAGTCGCGATGCGCACACACCATAACGCGCGATTGTTGCCACCTCTACCCACCCACCAACCATTGCGACACGATTACGAATTTACGAGCCATGTTTGTGCATGTGTGAGAAACATACATCTACGAATGGCCCTGCCCCGTCATCGGCGTCATGTGTATGGGATATGCGTCACCTGTCAGACTCAGCCAGCACACTGCAGGCTTCACTTATTTGGCAGCCCCGGCGTCAGAGGCAAACCGAGGTATATCCTGAGGTATATCACGAGTTGTATCGCAATCTTGGAACATGTCTATCACTCGTGCATTACCTGCTGGTCTATAATTGGCCCTTGGCCTGGCTCACGAGATGGTGGCTTCGGTTCGTTGCATACCCTGTCGATATCGCTCGAATTTGTCAGGATGGGTTCGACACGGGCGTACAGGGGGGAAGCGAGAGCCGGCAGCAAAATGTATTATGTTTCACAAAATATGTAACTTGAGATTGTGGCCTGTTGCGTTGCGTCAGAAGTGCACGGCTAAGGCCTTGAAGGTCGGGCGAAGGCAGGGGGCTAAGGTGAAGGTGTGTGGGTGAAGGTCGGGAAGGTTGGACGCAGTGCCGATGCAGTTCATACCGAAAAGGTGCGCGCAGTTGGATACTTGGATGGCCTGTTTCTGCTATTGTCGCAACGCCAAGCTCCCTGTCAGTTGTTAGATGCGGGAAAATTTCTACACAGCCCTCCTCGGTCCGTCTTCCTCGGCATGGCGACGCTTGGTTTTTTCAGGGGATGGTCGCCTGACGTGACCGTAGCAGTGGTAGCACCGTATGTTTGTTTTGAGTTTTGACACGTTCACGTCACACATGCTCACCCACGTGGGTGACGCCAGCTTGGATCGTGACCCGATTCGACCGATTTGCGTTAAGCCAGGAATACGTGATTTTGCTTGAAGCCGTCCGAATGAAAACAAAAATGGAGCCTGACATGCTTTTGATGCAAACGACAGGACAAAAGAATACCTGGTAGTCCACATAAGGGAATTTAAGTATTGCAGAGACACCGAGCATGGGGACCAATTGAAAGCTTGCTTACTTAAACCAGCACACCGAACTCGTTGAGCTACAGATCTTGAATGGGCACCAACGATACAACATTAAATTATTCCAATCTCGATCGGCAGATCGGGCACTAATAATAAGCACACAATTGAAGCCATGACGTCTCTAGGGATCATTGTATTCCATGCTAAAAATACGCCCAGACAATGCATGTTCATTCGATAAACGCTTACATAGCATAGCACAAACCAGTCGCAAATTCGATTTTATTTCCGCCACAAAGCCTGTTAGTTACTGCGCCAACAAAGCACACCCATACAGTTAACCACCGTGAGGAAGTTGCTTCATTATTTTTGCCTCATGGCAAAGGCACGGATGTGGCTATGGCCCCAAGCTGCGATGTAGTAACCTTCACGTTTATTTAGAGCATGCTTGCCGCTCGGTGCATAGTGACGGCCTGGCTAATCGCTAGGATTTTTCATGAGCGTTGTTGATACATTTTAAAGATGAAATGAATAAATGAAGAATGCTCATCTTCTGTGGAACACCTACACTTCCAAGACATATGAGCATAAAAGGCAACTCTCTCCCCATTTACTCGGCGGTCGATCACGTCATCATACCTCAAAACATATTCGCGGTCATGTATCGGGATTTGGGGTACCCCGGTGCGAGCGCAGGATGGTTTCTGAAGACAAAAAGATCCAATTCACTGTGAAGCTTAGAGACGATTTACACCAGAGAGTTTTGGCCTGACGGGACATGAAAAGTGCTAGGGATTCATACCGGTATGTGCCTGCCAGGCGTTTATAGGGTTTAAGCCGGGGTTTAAGCCCTCAATCCCGAGCCTCAAATCTCGCCTTCAACTAGGCCGCAAGTCAGTATCAAGTGCTGCATTCATTTACATCAGAACGCATGACCGCGCCGTGATTGAAAACCAGGTTGGATGATTGGTGCCTCTTAATTTACCTGGCACAATAAGTAGGAACTAAGTCCTAGCCTGTGGGGCCAAGAAGGTACATGGAATCGCCCACAATGCGTATCACCACACCAGGTTAAGCGCTGCCAATTTTGAATCACTGATCACAGTGAGTCAATGACATAACACCTCTGGACCCTGCTCAAAAAGGCTCGGCCACGTGGGCGCTCAATTGTCCCGTTGGAAGAAAAGAAAGGAACTTCTGGGAAGAGTGAAAATGGAAAAAGGAGAAGAACACATAGGAGAAAGATATACCCCCCTCCCCCAAAAGGATAAGGCAGCCCGATCACAGTGAGTATGTCTGCGGTATAACATATCAAAAAATACCTCAATTTCTCCCATTGCATCCGTCTGCCTATATTGCATACCGAGAGCATGTCATGCCCGCCCTCACGTGATTCGGCACGCAGGGCTGCAGTTGTTCAATGCGTTAAAACACACACCACCCTGTTATAAAAGACAGAGCAGACATTTGAGCGCAAGCCTTCAGCACCCAAGGCTGTACGTGTCCCCAAAAGATCCAGGGACCAGCAGCCAAAGTAATTCGTAATTTCCGTTACATCTCTCTGGTTGGAGTTGCTCATTTCGGCCGTACTGCCTTCACAGCAGCGATTGCGCGTATAAGCGCTGCATGCACAGTGGGGGGTCCCGCAACAATGCCGCCCTTCATTGTGTCCAAGTAGCGCCCCAAAGAAAAGTCCAACCGGTCGCCAGCCACGTCCGTCACCCGCCCTCCCGCCTCCTCGACAATAACAAAGCCTGCAGAAAAAGAAATGTGGATTTGTTTGAAGTTAATTGTGAGCGTCACATTTGATGCATGGGACAGGTGCCCACAAAATGGACTGGGCAGCAGGCAATGGTGTATTGGTGTAGTAAATAGCAATCCCCAACTTTCAGTCCATGCATCAAATACCCAAGGAATTGAAGTTTTGGGGGGAAGTGTGAATCTTGTTTTAATAAGTTACAATTTGTGAGTGTGGAGCTGGTTGGTGACTTGCGAAGGTCGTTTCGTGCATAATCATACTGGTACCGGTATGTATGCAAACCGTGATAACTGATAAGGCCGGGAAAAGACCGGGACAAAATCGGACAAAAATACTTCCAAAACATGGTAGTGGAGCGCAAATGCACCCCGTATACTTGGTATGAACTTTCCATACCTGTTTCAGGACATACAGGCCTGACAAAGAAGAGATGAAGGGATCTAAGCCTGACAAAGAAGAGATGATGGGATCTAGGCATAAAAGGCCTCTGGAGTGGGTGAGAAACTGTGAAGAGCTTACATTTATGAAACTTGCCCTACCATCATCAGCCCAAAAATCAGGGTTGCCCAGTAAGACCGTTGGGGCCCAGATTCCATACCGTTTACCGTACCGCACTGTTTACCAGTACCGGTACTGTACCGTGTTAAAACACCGTATCGGCTACTTCCTTTCTCCGACCATTTTCGCCGTACCATATCCGTATCCGTACCGTACTATTTGTCCGTACCATATTATCGAACTGGGTACCTGTATTATCGTACCGGGTAAACGCATTATCGTACGGGGTAACCGCATTATCGTACCGGGTAACCGCATTATCGTACCGGGTAACCGCATTATCGTACCGGGTAACCGCATTATCGTACCGGGTAACCGCATTATCGTACCGGGTAACCGCATTATCGTACCGGGTAACCGCATTATCGTACCGGGTAACCGCATTATCGTACCGGGTAACCGCATTATCGTACCGGGTAACTGCATTATCGTACCGGGTAACCGCATTATCGTACCGGGTAACCGCATTATCGTACCGGGTAACCGCATTATCGTACCGGGTAACCGCATTATCGTACCGGGTAACCGCATTATCGTACCGGGTAACCGCATTATCGTACCGGGTAACCGCATAATCGTACCGGGTAACCGCATTATCGTACCGGGTAACCGCATTATCGTACCGGGTAACCGCATTATCGTACCGGGTAACCGCATTATCGTACCGGGTAACCGTATTAGCGTGCCGGTTGACCGTACCGTATTATCATACCGGGTAATCGTCATTGAACCCCACCTGCGGCATGGTCCCAGATCTTCTCGCGGTAAGCCGCCGGCGGAAACCTCATGAAGACGCGCGCAACGTCTCCACGCGACAAGATGCCGTACTTGACCTGGCTGTCCATGCGCAAGGGGGGCCTGACGACACCCGTCTCCTGGGCCTGAATCCAGGGGGAGGAGAGATTGGGGTGAGCTGTTGGATGAGCCGCTGGGTGAGCTGCTGGGTGAGCTACAGACAACCTACAATTGCTGTTGCAGCGTACAAGGGTGCCTTTTTGTCATGCCGCCTACGCAACCACCCTACAGCCCGCTTTTGGCAGGGACAAGACTACATGAAGTGCAAGCAGGAGGAACTCATTGACCAGGCAGGTATGAGCTAGAGAAGGCACAGCCACGGTGACACAATCACAGATGGTTGAGGTGACAGATCTACACCAAGAGACCTAATAAGACTGGTCAAGTGCACGCAATCTGTTTGGGCATAATTGCCAGGCGAAAAAGAAGACCCATCAGGAACAATATGGCCCTGCAAATGAACCAATCAGGGAATGCATCTGTCTGTACGAACGTCGTCAGTAAAGCTTTTGCACCGCCGTATGGAGGGGGTTTACGGGGTTTGGTTGGAGGGGGTTTGCGGGGTCTGGCGCAGGGGGTTTGGCGAAAGCAGGGTTTGCCGAAATGAAAATTGCTGGTGACCACGGTACACCCGTTGATTGACGGCCGTTATGTGAAAGGGTGCGAGCGTTAGCCCACAGGCCAACGGCCACATACACCGCAGCTACAGGGTCGTAACAAAAAAAACGGGCGTAGCCTACGTTCGCCGGCTAGTTATGCTTTGGATTTGGTGGATTTTCAAGCGCATTTATTCACTAACCTCTAAACTGCAACCTAAAATCGTAAACCCTCATCGGTGTTACGGCCAAGCGCGTGCTGCTTGGCTTGTGTCTGCTGCCCCCCCCTCCCGCACACATCATCCCCCCACCCCTCACCACTGCTGCTGAGAAATTGTGGTCCGAATGCCTCGTCTCAAACGACTCCATGAACTGTGCCTCGGTGAAGTCCATCACGTCGGCGACGCCGATTCGCGTGAGCGGCGCCGCGGGGTCGCCGAGCGGGGCAGAAAATGCTCCGAAGCCACGGTGCGCTAGGTAGAGGCAACCTACGTCGGTCTCCGCGGCCCTGGACATCGAGTTGGAATCGCCGGCGGTGTCACTCAACGGTCCCTGCGCGGAGGGAAGGAAGAAAACGGGCTGGATGGAAACGTGGGTCTAGATTCTAGAAGCAGGAAATAAGCGGCAGGGGGCAATCATTCAAAATGCCGTACTTAATTATGCAAAGGTCGTAGATTGAGAGATCGAGGCCCCGGTAGTGAGAACAGCAAGCCTTCTCAGTGCTGGCTACATGGCATCTCTATATCTCACCTGAGGCAGGTTGGGGCAGCCCAGCACGCCCAGCACCACCTCCCCATCCTGCAGCATGCCCAGGCAGACAGCGTACTGTCGCATGCCGACGAAACCGCGCGTGCCGTCAATCGGGTCCAGCACCCAGTGGCGGCCAGAGGGGCCTCCATCAGAGCAGCCCAGGTCTGCAGTTCAGGGGGAGCAAAAGGAACACATCATACGGAGAAACCGAGAGGAACAGGCACCCAATGGGGACCAGAGGGACCACTGTCAGGGCAACGCAGGTCTGAGGGTCGGGAGAAAAGAAGGGAGCAAGTGTGAGACAGGCATCTAGTGGCAGCCTGAGGGTCATCCTCCACCAGACCATCACAGCATGCCAGGTTTGCAGGGCAAAGGGAGAAAAGGAGGAAGGCACCCAGTCACCCAGTTGGACCTCCATCATCATAGCAGCCCAGGTCAACAGGGCCTGTCGGGGTAAGGGAAAAAACAATCTGATATATAGAGGGAGGGTAAGGGGCACAGCAGCAGTTAGAGGGGCCTTCATTAGAACAGCTTCGGTCTTCTGGGTAGTGGGGAGCAAAAGGAAAGAGTGAGGGACAGGCAACTAGAGGGGGGGAGTGGCGGCCAGAGGGCCCCCCATCAGAGTTATCCGGGTCGGTAGGGCAGGGGGAGCGCAGGGAAAAGATCGCAAGGAAAGCAAGGGGCAGGAATAAAGCGGGGACCAGAGGAGCCTCCATCAGAGTATCCCAGGTCTGCAAGACAGGAGGGGCAGGGGGGAAAGCATCCCAAGGAGAAAAAGAGAGAGACAGATTGTTGCTTCAACTCCTTGGTTTTCCATGAGGAGCCAGGCTGGAAGTCAGTGCTAAGTAGTGGACGGACGCGGTAGGACTGCACTCCCAAGGAAAACTCAAAAGCTCGAGTTTTCCAGATTCATTAGAGTGAATGTGTGTTTTAAGAGAAGAAATGCCGCGGCGGATGATGCTGTATTGCTGAGTCTAGGCAAGCGGCATACCCTGAACAATGAGATTGACCACATCCTTCGGGGATTTTTAAACCCCAATCCCCTAAACCAATCCCCTCACCAATGAGCTTGACCACCTCCTCCGGGGACAGGTGCGCTGAGGACTCCTCCTCGCTGACAATGCTATTGACCAGGGCTGTGATCCGCTCAAGCATGGCCCGACCCTCTGGCGCCCTGTTAAGAGAGGGGGAAGGGAGCGGGACTAGCTGGGCATTACAGGTAGGCCAAGCAGGAAGATACGTCTCCCTCCTTGATATTTTGTGGCCGCTGGGCAAGGTCATGGTCCGACCTTGCTAGCAGCAGCAGTGAGGTAGGACAGTTTATGTCTTCGGTGCTAGACTGCTAGGCCATGGTTTCCTCTCCCCGCTATTTCACGTCTGCTAAGCAAGGTCGTGATTTTCTCTCCCCTCTATTTCATGCAATGCCGAACAAGGTCGTGGTTTTCTTTCAGCTCTTTCATGTCTGCCGAGCACTCAAGATCATGGTCCTGCCCGCCTTCTATTTCATGTCTGCCGAACAAGGTCATGGTCTCCTCCCCTGCTCTTTCATGTCTGCTGAGGAAGGTCATGGTCCTGCCCCCTGTGTTATTTCGCATCCACAACACAAACTCCCCCCTGCTATTCCATGTCACAAAAGTAGGCCATGGAACTCCCTCCCTGCATTTCTATTTATCCTCAAGAGTTTGGGCACTTGATCGCGCCCACGTTCGACCCCGACTACAAGTCCGAGTACCCGTACGTCGCGTTGCCCTCGTACTCCTGGAGAAGTACGAGGGCAACGCGACGTACGGGTACTCGGACTTGTAGTCGGGGTCGAACGTGGGCGCGATCAAGTGTCCGAACTCTTGAGGATAAATATAAATGCAGGGAGGGAGTTCCATGGCCTAATTTCTCAGCACGTTAATCCCGTGAGGGCAGCCCTAGAAGACAATTTACCTAAAGCTAGCTATTTATAGCTAAGTAGCTTCTCTCATCACGAGCGGCCTATGCATCATGCGGGAGCGCACATGCAGCAGCCAAATGCTTGGTTTCAGATTCATCAGACTGTCTGCTCAGACTGCCTGCCCGTCCACAGCAGCAGCTGAGAAAGAAGCAAGAAGAAGAAAAGGCAAGAAGTAGAGGCAGAAGAAGCAAGTAGGAGAAGCAGAAGTAGGAACAGCAGCAGCTGCAGCAGTAGCACTTGCCTGCTCCCTTAATTAGAAGAAATCCCGATCATGTATCTGTTAAGAGTCATATCTTCAGTCCCCTCTCCTATCACCAGATGGTCATGCTGCTTCGACAAGCCTAGCCATGTCACCCATGCCACCCAAGCTGCATGACAGGCTGAGGCTGCATCACTAACTCATGCACCTATGCCGACCAGGTTGCATGCCCAACGTGCATGCCCAAGCTGCATGGGCGACTCAAGCGCCCATGCCACCATGCTGCATACCCATGCCACCCAGGCTACATGCCCCATGCCACTCATGTTGCATGACCCATGCAGTCCATGCTGTCCATGTCACCCAAGCCCCAGGCTGCCACAGCCGCATGACTCATGGCTCACGTTAGGCTTGCAGAATCTTTCTCCCCAACCATGGACAGCAGTAGTCCTGACCGCGATAATGCCCATGCGACGACGGCTTGTGCGCCGTAGTCCGCCACAGTCACCGGTGAATCGTCCATCTTGTCCACCTTTTCAACGTCCATGAGCTGTACCTGGACGGACTAAAGTGCGATCGGACGGGAGGTGAGATGATAAAGGAGAAGAGAATTGGAGAGGGGGGAAATAGGTACAATGGGAGGCAGAGATGAAAGCGGAGGGAGGTGTTAGCAGGTGAAGAGGCCCAACAAATTAGGGGGCAGGAGGGAGGGGGTATTGAGGGGGTAGGTTTGGCCTAAGGAAGGCATGATGCACATCAGAAGAGCTGAGGAGAACTATTGAGGGTTTCAGGTTCCATGGGTCAAACAGAAGTTGGGAAAGATGCACATCAGAGGAGCTTAAGAGTGAGGAGAGCTGTTGGGCCGAGGGGTAGCATGGGAAGGACATGTTTGGCTGTGGCTGGGCAGAATCCCGGCAGAATCCAGACAAACCCATGTAGCATAGAATAGGGAACGAAAACAGTAAAAGGAGCACATGTGCATTTCCAGAAATATATAAAGAAAAGCAAAACCAGCAGTCAATCATGACATTGCCATGGATCCCACACGATGGTAGCATGACGGGCAAAGCTATTTGTGCATGCCATGATCAGGTGAGCAAGGGTTTATCGACCCTTTCCGGGTTGATGAGAACCCAGGCGTGTGTGCGTCAGCTACGTACGTTCATCGGGGCATACCTGGCAAAGCATGGCTGCCAGGCGCACAGCCGCGCAGGCTTGCTCCAGCTCCATCCGATACGGCGCGTCACCTATCTCAGCTACGGATGCGATAGTTGCTGCAGTTGTTGATGCAGAGGAGAAGGTGGCAGTATATGAAGGGGCAATGGGGGAATGGGCAACCATGACGCCTGCAGACATCGTGCGAGAGGCAGTTGCCCAGCCAGCAGGAGTTCGAGTGCTCACGGCGCTAACGGATTTTCTCTGCAGCATTGATAAACGTGTAAGAGGCTCAGAGCGTAGGAAGGAGCGATGGAAGGGTTGCTCTGGCTCGTTGGGTTTTCAAAATAGTAGCTGAGAGGGAAGGTGCTCGCGGTGGGGCAATCAAGCGAAGCGTCGCTGCTGAGCCCGGGTCCCGCCTTTCACAGTTTGAACGAATGACCAATCAACTACTGGTATGCAGGTGATTGGCTGTATATCGGCTGTATGTCAGACAAAATAAGGCGATTTATCTCACATTGCAGTCCATGCACATCACACCTGACTGCTTCGATGTCAACTGTCAAACGTTGCACACTGTGACACAGGTGATGGCAGGTAACTGCTAAGTAGCTGCTGCAGCCGCCATGTGGCATACCCCCCTTTTCGCAGCCTGAACTCTGTGATCTGCTCCTAGATCCGTGTCCTAGATCCTAGATCTCGAATGCCATTGATGCGGCGATGATGCGGCTGGCGAAAATAGAAATGCTGGTGCGTGTCGTCTACGCCAACCCGACTTTCTGCAGGCATCAGACGTCCGAGCTGCGCCTTTGCCTCGCAATCAATGAAGTTACACTACTGGTCCTGCTAATACAGCTGCAACGGCGCCCAACTGTCGCCTCGCTATCGTTGCATGCAGATATCATGTACCGAGCATCTTGTGCAAGGTGCTCATGGTGGTGTGCGCCCCATACCTCTACAAATGTAGTGTAGGTAATCACCTTGCGTTCCACTAGGCTGTGCTTCAATCTTGGTCTTTTTACAAGACTTTGCGTCTCTCGCCGTCCCCTCGGCATTATTGAACTTGCCCCTTTCCCATTTCTTCATTCGTGTCTTGGGTGAGGCGGTGAGCAGAAAGCCTTGCGGCACAACTTGCCGCCTTGGATGGCCTGGAGTGGGATGGTGACATCACGTAATTTTTTGTGTTTATGGCTGACTCCAATCTTTACCTTAAGGGCATTTTCTTTTGCTTTGAAAGTCTCCGTCACTGTCTAGGAGCCACTTAAAGATGCCCTTCACATTGTAGCTCTTGGTAGTTTCTTCGAGCCAGGTCTTTGGGGCTTTAGGTCTCTGCCTGGTCACCATATGTTGGTGTGGCAGGCTTTCATAAGCCTCACAAGTCATGTTCCTTGTGTGAGGTGCTCTTGTAACGTTGTAGGGATCTTAAGGTTTTGTTTGCTCTTCGGTGATTGCCCTGACCTGGGCTGAACCAGCTCTCCATCTGTTTGGTTTATAAATCTCCAGGGGATGACAGCTGCTTAGCGTTCGGACACCAGTTGTAGGAAGTGACTTCGATTGGACAGATTTTGATTAATGGCTTCGGCCAACCAGGAGGTGGATCTCCAAGCCCTGGAAACCTTGACTATCCCTGAGGAAAAGAAAGAGGTCAGAAGGTAAGAGAACCCACAACACCCATTCGTCTGCCAAAATGTAATTAGAACTTTCTCCAACACCGTTCAGCGGACTCCAGCATTTCGTCCATTGCAGGAGAAGGGCCTGGCATGCCACCATTTGAAACACGCCCAGCAGGGCACCGGACAAATGAATACCGGTTTACATATATATCAGTCTCTCATTACCAAACAAACTGCCCAGCGCAGCCATGCAGACTGCGGGGTACCCACCCACTCCGCCTAATTAAATTACAAGATGCACCAGCAATATGTCTACGTTCTCATTTCTTGCCAAAAAAGTTGAAGGTCGCGTTGATGGCTCCCCAGTTGAAGACTGGCTCGTCAAACTTGTCGAGGATGACCTGGAGGGAGGGGTCGTGAAAAATCAAACATTTGACACAGTTCTTGCTTCGAGTCATACATGTATGCTTAGGTCGTGCTGTTTACAGCAGCTACGAATCCACCCAATAGCCTTTATTGAAAAGGTAAGGCAGTGCAGGACTGCGAGTAAACCTAAGTCCTAGCTCGCAGGAATAGACCAACAGGGACGCAAATCCGCATCTCGGCTGCCGAGTCTTGCGCTTGGACAAGATCAGATGTTGGAGAAACTTGAACAGGGCCTGTGATCTTTACGAGTGGGCGTCGTTCACAACATCTGACTCCGGTAAGAACTCTCCCAACTGCCTGGCACAAGCGAGGACCTGGGCTATTTGGCCGGCCAGCTGCGACTTCTCTGGTGCAATTCCCACCAGCCCTTCACGCATTCCATGCCGAGAAGCTCACAGTTCTTATCAGGGTGACCATTGTGTAAAAACATACATGCTCCCAATGGGGGGCTGTCATCGTCCACGCACGCTGATCAGCACAGTTCTTGAAATCACATTTATTTTTCATTTAGTATTCCCTGTTGACAAACCTGGAACTTTGGCGAGCTCCTGATGTTGGTGAGGTTCTTGTCCTTGCGGATCTGGTCGTAGTTGTCGAACCCGGCGTTAAGGCACGCTTGGATCGACTTGAGGCCCTCCTCAACCTGCAACCAAGTAGAGAGTCATCACCTTATAACTCTACTGGTGCGCAAGGTTGGCATTATATTTTGAGGGGGAAAAGTATAGGGGTAGCTTGATCCATCCCTCATGGCACCTATTGCACAAGGTTGCAGACAAAAAGATTTCAAATCATCGACCACATACAAATAATGGGCTCAGGCACTGCCAACCACCCGATCCCCAATCTTTGCGTTCACCAGCCGTCTAAACTAAATAACTGCGAGCTCGTCACAACTCGTGTGACTTCTGCATTCAATATTAATACTCCGAGGCCTTTGACCACCCTGCCTCCTTCCCCTCCCGCCCCCACGTCCACCCCTCCGCTCACGTTTTCGAGCATGGAGTAGCAGCAAGCAATGTTATACTGCGTGACCTTGTAGATGGGTGTGACGCGCGAGAAGTTGTCACCCACGTAGTTGCGGGGCTCCATGGACAAGATGTCCTCAAAATCGATGAGGGAACCCTGGAGATGGAAGCAGGGCGACAGTGAACCGTTAGAGGTGGCAAGGCTCCTTGGACAAGATGTCCTCAAAATTTATGAGGGAGCCCTGGACATAAAAGCAGGGCAACAGTGAATCGTGAGAGGGGTGCAGAGGACACAGCAAATAGCAAAAGAGGTGCGGCACAACACTCACTTGGATGTCGCCGCCCTTGAACTTTGCAAGGGCGTCGTCAAACAGCTCACGACGTTTGCGCTCACTCTCCTTGCGAGCGACGTAGTTGCGCTCCTGGATCTCCTTAGTGCCTGTGCATAGGTTGCAGTGCACGCAAGTTGCAGAGTGGAGGTTGTGGAGTGAAGTGTTGAGTGGGAACACGGAAAAAATGGCGTATATATTGAATCTCCATATACAAACCTGCGATACTTGTTCAAAGCATCATACCACACCTGTATATTCATACTACCATACTTAATATATTCAAATTACCAGACGTCAAGGCCATCACTCTCACTGGCCAAGTAAATATAGCAAGCAGGAAAACAGACCATTATAATCTACCAGGACACATAAATTTACTTAGGGCCGCCTATTCCTGGTTCTCAAAAAAATCAAAATTCCGTGATACAATCCTCAGACCTGGTGATAGCGCGGATAGGGGATCGGCCCCAGGCTGATTTGTTTTATGTCTGTGTGTGTGGGGGGGGGGTCACATTTATTTCAGAGTCATGCTGCTGACCTACCTGCTCCGTAATTCCCTCCGTTGCGCTCCTTCTTCATCATCTTGTCCGAGTCGGTGGAATCGTCCTGTGGAGGTTATGGCAAGGAGTATCAGTTTATAGCAAGGCAAGGTCAGGAGTGTTCAGTTTACGGCAAGGCAATACAAGGAGTGTCAGTTTACGGCAAGGAGTCAAGAAGGGCACAGGCAAGGAAGAGACAGGCGCGCCCCATTGAGATCAACAAACAACACACCCTAGCACATGAACTATGGAGTCAACCCATTTTGCGCAGCATTTGTCCCCAGCAGCAATATTCCCCTTACCTTCAGTACTCACCGGTCCCCATAGTTGTTTCTGTTCCCTTATTTGCGATTGTTTCATCCTCTAGCTACGATTGTTTCATCCTCTAGCTACGATTGTTTCATCATCTACCCATCCCCAGCAGCCCTGTCCCTCACCTCCAGTGCTGACATATCCCCGTTGTTGCGCTTGATCTTCATCCACACGTTGCCATTCCTCGTCCTGATGGCGTACATGATCTGAGGGCCGGCGGCAAACAACCAGGGCATAAGAGATTTCATAAAAGCTGGCCTGGACATATGAATATTTCTATGTACGGTTTGCATGTTCCCAGGCAGACCGCATGATAATTACATCAGGATTTGAAGCCCAGTAGTTGAGTTCCTGGACGCCAGCTCTTTGCGAGATATTCGGCTGAAAATAAAGGGCAGATGGCATGCCGTGCTCTTCCTAAAACTGCACATTGCCAGCGCTTCGACCGTGGATTTAACCAGAGGAGTTAACCTTGCATAACCTGTTTCTGTCGTTTATTTACCAGCGCCTTCCAAGGGCATGAGCCCATGATGATGCGGTGCAAGGCTCAATGAAGTTTGAAGGCTAACTATTTATCATCAAAAGCTTTCGTTAACACATTAAGCAAAACACTTGCTTGTTAAAGACCTCTTAGACATTAGAGAGCTGGCAAGACCCCTAATGGAGCGCGCCATGGCACGCCTCCATTGCAAAAGGGATCAATAGCAGTGCTATGCCATTGCGCCGTATTTCAGAAATCGTGTAAGTAATTACGGTCCTTTGATGGGAAAAGAAGCTGCATTTGCGTTCAAATAACGGTGACTGAAAGTCAGTTACGCAATTCAGCCACCGTAAGGACCATGACTCGCAGAGCACTGGTCAACATGCCTGCAAGAAGATGCAAAAGGATTGTCCATCTTATTTCCTCCCTACCCTGAAGTCTCCAACCATAATGTTTGAGACGCCTGTTCGGCCCTTCGAAGAACAAGCTCTACGTCCCCTGCTGCTCGTCAGGGTCTATGGAGAGCAAATGGGCTACTGATACGGTCACGAATCCCATGCACCCTCTTGACACCCATGGCTGAACCACACATGGACCTCACTAGACATGTCTTCCGTGCCCCAGTCTTTGTTAAAGATCCTCGTATCCTCCCCAAAGCCTCAGTTGTTGAAACAGCGGCAGTTCACCTGAGTCCTTTACCGAATGGGCCAGGCATTGCGGGAAGGAGATGCGGAATCTGCGAACGCAGTCTGTGCCGCCCTCAGGATCCCTATCAAAGACCCCGGCAGCAAAGTTCCCGAGCATTGTGGCTGGGCTAGATTCAAACCATCGCTTAAGGTTCCTATGATTTCATCGTTGTTACAGCGCCTACCTATCCACCAAAAACTCCCAATTGTCATTACGCATCCATCCAATGGTGCTCTTCTCAGCACACCAATCACACACCCCTCACCTGGCCGAAATTCTGCGCATCCCAGACGTCAGTTCCAAACGAAGCACTAATTTGAACAATCTTGTCCCCAGGCTGCAGCGCAAAATGCATCAAACGTTAAAACATGGATCATAAGAAATTAAGAACACCGCAATATATGACGACCTGTACATGATGCTGCCGATCAGCTCATGGAATAAACAGACATGCATGAATGCGTGAGCCATGCATCAGATTCGCTGAAATAGACACGGATAATTCATAGTTCTTACCTGGATCCGGGGATCAGTGCTGCCAATCGAGGGGTCGTTCACCAGCACGTAAGCACCGCCATCGTTACCTCGTCCAAACTTGAGGCCAAGGGGCTGGAGCATGGAAGCAACGCAAGGGTCGAGATCAGTGAAAAAGGCTTTCAGATCAGAGGTCCAATGATTGAGACAACACAGGTAGGGTCTCCCGTGAGGGAGGGCTGCAATACGTTCCATGCCTGCATGGCGCTGTAGGTGGCGCGAACATGAAACGTGGTAACAACGAGTACCCAGTCATCTAGTCGCAAATTGAAAATGACACGATCAGCAGCACTTCAAATTGACGTCATACTCATGCATGCAGCTTCCGGTCCTTGCGGCTGGGAATTTCCCACTTGCATGGCTGATGAGGCGTGGGGTCGATTCTTGATTCCTTATCCCAGAATATTTAAAAAGACAACAGGGTCAAAGCTTAGCTCCACGAGATGTCTACCTTTGGCACATCGATCTCGATGAACTCATCCTCCGTTGTTGTGGCTGATTGTTGCGCGGTGGCAGTGGTTGCCACGCTTGACCATCGCCCCTGAGCAGGAATCACGGAAGCCTGGAAGGTAAAGGGATCAGAGTGGTTGTTGATGAGGACTGGATTAATTGCGCAAACTCTACTATGAAGGACCAGGCGTTCGAGGGAAGGGACGGTCTGTGCCCGCCGGCCCCACCACATCCCGACTACGGAAACGCAACGGAGCAGATGCTGCAAACTCTCGCTCTCGCACAGTGCCATGCTAAGCGAGTCCTCCATGCTCAGACATTTTGCACGGATGTCTTAAAACAGTTTCGCGGGCTTACCTGATCCTGCAGGAAGCCCATCCTGCGGACGACAGCGTTAGACGCCCTGGATAGGGCGCCGACCATTGTCGCAACGTTAGGACACCAACAGAGGCTGCGTTTCAAATTTAGCAGAGCTCCGCGGCAGCGTACCTCTCCATGCACCGAACTGGGGCCCTCGTGGCCGACACCTCTGGCCGAGGGGCGAAGGAGCTTGCATGGCGTGTAGGGGCGGAAACCTGTTTGTTCAAGAGGAGGGACATTGTGGGGAGGTGCGAAAAGTGGATGGCCAGACCGCGAAAGTCTAATATCTCAAGCCCCTGATCTCAGGTGACCGGTTCTGAGCGGGACGCAGTAGCAGACGTCGGGCGGCAGTAGCCCCGACCTCCACACGGCAAATCTGTGGCTGGAAACGAAGATGATTCGGGGCAATGCTAGAGACCTAAATTGGGGGGCCAAATCCGAGGGCAAAAAATGACTGGACCCCCCCCTCATCCAAAGTTGTAGAGCTTGACGAGAGTATTCCAAATTAGGTCTTGTGGCGGATATGGGGGGGAAACGTGGTGCCAAAAAATAGTGTTCTTTCAGAAACAATATTTTTGTAGACATCAGAACGGGACCGTAGCTAAACCATTGAATTCCTTATGCCAATTGCTGTCGATCTGCGTCATAGATGTAACACACAAAAACCCAGACCCCTCGTAGCCTGCAATTTTGGCATGTGGGAGTGTCACGACTCCGCAACCCCAAGCACTGTTGTTTCATAATTTCATGTGCCCAATCTTGATTCGAGCAGTGTATTTGCCTCGGTATTTGCTATAAATTACCAGTAGGTCATGACAACTTATAAGCATTGTTGAAGGGTCTTAAAAATCACAGACTGGCTCTATGGAACTGCCAACATGGGAAAGAGTGCAAGAAAATGACTAAAAGGCTTGCAAAGGAGAAGATCATCTAAGCGACAGCGGACGATAACATCAATATTCTTTCTTGCTCCAGCTTATCCGGCAGCTTTCGCTCTTGCCCATCCCCTTCGCAATGCCGGCCTCCCCTACTACGGGTACCATTATGACGAGTGAGGTGTTGACCATGAACATCATCTTAAACTGCCTACATGCCCAATCGGTGGAGGTCTCTGGTCAGTTGCCAATACCTTCGTACTACAGCTTGAGCATGCCAGCTGGGTTGTCACGTTCCAACAGAGCGCCTGTGACAGAGTGTCCGTACCGAGGTGATGAGGCCACGCCCAGGCCACTTTACGATGACAACCCCTGGAAGGCCGGAAGATCGAGGAATTTCAGCCAGGTCAGGGGCCATCTACAGTGGGGTTACGCTACTAGTGTTGAAGGTGCTTAGCCATTTGACATTGGCAAACCAGCTTAATTGGTTGACACCATCAGAAGCGCACTATTGAGCTGATAGGACTTGCCCCCTGCCCCCCTCCAGCATTCTGTTTTTACTGTTATATAAAGCTTTTACTAGATTCTGGAGGCAGGTGGGGGGAAGCCAGGGGTCGTTGCACCTTTTTGATGATGGGGGGGTCGATGTCGGTTTTGTCCCCCCCCCTCGGCAGAATCGACATAGACGACCTGGCACTGAGTGCATCATCCATGTAATCAGCTACTGGTATGGCTGACAAGCCCCTGCGACCAAGTACCAACAGCCCTTGGCCAAATTAGGCAAGCTAATCAGGTTTCCGAATCAATATATGCTTATTTTACGCTACAGGTACATGCACACACAACTTGTCTGCCACATCCTTATGTGTTGGGAAATGAGGAAAATCAATTAATCTTTTTACAGTTAACACCACAAGCTTGGGGGCACATCGAATTTCCCAGAGAAGCATACCTGTTTGATCAAAACCCATGAAAGGTCGTGGACATGCAAACCCAGCGGAGATTCAGATTTGGGACAGTTGCCCGCAAACCGGTTTGAACAACAAGTTCATATAGTTGACAGAAATCAAAAGAAACCACCACTGATTTAGCCACCATGGCCTTCCAACCAGCGAGAAACACGCTGTGGCATTGATAGATCCCCATTATGTATGAAATACCGGTAAGCTGATGAAGAGTTCACACTTTCCACATCCTCAACTGCCCCTGCCGCTGCCGAAGGCTGAAGGACGGCCATCGCAACCTGCACCTCTGCCAGCGTAACATGAGCACCCTTTTGCGAGCCCCCACCCTCCACTTAAGTTCCATCATCCATGCGCAAAGGCTGAGGCGTGGCAGCACCAGAGGCTCCGTTTGCACAGCAACGGCGGCGGCAAAAGGTGATACTCCTACCGTCCCCAGCCGCCCGCCCTTCAACAGGCTGCCTTACGCCACCACCAAGCCCCCCTGGCTCCTCCTCCCCCCAGGATTTCTGCCTTCCCCGCTACAAGCATATCCCGCCACCGCGTCCTTACCCCGCAGCCGCCTCCGCAGCGGCCCCCGCTCTTCCGGGCCGAGCAGACCATAAGCAGCAGACGATTGCCCCTGCATTCCCCTCCCCTCCTTTAGTCCCTCTTTCTCTGCTTAATCTTATGGACCCCTTTCCTGCTTGGGGTCCCCCCCCAAGTTACACGTCAACGCCTTGCACCAGGAAGCCGGGGTCCATCTTGACCTGGCCCACCATGAACAGGATGTATGTTAGCAGGTGCACATGCTTGGGCGACCAGCCGTGCCAGTCGATGCTACTGCGCAATGCCATCCCGCCGCCCAGGACCAGCTTGGGCATGCGGGTCAGCAGTTGCTTTGACCTATTGGGCCAAGGAGGCTATGCCCAGAAGCAGCTTCAGGCCCTGGGCAAAAGGGGGGAGTAGGCAGTGCCAAACCTAAAACCTGGACAGGAGGGGGGTTTGGGTGCATGGTCATACATAAACCCTGGACAGTAGGGGGGGGGGGGGTGCAGGATCATACATAAACCCTGGATATGAGGGGGGGGGGGGGTAATGTCGTACTTCAACCCTGGTCAGGAGGGGGGGGGGTGCAGGGTCATACTTCAACCCTGGACAGGAGGGGGGGGGTGCAGGATCATACCTAAAACCTGGATATGAGGGAGGGGGGGTTGCATGATCATACCTAAAGCCTGGTCAGGAGGGGAGGGTGCAGGATCATACCTAAAACCTGGATATGAGGGGGGGGGGGTGCAGGATCATACCTAAACCCTGGATATGAGGGGGGGGGTGCAGGATCATACCTAAACCCTGGACAGGAGGGGGGGTTGCAGGATCATACATAAACCCTGGATATGAGGAGGGGGGTGCAGGATCATACATAAACGCTGGGCAGGAGGGTGTGTGAGCAGTATCATACCAAAACCCTGGACAGGAGTGGGGGGGGGGTAGCAGGGTCATACATAAACACTGGACAGGAGGGGGGGGGGTGCAGGGTCATACATAAACCCTGGGCAGGAGGGGGGGGTGCAGGGTCATACCTAAACCCTGGATATGAGGGGGGAGGGGGGGGGGGGGGGGTCATTCCTAAACCTTGGACAGGAGAGGAGGGGGGTGGCAGGGTCATACCTAAACCCTGGGCAGGAGGGGGGGGAGGGGGGGGGGTTGCAGGGTCATACTTAAACCCTGAACAGTAGGGGGGGGGGGGGGGGTTGCAGGGTCATACCCAAACCCTGGTAAGGAGGGGGGGCGGGTGCAGGGTAATACCTAAACCCTGGGCAGGAGGGGGGGGGGGGGGAGGGTGCAGGGTCATACCTAAACCCTGGGCAGGAGGGGGGGGTGCAGGGTCCCACCTAAACCCTGGGCAGGAGGGGGGGTGCAGGATCATACCTAAAACCTGGATATGAGGGGGGGGGGGGGGGTGCAGGATCATACATAAACCCTGGGCAGGAGGGGGGGGGGGGGGGTGCAGGATCATACATAAACCCTGGGCAGGAGGGGGGGGTGCAGGTTCATACCTAAACCCTGGGCAGGAGGGGGGGTGCAGGGTCCTACCAAAACCCTGGGCAGGAGGGGAGGGTGCAGGGTCATACCTAAACCCTGGGCAGGAGGGGGGGGGGTGCAGGGTCATACCTAAACCCTGGGCAGGAGGGGGGGGGGGGGGGGTGCAGGGTCATACCTAAACCCTGGGCAGGAGGGGGGGTGCAGGATCATACCTAAAACCTGGATATGAGGGGGGGGGGGTGCAGGATCATACCTAAACCATGGACAGGAGGGAGGGGGTGCAGGATCATACATAAACCCTGGGCAGGAGGGGGGGGGTGCAGGATCATACATAAACCCTGGTCAGGAGGGGGGGGGTGCAGGATCATACATAAACCCTGGTCAGGAGGGGGGGGGGTGCAGGATCATACATAAACCCTGGGCAGGAAGGGGGGGTTCAGGATCATACATAAACCCTGGGCAGGAGGGGGGGGGTGTGTAGGATCATACATAAACTCTGGTCAGGAGGGGGGGGGGGGGGGGGTGCAGGATCATACATAAACCCTGGGCAGGAGGGGGGGGTGCAGGATCATACATAAACCCTGTACCTAAACCCTGGACAGGAGGGGGGGTTGCAGGATCATACATAAACCCTGGATATGAGGAGGGGGGTGCAGGATCATACATAAACGCTGGGCAGGAGGGTGTGTGAGCAGTATCATACCAAAACCCTGGACAGGAGGGGGGGGGTGCAGGTTCATACCTAAACCCTGGGCAGGAGGGGGGGTGCAGGGTCCTACCAAAACCCTGGGCAGGAGGGGAGGGTGCAGGGTCATACCTAAACCCTGGGCAGGAGGGGGGGGTGCAGGATCATACCCAAACCCTGGGCAGGAGGGGGGGGGGGGGGGGGGGCAGGGTCATACCTAAACCCTGGGCAGGAGGGGAGGGTGCAGGATCATACCTAAAACCTGGATATGAGGGGGGGGGGGATGCAGGATCATACCTAAACCCTGGTCAGGAGGGGGGGAGTGTGCAGGATCATACATAAACCCTGGGCAGGAGGGGGGGGGTGCAGGATCATACATAAACCCTGGGCAGGAGGGGGGGGTGCAGGATCATACATAAACCCTGGTCAGGAGGGGTGGGGGGGTGCAGGATCATACATAAACCCTGGGCAGGAGGGGGGGGTGCAGGATCATACATAAACCCTGGGCAGGAGGGGGGGGTGCAGGATAATACATAAACCCTGGGCAGGAGGGGGGGGTGCAGGATCATACATAAACCCTGGGCAGGAGGGGGGGGTGCAGGATCATACATAAACCCTGGGCAGGAGGGGGGGGTGCAGGATCATACATAAACCCTGGGCAGGAGGGGGGGGTGCAGGGTCATACCTAAACCCTGGTCAGGAGGGGGGGGTGCAGGATCATACAAAAACCCTGGGTAGGAGGGGGGGGTGCAGGATCATACTTGAACCCTGGGCAGGAGGGGAGGGTGCAGGATCATACCTAAACCCTGGTCAGGAGGGGGGGGGGGTGCAGGATCATACATAAACCCTGGGCAGGAGGGGGGGGGTGCAGGATCATACATAAACCCTGGTCAGGAGGGGGGGAGGGTGCAGGATCATACATAAACCCTGGGCAGGAGGGGGGGGTGCAGGATCATGCATAAACCCTGGGCAGGAGGGGGGGGTGCAGGATCATACATAAACCCTGGTCAGGAGGGGGGGGGGGTGCAGGATCATACATAAACCCTGGGCAGGAGGGGGGGGTGCAGGATCATACATAAACCCTGGGCAGGAGGGGGGGGTGCAGGGTCATACTTAAACCCTGGTCAGGAGGGGGGGGGTGCAGGATCATACATAAACCCTGGGCAGGAGGGGGGGGTGCAGGATCATACATAAACCCTGGTTAGGAGGGGGGGGGGGTGCAGGATCATACATAAACACTGGACAGGAGGGGGGTGTGCAGGATCATACATAAACCCTGGGCAGGAGGGGGGGGTGCAGGATCATACATAAACCCTGGGCAGGAGGGGGGGATGCAGGATCATACCTAAACCCTGGTCAGGAGGGGGGGGTGCAGGATCATTCATAAACCCTGGGCAGGAGGGGGGTGTGCAGGATCATACATAAACCCTGGGCAGGAGGGGGGGGTGCAGGATCATACATAAACCCTGGGCAGGAGGGGGGGATGCAGGATCATACAAAAACCCTGGGCAGGAGGGGAGTAGCAGGATCATACATAAACCCTGGGCAGGAGGGGGGGGTGCAGGATCATACATAAACCCTGGGCAGGAGGGGGGTAGCAGGGTCATACCTAAAACCTGGTCAGGAGGGGGGGCGGTGCAGGGTCATACATAAACCCTGGACAGGAGGGGGGTAGCAGGGTCATACCTTAACCCTGGACAGGAGGGAGGGGGTGCAGGGTCATACTTTAACCCTGGACAGGAGGTGGTGGGTGGGGTGCAGGGGCATATCTAAACCCTGGACAGGAGGGGGTGGATGGGGTGCAGGGGCATATCTAAACCCTGGACAGGAGGGGGTGGATGGGGTGCAGGGGCATATCTAAACCCTGGACAGGAGGGGGTGGATGGGGTGCAGGGTCATACTTTAACCCTGGACAGGAGGGGGTGGATGGGGTGCAGGGGCATATCTAAACCCTGGACAGGAGGGGGTGGATGGGGTGCAGGGGCATATCTAAACCCTGGACAGGAGGGGGTGGATGGGGTGCAGGGGCATATCTAAACCCTGGACAGGAGGGGGTGGATGGGGTGCAGGGGCATATCTAAACCCTGGACAGGAGGGAGGGGGTGCAGGGTCATACTTTAACCCTGGACAGGAGGGGGTGGATGGGGTGCAGGGGCATATCTTAACCACGGGCATGAGGGGGGAGGTTTGCAGGGGCACACCTACGACAGCCTTCCTGGTAGAAGCAGGTTACGCTGGGGCCATACTGGGGTTTGCTTCACCTACAATTATCTACACGACGCCTTTATTTCCCAGTTTATTGCCGAATTTCTTTGTTTAAATAGCATTTTTAGTGTACAGTCCTCACATGCTTCTATTTTCTGCATGTGTCAAGTACTAGGAACATCAGCATATTTTTTGTGCATGAACCGTAGTATGCATGGAGTACGGTACCTACATAAATAGCTAGCGATAATGGACTACCCTCTCAATGGGCTGCACCTTAAAGTCGTTTATAATATTCTATGGTATCGCCATTTATGATTAGTATTATATGGATCGGTATAAAGCTCATGGCCTAATAAAGACCCAAATTGTGTTCTTCCGACGGCGGCCGCTTGGGGACGCCGCTCAGCTCCAAGCGATCAATTTGAGTAACAGACGGTAGAGGCGGGATGCCCCACGAATTAAATTTGGGTCCCCAAATGGTAAATGCGCTAAGCGCTTCTACCGTCAAGGACACACCTTTAATTCGTGGGGTTACTACAAATGGCCATCCACGTAGTGGTTGCATTTTTAGGGCCTCTTCGCGCTCTACAGGATCACCGGGTTCAGTCGTTTACCTGGTCTCTTGATTCACACCTAGATCTTGGTCAGTTGATTCACACATTTCACTGGTCTCTTGATTCACACTTTCCTGGTTTGCATACTTGCCTAGATGCCCGTTCGGAGGCACAACGTCTGCCACGGGCCAGAAGTTTGAGTGTGTCCGGCATCACCAGGGGGACCAGACCCACGAACAGGTACGCACTGCCGAGGGTGGGCAGCTTGCCCGTCACATGTGACATGGATCCTTTAGACCTGCGGGGATGGGGTGGCTCATTAGGGTTGAGGGTTAAGGCCAGGTTTAGGCCGGATCACCGCCTTGCCCGAGGGCCTCCCATCAGTTGCTTTGGCCAGTCCAAATCGCCTCCCTGAGCTACCAAGCTTGTCGCAAGGGTGCAATAAGTCATTGGCTTGCACTTAAAATGAACATGATTGCGGACAATGAGGCTGGTCCCAGCTATAGACGCCACCAGTCTTGCCCACAATCTCTCCATCTGTTTGGCTGATCCCCAAGGGATCAAAGGAGCTTGTCTCGCTGGTAAGCATCCTTAAACATCGTGTCCTCATCGACAGTCAGACAAGCATTGAGATCCAACACAAGTGCACCATTCTAACCGGCCGCTTATCATCCGAATAGGGCACCACGATGGGCATCTTGATAGACGCGGCTTTAGAAGAAATAGCTGGTCAACAGCAGTGCAAGATCAACGCCTTGACAGCCATCATTTACACCCTCAATGGTCATATCCTCGAACTTTCGGCCAAGGTCGAGGACGTCAGTTGGAGGCCCTTCCTCGCATGGGGGCCTCACCGGATGCCATGCTAGAGTGCAAGCCAACAGACAGGGGGCATGTGTGCGTTGGGTGCAAGGCAACATCCAAATGCAGTGACTTCACTGAACCAGGCGATGGCACAAGGGCATACCAGCTTCTGCATTCTGGCACAGATGCTATGCCATGACCCGTAGGACTCTAGCATGCCCCTGTGTGCCTAGTCCAATGCAATAGATTGCAAACTATTATATTTGGCGTTTTAATCAATGGGACAACGCGTATGACGACAAGTGAATTATCACATCGTACCCTCGGGGGTTTACTGATCCTGTTTTTACTGTGACCAGGCCCAGGAGACTTCCCTGCCCATAATAACCTTTTATTTTGCCCAACACAGCATACGAATCTACCAGTCAGCAGCGAAATGGACGTGGTCGGAGATCCGAATGTGATCCGAACGACATTGGATGACCTCCCCGAGGAACTGCTTGGCGCCATCTTAATTCGCGCTGGATATTGGTATACAGCTGATACGACCCTTGCGGCCTGGAACGTGTGCCCCAGGTGGCGCGACTGCTTACGCGGGAGCTTGCAACGCCTTTGCGATCTCTTGATCGAGGTCCACGGGGCCGAGGAGGCGCTCGCAAGGGCTACGCAATGTGATAGCCACGCAGTGGACGCAGGCGCACTCGCGATGCAGCTCATGCACTTTGTAAGAGCTGACTGCCAGGGTGGACGTATGCTGATTCTAGCTGCATCACGTGGCAGCCAAGCTCTAGTTCGTATGTTCCTTGAGTCGCCGGAGCATGCGCCTCGAGCGGACTGCTGGGATGGACTGGCGTTGTACAATGCGGCTTTAGGTGGCCATGAGGAAGTGGTGCGTATGCTTCTGCAGTGGGCAGAGCATGCACCTCATGCGGACTGCCGTGATGGCATGGCATTGTTCCATGCAGCTATGGGTGGTCAAGAAGCAGTGGTGCGTATGCTTCTTACATGGGAGACGCATGCGCCTCGTGCAGACTGCCAGAACGGCGCGGCGTTGTGTTGTGCGGCTAGGAGTGGCCATGAGGGAGTGGTGCGCATACTTCTAGGGTGGGGGGAGCATGCGCCTCGTGCGGATTGTGACAGTGGCATGGCGTTATGTTGCGCGGCTAGGGGTGGCCATGAGGCAGTGGTGCGTATGCTTCTTGAGTGGGAGGAAAATGCGCCTCGTGCGGACTGTCAGCACGGCAAGGCGTTGTGTGATGCAGCTCTGAAGGGCCACGAAGGAGTGGTGCGTATTTTGTTTGAGAAGTGGCCCGTGGATGCGCCGTACACAAAGTGGGTCCGCGATAGGGCAGTGCACAAAGCAGCTTCAAATGGACACGAGGCACTGGTGCCTATCCTCCTTCATGCGCTTCCGGAGCATTCGCATGTTGGGGATGACGGGGATTATGAGGTTAGTGATGGGGATGATGACGATTCTTCAGAAATGGGCGAGGAGGGTGAGGAGGGCGATAGCGAGGGGGGGGAAGAGGAAGTGAGCGAGGTGAGTGAGCTGGGCGATATTGAGGGGGGGGAGGAGAGCGAGGAGAGTGAAGAGGAGGGTGAGGACGGTCATAGTGAGGACATTGAAGAGGGTGTGTAGGGCGAGGTGCGTGAAGAGGGAGGGGAGGGTGATCGCTGGGATAGGGACATGGAGTATACGTGACCTCAAAGGCCCATGAGCCAGTCACTAGCTTGAAGAGGAATTCATGCCAAACGTGTGCCCACTTCAAATCAGGGACCCTTTGTAGGCTTTAACTAACAGTTTGAGATATTTTGGGGCCTCCTTATTTCTGGTTTTCCAGCCTGAGGGTTTGGTGGGGCGGTGGCGTCCATTTTGGATCCCTAACGTAGATGCCCAAGTACTCTTCTCGTGATAATATATTAATATGGGATAGCTCTATGGCGCCTTTGCCTCTGCTCTAACGCAATCCATCCCTAACTATGATTTTTTCTTGGCACCATGTGGCAGCGCATAGGCAGGCATATGAAGAGCATATGTTTGAAGATAAAGGCATAGGGTCGTTCGTGAGTTGTGTTTTTCATGGTGGGGCACATGCTTCATGGTGAATAGTATTAAGCCATGCGCGTACTTCAGAGTGTCCATATACATGGCCTAGTTGAATATTGTCATCTTGTTTTGCGCTTGTTCACTACTCATTAAGTTGGAGGTCGTTCTTTGTGCTTACTACGGAGGACTGAGGCGTTGTCCAGGGATGGCTTATGTTCTTGTCAAGTGTGTGCGCAGCAGCACCACTGTACCCACTGGCATGTACTGCCTGTGCGCAGCAGCACCACTGTACCCACTGGCATGCACTGCCTGTGCGCAGCAGCACCACTGTACCCACTGGCATGTACTGCCTGTGCGCAGCAGCACCACTGTACCCACTGGCATGCACTGCCTGTGCGCAGGAGCACCACTGCACTCAATGGCATGTACTGCCTGTGCGCAGCAGCACCACTGCACCCACTGGCATGCACTGCCTGTGCGCAGGAGCACCACTGCACTCAATGGCATGCACTGCTTGTGCGCAGCAGCACCACTGCACCCACTGACATGCACCACATACATGGTGATGCATCGCCGTACTACGTTTTTTTAAGGGGGGGGGGGGCAGAAGTAGGAAATTATATTTACCAACAGTGAAAACACTTTTCGTACGAGCTTTTGTGGCCGTTTGAGCCCTTTTTGTGCTTTGTGCTTTTTGTGCGCGTGCCTCTCTCATTAATGCGCGCATTATCTCAAGTCTCGAAGAAGGCCAAGATTACAGAAATGTTTGTGTTTGCTCCTCAGTTTTGTAGTATTGGGTGGCCAACCTAACACCGTCAAATCCAAGCAAAATAGCTTTGCGACAAACGCCTGACTTACTATGATTGTGATAGAGGAGATTTTGTGAGGCTTAATTGCGAGAGGAGATATCCTGAAATGGGTACTTACGGTGTGAGTGGGAATTGCATCATCACCCTCAATGGTCCCTCATGCCTTGAAAACCCAAGTCGAGCTTGATTTAGGATAAAGCAATATCATAATGTAGCATGGTCATGCGTACATGCCTAGGGGTTACAGACAGAAGTGAATCAAGAAAACTGCGTCCCTCAAGGGCGCAAGAGTTCATATGGGAAAACGTGTGGCATATGCATAGGCCCTGTCTGCACCATTACCAAAAGCGGACAGATGAAGCATTCAGAAATAAGTGATACCATGAGAAGAGAGCAGTAGCAAACAATAGGTAATGCATGTGGCAAGTAGCGGCCGTACATTGCAGCCTATACCTCCTTTCCTTTTTCCTCCCAACCAGACAGGACGTCGGAGAGCCTGCAGGCAAGGGTGTGAGGCCCTGGTTTTCTGCAACTTGTAGTTGAACTTTTTGAAGGCTAGTCTCTTCAGGGGTAGGGATACGGTTTGCCAGACTTTTGTGTTCTTGTTGGTTGGTGGGTGAAGTTGCTATCCTTTCTTTCCTCTTGTGCCTTCTCCCTCGACTTTCCAAGCTGACTTTTTGTTTGCCGACGTTGCTGAGCTTCATTGTAGCACGGCCCAGAGGTCTAACGTCATTAACATAGCAGCTGGGAGTCTTAACGAAGAGATAAGAGATGGGAGTAGTAACAGAGAGATAGTATTTGGGAGCAGTTACGGAGAGACGGCACTCAGTTGCGAGTTGTGTAACAGAGCTGGCACCCTGCCTCAAGTTATAACAAAGAGCTGGCAGATGTGAGTAGTGACAGAGAGATGGCAATTGCGAGTGATTGAGAGGTAGCAGTTGGGAGTAACAACGGAGAGATCTCAGCGGTAAGTAGTACCGGGGAGATAGCAGATGGGAAAAGTAACTAAGAGATGGCAGTTGGGAGTATTAATAACGGAGAGATAGCACATGGGAGATGAAAGGGAGAGACGTAGCATCTTGAATGATCCAGTTTTCTTGCAAGTGTCCTTGTTTGTGTTTGGGCTCCAGTTTTCTTTCCTTTCTTCATGATTCCATAGGACCACTCGCTCCGCCATCTGCAAATATAAGACTCGTCGACAATGCACGCATAGTCGCATGACATAATTCCTTACTTCATAGCAAACAGTGCCACCGGGGTGGCGGGGCCACTGCACCGTTTGACTAAGTCATGGGTGTGCGACCAACAGTGCTTGTGGTTGCTGAGCTGTGCCCCCCCTCCCCCATGCTAGTATTGCATGTCAAGAGGGGTCTGGTTTCAATTAGTTATATTATTATATGATGGATGGAGATTGAAAGCAATGTTCTGTCCTTCCTAGCAGCAACAAAGGTTTGACTGGGTTTTACGGTACTGGCTGAAAGCGCTACAAGGGAGGAAATAAAAATTATAGGAACTGCTGCGCGATTTTAAATTAAATCAACTAATGCGCAGCATTAAATTAAATTGAACTTTTGCCGCTGCGCGGCCGTTTATTCGCTGCGTGACGAAAATTGTGAACGAATGTTTTGGGGTGTGTGCGATTGGTGTGCGGACTCTATGTCCATTTACGGTAATTTAACTTACATGATGGGCATAATAGACACATAGTATCATGTTGAGGAAGATCAAAGGTGGGACAGCATCGGGACGCAGGATTTATGTGCCATGCATGTGCTGATGCATGGCTGTGTGCGTTTGATTGCACAAGTATCGGTACAAGAACCGGTAGTTTACGCTCATATCCTCCTATATCCGGCTTTCCATGGCTGGTGGAAGCTGGGACAGTGGCGGCAAAGGGCAACGGCTATATTCACCTTCATGATATTCATCATACCGTAGCCTGCTGGAACTTCAAGAACGCAGATGCTGACGGTGTCAGCCTGACACCAGGGTGGTGATCTCCAGCTTATTTTCCTTCATGCCCCGCACCGCTCGCACGAGGCATTGGCAGTCATCAGGCGGGTATAGCACCCTCTTGCTCTGCCTTGGCTTTTTGTTGCTGCTCTTCATGGTGGTCCAAACGCTGCCTGAGCTCTTGGACCGCTCAAAAGTCTTGTTCAGCTCATTCAAGAAGCGATTCGTGTCTATTTGGCCCATGATGTTTCATATGTATACACAAGAGTACCCCTTGACGGTGCAGGGTGGGTGGGTGAAAAGATATGCGCAGGCTGCTGCTCTGTCGCTGACGTGGCTGAGGAACTTGACGGGTAGCTGAGTTTGATTAGGGGTTCGATCAGGGGAGGGTTCGATCAGGGATCTATGCTTGATGTCAGGGAAAACCTCTGGTTGGAGAATCCTGTTCACGGGGTCAGAAGCTCAATTTTAACTCAACCTATGGAGGAACTCTCGGAAATATTACGCAACATTATCCGGCCTAGCGTTGCCACACAAGTACTGGTACTCTTGGTTTGACTGTTCGACATTCCTGCTCAAGCGCGAGTGCGTAATACAGACGACTTCTCATTAGCCATCGCCGAGAATCTTTAGGCAATGTCAGCTCCCCTACAGCCTCCTAGCACCCCCCATGGCAGTACCCCGAGCCCATCAGGAGGCCCTGCTCAAGGAGGCCTCTTCAACCTAGCCAAGCTCAAGGAGGGCTTCAAAAAGTATGGCAAGACAGGCCTCTACGTGTACCTCGGAATCTCCTTCACAGTCACCACATGTGAGATTGTGAGGCTGTCCCTCTTTAACTGCTGCTAAACAGGCCACACGACCACTGAGCCATGCAGCAGCACAGCCGCCATGCATCCTTTGCATGCGCATCGCCCCTGCATACTCAATGCCTCTGCATTTGAATTGCCTGATTGATATGTTAAGCATGCGGTCTTAGATGCAAGCCTCTGCATGCCTGAGATGAAAACGAAGCACATGGATTCTCGGTCCTGCTTGATATACGGTCATGCACGAAACGCTCGTACCTGCGTTAATACCGTGATGACCAGGGGCAGTCACAATGCTCAGGGCAATGGTAGGGACAGTGTGTGATAGCGTGAATAATGCCCGTGAGCGACCTTTGGCGCCCAAACCCCATCCTCGAACAGCACCCTGGAGCCTGCCCCACGCAAATCAGGCATGCAGGAAGGCACAGCCCATGGGATCATTGACACCGCTGTCCAGTGGGACTGCATTCTGAACCTTCGATTCTCACTGCTTGACTTTTTATCAACAAGGCTTTTGGTTGGATGTTTCGATACTTGCAACACCTGAAGAGGCCTCTCTGTCTGCACTCCCAGGGCCGGGGGGTGCGTGGAACTGATTAGGTATGAGGCAAGGAACCATAGAAAGGACTGTCCAGAATGAGCATCATCCATGCTGTTAACACCTGAGATAGAGGAGCGGTCAGGCCACTTATCCTGCATGGCACCAGGCTTGGGTCGGGAAATGGAAAGAGGGGGTGAGGCCGCCTGCCACTAATGGTTGCGTGAATGGTGTTTGCTGCCCACGGGAGACCCAGCCAGGTCGGTGTCTAGCCCGGTTGTGTTGCCGGCTGGCCTCAAGTTGTCCATGAGGGAGGATATCTCTGGGTCAATGAAGCGAAGCCAGCGTACCAATGCCTCGTTGCATCCAAAAGGGTGTCCCCTATTCCGATAATTCCAACCCTGCTGATATGGTGTGCCTGTGCATCTCCATCTGCACAATGAACCAGCTGCTGACTTTCATGCTGGTTTGCCGCTTGCTCGCTAGCTTACCGCTGAGATGCTGATTTGCCGCCTGCTCGCTGACACTAGCATGCTGACATGCTGACATGCGACTCGTCACAGGTATCTACCTGGCGCTTGAACGGAATGTGGACGTCAAGAAGTTGCTCGGCATGAAATGTAGGGAAGGCTTGGGTGAAATGTCCTCGGTGGTTTCCTACTCCATTTCCGACCCGTTTTAATTTAAATTGTTGGGAAACCCCATGTGCCTGTGGAATTGCCCTGCCTGAGGTTAGCTGGCACCTGTTGGTTGGGGGGGGCTCAATGTTCTGTTATTGCGCACCAGGCTACCTTTGGGGTTCGTCTGGGTGGCCACCACTGGGCGGATGGGGACCAGACCTTGACAGCCTTTCGGCGAGTGGCCCAAGCAGCAGGGTATGCTGCATTCTCCGACTTGAGTTGTAGCTGATGTGTAGTTGAAGCTCATTGAAAATCACCACGTGTAATGATGGTTATAGGCCCCGGTTCTATTTGCGGCTATGGGGGGGGGGGCACTTTGTATTGGTGGGTCCGACCTGGTATGAATGGAGTTTTTTTATGTGGCTTGATTTAGATGGCTTCATTCAGATTGCGGTAGTATCATTTCAGGTTAGAAAAAAAAACGGAGGCCACTGTCAAAATCATCGAATACCGTCATGCATGCACTATGTATGACACTTGGAAATAAAGGCTACCCATCTGGGACTGTGCATGGGGTGGGGGGCGCACCCATGGGGGGATCAACACACGCAATCCCACATTTCAAACAATGCAAGGGGTTGAATGTTCATGCGGGGTACTGTACTGCTGTGCCTGTCGGGGCTGAATGTTCATGCGGGGGTGCTATACTGCTGTGCCTGTCGGGGCTGAATGTTCATGCGGGGGTGCTATACTGCTGTGCCTGTCGGGGCTGAATGTGCAAGCGGCTGTGCTGAGCAAGCAGGGGTTGAATGTGCAAGCGGGGGTGTCGTTTTCATGGTCAGGGGCTGAGAACGCGGGTGGATGGCCGCAAATGAGGGCAGGGGCTGCGAATTCGCGCAGTGGGCTGTGCATTCAGGCAACACGGATGCATGCAGGGTGCTGGGCATGTGGGTGGGGGAGTGTGTACGTAGGCAGTGTGCTTGTGGGCGGGAGATGTGCATGCAAGTGATGCGCATGCGGGCGGTGTGTTTGAGGTCAGGGTAATGTGCATTCATGCAAGGGCTAGGGTTATGTGCATGCATTGCATGGCTGCAGATTCAGGCAAAAGTTGCAAATGCATGTCAAATGCTGCGTATACTTGTTGGTGTTTTGTTTGTTGGCTGAACGTTGTGCATGAGGGCTGGAATGGCACTCCAAAATGCTGTGAATGCTCTTACACGGTAGGAGGCAAAGGATTAGGCACGCTTCACACCATTAAAACCAGTGTTGGTCAGTTGTATTGCTGGCTAGCTGACTGAACTGCAACTTGGCATGGCAATCAATGCATATGAGAACAGATGGGGCGGATGGTTTTGTTTTGTACCCACCTTTTGTTCCGTGGGAACTCGTGAAAGGCGGGATAATGTTTTCTAGCAGCAGCGCAGCTCTCTGGTCTTTAATCTACTGTGGTGCCGTACGCGGCGACTTGTGCATATTTGTTGTCGTCTTCAATAATAGACCGAGGCAAAGAATGTGAGGTTGTGGTGCCCTACAGCGATGCGTGTCAAGTCATGTACTTGTGTGAAAATGTGTGCATGACAGGTAGTGTGGAGTTGCGAGCAAAAGGTGGGGGGCAGCGCTCAAGGATCTGAGCCAGGCTATATTTTAATATTTGGCTAAGAAGACTGCTCCCATGTTAATGCGGGCCTTGCTGCTGTGCAATGTGCATCTGTGCTTTCTTAGAGCCATGCACGTGATCGGTTTCGGTCTCTGATCGGTTGTGCCCTCTAATCAGTTGTGCCCTCAGATCAGTTGTGCCCTCTGATCGGTTGTGCCCTCTAATCAGTTGTGTTCTCAGATCAGTTTTGCCTTCTGATCGGTTGTGCCCTCAGATCGGTTGTGCCCTCTGATCGGTTGTGCCCTCTAATCAGTTGTGCCCTCTGATCGGTTGTGCCCTCTAATCAGTTGTGCCCTCGGATCAGTTGGACCCTCGGATCGGTTGTGCCCTCTAATCAGTTGTGCCTCGGATCGGTTGTGCCCACTAATCAGTTGGACCCTCAGATCGGTTGTGCTCACTAATCAGTTGTGCCCTCTAATCAGTTGTGCCCTCGGATCAGTTGTGCCCTCGGATCAGTTGTGCCCTCGGATCGGTTGTGCCTCGGATCGGTTGTGCCCACTAATCAGTTGGACCCTCAGATCGGTTGTGCTCACTAATCAGTTGTGCCCTCGGATCAGTTGTGCCCTCTGATCGGTTGTGCCCTCTAATCAGTTGTGCCCTCGGATCAGTTGTGCCCTCGGATCAGTTGTGCCTCGGATCGGTTGTGCCCACTAATCAGTTGGACCCTCAGATCGGTTGTGCTCACTAATCAGTTGTGCCCTCTAATCAGTTGTGCCCTCGGATCAGTTGTGCCCTCGGATCAGTTGTGCCCTCAGTTGATCAGAAACAGAGGGTTTCTGTTCGCCCTGTTATCAGTTGTGCCTTCAGTTGATCTGACACCTTCTGATGGGTCTGCCCTGCTTCCTATGTCACTGCAGCGGACCCTGACAAGCCGCCTTCGTGGATCGAGACATTCCTAGTTGGCAAGGGCTCCAACATAGCGCTGGCCATTATTTGCAGCAAGGCGTGCGTGCCGATCAAGATCCCGGTAGCGTTAGCCATCACGCCTTACGTTCACAGGTAGGCACTAGGCAGGGATAAACGATTTGAGTTACGAATCAAATCATTTCGTATTCATGTTCCCTAAACCATGAAAAATGAAGTCAGCAGCCAGGGAGGGACGAGCATTGACAGGCTGGCAGGGAGATAGGGAGGGATGTCCACAGGCAGGCATGTAGTCAGATTCAGATCCGGGTTTTACAGTCCTTGGAAATGCCAGGAAGCTCCTATATATGAACAGGGCAGGGACTGTGGGGCGGATGGGTTAGGACTTGGGAGAGTGTGGGAAGAATGTGTTAGGGGAGAGCAGGGAGGGGCAGAGTAGGGCTGGGGGGTGGGGACACGCCTGCAAAACAATCGGCTGCAAGGAGAAACGCCAGGAAGAGCAGGGTAGTGCCCGAGTTTGAATCATTTAGGTGTGACAGGCTTTTGGCTGTGGAGCTGATGGCCACTGACGCATGTGTTGTTGACACGTGCAGGATAAAGGAGCACGTCTTCAGGGGCTGGGCGCTTCGAAGCTCCAGACCATAGGGGGATAAAAGCTTACGAGCTCACCACAAAAGGGGTAATGGAGAGCCATAGCCCTGCTTAATCAGGCGCATTATATGTCTCCTAGTTATTGACCCTGAAGGCGAGGCTGAAGGCTTTGTATTGAATCTATACAATTGATCACAATCCAGTCAACGGACAAGGATCAGGCCCTGGTCAAGCGTGTGCTCACCTGCTAGATTGCCGCCAGCAATGGTGGTGATTTTGTGTGTGGTTGTTTAGTGTAGCATGGGTCTCACGGATTCATGGCCTCAACTGCGCGACAAAGCTTTTACTTTGATACCGAGCTTGACAATTGCCTTCATTATCTTTGACATGTAAGCTTATTAACTATCTGGATTACACGGATTACTCCTTACTTCAAGGAACAATGAAACTGTTTGTGCACTGAGAGGGAATAGGACGTGAGACAGCGCATTGTTAACCACCCTTTTACATTCACAGTGCATTATATAAATTGGTGTTTTGCCCCTATGTATGGGTATGGCTGAGCCAGGAATACGAGGGGCAAATGGACTTACCCTGCCCACCGCCAAGTTGCCTGTCATAACGTCCACTATGCATCCACCTAGCAGCCTTCGCCGACAGGGTGGTGTGACAGGGAGGAACAGGGGAAGTCGAAGCTTTCCAAGCATTTAGGGTTGGAGACCTTGTCTCACATACTTTCGCTGTGCCCTCTGCCAATGATGCATGCTGATGGCAGAACGGGGGCATGACCTAGCGTGTAGGTCCAAGGAATCAACCTGACGGGCATTTCTATTTTATTATGCTAGCCCCTATTAAGTCTTCCGGGGTAGACAGGAAGCGGAGTTCGCACTTACACGCGTATTTGGTGAACTAGCCTGTACCTTTCAACCATGAAGGAAGGCCCCCAGCATGGCCACACACAAAGAAAATATTTAACATGAGTCACAGTGTCACACCCGCAAAAACCTCTGGCCCTCTGCACCGCAATCAAACGCTAATACTATCAACACCCCCCTCAAAGGCAAAGCAACCCAGCAGCTGACCTCCCTCTTCCTTGTCCTTCAGTACATGTCCAGCCCTGCTCATGGGTCTGCATAATTGCGCATCGCTGCTTAATCTGATCAGCATGGTCAGGGGGTCGGAAAGGGGCAAACCCGTAGTAGCAGGTAATGCACGCCGCTGGCCAGGGGCACATAAGATGGTGGTGCAACAGCGGACATCGTGCCGCCAGCTGCCGCTCATGCCCTCCCGCCTAGACCCTTAACCTGAACTAGGCCACTCATGTCCTCCATCATAAACCGAGTATCCGCCAAGCTAATGATCCAACCGCTAAATGGCAAAGCTCGCCTAAGCTTGTAACGATATTCTGCCTAAGTTTGGAAGTTTGGAAGTGTGGAACTGGTGGCCGTGAGCCTGTACTGTTTATCCGCCAAACTGATCATCAACCAAACGGGCCCATCAGCGTATACCAATCTGGCCGTGAGCCTGTGCTGGTTATCCGCCAAAATTGTAGTGGAACTGCTGGCCGTGAGCCTGCACAATTTATCCGCCACAACTGGCTGTGAGCCTGTGCTAATTATCCGCCGAAGCTGTAGAGGAACTGCTGGCTGTGAGCCTATACCAAATTGGCTGTGAGCCTGTGCTGTTTATCCGCCAAAATTGTAGTGGAACTGCTGGCCGTGAGCCTGCACAATTTATCCGCCACAACTGGCTGTGAGCCTGTGCTAATTATCCGCCGAAGCTGTAGAGGAACTGCTGGCTGTGAGCCTATACCAAATTGGCTGTGAGCCTGTGCTGTTTATCCGCCGAAGTTGTAGTGGAACTGCTGGCCGTGCTGCTGATGGAAGCCGAAGGGGTGGCCCTGCTGATGCTGCTGATGCTGCGGTTGATCCACATCCTCGCCTCGGTCGAACCTGTATCAAAACATTGGTAAGGACAGCAGAGCGTTTACCCCTGGGTCGGCGGTTGTTCATGAATTCTGTTACATTTAAAATAATGGTAGGGTGGTGTCAAGCCCCCTCTCCTTTCCCTGGCCTTCGTGATAGATGTGTTTCAATGGATCCAGATTTTCTGCTGGGAGTCCTAAGCGTCCACGTCCCGCCTGCGCTCAGACAGCTTTCCCTTGCCCTACCTCCAAGAAAATATAAATACTCCCTTGGGCGAGAATTCAGGAAGCATCCTACTTTGTTTTAAGTACAGGACACCGTACCAAACACATGTCTTTCATTGACCCCTTTCCTTTCCCCGCCCTCCCTTCCATTTTCCACACAAGATCCCTCTGCTTCTCCCTTCTGTTCTACGATACCCCTCCACCTCCCCCCAGTATCACCTCCCTCCACCCCTTCCTGCCCCCTCTGTGCCTCTCTCACCTTCCCCTCTTCTCATCATCAGAGAGGACTTCATAGGCCTGCACACAAGCACACACATGCACACCAAGGTCTGAGAGACAGTCTGGATAAACCCTAACCCTCAGGCTCAACAGGTGTGGACAATTCATACCACCAGATAATGCCACATCCAGTTTGTGTTCCACGTCCACTTCAGCTTTCTGCCCTATGGATTGCTAAGAGACAGACACCGGTTTCAATACATCATCAAGTAAAGCAGACCACCTTTAACAGCCCGCTGGGCAGCCTCCAATCGGCAGATGAGGGCCAAACCTCGACCGGCCTAAATGGCAAGGCCCGCTGCACCTTGCGTCCCCGGCCGCAGGCTGCAGGGTAGCTGACTTATCGCTGAAGGTAGCTGAATTTTCGCTGAAGCCACTCGGACAAACAGCAAGGAACTCATCAGAAGAAGGCCCCTTAGACGTTTAGCCAGGCCCTCTATGGATGCTGTTGCCACCACTGCGGCTCCCTCTCCAGAATCGAACCCTTCCATTCCAGGTTCGGGAAGGAAACCGGGACCCGGTTGACTTCTGGGTGAACATGGAGAAATATCACCTGGACGTGACCCGCAAACAACATGGCATAATTCCTTCCTACCATGAAAAACCCGGGCCTGCCTCGACACCCTCTCATGCGGCATCGGCTTACCTCGGCAATGTCCCTGAATCGGTTCTCTGACACCTTCTTCTCCTCCTCGGTCCCCTGGACCTGCATCGACCAACAGATTCAGGGTTAAGTCTTCTGTGGTCAGACATTTTATCACACCGCCTAAACATTTGGCACAGATCCACATCTGCACAGCAGAGGATGACGGGCGCTAGGAGGGCATGAGCGACCGCATGGCGCCGCACAAGCACATGGGCGGGTACACGGGGCGCATGCAACGCAAGAGGCGCATGCAGCGCATAGCGCACATGCAGCGCCAGAGGAGCATGAGGAGCGCAGGGTGCATGCAGCTGTTCATTATATCTGAAGCCCACGGCTACTGCCCCACCCTAAACCTCACCTAGCTGCCGCCCTGCCCGCCCCGCCCGCACCTTATCCGGATGGTACACCTTGGCCATCTCCCGGTAGGCCTTCTTGATCTCCCGGTCACCCGCACTCTGTACAAAGCAGGCAGCAAAGTTTAGGGGTTTAGGTTTTTAACCCTCAACACTTTCTGTATCCAACGGTCACCCACACTCTGCAAAAAACAGGTAGCAGGGTTTAGGGTTAAGGTTTTGAACCCTGTAGCCTTTCTTGATCTCCCCATGTCCTGCACTCTGCACAAAGCAGGCAGCAGAACTTGAGACGATACAGCAGCCATATCATCGGAGTGCTAGAGAGCCCCACCCCACATTAAGGGATGATACAACATGATATTCTGATGGAAGGTCTCGATGGCAGTGGCAGTGTGGCACTTTTGCTGTTGCTCCTGCCAATGTGCTTGAGATGGACTTCAACGCATCAGAGCAGGCAGGGGACGTCGCAGAGCAGCTGCCAATTGCATACAGGCTGCTACTCAGCAAGTGTGTTTATTATCATGATTAGGGCTGGCGCATACCGTATGTCCTGATGCAGCATACGCCGTACATATTGTACATGCTTATTTCGTATATGAGCTGTTCCCCCAGAGATTTTGTGACCCATGCAGAAGCCCTTCAGAACCATCAGCATGGAGTTTTTTCGACCATCACATTGTGGGAACCCTTTGCAATGTAGGCATAGCAAAATGAAGGACCCGGCATATTCTCAACATCGTTTCATTCATCAAAGCAGTCCCATGCAATATGCCATGCGACCATGCGACCATGTGCCCATGCGCATCCAGTTCTGCATTCAATAAGGTCGCTTGAAGCTTAAAATCGGTCAGTTAATAAAGATTCGATGACGGCAATGCCCAGGTGCCTCTCGCAGTCTATGCATTGCAACACGGCAGCCCAACTCCCGTCTGAACGAGGGAGCTTCACGATATTGCGGGGGTCCCAGTCCTTGGTTTCCTTGCTGCCCGATTGCATAGAGCTTTTAGTTTCTTGTAGGCACATTCGGGATCGTACTGTTGGCCACTGTTTTTTTGAAGTACAGGGGAGGGAGGGTTATCCTCGAGCTTGAGGGGGGGGGCAGAATACAAATACCGGTATGTACCCCATCATTCCACATTTGTTGAGCTTCATGAGAGCATTTAAATCTGGTCTGAAAATATTTTTGGCACAGGGAGGGGTAGAAAAGGGGGGGGTCACCAAAAAAGTGTTTTAAAGGAACATAACTGTCCATATTTATATGTTTTCAGACATCAGATTGAGACGAGAGCTACACCGCTGCCTTCCTCGCAGCAAATGCTGTCGATCTGCATCACAAAATATAGCATCGCTTAAACCCAGATCCCCTAACAGCCCATTTTGGCAGAGGGGGCAGCTCCGCAAACAAAAAACACTCTTGTTTGCACGCCCATTGTTTAGTCAAGCAGTATAACAATAGTTGCTATGATCTAAGCAATGGCTGCAGTCTGTGAGTTTTGTTTAAGGGTCTTAAAATTCATTGGCTCCTCCTAGTTTGGTTATTCCGTCACGTTCAGCGCAGCAGCTGGTCTATCTTTGGGCGGCGCGATCCATTCATAGTGTTTGTGTCATGCAACAGTGTGTCAGCCCTGGCAGTGCTCGGAGCAGACATGCTCCAGGTCCCTACAGCTTAAGGAAGGGGGCATGTACAGCATGGGCGAATTGACGCTGGAGTAGTTCATTATGGAGACAGCTGTAGTGGCAGGGGTGATCATACACTTGCAGTACTCCAGACGGAGTGAGGCTCATGGATCAGTGGCATCCTAAGCGTGGGGTAGGTAAACTTGGTGTCATGCTCAAGGTGCCAGCCCACGAGTTCATCTCCTTTGCAATGCCAGTCTCCCCTTCTCCGGGTGTCATTGCGACATTCGAGGTGCCGACCCCTGACGTCATCGCGCCCACCATGGTCAGGAGCTGACGGAGGCCCTAATCGTAATTTATTTTAGTGTGCACCTGGTATCCTGTCTCTTAACTCAGGCCACCACCATTGGGCCGATGGGGTCCTAACCTTGACCAGCCTACAGCCAAGGACCCAAGCAGTACATAATCCCCCCCCCAACCTAGGCCATCATGCAGCTAAATTGCAGTTGAATGAACTGCAAAAACCAGCCCCCAGACAATTCCCCAAAGGACACACAGGGACCCTCCATGCTGAATCAGCCTACCTTTCCGACACCCTCACCCTACACCCTAAATTGTGCACATCCAGGATCAACACTCCTAAACCCTAAATTGTGCACATCGAGGATGAACACCCCTTAACCCTAGATTGTGCAACTCCAGGATATACACCGCTTTACTAAATCAGTCCACCTTGTCAATGCCCAGGAGTTTGTAGTAGTCTTTCCGTAGGGACATCTTTAGCCGCCGCTCAGCCTCTTGCAGCAGCTGCAATCAGCAGAGGGTTCAGGGGTTCAGGGAGGTCAGGCTAAAGGTGCCGTGTGGGTGATGGCTGGGTCTCAGGATTTAACACCGCACGCAATCCACTCATCCCGTTCACTCGCTTAACATGAGTCCTGATGGTTCAGGGCGCAAACCTTAACCATGAACCACGATTTTTGATGTTGACAGTTTTGAAGCATGAAGTCGCAAACTCAAGAGGCAAGCTGCCTGAGGGTTCAGGTGTAAGGGTGTATATCAACATCAGTGAGCTCTAAAGACCTGAAGCCTTCAACATTGCTTAGCCCCCCTGCATCCCCCCCTCTTCCACACATATACGTTTATTTTCCTGATCTCCCACTCTCCTTGCATGAACCACCAATCAAGTTGCCCTCCCTCTTCACACCTATCACACAGGCCTAAGTGCTTAGCCCAATATCAAACAGGCGGTGAGACATATTCAAACATGTTTCTTGTTGCCCCCCCCCTCCCTCCCTACTCTCAATAATCCCTCGCACCTCCCTGCAAACAGACGCCAGCACCTGCTTCAGCCCCCCCCCCTTACACGGTGTTACTTTTTCCGGCTACAAGACCAACTTCAAAAGGCCGCCCCGTGGCCGCAATAGGCCTGATCAGGACCAAACCTGGGCCGGCCAGCGGCCCAAGCAGCTTGGCTCGCCACCCCCAAGGCCTTCGGCGGGGAGCTGGGTTGTAGCTGAAATGTAGCTGAGTCACAAAAGACAACCGTTGCAATTAAAGAGCTCAGACCTGCCCTCTCTGCTGGTGCTGCCCCACCACCTCTTACACAAACACGCTCATCTGTCTCAGTTCCTCACTCAGCCCCCGCCCTCTCTGCGGGTGCTGCCCCACACCTGTCTCAGCTCCCCACTCTGCTGGTGCTGCCCCACCACCTCTTACACAAACACGCTCATCTGTCTCAGTTCCTCACTCAGCCCCCACCCTCTCTGCGGGTGCTGCCCCACACCTGTCTCAGCTCCCAACTCTGCTGGTGCTGCCCCACCACCTCTTACACAAACACGCTCATCTGTCTCCGCTCCTCAGTCAGCCCCCACCCTCTCTGCGGGTGCTGCCCCACACCTGTCTCAGCTCCCCACTCTGCTGGTGCTGCCCCACCACCTCTTACACAAACACGCTCATCTGTCTCAGTTCCTCACTCAGCCCCCGCCCTCTCTGCGGGTGCTGCCCCACACCTGTCTCAGCTCCCCACTCTGCTGGTGCTGCCCCACCACCTCTTACACAAACACGCTCATCTGTCTCGGCTCCTCAGTCAGCCCCCACCCTCTCTGCGGGTGCTGCCCCACACCTGTCTCAAGTCCCCACTCTGCTGGTGTTGCCCTTCCACCTCTTACACAAACACGCTCACCTGTCTCGGCTCCTTACTCAGTCCCTGCCCTCTCTGCGGGTGCTGCCCCGCACCTGTCTCAGCTCCCCACTCTGTTGGTGTTGCCCCACCACCTCCTTGGCCTTGTTCACAGCCTCCTGGAACCTCTCAGCGCCCAGCAGCGTCCGCACCAGCCACGCCTTGGCTGACTCGTCTGTTAAAAGTGGAAATCAATATGTCAAGTTGAGGAAATCAAACTCAAGGTCGCGAATCAATCCTCACCAGCCACGCCTTGGCCAACTCATCTGGTGAGGGATACTGCGTACAAGTATCATTCAACTTCAGCCGCCGAGCTAAGATATCTCGCGTTGGGGAAGTTTAGGATACAGCAGCCCGTGTGGGACAGGGTGCCAATCTATCGGGTCCACAGAGGATAATTACGCCAGTCGCTGTACCAAGTCGGTGGTAAGGGGGCATGTTGGCACACAAGCTGAGCATGGGGTTAGGATTAGATGCCCATCAAGTCTGGGAATACAGACCCTGCACCAACCCTCCAGTCTTTGCATCAAGCCAGTAGAAAAGGGGGCAAATTGACACACAAGCTGAGTGGGGTTGAGGTAAGACGCACGTCAAGTCTGGGAGTACAGACCCTGCACCAACCCCCCACCCACTGCCTACACAACCAGATGGCTCAGGAAGCAGGGACGCAGACATTGAGCGGGGTAGGCAACGGTGTGGGGCCAATGCTTCCGGCTGAGGTTGCAGCTTTCAGAGATTCGGTCCAGGCATTGTTTCAGCGGACCCCCAACATCATTGCCACTGCCACTGTGAAGACCGAAGCCTCTATCCTTCACCCTCGCACCCCCAGCTGCAGACCACTCACTGTCATTCTCGTAAAACAGCGCGCTGTTGAAGCCCTCCATGGCTGAGTCCCACTTCCCCAGGCTGAACCTGGCCTCCCCGATGCCCTGCCACAGCCCCTTATTTCCCACACCATGATCGACATCCACCTACGTGCGGGCAGAGGTTCAGCAAACATAACAATTAAAATATGACCCCTGAGGATTGTGAGGGAAAAACCTACCAGTTTGCCTCCCCCCCTGATCCACATCCACCATCCACGTGCAGGCATTGTTGATGCGGGATAGGACCTCCGCTGCGCCAATGGATACATAACAATGGCCGGCCTATGGCCGGTGGCCCCACCAGCAGGGTATACAGTAGCTGGCATATAGCTTGAACACCCAACACCTGGAATACTCCTGCTTACATTCAGCGCCTCCCCAAACAGGTCCTCAGCTGCGGCCCAGTTCTGCTCCGCAAGGGCTTTCATGGCGCGGGACCGCTTGCGATCATAATCCTTGACCTGAAGAGATGGAGCAGGGGGGATGAGTGGAGGAGGAGTTAAAAGGATTGCACTTAAACCCCAGCCAAGGCCCTCTGGGAGCGGGACTGTTTGCGGTCATAGTCCGTCCTCACAGAGATGAAGCTAGGCGTGGCGAGATGAGGAGGCGAAGGTTCCTTTGTGTTATGATAGGACAAGTAACTGGCACACGGCTTCAAATTGCAGGCCCAATTGAAGACAAAACAATAGACACCGCACCTGGCATTGCATCCCTTGCACATCTGTCCTCCTCAGGCAGCCTCCAGAAACCAACGCTGCCCCCAGCCCCGCTTATTCCGGCACTCCCCCCGGCGTACGACTGTCGGGCAGCCTCCCAAGACCATCTCTTCCTCCAGCCCCGCTTATTCCGGCACTCCCCCCGGCATACGACTGTCGGGCAGCCTTCCAAGACCATCTCTTCCTCCAGCCCCGCTTATTCCGGCACTCCCCCCGGCATACGACTGTCGGGCAGCCTCCCAAGACCATCTCTTCCTCCAGCCCCGCTTATTCCGGCACTCCCCCCGGCGTACGACTGTCGGGCAGCCTCCCAAGACCATCTCTTCCTCCAGCCCCGCTTATTCCGGCACTCCCCCCGGCATACGACTGTCAGGCAGCCTCCCAAGACCATCTCTTCCTCCAGCCCCGCTTATTCCGGCACTCCCCCCGGCATACGACTGTCGGGCAGCCTCCCAAGACCATCTCTTCCTCCAGCCCCGCTTATTCCGGCACTCCCCCCGGCGTACGACTGTCGGGCAGCCTCCCAAGACCATCTCTTCCTCCAGCCCCGCTTATTCCGGCACTCCCCCCGGCATACGACTGTCGGGCAGCCTCCCAAGACCATCTCTTCCTCCAGCCCCGCTTATTCCGGCACTCCCCCCGGCGTACGACTGTCGGGCAGCCTCCCAAGACCATCTCTTCCTCCAGCCCCGCTTATTCCGGCACTCCCCCCGGCGTACGACTGTCGGGCAGCCTCCCAAGACCATCTCTTCCTCCAGCCCCGCTTATTCCGGCACTCCCCCCGGCGTACGACTGTCGGGCAGCCTCCCAAGACCATCTCTTCCTCCAGCCCCGCTTATTCCGGCACTCCCCCCGGCGTGCGACTGTCGGGCAGCCTCCCAACACCATCGCTTCCTCCTGCCTTTCTAATCCCAGATAAATCACACTCCGTCCCGGCGTGTGAGTGTTGGCTGCCTGAAGGGTCACATTCGCACCTTCGTGAACGCAGTCTTGGCGTCCTTGTAGTCTGGGTCGTACTTGAGGGCCTCTCCAAAATGCCGCTTGGCGAGGTCATGGTCACCAGAATAGAAGTAGCCTTTGCCACGCAATACCAGAGCCTGGGGGGAGCAAGATCATGCACAAAAAGGGTAATAAATCATGCAGAATGTAGGGAGAGAACACAAACTGTAGGAGATTAAAGAGAGAATGACAAACAATGTTGAACATATGGCGAAGATGATGCACACCCTATAGCAGGGGACAGTCAATCATGCTCGACATATGCGGGAATGTCTTCAAAAAATATCTTGGTTTCAGGGGCCAGGGGTACTCGTTTCTTTTTATGAAGCGTCAATCAAATGGCCTTTCTCCTCCGCTTCCCTGCCCGCGGCAGCAGGGCATTATCAGAGTGCTGAAAGATACAGAGCTGACCCTGGAGAGCAAGATCCCAGCCTTCAAACCCCAATTACGTGGGTAACTGGGAAGTATCCTGTGAAAAATGATGAGAAAAAACACTGCTGCGAGCCTGCCAACCCCTTGACTACCTACTTAAATATATCCAATACTGCAAGCCAGCTGAGAGCAGACCCCTGAGAAAATGTATTGAACAACATTGTGCTCCAAGCATGCCGGACCCTATACAAATTGATTGAAGAAAGCATCGTGATGAAAGCATGCCCACCTCTACGAGAACTGACAAAGGATCTGCAAGCATGCAGACTCCCTGTCCAGGTTGATCGAGGAACCTCAAGAGTTCAAGCACGCCGTCCCCTAAAACAATCCGACTGAAAACAAACGGTTTTCAAACATAGGGTACGCTGACCCCGTCATAAAAAAGAACACAGTCATAAGCAGAGGGGGGGGGCAGGGCGTCCAGCGCTTCCGGGGCAGGAAATTTTGTCAAGGCGTGGAAGTTGCAAATTCGCCCCGTAACCACTGCCCCCCCCCCCCCCTGGACATAAGAGCCTGCGCTTCCCTATGCAAGTGGACCGGGGGCATCACCGTGACCCAGGCCTGCCCACCTCCATGTTTGAGCCGTCGGTCTTGAGGAGGCGCCCAGTGGTGGCGACCACCTGGTCCCAGTCCTTGCGTAGGAGCAGCAGCTTGGCGTCCATCAGCTGGGCCTGCCAAGCACAGGCATGGGGAACAATGCAACTGTTCAAACATGGCTGTTTTTAGAGCTATCTTGAACCAAGGTGCAAAAGTGCAGCCTGCTCGTCAAACAATGGCACAGCCTGCCAAGCACAAGCAAGGGGAAGAGTGTAACTGTTGTGAGTGAAGTACGTTTGTGTAGCTGGGTTGGCAGTTGGGGTGCCCCACAGGGGCATGAGGGGTAAGCAACAGTGTCTACTTTTTTCGTGCCTTAGCTACATGTCAGCTACACTTCGGCCTCTGGCCGGCGGTCCCATTCGTGGCCAGCCATGCTGCTTTGGCCATCAGTCGTAGGCTGATACAGGTTTGGTCCCAATCAAGCCTTTGGCGGCCGCGGGGCGGCCTGCCAAAGGTGGACTGGTAGCCGATAAAAGAAGCACTGGTAGGGAAACATTGCAGCACGGGCCCAGGCCGCGTCTACGTGGTTGCCCTTAAGGCCTTGGCATGCTGCGCCTTGACAGTCCTTGCTGCCTTCGAGGCCTGAGGATTGCAGCACCTGGACACAGTCCTGCGCCAGGTGGTCCACAGCCTGCAAATCCTCGTGAATGAAACCTACATCTTGAATGAGCCTTTGAGAGTACCCCAACAAGCAAGATTATACATTTATATAATTATATGCATATACCGGTACCGGTATTTAATGAGTACCTTGACACAGTCCTGGGCCAGGTCGTAAATAGCCTGCAAGTCCTCCTGGATGCCCTGCTTGGACTCCGACTCGAACTTGGCCTCCACCGCCAGCAGGAGCGCCTCCAGCTTCTGGCTCTTCGCCAACTGCAAGGGCACAGAGCGGGGTGCGGGAGGATCAGGTGGGTAGGGTTTGTGAAGACGCTTCTCCAGCTTCTGGGGCAAAGGGCAAGCCAGAGAGGCAGGGAGTGTGCGAGTGGGGCAGGGGAGAGAAGGCGACGCGGGAAGGGTGTGTGGTGGGGTAGGACAGGGTAGGGCAGGGGTGAGAAGGGAGGGTGTATGGTGGGGTAGGGCAGGGTAGGGCAGGGGTGAGGAGGGAGAGTGTGTGGTGGGGTAGGGCATGGTAGGGCAGGGGTGAGGAGGGAAGATGTGTGGTGGGGTAGGGCAGGGTAGGGCAGGGGTCAGGAGGGAGGATGTGTGGCGGAGTAGGTCAGGGTAGAGCAGGGGTCAGGAGGGAGGATGAGTGGTGGGGCAGAAGAGTGGGGAGGGCAGGGTTAAGGAGGGAGGATGTGTGGTGGGGTAGGGCAGGGTAGGGCAGGTGAGGAGGGAGGATGTGTGGTGGGGTAGGGCAGGGTAGGGCAGGGGTGAGGAAGGAGGATGTGTGGTGGGGTAGGGCAGGGTACGGCAGGGGTGAGGGGGAGGGTGTGTGGTGGGGCAGAAGAGTGGAGAGGGGCAGTGCAGGTGGAGAAGAGGAGTGTGTGTGGGGGGGTGGAGCAGAGGGTGGGGGACTTCGGGTGGATCCAAGCCGCTCGTGCCACCCACCTCATCTACAGCTGCTTTGAACCCTTTTCTCACAGGCCATTCCCCAATTAATTTCTCCAAACAAATCTCTATCATCCAATGTTGCCCGTCCAGCCACTAGTTCCACCCACCTCATCAACAGCCGTCTTAGACCCAGGTCGCAGCTCCAGCACTTTCATGAAGTCCCGCTGCGCTGTGACAGTACTGGGAGGCAGGCAGTAGGGTGGATGGGTGGTGAGAGGAGACAACGCCATTTGACAGTGCTGGGAGGGAGGCAGTAGGGCGGTTGGTAGTGTGAGGTTCATAGCCGCCTGGACGCGAAGCACCTCTTTCTAGCTCGTGCCCATCTAGTTATTCAGATCAAACTGATGAGTCCCTGCAAGTGTGAAGGGTGCTAAGAGGCGGGTGCATCAGGTATGTCTCCCCGAGTACCTGGTTTCTAACGCTTTAGCTTTTTCATGTTAACATTCTTCTTTGCTATTTGCCTTTAGGCTGCAGTGTTCATAATTACAGGTCAAGGAGTGTGCACCCTTCCCATATTGGAACGACGGTATCTTGCCAGGAGCAGCACCTGACGCGACTGGAGCTCCTGCCAGCAGCACAAGCGCTGCCATATTTATTAGACATGCATTGCCAGCCCATGCAATTCAGGTGTCACATTCAAAACCAGCCCATGCTATTGAGATGTCACATTCAAAAAGTATTGGATCATACAGGGTATAGGCAAATGCAGCTTTCTAAGGAGGATGAAGCGTTATATCAACACCTTACAATTATTTAAACATTCCGGGTTTGATTGAGTGCACTCAAGCTACAGATGGACTGCAGCAGCGCCTGCGGCGGAGGGGGCCTGGCGCAGCCAGACCTGCTGCCAGAGCCACTGGCCGTGAGCCGGTCAAGGTTAGGTCCCCACAGACCAAGCGGGCTCCGGACTGAAAACTGGCACAGGCCATTAATCATTCTTTTTTATTTTTCAATGTACCGTGTCCCACACCTAAACCCTAAACAACATAAATGACGAGAAAAGGCAAAGCGAATCTACAGCAAAACATACGGAATTCTACAGTGTCTAAATCCTTAAACCGTAAACCCTAAACATACATAATACTGCGCCGTCACTCACTTGCACATCTGTCGGTGCAGCTTTCCCCTGTGGATGTAGCCCGCAACAAACGCCTCGTCGTTCTCAATCGCCTTATTCAGGTCGCGCAGGGCCTGGGACGCCTGCCTTAGAGACATGTAGGCGGCAGCGCGCTTGGTGTACAGCATGGAGGCCTTGGGGTCCAGCCCTGAGCGGTTGGGGTCATGTCAAGGCAGGTGGGGGCAGGTCATGGATGCCTCGGCGAAAGTGCATGACCATGCTGTGTTCAAAGAAATTATGGGCAGCCTGGGACAGGTCTGGGATGTATGGGGGGCCAGCCTTAAACTCGCAGGGCAGGTGTAGGCTGAAAAATATGCCTCTGCATGAACAGCCTGTGCCCACTCAGGCTACACGTCTAACTTAATGCCCACTGGAGGCAAATCTGACAAAGCAGGGCATGCCCAGATCATGAACAGCGCTGCCATTCCGACCCCCGCAAACGGTATCCGATCGAGAAAGGGGGACGGAATAATACTTTAACATGCTTTCATATCTCTCAGACGCCCGCCAACCTTTGAAGGTGCACCAGCGGCTGGGTTGGAAGCTACTCCCGCAGTCCCATTTCCATCCACCCAGGAACCATTATTTTATGTTTTCTATACATTCGAATCTTTTACACCAGCCTCTTGTGACCTGATGCACATTTCCCCGAGTGCTCACATCCATGCGTGGCGTACGTCTCTTTCCACGCACCTCCCATGTCAAACCGCCACATACGAGCTGGACAGCAAACAGGCCCCCCGAGCCATGCAATCGACCTGCCCTTTAACCCAGGACGTGAGACCAGGACCTGACATCCAGGCATCCATTAGCTCTCCACGGCATGATGGTGCTGTTGCTGCTGTTACAGCATCCAAGCATCCACCTGCCCCCAGGAAACGATGGTGCTGTTGCTGCTGTTACAGCATCCAAGCATCCACCAGCCGCCAAGAAAGGATGGTGCTGTTACTGTAGCTGTTACATCATCCAGGCATCCACCAGCTCCCCACCAAAGGATGGTGCTGTTGCTGCTGTTACAGCATCCAAGCATCCACTTGCCCCCAGGAAAATATGGTTACATTGCTCCGGCTATTACTGTATCCGTAGCAGCATACAAGCAACACCCTGTCTGCAGGAAACACCTCTGCTGTTGCTACAGTTGCTTTAGGTTTTACAGCATCCAGGCATTCACCTCCCCCCTGAAACCTCCGACCCCATGCCTGCCAGCCTCCGCTTGCCCCCTGAAACCTCCGCCCCCATGCCTGTCAGCCTCCACTTGCGCCCTGAAACCTCCGTCCCCATGTCTACCAGCCTCCGATTGCCCCCTAAAACCTCCGTCCCCATGTCTACCAGCCTCCACTCGCCCCCTCGAACCTCCCTCCCCATGCCTGCCAGCCTCCACCTGCCCCCTCAACCCTCCCTCCCCATGTCTGCCAGCCTCCACCTGCCCTCTCAACCCTCCCTCCCCATGCCTGCCAGCCTCCACCTGCCCCCTCAACCCTCCCTCCCCATGTCTGCCAGCCTCCACCTGCCCTCTCAACCCTCCCTCCCCATGTCTGCCAGCCTCCACTCGCCCCCTCAACCCTCCCTCCCCATGCCTGCCAGCCTCCACCTGCCCCCTCAACCCTCCCTCCCCATGTCTGCCAGCCTCCACCTGCCCTCTCAACCCTCCCTCCCCATGCCTGCCAGCCTTTACCTGCCCTCTCAACCCTCCCTCCCCATGCCTGCCAGCCTTTACCTGCCCTCTCAACCCCGTCCCCATGCCTGCCAGCCTCCACCTGCCCCCTCAACCCTCCCTCCCCATGTCTGCCAGCCTACACCTGCCCTCTCAACCCTCCCTCCCCATGTCTGCCAGCCTCCACTCGCCCCCTCAACCCTCCCTCCCCATGCCTGCCAGCCTCCACCTGCCCCCTCAACCCTCCCTCCCCATGTCTGCCAGCCTCCACCTGCCCTCTCAACCCTCCCTCCCCATGCCTGCCAGCCTCCACCTGCCCCCTCAACCCTCCCTCCCCATGTCTGCCAGCCTCCACCTGCCCTCTCAACCCTCCCTCCCCATGCCTGCCAGCCTCCACCTGCCCCCTCAACCCTCCCTCCCCATGTCTGCCAGCCTCCACCTGCCCTCTCAACCCTCCCTCCCCATGTCTGCCAGCCTCCACTCGCCCCCTCAACCCTCCCTCCCCATGCCTGCCAGCCTTTACCTGCCCTCTCAACCCTCCCTCCCCATGCCTGCCAGCCTTTACCTGCCCTCTCAACCCCGTCCCCATGCCTGCCAGCCTCCACTCGCCTACTCAACCCTCCCTCCCCATGCCTGCCAGCCTCCACTCGCCCCCTCAACCCTCCCTCCCCATGCCTGACAGCCTCCACCTGCCCCCTCAACCCTCCCTCCCCATGTCTGCCGCCCTCCACTCGCCCCCTCAACCCTCCCTCCCCATGCCTGCCAGCCTCCACCTGCCCCCTCAACCCTCCCTCCCCATGTCTGCCAGCCTCCACCTGCCCTCTCAACCCTCCCTCCCCATGCCTGCCAGCCTTTACCTGCCCTCTCAACCCTCCCTCCCCATGCCTGCCAGCCTCCACTCGCCCCCTCAACCCTCCCTCCCCATGCCTGCCAGCCTCCACCTGCCTACTCAACCCTCCCTCCCCATGCCTGCCAGCCTCCACTCGCCCCCTCAACCCTCCCTCCCCATGTCTGCCAGCCTTTACCTGCCCTCTCAACCCCGTCCCCATGCCTGCCAGCCTCCACTCGCCTACTCAACCCTCCCTCCCCATGCCTGCCAGCCTCCACTCGCCCCCTCAACCCTCCCTCCCCATGCCTGACAGCCTCCACCTTCCCCCTCAACCCTCCCTCCCCATGTCTGCCAGCCTCCACTCGCCCCCTCAACCCTCCCTCCCCATGCCTGCCAGCCTTTACCTGCCCTCTCAACCCTCCCTCCCCATGCCTGCTAGCCTCCACTCGCCCTCTCAACCCTCCCTCTCCATGTCTGCCAGCCTCCACTCGCCCCCTCAGCCCTCCCTCCCCATGCCTGCCAGCCTCCACTTGCCCCCTCAACCCTCCCTCCCCATGCCTGCCAGCCTCCACTTGCCCCCTCAACCCTCCCTCCCCATGCCCGCCAGCCTCCACTCGCCCTCTCAACCCTCCCTTTTCATGCCTGCCAGCCTCCACCTGCCCATTTGACCCTCCCTCCCCATGTCTGCCAGCCTCCACCTGCCCTCTCAACCCTCTTTCCCCATGCCTGCCAGCCCCCACATGACACCGCATCTCCTCGCCCTGCTTGTCCACAGGGACCTGGCTGCCGGCAGGTGCGGCGGGGTTTGCCCCTTACATCCCGCAGAGCGGCGTGTTTTCCAGGGTATACCCCCCGAGTCTCAGGGGGTGGTGCCCCAAGGCTGCCGGTAGATGAACCCAGGGGGACGCCGCATGCGACTATGATTGTGCGGAAAGGAACGTAGGTCTAAGTGGCGCGAGAATGCAGGCTAAGCCTCCCGTCTAGGACCGCTGATGGGATCACAACTAGGATAAGACTAAACGCCCAAGGCAGTTAGACGCAGCAATGATTTCATAAATGGGTTTGTGCGCTGATTCCAAGGTTTGTGCACTGATCTTGACATTTTTCAACTTCCTTGGTAGCCCTCGAAGCACATGGTGGAACGCAGTCATGGGAGGTCACCAAGGTCTGGTGGACCTTTGGCCCAGAAAAAAATACAGAACCGAACAGTTTTTTACAGATATTAGGGATGTACTGTGCACAATCATCAGAGCGCATAGGCATGGGAAGTCATGCTTCCCTGGGTCACCGGCCATATGTATGTCTTACGTTGGTCCCAATTGGCCCAATGGTGGCCTCCTGGCCACCCCCCACAGGTGATCTGGTGCGCACCCACGCTGCGAGGACCAGCATGCATGCCACCATTGCAAGCTGCCCATGCATTGATATCACCCACGCATGCCGCCTATGCATGCCATATGTGCATGCCACCGATGCATGCCGCCAATGCGCAACAGTTTTCCCCTGGGCAGTTGGGAGGCAGAAAAGCCTCTATCTGGTTCCGACGAGCAGATCCGCCACGATCATGAGCTGGAGCTTGGAGGGAGGGAGGAACCAAGTAGCATGCAGGCTGGGTGGCATGGCCAGTATGAACTGCCAGCACTCAATTGTTCAGAATTCTGCACTCCTCCGCGCTGATGATCCCCTCATAAGTGTCTCACCGATGGCGTCTGAATAGATCCGGACCGCCATGTTGTACTCGCCCCGGCCGAATGCCGCGTCTGCGTCTTTCAGGAACGTCGCAGTGTCTTCCGCTACCACGGGCGAGTATATCACTGCATGAGAGGAGGAGCTGTGGGTGAAGGGGAGGGGCTGCTGCGTGGGCAGACTTGGGCATCGCAGGGCACCATCGGCCCCTCGGAAACATAGCTCGGGCACTGTGACAATCAGATTTGAAATGTAGCGCACTTCCAAGGATATAATCATCGTGTGCGGGAGGGGATAAACATCTGTAATGGCGCCATGTTGAGGGCAGAGTACCTGCCGAAGCCACCAGGAGCGCATAGATCCACATCCCCATGGCGAACGAAGCTCCTTCAGCGGTTCAGATCAGAAAGGTTTCAAAGTTGCCGAGCATGTATCCCAGCTATGGGGGCGTTGGGTGTGTGTGTGTGTGCTTGGCCAGGGGTGAGGGCGGGACAGGGTGTCAATAACTGTACGGTTCGGCTTTATGAATAGGTCAGTCAGATCTGGAAGTGTGAAATGTTGAAGGTACCTGTCGGCATGGAGACAGGCTCACCTTGCGGATATCGGTCATTTATTTCTAGTCACGGATCATCTGCAGTCTACAGCGCGTACACCATATTACCGCCATATTACCAGATTCGCGACAGCGCATTGCTAGGGCCAAACTGCCGCATGGTACAGACGAAGTACATCCACGAAGTACAGCAAATTTCGGGTCCAGATCTTTGTGACGCTGTTCCCCACCGCTGCTCCATTGCTCCCCCCTGCGTAATTTCAGCCCAGAGCACAACACCAGACGTGAAGCATGGCCTGCAGCGGGGCGACATGCCCGTCCTCATAGTAGTACGGCAGGGGCTAAAGAGACATGCGCCAGCATACCGCATGCAGGCACTTGAGGCATTGAGGCAGCGCATGCGCATGCATGCGGCATGCAGATGCCTCTTGCGGCGCGTGAGTTTTGTTACAATGTGTCTCTGGTACTGGTACGCTACCATAGGTGCATGTTCAGTCACCACAGCAGCTGGGTGGTGTTGCCTAGCGAGGGTGAGGCATTGGGGCACGAAAATGGACGGCTGGACGCATGGTGAAACTGCTTGGCCGCAACAGCCACTGGCGTCATTTTAATAATTATATTTAGAAAAGTATGCTATGTGCATTAATCTACTGCCTGTCCCAGTCCATTGACAAGCCAAGAGGGTGACTGCCCTAAACGCATGCATTCAGACCAGGAAGGTAGGGCATCTTGTATCTTGCCATTCGCCCCCTTCCATGCTGCTCAAAAATATGATCGGCACATTGTGCAACACCTATCTACTTGATCCTCTTCGGGCATTGAGACCTTTATGTCTTGTCGATTCAGGGTTTCGAAGAGCAGGAGGTGGATGCCCATTCCCCAGCCTGGGAGGTGCCAAGGACCCAAGGCCTCAAGACTTCGGCTGCTGCTGGCGCCAGGAGGGCTGCTGACATTGATGGGAAGAGGCTGCTCCACAGTCGGTGCCAAGGTAGGGCTTTCAGGCTGCCTAAGTGACAAGTGGATGTAAGTGTAGTTGCACGGTCAAGCTGGAATTATTTCATCGACCTCGGGCACAGCCACCTGATGCGAGGGTACCCTAGGGCTGAGAGATGAAGTCTTGGCCAAGACGGACTTCAGTTGTTGCCTGGATGGGTGCCCAACTATCCGGTTAGGTAAGAAACTATGGTATAGGTAAAGAGTGGGGAGGAGGAAACGGAAGAAAGAAAAAGGAAAATCTAGCAAGTGCCGGTGATGAGACGTAAATAAAAACGGCCGGAAGGGAACCAAGGGATGCATGTGTTGTCTTTTGCGCCACCGGCGATGACGTGCTGTGTGTGGCACGGGCGGCAGCAACTGGTGACGGCAAACGCCAATATGTACAGTGCCTAAAAACACTACAGTCTCCGTTTTATTGCACACCAGACCTTTACGCTGGGTAGCCACCACTGGGCCGACGGGGCCCAAAGCCCCAAAGCTTGCCAGCATGAGGTTCAGGGGCCATGTGGTTGAGGGAACAGAAGGGCATGCTGCATTAGGTCCCCTCCGCCACAAACCGTGATGCACCTTAAATGAAGCTGATAAAACCTCATGGAAATATTTATAAAATGGGAAATGCACCATTCCAGGCCGCTCAAAATGGTGCATGTCCAGTTTGCAGAGGCCTCAGTGTCTGGTTGTCATCTTATATCATTTGAATCGAGCAAGAGGGGATCCACACATCTTTCCCAAAGTGCTAGACAACACGAACAAGTACTGGTACAATGGTACATCCATAGCAAACAAGGCGTGGGCATGCACCAGTAAGTGGGTTAAGAATCTCTCCGCACTTGTGTGGGAATAATTTTCCACCAGTACCTGTAATCTTCGGACATAACATTTCGAACATTCATGACCGGCACCGGTGCACGATAATATTTTGGTGCATGGATTTACTTCCCTTCAGGTGAGAGATCACAATCCAAACAGGCAAAAAAACGATTGCCACCGTCACTCCTCTTGATGCCTCGGTGGCTCCCATGGTTTATGTTAGCTACACTTCAGCTACAGCCCGACCTATGTTCTGTGTCTAGCTTGGTAAGCCTGTCAGCAGCAATCGTTAAGCAGTCTTGCGGATCATGCAGAAATTAAATTGCTTTCATTTGTAACGATGACGACTGTCAGCCGTCTTGGGGCTTGACACCAGGGACAGTCAATGTCAGAATAAGGGTGTGAACTTTGCCCAACAGTTATTCAGTGCGTACCTAACCACCTTTGGCAGGCACCCCTGGCGGCTAAGCGGCCACGACTGGAACCAATACGTAGCCAGCGGGGAGTTCATTGATAAATGCTTGGTGCACCGGTCTTTTCACGTACTTCAGCTGCATGTCAGGTATGTCCCGGCTTCTGGATGAGGGGGCATGGTATAGCAAGCTGGCTATAGGCTGGTCGTAGGTTGGTCCCCAGTGGCCCAGGGATGGCCGCCCGGCAGCACCCGAAGGTAGCCTGGCACAAGAAAAGCAAGGCCATGGTGCACTGCGGGGGATCATTGGAGATACTACGGCATTGATGCCTTGTCATAGCATGCATGTGGGCCATAAGGAATTTCCGGGCATGTTAAGGCATATCTGGACTCTGGGTCTCTGGGATGCTGCGTTCCTATGCCATATCAATATATCATGGCCTGCAGGAAGGGTCTGAGGTCCTGGCTAGGGGATTCAACCTTCACTCCCATACTTAATTATGCAGTACCGTATTGCAATCCTCAGATAAAATAATTAGTGCGCTGAGGTCCGCCATTTCCTTGTCCTGACTTCTTCAAGTCAAGACATGGCTGGCCTCACGGTTGCATGGTTCCCGCTTGAACTCCACCGCTACTGGATGCTTCTGCTCCACCACTGGTCCCCGCTACTGCAATAACATATCTTCCATACAAGCAAGGGCATCCCACCCATCCCTGCCCAGGTGCACCTCATGGAAGTCTGTGGCACCGTCCGGGGGGTCCTGCCCAGTGCCCATACCCCCGCTCCATCAGGTTTCCTGTAGGCGAGGGCATCATTGGCAGCAAGCATAGTTGGAAGCAAGCATGAAGCGTGCCCTCCACATGCTCCCAACATCCTTATCCATGCATCGCTGGCAGCAGCGTGCCTTCTGCTGCTGACGACTGTGCCGTCCTCTTGCCTGTCCTCTAGTGCCGGCTGTGCCAATGTGTGGCTGTTCCGACAGCCCCCCATTGACGGGGTCTGGTGCGCAATAAAAGAAACACTGTCAGCCGTGCCGCTCAGCCCTCAGACAACGTAATGTATGATGTTACACCTATGACCCCTGCTCAAGAGGCTTGGCCGCTTGGGCGCCCAGCCATTTTTACTGACGTTTCACCTCTGGGCCCTGCTCCACAAGGCTTGGCCACATGGGCGCCCAACTGAGTCAAGGTCATGACGTCTAATGATCAGCCGCCCTGCGTCCCCGACCGATCTAGAGGGGAAGTCGTATCCTGGTACCAATAGTGAGTCAACGAGGTGTCTTCTGGTTTATGCCTGGGTCGCCAGCTTTATTTTAGCTGACTTGTCAGTTGCATGTCAGCAACAGCATGGCCTGCGGCTGAGGGAGGGTCAGGCAGCAGGCCCCACTGCCTGGGCAACCATGACTGGACGGGCAGCAGGCCCTGCCCTGCCCTGCAACCATGAGTGGACGGGCAGCAGGCCCTGCCCTGCCCCGTATGGCCTGCGGCTGAGGGAGGGTCGGGCAGCAGGCCCTGCTGCCTGGGCAACCATGGGTGGACCAGCCGAGGATTGGTCCTCATCGGCACAGCGGTGGCTACCCGAAAGTCCTCCCACCCTAAACCCCAAAGTTAACTAACCCTAAACTCGAAAGTCCTCCAACCCTGAACCCGGAAGTCCCCCAAAGGTGGCCTGACCACTGAAGGCATCACTGAGGCCGAGCCCTCTGCACAGGGCCCAGAGGTATATTGACAATGGCCTCTCAGGTGTACCACATGGGATCATTGATTGGGGATACTGGCGTTCTGTCCTTGTGTCATAGCATGCATTATTCCCTGCGTCACGGCTTTGGCTGGGAATCATATTGGAATCGTCTTCTGTGTTAGATTTATGAACCAGGCTTGTCTGGGATATTCATCTGTCTCCGGCCCGTGCCTATGCAGGGTACCGGTATAACACATTGGTATTGCGGTCAGCCCCACCTTGTTCAGTTACAGTGGGCGAGTGGGTGGCCTGAGTGCTATGGGAGCCCTGTCGTATCCCAACCTCTTTCCGTCCTCCGAGATGTGCAATTTTCTCTTAAAGAGCTAATGGGCCATCTCTTGGACACGTAGACAACCTGAATATCCCCCCCAAAATATGTTCATATCCGTGCCTCGTCATGGTTGTTTGCTGGTTGTCCAGGGTGGCACCGGTTTTTACTTGTTTGCTATCCTAGTATTTTAGCAGGGGGGGTAGGACAAGCTGGATTCAGGACCCCATGCATCAACAGCGGGATGCAGTCCATCCTATTTCAGCACATGCATCAGGTGGCGACCACCGCCAGGTAGGGTTTATGAGGGAGCTGCTGTTACAGCGAGACTGGTGGCAGCACGCACTTCTCTGCTTCTACAACGCAGCGGTGGCACCGGCAGCACAGCAAGACAGTTCACTCGTGGCGGCAGCCATGGCGGCCGTCATGCAGCTCGCTGTCAGACAGAGCACAGGAAGACGCACCTGATGCAGGGAACTGCCGGGTGCACTTTAGGCGCTGGAGCGAGGAGCAGCTGTCTACAAACTGTGCCAGGCAGGGACTGGCCGACCGCTGCTACCTGTCATAGAGGCGCTGGAGCTACTAGAGGCAGCCTACAAACAGGTGCAGCTGGACTCCGCCGGCTAGGGAAGCTTCGAGGACACCGCACCGAACTTTGCGGCAGCCTACCGCTCCTAGTTCCAGCCTATGGCGTGTGCACGCCAGGCAAAAACTTGAGGCAACACGGCGCATCCTACACTAGAGGACGGAGGTATGGCGCAGCTGTCATTGGCGTGAGGCACGCTGCTACCAACGATGCTGGGCAAGGGATGACGGCGAGCATGTGTAGGACGTGCTCCATGCATGCTTTGTATGTCCTAACGTCCAGGAGAAACTACTGGAGCGGGGTGGGACTGCGGCAATACTGCGGCCCCCCAGACGAAGCCTCGGACTTTTACCAGTTGCACCGTGGCAGGCGTGGTTGGGGTGCCATAAGTTGTGTGGCCCATTTTTGAGGGTTAGACTCTTGGGGCCTACTGTTCCTTTTTGTTTTTTCACTGTCTTATCTTTTGTGTCTCCTCCCAACCAGACTTTCATCAGTGCAAAGGTTTCCATGCCTTTAACCCCTCTGCCCTGACGGCTTGAAGTCATCACATGGCTGCCCACGTACTTATGTACTTATGTACTTTTTATTTGTTTGCACACCAGGCCATGGGGGGCCGCTGGATGGCCATCACGAAAACAAAATGCTGATAGGTTCATTGGGACCAAACCTTGATCGGCCCACAACTGGCGGCCCAGGCAATGGGCTTGTTGCAGCAAGCCATGCTGGCCGGAGGCTGGACTGTAGCTTGTTATGGGTACATTTCAAAGCAAACACTGAAGTTCTTGTACTTGCCGATTCAACAGTGACTGGATCCTCGGCCAGGTGACTCTTTGGATTCGAGGCTTGTGGGGCAGGCCAATCAATCATGTAAATGAATCTACACCTGAGGTGTGACACCTCTGGGCCCTGCTTAAGAGGCCCAGTTGGGGCAGCAAGCCAATCGACTAAGTACCAAGGTGCATCCGTATGACCGTATGATCCCAGTTCTCTTCAGGGGGGAGCTGGCAGCTGGCAAGACTGTCATGAGAATGAGAATGTCTTGAGAATTGGTGTGGCATGAAGGGGTCAGCACAATTACTGCTGGACAACAGCTTTCCAGCGAAGTCAGTGCGTGACTCGAGTGACGTGACAAGAACCCACCATCGGCCGTGTGGTGCCTTTGGTGGCAACGTCCGACTGTATCCCACTGAACAGCCATTGAGCCATTCTTGCGCTTGGGGCAATGTCGCTGTCCGTGAAGTTCTACTGAGACGCGATAATTGCTGGTTGAAAACTATTTCCAAACCCCGTCAAATTCGCCGCAAGGCAGTTTGACAATTTCTGGACGGAGGATCTCACGATCCTCCATTTTCTATAACCCTATACGCCTGCTGACGTCTTTACTCGGAAAGAATTGCCTAATGTAACGCCGTAAATGCTCGAAGCCAATTCTGGCGAGGCATCTGTAATGAATGACGCTCTCTACATCACTGTCAGCCCATACCTGCATGGTCAGCCCCGACACATCAGTCCTGAATCATGTCCACAGCTCCTTCATGCTGCATGATGCCCACGGATTTGGAAGAAGGCCATGCTAGAGAGGCGTCTCAGACTGAAGATGTTTGCCAGATGGCAGCCAAGGTGCATGCCAGGCATAATCTGCTCAAGCACATGAGTTGGCAACTGTTGGCCAAATTCTGAAATGTGGTGTGGGCCACCAGTCACCTCGGGCGCAGTAACTTGCAAACATGATATGCAGTCCAGCACTCCAGCCAAGTGTGGGATTATCTTCGACAGCTGCCAGCTGGGGCGTTGACTACAGAAGCTTGAGTGGGAGGCAGCCATCCACGAACCGCACCATTCAGCAACTGACTGACAGCCGCAACTTGTCAGAGGTGCTGGCCCCCTTTTAGATGTAGCCATTGAGCAGGCGCAGCCACATGCAACATGCGGTGGAGTACCCTAGGGAGTAGGGACCCCTCCGCTGAATACATGTCTGCAGCATGCCATCGCGCCTGGTTTGAGCAGAGAGCAAAGCCGTATTGGTGCACGCCAGAAGCCGCACCACCTACAGTGCAGGTGCTCGTATGTGCACAAACTTGAAGTTGCAGCTCAGCGTAAAGAGCACGGCGGACAGTAGAGGACGGCACAGCAGTCAGCGGAGTGAGGCTTGCATCAATCTTGGTGGCGACCACTACGCAGGTCTTTTGTTGGCCACGGTCCACCTCTGGCTGAAGGTTATGACTCAATAATAGGATCCAATCTAGCCTGCTTCTACAATTAACACATAAGCCTTTCTTCTTGAGATTGTTTCTTGTCTATTGATGGTGATTGATCATTTTTAGCTGCTACATACCCTGCCGTTACGATGAGCTTGGCGGTAGACGTGCTCCGTTTCAACTGAGTGGCGGTGGTTCCGGCAGCACAGCAACACAGCCCTCTCATGGCGGCCTCCTACTTGCAACTTGTGGTGAAACAGAGCACAGGATGGCGCACCTAGTGTGGTGACCTGCTGGGTGCACTGTAAGAGCTGGAGCGGGGAGGATCCATCCAAAATATAAAAAAATGTGTCAGGCAGTGACTGACCTACAACCGCCGCCCGTCAAGAAGGAGATGGCGCTAGCGGACATAGCCTATGAGAAAGCGCAGTTGATGGCCGCTGTTCGGGGGGACCCCACGGACATCGTACACAGGTCTCGGACAAAATATCGCGCCCGGTTTCAACTGATGGCGGGCGCCGTGTAATCGCAAGCCAGCCGCACCAGCAAAAGGTAGGGCGCTCATATGTCTGCACAAATTAAGGCTTTGGCTCAGCGCAGTTAGCACGGCCGACACTAAAGGACGGCGCAGCGGTCGGCGATGTGAGGCACGATGCTGCCAGCGATGCTGGACTAGGGTGGATAGCAAGCATGTGGAGGACATGCTACGTGCCTGCTTCCATTGCCCTAGCCTCTAGGAAAGGCTGAGGAGCAGGGATGGGCAGGCCTCCCAAACGGTGCCTCAAGACTTCCACGATTGCACCGGAGCAGGCATGGGTAGAATGTCCTAGCCTTTTTGGAAGATTCGGTAGATATCGTCGAGGCGTACAGGTTTAAGAGGCTGGGGCTTCCTTTGAATGTTCTTGTATCCAGCTATTTTCCTGTCCCTTATCTTTATCTTCATTGTACCTACATTCCTGGCCCATTGCCCCCTTTAAAACCAAACAGTTGGGCACCCACATGTCTGAGCCCTTAAAGGTGTAACGTCATTGACATGGTGCATCGACCTTGGTTTTGCTCCCTATCACGAGCAATTGCACATCACGGTGTTTGTCTCTTCGTAAACATGATTTCCCATTTGTATTTCCCTCTCTCCTGCCCCCTACCACACACTCCCCCCTTCTCAACAGAACAGTTAATTTTCCCCAATACAAGTCCAGGCGACCGAGCCCATATGAGCATGGCCCAGAGGTGTTATGTCATTAATATTGTCAGCCCACCCTTGCCATCACTTGGGAACAGAGGCAGCTGTGGCAAGATGTGTTATCAGCGCTGATGAAGACTGATTTTGAGGGAGGGTCATGATGTAGGAGGAGGGACGGGAGGGCCAGGGTGCGGTGGTGGGCAAGGAATGCCCCAAGAAGTAGATCACCCAGATGCTGACTATTGATATGGGGCATATCTCCAAGCTGAAATCAGATATCATTGTGCCGCCTCAGCCCTCCACCCCTCTAGTTTCTGATGTAAGGAATGGAACATCTGGACCAGCATGATCTCTAGAAAGGGCAGGCTGCTAAATAACCGGAATCCCCGCCCCGGGGCTATATTTGTTTCTTGCTTCACCTTCTCCGGTTACATAACCTTAAATCTGCTATCCGGATTGAAACCGATAGAAGGGAACTGTGGAAAGGCTCTTAGGGGAAGCGATGCTGCTGCTGGTCTGGAATTTGGTTTTGCAGCACCAGTTTGTCACCCAATCATGTAAGACTTCCCCAGCACGCACTGCCTTGGCACGAATTTGCTTAGGGTACATTGGGCGGGCAGATTCTCACCTCACAAAATTGAACAGCCGACTCCGCGGGCTCAAGGTCACCCGAGCGTAAAGCGGCCCGATGACTGGTCGCTCAAAATTGCTGTGTCCATCCATCACGCCCTCGATCCTTCTCCGCCAACTTACAGCGGAAATTGAAATATCCATGCTTGAAGAAGAAGACAAAATATTTACCTGCATCAACGCTGCAATGAATCGAGCAGTGCAAAGGGATGAATATAAACCACGGGGAAGAAACGGTCCCCCACCATCGGAAACCTACGAGTTTTCAGTGAAGTTTTGAATAGGATTCGGCTCGTCTTCACTCGAAGCATGCGGCGACCCAACCACTGCCCATATTTTTCTTTCGCCTTTTACTAAAGAAAACTGAGGGGTTGGGTCACAAAGCCGCCTTCAATATTTTTTGAGAGCCTCGTGCTCTACTATAAAAACATTAAGCACCGAACACCATGACTACCCAAAGACCAATGTCATGGCAGCCTGGCTGGCTTTCACTTGAGCAACCCTATATACAATTTGCTATACACAACTCGACCTACAAGTATGACCTAGCGGGTGTGCACAGTTCGAAACACATCTTCCTGCCTGAATGACCAGGTTGCATCACCTCCAATGAGCGGGGCATGGATGTTATGTGCCGTACACAGCTGGCAAGGGCGTGTCTCATGCCATCATTGCGCCATCCTCTTTTGTCCGTTGTGCGATTGCGCCGAGTCGCAGCCTCAAGTTTGTACATACGTGATCACCTGCTGGTAGGCTGCGTCCTCAAGTGCCAACACCCCTGGCGAGTAGCAGTTGTAGGTCAGCGAAGTCTAACACAGTTTCGGAACGGCTGCTCCCTGCTCAAGCCCATCCAATGCACGTAGCATGTCATTCAGCTGGCAAGGGCGTGTCTCATGCCATCATTGCGCCATCCTCTTTTGTCCGTTGTGCGATTGCGCCGAGTCGCAGCCTCAAGTTTGTACATACGTGATCACCTGCTGGTAGGCTGCGTCCTCAAGTGCCAACACCCCTGGCGAGTAGCAGTTGTAGGTCAGCGAAGTCTAACACAGTTTCGGAACGGCTGCTCCCTGCTCAAGCCCATCCAATGCACGTAGCATGTCATTGCATGGCAAACCAAAAAATTCAGAACGGTGCATACCCGCTGGGCCCTGCTGAGCGCTCGGCCGCTTGGAGATGGGACGGGATGAGCTATGCCAAATGTAGCTACCATGCACAGCCATGGCTAATGGACCATGGTGCAACCATGCCTCACTTACATGTGAGAGGGGTAAGAACATCAAACCCGATGATCCATACAACGGGAGAGAGAGGATCGTGTGGGTTAATAACATAACACCTCTGGGCCAAGCTGAAAAGGCTCGGCCGCGTGGGTGCCCAACTGTTTGGTCGGGACGTAGAGAAAGGAACAAACGGAAGAAAAAAAGAGGAAAATACTATCCTAAAAAGTAAAGGAAGTCTTAAGATTCCCTGCCCGTTTAGATCCTATCATCCTAGCCCTCAACAACGAGGGAAAAACAAACACATACACCAAGCATTGGAGGGGGAGGGAGGGGATGTAAGAGAATGGAAGCCCCGGCCTCTAAAAACGACCAAGTCTCAGCGAAAGCTACCACATCCTCCACATGTCTCCACGAGGTGTGGATCGTGTAGGTATGGATGCCACCAATGTTGTACCATTGGAACAGTCCCCCCTCAAGGACAAGGTAAGAGGAGCGAAGGTGGGTAGGTCCTCTGGACAACGCCACGGACGTTCACCAGTTTCATCGCGCCATTGAAACGTAAACATGACGTAGGTAAAGGACATGAAACAACATGACAAGGGCTCTTTCTGCCCACAACTTGGTAACTACCGGTACCGTACATGTAAAGCAAACGAAAAAAATCCACCCCTAAGAGATTGTGTGCTGCTTGACGGGATTATAAAAGGCTTAACCACAATCTCGGGGTTTGCCCAATCTCTTAACTTGCTGACAATTAATTTCCCAGTCAAGCAGCTGAGTTGTAAGGTACGGAGGGGCTTAATCCCATCAGCAGATCAGTGCACTTCTCATGGTATCCATCAATCTAGCCGGTTGTCAGATACAAAACGTCCAATCAATAAAACATAAATTATGTAATATGTACCCAGACAAGGGGGTTCCAAGACAAGGGGGGTTAATCCAGGGCTGGGGGGTTTGTAATCCAGCCGGGTTACCGATCAAGTACCTATCTGCATACCTACCTACCTACCCTCGCTAGAGATAAAATGCTTTAGAAACGAGAGACTTGAGGCAGCACACAAGCATCTAGCGTCTGCCTTCCTCCCTCTCGAGTATTTCAATTGCATGAACACCCTTGTCACTTGACCTGCCTCCATCAGCTAATGATCATGTGTCAACTCACTCACGCTGTACATGCCCCCTACAGCCGTAGAGACCTGGAGCACATCTTCTCTGAGCACTGAGAAGTGCCCAAAACAAGCTTCAAGGGGTTGCTGATGCGTTGCCGGTTGAGTTTAAGACTTTGCCTGGAATATCGCAAACCGGTAAGTCTTCTTACCATCCCTAGCTTCTGTCAATGACAGTGCACCTCTGGGCCATGCTGAAAAGGCTCGTCCTCGTCGGCGGCCAACAGTGAAGTTGGGACATGGATTGTTAAGTGAGAGGTGAAAAGAAAGAAAGAGAAAAACACGAAGGAGAAGAAAATCACTTCTCTCTCCCCCCTCAAAAAGAAAGGCAGTGTGAAGGTTCCTCCTCCCAGTAGAGGCAAGGCATGGACAAGGGAAACTAAAAGAAAGGAGAAAAAGCAAGAGAGGAACAAGAGGGAAAAGACCCCTCCTCCCCCCTAAGAAAGGAAACCAAGTTCCCAGGTCCCCAAGAAAGTAGCCCTCATTGATGTCAACCACATCCAACACAAAAGCCAGAGCCTCCCACCCATGCATGCTCCAATACAAATGAAAGCCCGTGGTGCCTTCCGGAAGACCCACCCAAGCCCTGTCCCTAAGCCAGTCCTTGACGCTAGGGCACTGGAAGCAAACATGTACCGCATCCTCCACATGCTCGCCATCTCCCCTTGCCCAATACCGCTGGCAGCAGCGTACCGTATCTCACGTTGTGGACCGCTACGCCAGGTGTCCTCTGGTGTCAGACATGTTAACCGCACCGAGCCGCAGCCGGTTGGTGCGCACAATAGCTCACGCTATGTTGCTGGTACGGCTCCCAGCATACGCCAGTACGGCGCCCGCTGTAGGCTGGAACCAGGCGTGGTAGGCGCCTAGGCGGCTGCATACCTGTGCTCAGTGGTGGGGTACTGGGGTCCCTGGGGTCTCCTCTGCTAGTCGCCTCCAGTTGTGTCTGCTTGTAGGCTGCGTCCACTAGCTGTAGCACCTCTGGGTCGGGGAGCGGCTGCATGTCAAGGACTGCCTGACACAACATGAGGACAGCTGCTCCCCGCTCCAACTTCTCCAGTGCCCCCATCAGCTCACTGCACCATGTGCACCCTCTTCTTTCCATAGCTTGAGTCAGATACAATGTTTTCTTTGGCTCATGAATTGGATGAGATACTGTGTGACCTGACTTGCGTTTGCAGAGCTGCCCCCCTGTCCCCCCCATGCCAATATGGAATGCCTGGAGGTCATGATGTTATTGCATGCCATATTTTGATGGTGGAAATCAATAGCATTTGACATGGAGAATGCAGCGGTGTAGTTATCTTCTCAATCTGACGCCTACCGTTACACAGAAGTTAGGAATATTTTCTAAGTTTGTCATTTTGGGGACACCCCCCCCAGCCTACCCTTCCAACTTTGCCGCCTCATATCGAGCCCTCCCCTAGGCCAAAACAATTGTTATACCGTAGTCACGGACGTGTTTCTTTGTTTTCGAAGTTCGTTGTTGCTTTAAAAGTCGCTGTTTTGGCGATTGTTTTGATTCGTTGCCCCTCAAGATGAAAATTCCAGTCAGAAACATTTTCACAATTGATTTCGTTGCTCCCTGAACAACGATCAAAAAACGAAATACGTCCTTGACTACGATACCAGATTTAGACAGCTCTTGTCAAGATCTATCACTTTGGAGGATAGGGTAAATCCCTAAAAACCTTTGCCCCCCCTCCCTCGGCCCATTCATGAACGTATTATGTTCGTCTGGGAGAGACGGAAAGTGACGAAGGGAGGCGGGCAAGTGTTGGAAATAATTGAAGAGGGGGGGGAATACTATCTACCTGAGGTAAAGAAAATTATGTGACAAACAAAAGACCGGAAAGAAAAGGAAGTCCTAGGACGTCTCAGCTAGCCTCTTTTGAGTCCAGCCCTCATCAATGTGGACGCCATCTCTCACAAAATCTAAGGCCTTCCCTGTTCCTGCTTGCCTTAACTCAGCTGCCGACGAGGGCCCCTTGCGCACCCAGGCTTTTTTGTGTGTTAGCGTCTCAGCTTTTAAGGTTGGGCGGCCAGTCTCACACCTTGTTAAGTCCCAGCAAAAGAAAGGCAAACCAACCATGCCTCCTTTGGTCAACTACTGGGTGGTGAAAGTTTGTGGCACCGGGGCGGGAGACCTACTCACCTACCCATGCACCCACGCCACCCAAGCACCCACGCACCCGTAGCTCTAGCCTCTTGTCGCCTATCCCGCTAGGCATTTGATGCTAGCATGTGGTGCAACCTCCACATACTGTCCATCGTCACTTGCCCATCATCATGCTCAATGATCGTTGGCAGCAGCGTGCCGCATGCCACTGACCGTCACGCCAATGCGCCTTGCTGAGCCGAAGGTGATAACTCAGCCTTGATGAGGCCATGGACCGCCAGAAGGAAAGGAAGGGTGGAAACCTCGTCGTCCATAGCGAGTGAGAATGAAGGAAACCTCGTAGCTCAAGGGCCGCTGCACTCCTCCTTGACGGATCTAGCTAGACAACTCGCGCCTGGTTCCTGCAGTCTTCCTCATCAACCGAATTACCGAACTAGCCAGGTCACCCCCTGAACGGCCAACCCTTCACGTTCATACCGATCGTCCTTAAAGCGACGGGCTACAGTATTGCTAAGTAGCCGTTACATCATCATATTAAGCATCTTGTGGTCACGAATCATGCCCACAAATCAAACCAGGCCATTGAGCGCCATCGAAATAGCAGTGTGCTCAAGCAAGCAAGGCAACCCCACCATCGGTGCCCCGTCTACACTTCAAGTGCTGCTGTACATATTTGTTCATCGTCACCAGGAAATCATACTTACCTGACGGGGTGGGCACAGTGATTAAAAAGGCTGTCCCTCTGTTGTCTCTGCCCACATTGCACCTCGTGGGCGGATTCAGCAGCAGGCGTCCAAGTGGCGTTCTGCACCGTTTAATTTCTGGTAGGGGGTTGTAGCGTTCGCGCTCCTCCCCATTAATAATTGATCTCATCCACCGTCGTCTTTATCCATCCTGCACTACCAACATCAAACTGAACCCCTATAACAACTTCAGACACGATGATGCGCTCTAGAAGATTGTGACTTCTTCACACAGTACAGTTGATATGCTGCCTACACAGTTTTCTGCCCATGCCGGTCGTTTGTTGTTGCAGGCAGCAGTTCTGCTTCCTTTGTCGAGGAAGCAATACAGGCGCCAGCTGGCATGAGTGGAGGTGAGCTCTATTGGAGGAGGAGGTTCAGAAATATGAAAGGGTCACCTGGCGGGACCTCCAGAGTGCCCAAGTATTATTTTGTGACAGCTGGGCATGCGCCCATGCATTGCACATTAAGGGTGATATGATGAAGCAAGTACCATGGGCGGCATAATTGAAAGGATTGCCAATGACCCCATGCACCGAAAGCTTCCAAATTTTGCAGATTTTCATGACTGAATCAGTGCGTGTCCATCCTAGTGTCCATGCACTGGATTTTGTGCTGACTTTCAGCTCAAATGCTGGCCAGCTGGAGGCAAGGCATGTTTTCGTCTTCATATGCCTAGTGGTGCCTGCCCAGCAGCCTGCCAATCGTAGTATATCGGTTGCGCACACTGAATTGAACATGGCCAATACCGCATGGCCATGCACTTTTAGTGTGACCTTCACATACCGGTACTAGAGGAGGAGGTTCAGAAACAGTGTATGTGTATGAGATACGCAGGCTCGCACAAATGTGTGGTGTACGTGAACACTGTGTGAGGAGAAGGCTGAATTAAGTATGTGCCTACAGCTATTTTGTCTATCTGGTGTTTGCATGAATGTTAGTAATGAGCTGACCAAGCTGTTTTCGTGCTCCCCGCATTCTGCGTGTACGGTAGCCTTGAGGGCTGACTACCGGTACGTAGAGCAACGGATTTGATTTGTGTGTATTTTAGGCTTTTTAGCACCTTTTGCAGACGGCTGAGTAGTAGCATTGTAGTAGCCACCACAAGGTGAATGGGGACAATGCCCATGCCGTCCTAAGGCCGGTGGCCCAAGCAGCAGGGATTGCTGTAAATGCCCACCCACCCTTGGGGCTGCAGGATCGTTAAGCTGAATTGTTGCTGCAACACCAAAATATAGCAGGGAAAAGGTGCGCCCCAGCGTGGGCCGTGGGTTGCGCCTGCATGGCAAAGCACATGCACATCGCTCTCGTGTTTATTTTTTTCGGCTTCAAGGCTGCCAGAAGCGAACCGTCTTGCGGCTGCCAGAAGTCTGATTGGGACCAAACCTTGACCAGCCTACAGGCACAGACCCAACCAGCATGGCTAGTTGCACATGGGGCCTCCAACGGTAGGCCTGTAGGCAGCGGGAATGTAGCTGAGCCACGAACAAAATAAACTGATGATCATGGCTCATCTATATGCATCCCTCTGCCCCTTTGACCCGCAGTCCGTCGTTTCTTGCATGCTGCTCAGCCCCAACATTGTGGCCAATTAAGACTGCTGCACCAATGCCATGGATGCGTCTGGCAAAGGTCTCCTCAGCGGAAGGACCGCGGCGGCAATGGCGGTGGGGGCGGCAGCAAGGGCTGGCAGCGCAACATGACTGTCACGGATCAGGTGTTGTGCGATGGCATTAACGTACTAAGAAACGGGCAGCACAAAAACTGGGGGGGGGGGACAGGCGGGGACTGTCATCTGAAATGTCAAATATGCTCTTGGATGTTACATTGGTATGTGCAGATGTTGTTGTTCCAGCGTATTAACAACAGGAAATGCCGCTTGGGGACAAGGGCAGGTAGGTGCTGCCATTTGAATGTGATGTACGGAATCTGTGTGTCAACAGTCAAGATGTTGCTGCTGTAACGTCCGTGGGTCCACGGTGGACCTATGTGATGCCCGATGGTCTTTTTGTTGTTATAATGTAAAATCTTAAAATCCACCGCCCATGTCCATCAGTATTTTTGTCCACTTGTAAACACTGTACCGCTTACGCTGTAAATGCTGTACCTCTGTATTGCCTGCGTCTGTCAGTTCCCTGTTGAGTTTTTAACGATGCACTCCTATGCTCCTCCCATAGATTGGCTGCGAATGTCCAGAGTGACAAGTGTGTCCTGCGGCGAGGTGAGGGGTGGCATGTTCGGGTGGAACTGTAAACAACTGTGGAATTTAGTCTCAACTTATGTATAGGTTATAGACCTGGTTTCAGCCTGATTCGGTTGGATTGGATGACCGGATGGATCATACACGCTGTCATGGTTGTTAATGACATTACACCTCTGGGCCCTGCTCAAAAAGGCTCGGCCGCGTGGGTGCCCAACTGTCCCGTTGGGAGAAAATAGAAGGAACTTAATGTAGAAGAGGGAATGAAGGAGAAGAACATAAAGGAAATAAATACCCCCCCCCTCCCCTCCCCCCCAAAAAAGGAAAAGGCAACCCAAGTATCCCTGCCCCTCTCAAGCATAGTTTAAAGTCTGTCTTGGTTGTAAAACCTGCACTTAGCCTGTCCCTGTTGGCAGGCTCTGGCACTGCTTTGGGCATGTTTCTGTTGTCACCTCGATGAATACTCGCAGCTGCCTTGGGCCTGTTCCTATTAGAAAGCCTGCGGTGATGTCCCACCAGTAGCTTTGGGCATTGCAGTTAGCCCCCCCCCCCTCTCTCCGGCCTCGCCCCTGAGCTGCTGGCCACTTTTCCCACCGGATCCATGGTCAAGTCTCATCCTGCCTACCGTACCCACCCTGCCCACCCTGCTTATATTGTTTAGGGTTTAGGGTTAAGAGTTCAGGGTTATCCCCACCAATTCCATGAATGCCTGCCCCTTAACCCTGGATATGAGGTTTGTCTCAGCCTCGCTCCTTCCCCATGAACATGGCTAGTGATCGCCCTGCTCATGCCTCACCTTGGGCCACACGTATTTACATTGGCACGGCTCCATTGCCTTGTGCCCATGTTAAGCTTGACACTAAAAATGTATGGAATATGTCCCACACTTTTATATGATACAGCTTCCATAGACTGGTTTGAGGACCTTAAAACTGGTCCCGAAACCAATCTTGGGGTGCCCTGTGGACTGAAAACTGAACTTTGTTCATGACGGCTGCCCCCATGGGCGGTGAAGAATTGCGAGTTTTCTCTCCACGCTTGCCACTCACTCTCATTCCTGCTCTCCGCGACCTCCCTTGTAATTTGCATCACTTCCGCCCCTCTTAGCCCCGTAGGCGAGGTTGATCTTCTTTGGAGTCCGTACCAGATTTCATAGCTCGAGGACCTGGGTTACATCATGCATGTTTGTCAACACATCAGACTGAATGCGGTGAATGCGGTGGGCGGCAGTGGCAGCCAGTTGTGTTAGTGGTGACGCATAGAAGGGTCAAGGGTGCATCTTCATCTAGATCAAGGCTGTTAAGCTTTGTGTCCATGGTTTCTGTACAAGAGCCCCTGAGGGGTTGACCCCAGCCCCAGCCTAAGAGCTCCAACCTAAACCTTGACATGAACAATCTACCTAAACCCCAACCTAAGCCCTCAACCCCAATCCCTCAGGTACGTGTCTTAAAGATAACCAGATATACTGTTCTGAGGAGTAGGCAGCGCTGGTCAGGTCAAACTTTGAGAACAATAACAGGGGGTCATGAACATGCTGGTGTGTGGGAGGGAGAAGGGGGAGCTCGCCAACTTGGGCGGCAGGAGGGATAATGTGGTGGGGGGAAATAGCTCGCCAACACAACGGTTTGAGATCTTCGTGAGGGATCTTGGCACCTTGACCTTGTTATAGCTCCTGTGGCCGTGGAGCTGGTGGCCTAGGTCTAGCCTAGTCCTGCATTGAAAATATTTGGTTTCTAATTGCATTGCAGGAAATATACAGGTAAAGATCTGAAATCCTGGCCAAGCAGATATATGCCTGCTTGACTTATAAGTCAGTGAGGGACATTTTGGTCCAGGGGAGAATAAGAGTTGGTGTAGATGAAGGATGAGAGCTTGATACACTGGATATCTAAGATGACGCCAGGAGGAATGCATTTTTTTAAACAAAATTCGAATGCCACAATTCACAAATACCGTTATGAAGGACATCACGAGTGGTCCAATATATATTTTCTTGAATGAAGATAACGACGTTACACCTCTGGGTCCTGCTTCAATAGATTCACTGATTGAAGTTCTGTTGAGGCATGTCAATAGCATCTCCTCTGGGCCATGCTGACGGCCGCACACGGTACTCTCTGGCCGCATGATGCACTATGTGATTTTGTATGAGGGCCCATTTGGGGGGATTTCATTGTCAGGCTTTACATTTTGCGCTGTTCTAAACGTTTTGCGCTGCTTGTGGAAACGGTCCTCATGCGCTACTTGTTGCATCCAGTTTTTGTAAGACGCTGCCAATAATCGCCAGCTAACTTCTGTTGTTTATGTTCAAATAGTAGGGCTGCGGGCGCGAGTCTCATGCCTTCTGCAGGCTCCTACAGGACTACGCGAATCGAGCACCTGGAAAAGTATCTTCAGGTAGCTCAGACAGATAAAACCCCTTCAATGAATTCGATTTCATCGAAAGGTGGCGCTGACATACTCGCCCTACGACTTCATTGACAGGTTCCATTCAAACAAGTGTGGCATGGTCTCAATGAAAGGCTTCAGGGGACGGAGCCTGTGCCGCTGCATGGTGAAAAATCATCGCGGGCACAAGCATCGGCCTTCAACCTGATCCGGTCAACTGGTTCAGCCACTGGAAGACACCTGGGGGCTTCAGTACCGAACCCTATAACCCCTGTCTCCCGACTTCATCATCACTTGCCGGATATCAGACAAAGCCTCTAGAGGGACAAGCCCTGGGACACCAGTCCCCTCCATTGATCCTAAGGCCAGGCCCTAACGTCGCGGCAGCGTGACAAGGCCACGCTTATGCGAACTTGTCCAGGAAGACAGCCAGGCGGCGCCCCTCCAGGTCCTGCTCGTTCCACCTGCCGATGGCTGTCTGTGCAGACTCTGCATCCGTAAACTTGATGGTGCCGAAGCCCTGCGACAAAGGGGAACGAGTTGCAGATTCAGTTCAGTTTCAAATTTCAAAAATCGAACTTAGACTTTCAACTGTTCACAGTCCGTGGGGCAAGAGGAAGTTAACCATGACGAGCAGTGGAGAGAAGGATTTAGTAGTGACCACCTCATAAGTAGATCCTCAGATGCTTCAGTATCAGCTCATAGGACGTTTACATTTAAGCTCCATCAAGAAAACCAAGATAATAACTTTTTGTTCGCTCTGGTTTTGCTAGAAGCTTGGCTGGGTGCTCCAGTTGAGCTGATGGGGCGCTTTTAGTGCGTTGTGTGACATGTTTGCATTGTACCAGCCGTACATTCACCCGATCATAAGAGGGCAGAGGCTTTCCCTTCAGAGTCAACCCACAATCTGTCCCAGGACAGTACCTTGGGTGGTCTGATGGTCTATGCAATTGAGTCCCCTGCCCTTTTGTATGCATCTCTGGGTTTGCTTACCGTGTCAGGGGAATGCAGGATGGCAGCAGGCTCTGATACAAAATAGTCTCTAGAAACCCCGTTTCTCTTCACAATCCTCCCCCCTGCCACTCTCACCCTGCTGCGTCCATCATTGCCCATAGCCACATCAGCCCTCTCGATGTTGCCCACGTCGGTGAACATCTCCTTAAGCTCAGCCCATGTGTAGCCCCAAGGAATGCCCTGGACCACGATCTGCAAGAGAGGGAGGCAAAGGAATGATAATTTAGGACTGCAGGAAGCTTGGTTTGCATGTTCAAGGTGGAGGTGGAAGCGCAGATGGTGTGTGTGCAAGGAATGCCCAATACCAGTCTGCAGGAGGCAGAAGCAGGCGTGGTGGGAGTGGGTAAGGTGAAGGGCGGGGGGATGCGGAGGGTGAGGGTGAGGGGTGCAGAGGGTGAGAGGGATGCAGAGGGGGAGGGGAAGGGGGAGGGGCGTGCAGAGGGTGAGGGGGGTGGGGAGGGAATGTGTTAGGCGGATATGGGTGGGGATGGGGAGGGGATGGGGAGGCAGAGGGTGGGGGAAGGGGGCAGGTGTGCGCAATGCAGAGGGGAGGGCGTGCGCGAGGTGGATAAGAAGGGACTGTGTGTGCAAGGCGGACAGGGAGGGGGAGGGGGGAGAGAGAGTGTGATATGGGGAGGCTCCAAGGGATCTCCTGAACCAAAATCAAATTCTGTAGGAGAGGCCCAGATCACAGCGGAAAGATACCCAAATGATATGGGCATGGATAAAGAAAGCCACACCTTGTCACGTTCGGCCATAGCCTCGGGCATTTGGGTTAGACAGTGGGACACCTGTTATCCGAAGCTAGTTAAAAGGGTGCATGTTGCCAGTCAAGGGTGCGGTCCTCCTGTTTGACCTGAGCCAAACCACGTGCATGTCTCTCCAGGTATTTTGTCCCCCTCCTTACCCCCCCCCTCACCCTTCCCAAAGCCCCCTTGCTTATAGTGTGGCACATGCGTGATCATGGCCTGCAAGTTTAGGATGGTACATATTTACATAACCATCCTAAGCTTGAACGTGCAAATGTGTCATCCACTCATCCCTACTCCCCGACTTTAAATCCCTGCGCTCTTCACTCCTCTTTGCAAACTTGAAGACTCCAGCAACCGTGCCTCCCTCTCAGCTGTGCGCACGAGTGTCAGCAACCACTAACCATACAACTAACTTGGGCAAAAAGGGACGACTGGCAAAAACAAAGGGCCAAGGGCAAAACGGCGATCGTGGGCAAGTGGTGGCTCCGGGCATAATGCTTCAGACATTTAAACATGGAACACAAGAAACCCCTCTCCTGCATATGTGGACTGCAGAATTGATGTTAAAATTCCTTCAAAGCGAGCTTAGTGTGAAAGGTAAGCGGGATAGCTGCCAGACGCCAACCGGATGTGGATGGCTGACAAGGCTGCGAAATACCCCCATACCCACCCAACATCGGGCCTAAAATCAACTGGCCTAATCATCCATTGGGTCCGCCGGAATGTAAATGACTGTCCTATTCGCAGGTGCCCCCCCCCCCCCAGCCCGAATCAACCGGGTGTGTCTATCCGGCAAACCGCAGGGCGCAGGCCAGCGGCAGCTTGCATGTGAGTGCATGAAAGAGTCTGTATCTACACGCCTTCGGGGATCCCGACTGACCTGCAGCCCACTGGACTCCCCGGTCCGCTCAGGGGGAGGACCACGGCCACGGCCGCGCCCACGCCCGCGGCCACCACCCTCTCCTCGGCCACCTCCCTCTCCACGCTCTGCACGCTCTCCACGGCCACCAGCCTCGCCTTCGGGGCGGGGTGCACGGACGCGAGGCGCACGGGGGGCCCTGACGGGTGGCTCGCCACCGTCCTCGGGATTGTACTGCTTCACGTCGCGGTCCTCGCGGTCCTCACGCACCAGGATCCTGCGGCCGGACATCTCGGTGCCGTTCTGGGTGTTGATAGCGACCAGCGCCTGCACACTTAGCCGCAGCGGTGGCGGAGGGCGGGTTCAGGGACAGGATCTGGGAGACACGTGCTGTGACAGATAAGTACAACGTCGGCCTGTACCCCTCGTGGGGGAGGGAGGGTCAGGGGATCACGGAGTCGACCCGCGTTGGGCTGAAGCGATAGGTAGCGGAGGTAATCACGAGCGCACCTCTTCCGGGTTCTCATACTCGACGATGCCCCAGCCCTTGGACCGGCCTGCAGGAAGGGAGCAAACGATCGGATTCGTGGGTCAGCATGGCCCTCGGGGACGAAAGACAACCCGAACGACGACAGCAAACTGGCATGCATGCATGCTGAATTCAAGGTGCCACGGTTGGCCGCCAATGCTAATCTGACTCGGATTATTTCACTCGTCACCTCACCATCCTCATCCCGCATGACGTTGGCATAGACTACATTGCCGCACTCCCTGAACTTGTCTTTCAGGTCCTGCCACGATGACTTCCAGGCCAGGTTTCCAACGAACACCCGCTTGCCAATCCGCACCACGCCGCCCTCTACCACTTCCTGAGGGATCTCCTCCGCCATTTTCCTCGACCTAAGCTACTTCCGAGTCCTACCGTGCGAGTCTGGAAAAGACTGCAAAGACCGATATCAGCACTGCTGCAAACAAAGTGGGAAGGGAGGCATGCCCGATGTACGTGATTTGATTTCCCTCTGACTGGACACATCTCTACATTTACCGGTAGTCAATTTGATACAGACCAGTCACAGATAAGCGTACAACGCCATCATGCAACGATACAGAGCACGAGATACAAAATATCGGATAGCAGGTGGGCCCTCACTGTCGCCAACAGCGTAGATCGCTCACAATGATGACAAAAATATCAATTTGAATAAAAAGACAGCTGTATTCTTCTTAGCATTGGGTAGGCCTTGCGTCCTGAAGGTGAGCACACAGCACAATTCGAGCACCGGTACAGCAGTCCCATGATTGCACCAGGGGATTGCACTGTCTGTAAGGACCTTCAGTTCTGATGAGTACATCAATCCGGCACAGCGTAAGGACCAACGATATATAAAATGCCCCCAAGCTTTGCCTACATCATGGCATGATGGACACTGGTAGAACCGAAGGCAGCCTCCTCCAAACAGCATGAAAGTACCATTTCAGTACATCATGGCTGTATCGAAACGCCCACAAACCTCTGTCCTAATTATAAAATCCATGCAACTACTGGTTCCACATTCCCACATTCCCACAATTGTTCCAACAGCTATCCAAGTACTGTACCGGTAATCAATAACGATAAATAAGAGCACCAATCCCTGCACTGATTAAGAGAGAGGTAGTTCCCTGAGGTACAGTCTATGCTGCTGGTAGGCACTAGTCATTAACACCAACCACCACCTGGCAACTCAGGCGGCCGAGCCTTTTTTGAGCTGGGCCCAGAGGTGCAACGTCATCAACCTGGCAACTCAGTTCTGCAGGCAGCATCAAGCTGGTCGCCAAACTTCCAGGCTCAAACTCAAAATCACTCAGCAGACTTGGGACACAACGTGCGCTCTAGGGGATCAATCAAAGGCAGAGATCTCTGATCAAAGGGGTATCTCCTCAGCATCATGGGAAGGCCTGCCGTCCGTCCTCAGATTTCAGACTATCCGTCCATGAGGCGCCATGGGGCTCCTAACGAGTCACCCTCCTCTTCAGGCCCAGGAGGCTCTGTGTAGGCCTCAGTGCCAGCCAGAAGATGGGTATCCGACCCAGCATCCCTGCCGAACCGGCCGCTGCTCCCGTGTTCGCCCCCACCACGCGCTTGTGCACCGCATCCGGGTCTGAGTCGCAGGCCACTATCACGAACAGGGGGAACAAGACGGCGGAGCAAGCAGCCCCCCAATAGAATGGCAGCATCACTGTCAGGGCTGCCATGAGGCTTCCGAAACCTGGAAATGTGTCGGGGGAGGTGGACAGGAGGGTGGAGGGTACGCAATACGGTGAATCCAATTATAATGATCCCTAGGGTTTGGATTATGGAAGTATTTTGTTTCCATGCAGGCGTATTTCCAGAATATGGGCGTCCATGTCCTGGCGGTCTGTCAGGAGGAGAATGGGAGGGAGGCAAGTAAACACTTCTGTAGGCACACAAAAGTAGAAAGGCCGCGGGGATTCAAAAGAGGAGGCCTCCCCGCAAAAAAGGAGAATTAGGCCGCAAGGATTCAATAAAGGAGGCCTCCCCAATTTCCAGGTGCATGGGAGTGGGAGCCAAACGATAGCTTCATGTATCCTTGACCTCCGGCACATCAATTATTTATGAAGTCATCCAGAGGGACAAAACCCCTTCATAAAACTTCCCAGTACCAGTGCCAGTGCCTGCAATACAGAGGCCAAGCATTTTGGCATTGCCAATGCCACCAACCTATCTACCTGCCAATTGGAAAGCATTATCCTAGAGACACGTTGTTCGGATTACCCTTTTTGGAAGTTCAAGGATCAGGTCAAGACGCAGAACCCACTGACCCAGCATCCCCTCGCCTAGCTCTCACCCCCGAAGAACGCCCAACGGGCCTCAAAGAACGCAAGCCGGTCCGCCAGCCTCATTGCCTGCAGGCTCCACTTGTAGTCGTAGCAGTAGTACGACCACAGCCACGTCAGCAGGACGAAGTACACTGCCTTGCCGGCAAGACAGCCCAGCAACCACACCTGCGGTGGCAAACGATCCTCAGCACATGGTATCCAGGGTTCACAGGTTTTGAGGGTTGAGCCAAACCCTACAACCGTGAGAGCCGAACATACCATCTTTTTCTTCTTTCGAACTTAAAAAGGTCGACGAACTTTCTTTGTAATAATGCGGTGGGAGTCATGATGTGTTGGCCAGTCAAGAGGCTTGAAGCCAGCAACGACGACAAGCAGCTCATTCGAATGGCAATCCATTATGTATTTATTGCACCCAGGGACTACAAAATATAATCCAGCAAAATAGAAGTCAGCAGAGAGGAGTATATCCTCGGGGACCAGTGAGGCTCCAGGGTGTCAGGTTTTAAGCAGGGCCCCAAGCAGCAATTCTGGAATCTCAGTGGATAATATACCGCACACAGAACTGACACAAAATGGCCCATGCTCAGACCTTACCTAAAACATACGTCACACAAATCAAACGCTACTCTTGCAGTACATAAACCTGACACACAATTTACAGCACGTAGATTCGACACAAGGTGTAGTGCACACAGATCCGACACAAGATGCACTGTACATAGATCACAGATCTGACACCAGATGATCTGTACACAGATTTAAAACAATGCTCATATCTGACTCCAAGGATCCCACACCTCAAGGTAGTGCACGAAGAAGAACACAACACGGAAGACCTCCTGCGCCGCTGCATCCATGCCCCCGCCTGCGCGCCCGCCCGCACTCGCGCTCGCGCTCCCGTTTCTCCGTAGGGGTCCGGCAACGCCCGGCGGGCCCTCCGGGCCTCGCTGCAAATGCTCCGCTGCTGAGGGTGAAGGAGGCGAGGGGGGAGCAGAGTGGCCAGTGATGCCTAAGAGGCGAAGGAGCATCAAAGTGGCCGCTGAAGACAGCCCCATGTTCCAATAGCAATAGCAGAGCGTATGAATGCTGCCGGGCGCATGATCAGGTGTGGCAGACACTGCGGAGGAACTGCTCAGGCACTGCCTCTGGGGCACTTCCTAGTGCATCTTCAGGTAAGGCAGGCATTGTCCCTGGAGCAGGCAATGCTCAAGTGCTGAGGTGTAGTGATTGTACCAGAGAATCCATATGAAGACAACGCCCTTCATAGCTTATCACGTATCATGATCGTTGCATGATTCTAAGCCTCCAGGGCATGCACTGTTGCTTCACTGCCTCCTAGCGCATGGCCTAGGGCATCGTTAGCCACAGCAGGCACTGCCGCTGGCAGAGCAGTAAAGCTCGGGTCTGAGACCATGCACTGCTCCCGGATTCAGTTTTCAAAGGCCTTGAGGCCCGAGCTTATTTCAGTGCACATCAGACCGTCTTTGGAAGGCTGCTGGGCAGCAAGCACTGGGCCGATGGGGACCAAGCCATAAAAAGTGCGCGGAACCAAGCCCCCCCGCCCATGGGCCGTGGAAAAGCTGAGGTGTAGCTGAAGCGCACTTGACTAAAGTGTGCTGGGGACATGTGAGTGCATAAGACACCTCACCACAAGTATTTCGAGACACCTACATTACTGGTATATTGGATTGGATTCTTGTACAGAAGCTGGCATAACAGCATGCGGCAATCATCCGCACCCCGGCTGCTGCCTCCTTTGCCTTGCTACGTCCCCATCACCCACGTGTTAGGGCCATCTCTCTAGTATGAAGGCCTGCCTGTTTTCTGCATTTCTTGCACCTGCTGACCTCCTTTGCATTGGACTTTGATCTCAGCCGCAGCACCCAACACGCAATTCATATCACCTCAAGTCCTGCCCGCCTCCCCCCCCCGCAGCTATCACCTTCGCGCTCCTCCGTTCTTATCCCCTATGAATCAAGGCGTGTCGGCCTGCTCACCCCCTTCATACTTGGACCTAGATCTCAGCCGCAGCACCCAACACTCGATTCCAATCACCTGAAGTCCTCCCCCCCCCCACACCCCGCAGCTATCTCCTTCGCGCCCCTCCGCCCCCATCCCCTATGGATCAAGGCGTGTCGGCCTGCTGACCTCTTTTGCATTGGACCTGGATCTCAGCCGCCGCACCCAACACGCAATTCATATCACCTCTAGTCCTGCCTGCCTCCTCCCCCCCCCCGTAGCCATCTCCTTTGCGCTCCTCTGTTCCCATCCCCTACATGGCTACATATCAAGGCATGTCGGCCTGCTCACCCCCTTTATGCTTGGATGTGGACCTTAGCCGCAGCACCAAACACGCCGCCTCTGCAACCCTTTGATATTCGACGCTGCTGGCCAGCATGGTGGTGGCATAGATGGGCAGCAGCAGCAGCACATTGAAGGCCAAGTGCAGCGTCAAAGACACGGATGCAGCTGCGCCTGTGAGGCAGGGTTTAGTATGTATTGTGAGGCAGGGTGCAGGCAGCACAGGAGGGGGGTAGTATGCATCAGGTTTGGATGCAGCTGCGCATGTGACTATGTGAGGCAGGGTACAGGCAGCACAAGGGAGGGGGGAGTATGTATCAGGTCTGGATGCAACTGTGCCTGTGAGGCATGGTACAGGCAGCACAAGGGGAGAGGGGAACGTAGGTAACGGGTTGAAGACTTGTTGGTGAAAGAGATGGGCAGCAGAAGCTGTGCCTTTGAGGCGTCCCGACTGCGTAGTGCGTAAAGGATTTTGTCACACACATATATAAATATATGCAGTATTTATGTCCTAGACATGATCAACCGCAAAATAGCCATGCAACACTAGCTGGAACAAACAGCAGCAAACCAACCAAGTTGAGTTCAGGGTAAGAAGGGGGATGAGTGACGGGGGCTGGGTTGAGGGTTAGCATGAGCCATGTTCCTCACCTTGGCCCCAATATGGCGCGACCCCAGCAGCCGCAATCCAGCTAATGGCAGGCCCCAGTACTAGCGACCACCACATGATGCTGCCGAGAAACAGGCAGCCGTTCAGGAACAGGCAGCGAGCGACACGCGCCTGCATGGCAGGTATTAATTATGCATGTGGTATTCAATGCGTGTTTCAATTGTCGCGCATTGAAATTCAGTTTGGAATGCAAGGTGAGTCCTAGTTGGATGGAGTTCACAGTAATGCGGTCACGAGTATGGCCGATAGCAGATCTCTGGCCGATAGGAACCCTACATCAGACGATAGGGGCACCACATGTGTGTGTGTCGAGAGAGAGAGACAGAGAAGGGATCTCCTGACACAGAATATTCATATGATGAATCGACACACATTTCCCCCTCTAAGGGCGTATCAGATTGTCATTACCGTAGCGCACCGTATGAATCCTGATCGCTAGACCAATCAGCTAGCAACCTTCCTATTCCTTTTAGCACCCAAGCTCCTACGATACTGGACAAGCTTCAACGAGATTAAACCAGCTAGCCCTGGTAGAAACGCCAAAGAAGGCACATGGGCGAGGTCATAGGTCCAGTATTATTGAGTAGGTCCTGGGTTAAGTCCCGGTAGTCTGGGTCAGCTTAAGGTTAGATTGAGCCTGATTCTATACCAATCGATCTGTGTAAGTTGAAGTGAATATGGATGGTGCATGACGCAGTCCAGACAAGCACCCATGCCGCATTTTTCCTTAACCCTCACGCCCTTGCAAAGCTAAGCTTTCTTTTGCTTCCCTCCTTTGTTCGTATCATTGATACACGCACCCATAGGTCGTTGCTATCATCCAGTATAAACAGGACGATGCATCTATGCAGCTTGAGGGACTCACACACGCCCAGGCACCTGACACAGGGGAGCAGCGAGGGAGTGGTGGTGTGTGTGTGGAGCGGTGTAGAGGTGGTGGGGGTTGCAGCGGGGGATAATGGTTGGGCAGAGTGTTAGTCATCCCATAACAGGATGATACATCTGTCAAGCTTCAAGGACTCCCACACGCCCATGCACGTGGCACAAGGCGGTTGATGAGGTGCAGAGTGGGAAATGGGGGCAGTGGCAGTGGAAAACGTGACGAAAGCAGTGGAGAATGATAATGGGGCAGGGGACATTGTGGCATGGGTAAGCGGCTGGTGGTAGTGGGCATGAGGTATGTGGAGGAGGGCAAGTGGGATGGGGAAATTAGCAAACAGCCATCGGAAATCTTTAAATGTAAAGAATGTCTGGGCATGTAAAATCTGTTAAATACGCCCATGCACGCAATCAGTGTTGAATCCAAGCTGCATGCATGCAATTTTGAAACTGTGTAACACGGTGCCAAAAAGGTGAAATGATCAAATTCATTGCGTCAAGCCGAAAGATTTGTGTGTTCTCACTCAAATGCCACAGCTATCCGTTTGTCTACAGTCCATCCTGTTGTCCACAACTAGGGCTTAGGGCCTGGTGGGCCCTATGCCATGCTGTCAGGTTGGAGAGGCTATGAGGCATGCAGCGGCGCACCATAGCTGTACTGCTGCGGAGACACTGGATAACCTTAAAGATTGCATCCAGCAGCCGCGGGTGGTGGAGGTGGCTGGCTGGAAAGCATTTCAGGCTGAGCTAGGCGTCGCGCGGGGATCCTTGGGCACGAATATATTGTTGCCGCCAATCTTCATACAGCTTTTAAATAGTCCTCGATGCAACTGCGAGTAATGTTCTATGATTGTGTTTCAGTTGTTTAAGTAAGGGTCCACGGGGACTGCGAGCTCAAGCAAAGGCGAGGACATTAGAGAATCGGACGGAAAAAATGCCATTTATGGCTGACAGCCAGTTATGTGCACCTTGCTCGGGCGCCCTCCTCACCGATGAGCTACATTCGAGATTTCGGGAGCTCCATCTTCGGGGTTCGGGCACCCAAGGTTCGGGTCGGTGGGTTCCGGTAGCTCTGGTTCAGGTTTTGCGCACGCAGCTTGTCTGACCTGTCAAAGTTAAGGGACAGAAACTCCGTGATGCCCTGTTAGCCTGCACGTGTCACCTTCAACTCGGAAGCAGTACAGCACAGAAGCCGCTCGCTGAACATCACTGAGCCTCAAACGCGACAGCCTTTTCCCCCACAACTTGCTTGGCGCATCATTGCGGAACTGATCGGCCCTTCATCTTCATCCAAGGGAGCTCACTGATGCTCAAAGGGCACTACAGATCGTCTCTTTACCGTTTCGACTGTTCCCAGGCTCCCCATGGCACCGAAAAAGCCAGGCACTCCAGCACGGCCCTTCCTGGGTGGCTTCAAGCACACCCTGAACCTGCTTCTGATACTCCTGCTGTTCTCAATGGTGGCAATCGCCCTATTGTCTCTCTCTTCTAAGGTACGCAGATCAGCAGACTGCTGGAGGCTGGTTGGATTCTGAATTGTGCATGGGAGGGAGGGGGGTGCAAGTCTGCATGGCTGGCCCATGCATCGCTCAGCTAATTTTCTCTTCTTGCCGTTTTACACTGCTCGGAACTGTTAAACTAGGCTTAGTGGTGGTTGCATAGACGCAGCAGCAACAACGACCTTCCGGGTTTGTTCGGGACGCCAAAGCCTTGATGCGCAGCAAACGACTGTTGGCTAGCTTGCTTCTCAGAGCACACTGATATCTCCGATCTCTATCAGGGATTGTGAAAATGCAGAGTGCGTATCCTATTATCGCTCAACTAGTCTTAGATTGTCCTCTTATGAATAAACCACGTAAAAGCGCGTGGTGACGAAAGGAGACAGGGAGAAAACTAAGGGTGCTTGTCACATTTTTGACGCTCACCAGACTACCTTTGGCAGGCCACTGGGCTGACACCACTAGGCCAACCAAATCATAACCGGCAGCGGGGCCTTCTGCTCTAGCCCCGCCCTTGGCTACAGGCTGTGAAATGACGTTGAAGTGTAGCTGAAGCACGTTAAAGGGACAAAGGTCACCACTCACACACCCACTTGCACCCACCTGCCAGGTTTCGGATCCCGATAGCATGAAGGGGGGATTGCTCTTGGACGGTCATGCCTCCTCCTCCTCCTCCTCCTCCTCTGGGGTGCATCCGCTATCTGATACGGCAACGGCCAGCCCGTCCGCGCTCGGGCTGATGCTTGCCTCACACGGTCGCCTGATGTGGTACTTCCCGGGCAACGCCACCACACGGGTGCTGCATGAGGGTCAGGTGATTAGAGTGGGGCAGGTGGGATTGGTGGACAGGGCAGGTGGGCAAGGCAGGTGGGCTGGTCAGCTGCATGAGGGCCAGGTGAGTAGAGTGGGGCAGGTGGGATTGGTGGACAGGGCAGGTGGGCAAGGCAGGTGGGCACGTCAGCTGCATGAGGGCCAGGTGAGTAGAGTGGGGCAGGTGGGATTGGTGGGCAGGGCAGGTGGGCAAGGCAGGTGGGCAGGTCAGCTGCATGAGGGCCAGGTGAGTAGATTGGGGCAGGTGGGATTGGTGGACAGGGCAGGTGGGCAAGGCAGGTGGGCAGGTCAGCTGCATGAGGGCCAGGTGAATAGATTGGGGCAGGTGGGATTGGTGGACAGGGCAGGTGGGCAAGGCAGGTGGGCAGGTCAGCTGCATGAGGGCCAGGTGAGTAGAGTGGGGCAGGTGGGATTGGTGGACAGGGCAGGTGGGCAAGGCAGGTGGGCAGGTCAGCTGCATGAGGGCCAGGTGAGTAGAGTGGGGCAGGTGGGATTGGTGGACAGGGCAGGTGGGCAAGGCAGGTGGGCAGGTCAGCTGCATGAGGGCCAGGTGAGTAGAGTGGGGCAGGTGGGATTGGTGGACAGGGAAGGTGGGCAAGGCAGGTGGGCAGGTCAGCTGCATGAGGGCCAGGTGAGTAGGGTGGGGCAGGTGGGATTGGTGGACAGGGCAGGTGGGCAAGGCATGTGGGCAGGTCAGCTGCATGAGGGCCAGGTGAGTAGATTGGGGCAGGTGGGATTGGTGGACAGGGCAGGTGGGCAAGGCAGGTGGGCAGGTCAGCTGCATGAGGGCCAGGTGAGTAGGGTGGGGCAGGTGGGATTGGTGGACAGGGCAGGTGGGCAAGGCAGGTGGGCAGGTCAGCTGCATGAGGGCCAGGCGAGTAGAGTGGGGCAGGTGGTATTGGTGGAAAGGGCAGGTGTGCAAGGCAGGTGGGCAGGTCAGCTGCATGAGGGCCAGGCGAGTAGAGTGGGGCAGGTGGTATTGGTGGACAGGGCAGGTGGGCAAGGCAGGTGGGCAGGCCAGCTGTTCTAGGGCCAGGGGGGCAGGTGGGCAGGCCAGCTACACGAGGGCTGGGTGGGCCAGATGTGCAGGTGGGTAGGTGGTCAGGCCAGCTACACGAGGGCTGGGTGGGCCAGGGGGGCAGGTGGGTAGGTGGACAGGCCAGCTACACGAGGGCTGGGTGGGCCAGGGGGGCAGGTGGGTAGGTGGGCAGGCCAGCTACACGAGGGCTGGGTGGGCCAGGGGTCAGGTGGGTAGGTGGACAGGCCAGCTACAGGATGGGCAGGTGGACAGGTCCGCTGTACGATGGGCAGGTGGGCAGGTCCGCTGTACGATGGGCAGGTGGGCAGGTCCGCTGTACGATGGGCAGGTGGGCAAGTCCGCTGTACAATGGGCAGGTGGGCAGGTCCGCTGTACCATGGGCAGGTGGGCAGGTCCGCTGTACGATGGGCAGGTGGCCAGGTGTTCAGGCCATCTGAAGAAGGGCCAGGTGGCCAGGTCCGCTGCACGGTGGGCAGGTGGCCAGGCCAGGTGCACGAGGGCCGGATAGGTAAGGCAGCTGCATGAGGGTCAGGCGAGCAGGGCAGGCCAGATGAAAAAACAGGCGTGATGGTTCTTTGCATTGTGCCCACATCATATGAGAGCCTTCCTATATGTTGTTCTGCTTTTGCGTGGCCTTTATATCACTATTTTAAATGTGCATGCAGGGTGTCCATTATGGCACCTTCCCCGGTTCGGTGTCGGCGAGCGGACGGCTCGCCAGTGTATGGGTGGTGCTGCGGCCCCACAACTGGCACCCTAAGACCACGCAGGAGGTGCTGCTGGAGCTGGATTCGGATACAGGTGCGGGCCACACACACCTCACCCCAGGCTGCATGGCGGGAGCGCATGGCGGGTGGGGCCATACACTGCTGTTGCCTGGGCCATGTAATTATAATTGCATTGGGACTGTGCTGTTGATCGGGGGCGGGGCCATGCAATTGTGGGCCTGGACCATGCATTGATGGGCTTGGATCATGCAATGGTGGGCCAGGACCATGCATTCGTGGGGTCTGCGCTACATAATTGGGAGCGTGGGGCCATGCGTGGAATTAATAGATGCAGCTAGGGGGTGGCCATGCAATTACAGGGCTGTGGGGCTAACGCTTAGGGCCAAACCGGTGGGTGAAGCATTGCCCGTTACATTGTGTGGGTGTAGCATCGCCCATTACATTGTGTGAGGCTGCCACGTTGCTTCGTGGCAGAGTCTATGTAGCCAACCAGCCTTTTCGGGAATGGCTGCAGGGGAGCCAACTGCAAACACACAAGGAGCGGGTGTTGATGCAGGGCGTGGGATGTGTAGGCAAGGCCGCAGTCCGACGTGGGGTGCAACGCGTTTCTATTAAAATTTTACCGGTATCTATTTGAATCAATGAATGCATCTTGGTATATAAATATAAATATGCTCATTCTGGTGAACCTGCCCGGCCTAGGATTGTGGATTTATGTGTGTGTGTGTGTTTCTTTTATGACTCTGTTTCCCTTTGTTTGCGAACGCTCAGGCCAGGAGCTTGCAAGGATCAAGATACCGTCGAGGTTCACCCACGACGCGGTGAGCAAGCATGTGTTTGCGGTTTCAAATGCTCAGCGAACGCACCATGCTGTGAGCAAGCATGTGTTTGTGATTTGAAAGACTCTGTCCTGCAGGTTAAATGTTTACCCATGAGGCAAAATGTGATTCATAACTTGAAATCCGAGTTCTTGACCATGAAAACACCCGCATGCACGCAGCCAGCAGGGAGCCACCTTATGGAGCCTCAAAAGGGCTGAATCAGCCAAAATGGACACCACTGATTTACATCAGTACATTTTGGCTGTTTAACTAAACACCTTGACATCCCACACCTAGAATGTGAAACAGGGATGTGATGAGCGAGACTCCCAACTGCAACATTTAAAACAGATACAACTCGATACATCTTGGCCACTATTTAATGGTGGCCAGTTAAAAACAGCTACCGGTAGGGAGGAACATGTAAAATGACTTGCACCTTCAATGAGACGTTAGTTAAATAAGGGCCCATGGAAAAGGGGTGGAGGTATAACTTCAAGACAGCTGTTGCATATGTTCCCCTTTGGGGGCCCTGGCGGGCATGCTAGACTCGTTATATGACGTTAACACTGCAAAACTGTGCACCTGTAAATTGTGAACCCTGAGCGAGGCACGCAAACCCTCCACCCTGAACCAGACATGCAAACCTCAAACCCTGAAACAGGATATGCAATCCCTGGATCCTGAACTAGGCATGCAATTCCTGAGCCCCGATCCAGACACGTAAACCCTGAACCAAACACGTTAACCCTAATCCCTGGACCAAACACGCAAACCCTGAACCAGGTACGCAGCGGAGATGATGTGTACCTCTGCAGTACCGATACAGGCGCGGTGCTGCAACTGTCCTACCCATCTATGAAACTGGTGCGCACGGCAGACTTTTTATTTCTGCTTTAAGCAATCAATCATTTGTTAGACCCAGCCACAGAGCGACAAGCCATGGCGCGGCCGCTGTGGTGCTGTTGTGGGGCTTACAAGACCCTTGCCTTGGGGTCCAGGTGCTACCCCCGGCCCTCCCTCCCTGTGAAAACGGGTATTTACCTCCCCAGCAACAGGTGGGCTGGCTAGCTAGTAATGGTGGGGGCTAGGTTCATGGGATGGTGGGGGGGTCATGTGGGAGGGCGTGTCGGGGAGGGGCTTGTTTTATGGGAGGTGTGGGAGGGTAAGTCATGAGGGGGGCATAGTAGAGGGCTTTCAATTAGGGTTGGCTTCGTGTGCAAGGCAAGCCATGGTCGTGGTGCTCCCGTTGACAAAAAAAAGGTACCTAAAAAGCTACGCCCGGCGTGGGCCGCAGGGTTGAGGACATCGTGTAGCATGGGCCCTGGCCGCATCCGTGCCGCTATCGTTGCCGCCCGCGCAACCTATCTGACGCCCTTATTATGAACTCTGTATTGATTTTAATGTCTGAGAATCAGGAGGCTTGAACCCCGCTCACGAATTTCTTAGATTCTGAGAATCTTAACCCTGAACCCTGAAACATGAGACATGAAGCCTGTCTATGAAACCTGAAGCCCGATCCCTTGATCATAAACCCTGAACCCTGAGCCCTAAAACTGGAATCCTCCACCCTGAATCCTTAACCCTTTTGTGTTTCAGGTTCGCACCCTGTCGCTGTTCACTCGTCAGCAGCACGTCAACACGCTGGCCCCGCTGCAACCCAACCGGCTCTGGGCTGTGCTGCACAACATGGGACGCAGCTCGCTGGTTCGCGTGGATTTGGACGCGGCCGTGCCCGCAGTCGGGGCTCGCATCAACAACGTTGGGACAAAGGTGGGTGTTGGGACAAAGGTGGGTGTTGGGACGCTGCCTTGCCCCGAACCCTGAACAGGTTAAAAAAAGGCGAGTCTTCAGACGCTGCTGCGTTCCGACCCCCACAACCTGAATCCTTAAGTGTCCCAAACCCTAAGGACGTCAATAAGCCCGGGACAAGCGTGCGCACGTGCGAATGCTGCATACTGGAAACCTCAGACCCGAATTTGGAAGCACAGGAACAACATCAGGATAAGGCTGCACGTGTGCGTACCCTGATGCGTGGCATGAATTGATTTGTTCACTTGAATGGTTTGTGGGGCTGAGCCGGCTGAACGCAGTCCCAATACTATGATAGTATGATACTATGATACTATGATAGTATGATAGTACTATGATAGTATTGGGACTGAAATCTGAAGTGAGAACAATGAATACTTCCTGGTCTGGGATGAGCCTCTCATCGGTCACTGCTCCAGATACTGTGCATGCAGTCGCATGGGGGCTTTGCCATGAGGCCTTGCCCCTCGCCTGCTAGGATAGGGTCATCATCTGGGTGTGTAGGAGCACCGCCTCAATCAGCCCTCTTGACGCTGCTCAATGCTACATGTGGACCCGCTGAATTGTCCGCGCAGGCGCACGGGCTTGTGGAGTGGCAAGGCGGATTCCTCCTGCTGGATTCAGAGAACTCGGCTTTGGCGTGGGTCAGTGTTCATTACAGGGTGCTTCAGCTACGAGTCAGCTACAAGTCAGCTACGTATCACCTGCTGGTACCGAGGGGTCCTGGTGCAGCGTGGCCTGCTGCTCGGGCCACCGACCATAGGCCACTCCAGTATTTGTCCCCAAAAGCCCAGTGGTGGCCGCCTAGTTTTGGTCCTCATTGGCCCTGGCGTGACCGCTAAGCCAGCAAAAAAATTGTGGGCCAACAGTGCGCGTGCACGAGAATAAACCTGGCACGGCAGTGGAGGGCCCCCCAAAAATGCCCTTACACCTAGAACCCGCTCCTTACACCAAGTCCATTAGGCAAGACAGATCTTAACCTGCATGGTTTTACTGCGCGGCCCTCTCCTGGACGGCTTCAATGGTTGTAAGCTTGAGTGTCACAAGAGTTTGCTTGTCAGGAATGAAGAGCCCATGATTGTCGCCACTGCTCCACGCTGCTTCCCTTTGGGAATGGAACGCTGCTTCCGTCCTCACCCTCACCCTGCGTCCGTATTTAAAAGTGTTTGAAACTCGAAACCTGAGGGTCCATACCGGTACCTGACAGTCCATACCTGGCACTGTCGCACCCTCGTATCAATTTAGGATTCCTGTGTGAGTTGCTGAACCCGCGCTCCAGGTAAGGGGCCAGGACGCAGCTGGCGACGCTGGCGGTTGGAGCGGGAGGAAGGGGGTTCAGGAGCAGGAGGCTGAGACCAAGACGCTGTGGCGTGCGGAAGAGGGCGGCAAGTTCCTCAAGGGGTTGACGGTGGTGGATGGCGTGGCCTATTTTGGCGTTTCGGTGGGTGGGATACTACGCTGATAAACTGCCATGGGCATGACCCAAATAAGCAAATCATCGGCAAATTATGGGTTGCTCCGTGTGGGGGGCTCTGTGCTTGACCTGATAAACAGCGATGCCCCGCTTTTGTCGTCGATGCTGCTTTGGGGGTCCTAAGTTAGGGCGGCTGGTGTCATACCGGCGCAGATCGGAGGACCGCGTGTCTTGGACAGGGCCGTAGCTCCTGGAGAGAGCTGATGCCTGTAGGAACCTCACTGTCATATTTAAATATTTTTTGTTATTCCCGACCCCAGCATTTGAGCCCTGATCTGGGTCTGGTGTGAACGTAGTGTGAACATGGTGTGGCCCCCTGCTCTGCATCTGGTGTGAACCTGCTCTGAATGAAAGCACCACCCACTGCAAGGCATGCCCGCAGCTTGCACTGGATCATTCTTTGATGCGGGGAGCTCTGCCCCTGCAGGAAGGTCCTCCAGGTTGCGGGGAGCCCTGCCCTGTCTCTCCAGGGTGTGGGGAGCTCTGCCCCTCAAGGGGGGCCCTCCAGGGGGGTCCTCCAGGGGGGGCTCCAGTGTACAGGGAGCCCTGCCCTGCCCCTCCAGGGGGGTCCTCCAGTGTACAGGGAGCCCTGCCCTGTCCCTCCTGGGGGGCCTCCAGTGTACAGGGAGCCCTGCCCTGCCCCTCCAGGGGGGTTCTCCAGTGTACAGGAAGCCCTGCCCTGCCCCTCCAGGGGGGGCCTCCAGTGTACAGGGAGCCCTGCCCTGCCCCTCCAGGGGGGGCCTCCAGTGTACAGGGAGCCCTGCCCTGCCCTGCCCCCTCCAGGGGGGGTCTCCAGGGGGCAGGGAGCCCTGCCCTGTCCCTCCAGGGGGGGCCTCCAGTGTACAGGGAGCCCTGCCCTGTCCCTCCAGGGGGGGCCTCCAGTGTACAGGAAGCCCTGCCCTGTTCCTCCAGGGGGGGCCTCCAGGGGGCAGGGAGCCCTGCCCTGCCCCTCTAGGGGGGGCTTCCAGTGTACAGGGAGCCCTGCCCTGCCCCTCCAGGGGGGGCCTCCAGTGTACAGGGATCCCTGCCCTGCCCTGCCCCCTCCAGGGGGGGCCTCCAGGGGGCAGGGAGCCCTGCCCTGTCCCTCCAGGGGGGGCCTCCAGTGTACAGGGAGCCCTGCCCTGTCCCTCCAGGGGGGGCCTCCAGTGTACAGGAAGCCCTGCCCTGTACCTCCAGGGGGGGCCTCCAGGGGGCAGGGAGCCCTGCCCTGCCCCTCTAGGGGGGGCTTCCAGTGTACAGGGAGCCCTGCCCTGTCCCCTCCAGGGTGCCCCTCCAGGGGGGTCTGGTGCGCACAAGGAAACATCACTGAGCTCTTCCCAACGTGAGGCATGCCTGCGACTTATAACATACTATTGCTTCCTGGAGCGCACGGCCCCTGGCCTGGTCTGAAAACCTGAATCTTGTTCAGGCTATTCATTATTTTAAGCATGAATTATTGAAGTTTTTTTCTGCGCTCTGCTCCCCCCCCCCCCCATTTTCAGGTGTTCTCCCCTCGTAGCCAGAGGCAGAAAGCAGAGGTGGACAGCGAGCTGGCCGCCTTTGACCTCGAGGCGGGGGAGCTGCTTTGGCGGAGGACGGTGAGGGGCTAGAGCAGGAAGACAGAGGGATGCAGATTCGGTCTCTAGGCGCCCTGAAGAATGGAATGGATTTTATTTCACCTTGGTTTTATTTCACTGTGGTTTCAATTCACGCTGGGTTTATTTCACTGTGGTTTCATTTCACGCTGGGTTTATTTCACCTTCATTTTATTTCACCATTGTTTTAATTCACCATGGGTTTTATTTCACCATATGTAATTTCACGGTGGTTTTATTTCACCATTGTTTTAATTCACCATGGGTTTTATTTCACCATGGATTTTATTTCACCATATGTAATTTCACGGTGGTTTTATTTCACCATGGTTTTATTTCACCATGGGTTTAATACAAGGATTTTTTGCAATGTTATTAAAACTGCTGTGCGGATGATTTGAGTTATTATTGTCAGCCCTTTGTGATCGAATTAATAACTACGTGGGCATGTAAATTTTTAATGTTTGATCGAGGGATGTGCATTGAAGGCAAACAGTGAGTACCGGTCCTGTAGTTTCGTTTGATCTGGGATGAAACGAAATAGCTGGTTTATGTTTATTAATATATATATTTTTACATGTTATTTCATTTGACTGGTCCCTGAGATTAAAGACTGCATTCACGATATTAAATCATGTCACCCAAGATGAAAGATGTCGTGCTACTTCACACGAGATCAAATCGATGGTTTCGCTTCCACCTGGCCAGGTGCCCACCAAGGGCCTGCTCAACGTGGTGTCCGCACCCCAGCTGGGGCAGGACAGCACGTACCGTCCAATGGCAACGAGCAGTGGCATGGAGCTAGCAGCAGGAGCAGCTGCTGGCCGCAGGGTGGGGGCAGCAGCTGATGGAGGCACCGCACAGGCACAGCTAAGGAAGGCGTCATCAGGCGTTTACTTAAAGGGGGCCGGGTCTGACCTGGAAGGAGAGGGTGGTGCTGCTGCTGTTGGCGGCGCCTCTGTGGCTATGAGGCAGAGGGGGGCGGCTTCTTCGGGGGCTGATGTGGGAGGGGCTGCAGGCGTGTCGTCTGCAGCTAACCAGCAGCAGCGGCTGAGCATGCTGTCCAATGAGGCTGTCATGGCAGCTACGCGGAAGCTAGAGGATCTGGTGGGTGGGGATTTGCCGAGCGGCAAAGAGGGGCGGCAAGGGTGAGGATTGGGGGGAAGTAGGAAGGATAGCCGAGGAGAAGTTGGGTGGGGAAGTGTGAACGAAGCAAGGAAGGTGGTATGAGGGAAAGCGCTCCCTTCCACACCATTTCCAGAGCGTTTGAGGCTGGGAGGTGAGGAGGGAGGTGAGGAGCCCTTCCTTCCGCGTCCACACCACCTCCAGCTGTCCCTCCTTCTTTTCTCACTGTCCACAAACTCTGCTGACACCACCACCCCCCCCCCCACACACACACCACCACCACCACATATCTAGCAACCTTGAGACCAAGCTTACGCTTCCAGCTGTAGGGCTGGCTGCGATGAAGTCCTTCCACCCTCTCAGCTCCCTGCCTTCGATTCTTCTAAAACCTCCACCCAGCTCTCCACCCTCTCAGCTCCCTGCCTTCGATTCTTCTATAACCTCCACCCAGCTCTCCACCCTCTCAGCTCCCTGCCTTCGATTCTTCTATAACCTCCACCCAGCTCTCCACCCTCTCAGCTCCCTGCCTTCGATTCTTCTATAACCTCCACCCAGCTCTCCACCCTCTCAGCTCCCTGCCTTCAATTCTTCTATAACCTCCACCCTGCCTAGGGCTACCCTGTGAAAATCGGCGGCAAGTGGCTCAGCGGGCTCCCCTTCCTCAATGTCAAGGCCAAGGGGTCCAGCAAGTCGTGGGAGGCGGGCATCCAGCTGCCGCTGACCATCGTGAATGTGTCACAATTACAGGCGGGTGGCTTGTAGATGACCAGCCACTGTGCCTACATCATAAGCCCCGAAACCCAAACCCTACGATTGTGCTTTGCATTGTTACCGTGCCTACATCACAAACCCCGAAACCCAAACCCTACTACTGTGCTTTGCTTTGTTACTAGGCGCATCTGGACCTTTGAAAATGCGACATTCGTCTGCATCGGGCTCTATCATTTAAGCATGTCCTGCATCCTGAACCCTAAACCATATCCTGCCCTGCATTCTGCCATAACGCGTATTCAGTACTCTAAACCCTGTTGTGTGATGCGCCCTGATTTTCTGCTACTCCGCGTATTTAGTACTATTAACCTGATCTGCGTTGCGTGACCCTTCTATGCGCGTTCTGAACCCTAAGCCCTCATCTGCGTTGCGTCCCGCTGCAGCTGGTATGCGCCTTCTGGACGCTTAAACCCTGATATGCGATGCGCTCTGCCCTCGCAGGGTATTGTGCGTGCGATGCCTCCCGCCATGTGGGAGGAGGAGGAGCAGGCCCGCACCAATGCAGTCATAGGAGGCCGGCGGGGCAACACGGACAAGTACAAGCCGGGGGTGAAGGCCATGTACTTGGTGAGCTGTCAAGGAGGGTCTTGGTTACCGTAACCAGTTATGGGTTCAGGGCTCTACTAAAACCATTGGTTTTCTCTTGGGTTTTCTCTCAGAAAACCAAGTTTCGGAACGTGCTTAAGCTCGTAGTAGCTGACAGCTGCTATATAAAGCAGCTGTCAGTCTGCTTTACTACCTTATAGCTTAAGCACGTTCAGAAACTTGGTTTTCTGAGTGTCATGCAGCTGTCAGTCTACCGGTATTTGACTACCTGAAATGCTGTGAATTATCATATCCACCGCTCCTTCCATGCAACCGTCCTCAACAGAGAGCTGCATGTTCAGCAGCCGCAACATCCCAAAGGTTTGTTGGGATCGGTTGCTATGCTTGCTGTGTCATTGTATTGGGATGTCTGTTGTGTTCTCATGCTGGCTGCCAAAGGTTCAGTGGGATCAGTTGCCATGCTTGGTTATTCATTGCGTCAAGAAGCTGTTTGTTGTTAGCTGGCTGCCAAGGGTTGTGAAGTTGTGTCTTCGCTGCTGCCCCTGCTGCGCGGACGGCCCGCAGATGTTCAGCGACAGGTCAATAGACCACACTTTCCGCTTCCCCTACTACGCCTACTTCAGGGAGGGGATTGAGCCGCTACTAAACCAGGTGGGTCAGGGCTTGGACCAAACCTCCTGCCTCCCTAGCAAAAGGGGAGGCAGGAGGTGTGGTCCCCAACTGCTTCATAGTGGGGATCGAGCCACTAGTGAATCAGGTGAGGATAAGGGTTAGGGTGAAGGTCACACGCTACGCATGCTCTACTAGAAAACATGCTTACAAGAGAGCATCGAGCCACTTCGTTAATAGGCGTGGGGTTTGGTGTTAGGAATTGTGAAGGCAGCGGAATAAACGTATTTGTCCATTTAAATTTTGGAAACGTCGCTGGCAGTACCGGTTTTGTTTAAGACCTTTGAGTGAATTCGAGACAGCTGCCTGGTTCAATTTGATACCACTGTGTGAGTGAATTTGAGACAGCTGCTCGGGTGAATCTGAATCAGCGGCTCGTTGTGGTCTTCAAGGTCTGGCGGTGGCTCTGCTGCACGCCTGCATCCACGTCATGATGACCTCCTCAGCATCAACGAGGAACAGCAGACAATGGTCACCGCCTTGCTACCTCACCCACCCCTGCATAATGCACCCTACGACAATGACCCCCACCCCCCGGGCTTCAATCTAACATCACGCACATAACACTGCTCGGCTTCCTCACACCTCTCATGATGCACCCCGCACGCTTTTACGCTGTCCTTATCCGTTGCTGCTGACTTTGCCCGTCGCCGCTGACTTGACCCGTTGCCGCTGACTTTGCCCGTTGCCACTGACCTTTCCTGTTGCTGCTGACCTTGCCCCTTGCCCTGATCAGGTCCTGGGTCCCGGCCAGCTCAACAACATAGTGCGATTGCAACTGTCCTACATGCCGCCCATTGTCAGCCAGATCAAGGTGAACAACAGCTTAGACTTCCTGTAGATGACTGTAGAATTGATGCCTTCAGATTCCCCTTAGATGCCCTTCGATTTCCTGTCAAAATGACGCCCTTAGATTTGAATTGATGCCCTCGGATGTCAATCGATTATTTGATTGATGATGCCTCAGATCAGGTGACCAACAGCTTCAACTTCCTGTTGATTTGAATCGCCTCCCCTAGGATGTGGATCAATTATTTGTTTGATGCTTGTCCTTGGGGGGCAAATCATGACAAGGACAAGCTCTCCATTGCCGTGGCTGAAAGTGGTGTTGACAAACGAGAATTCGCGTTTATATTGAATCCCTCATCCCTGAACGACGTGAATTTTGAGGGAGTGCAATTTGCATCTACGATATCATTGGTACCCTGCGAGCCTGTACAGCTTTCAGATCTTCCCTGATATGTCCCATCAGGGTGAGATTTGTGTCTAAAATGGCGGCTCACGGGTTGCGTAGCTGTCAGGGCCTTGCCACGCCCAGTCATCCGCCATTCACTGTGGTTCAGGGTATCGCTGCGCCCAGTCGCCTCTCGTTAGTTGAGGGTTCAGGGTTGAGGGGTGTTAGCCCCAGTCAAAACGTGCATACGAAAGGAGCAATACGAATATATTATCCTTGCTTTCCCTGAGCGTAGCTGCCATGATGGTTTATGGAGCAGCCTGGCTCCGAGCAGCATTAGATATAACCATCAACAACTATGGCGGCCTGGGAAGCAGCACTACATACTGAACCGCCCTCACTCTCTCAGCCCCTGCTGGTGGTGGCAGTCTCCTGGTCGCCTGAGTCCTGCCACTTCCTCCCTCCTCCCTCCTCCCTCCTCCCTCGTCCCTTTTCTTGGTTTTGGGAGCTTGAAACCCAGTTTACTGTGTAAATTCTCAAAACACGGTTACGGGACCTAACTTCAAGAACAGGCATAGGCCGGGGTGCCTGAGCCCTGCCACGGACATCATCCTGCCACGGACTCTGGCCCTGCCGCTTCTTCTCTTCAAAAAAACGTTACCACTGTGGGGTTTTGAGTTGAAAATCCCAAAACGAGTTTCACGGTTCCTACCGCAACTGTGCACTTTGCTTTAATCACTTTATAGTCTCTTGAGTTTACAGCCTGCTCTGCTGCTTCCGTCAGGTGGCTTTCATTAGGCCGAGATGAAGCCCTGAAACCCAAGCTCCTAATCCCTGTCAACCCTGAACCCTGAACCCTATACCCTATACCCAGGTGCACCGTGACATGGGCGGCTATGCGCTCAAGGCACACCGTATCCACATCCCCATCATGACCAACCCAGGGGTCACGTTTGAGGTGCGGGGGCCCAGAGGCTGCGTTTCAAATATGTACCAGAACGGGCAGAGATACATATACAAGCCACGCCTCAGGTAACCGAGGGACCAGGGCCTTACTGATACTTACTCTACCGACGGGTGGGGGTCACATCTGAGATGAGGGGGTCCCGAGGTCTTCGCTCCCTGTTGTCAGACAGAAGATATTGTTTTGTCTCTTCGACCCCTCTCACCCAGGTCTCCCAGCATTCAACTAAAAGCCCTATTCTCAACCTGCCGCCAGGTCTCAGGGCTGAGCCCTACACCCACACTAGGGGGTAGGGGTAAGGGCTACCCTACATTGGGTATCAGCACGCATCTAGCACGTATTTAAGTCCATCAACTAGGCCTGTCCAAACTTGGGCGAGTGTAGCAGTTCCATACATCACTGTTTGGCCGAAAATCGATGACCCAAAAGTCCCTCTTCCAGGTTTGTCCAGGCTTGGATGAAGGTATCACCCCCATCTACCCCTTCCGCTGGTCTCAGTGCTTAACCCTGAACCCCAAGTCATAAGCACATTTGGGCAAGCCTCGTTTGTCTAAAGCTGGGCCAACGAGGTTTGCCCAAATGTTTGCCCAGCTGGGTCGTAGGGCCTCAGTCGATCATGATATCTTTGAGGACGTGACGTAACCGGGGGACTGCGTGTCCGTCTCCTTTAAACGTTAGCATCTCTCTCCTCCAGATTTGTCCCAACTTGGACATGTGTGACTTTTTGATTCATTATAAGATTACCAAACATCTGATACAGCTGGAGGGGGGTACTGCTACTCCATTTCTTGTAACCCTTCCAAAACCTCTGCTAAAGCTGGATGAGCAAAGCACCTTGATTCATCAATAGATCACCACAGATCTGATCCTGCCTGGATGAGATCCGCACCTTGATTTATGATGAGATCGCCACAAATCTGATCCTGCTGGCACTGCTACTCCATCTCCTCTTACCTGAGACACCCCTCTTCCAGGTTTGTCCGAAACTGGATGAGCGTAGCACCACGATTCATCATGAGATCACCGAAGATCTGATACTGCCGGGGGACTGCGTGCCCATCCCCATGGCTGAGGGCATGGTGTTTGAGCTCAACAACAGAGTGCTGCACCGGGTTGTCAACGGCAGTCCCAAGGTTTGTTGTGTGTGGGGGAGGTGTTGAGGCACGTGTGTGTGATGGGTGCAGGTGATCAACAGCAGTCGAAAGGTGGTTTGTGTGGGGTGGGTGGGGGGGCTCGTGTGTGTGAATGGCCATGGGTAGCAAACAGCAGTCAAAAGGTGGGAGGTGTGTGTGGGGGGATGAGGTACATGTGTGTGTGTGCATGAGGGGGCAAGTGCATGCATGCATGTGTGCATGCATGCGTGTTGGTGAGGCGTGTGCGCAGGACTGGTTGTGGATTCATGGGTGATTCACGACAGTCCAATGGTGGGTGCATGGGTGGGTGGGTGTTGAGGCATGTGCACGAGTTATCAAGATCAGTCCAGAGGTGCGTGCGTGGGTGGGGGGGGTTGGGGCGTGTGTGTTGTTAGCCATGGGTGATTATATTTTTTATCTGCTACCCTATGGTGGTGGGTGGTTGTTGATGCATGTGGAAGTGAATGATATCGGGCTATCCACAGCATGATGATTATGGTGGGTGTGTACACTTTTTGGGGGGGGGGTATGCATGTATGCGATTATGTGTGCTTGCATGCATTGAGGCTTGTGCGCATGGATTGTCTTGGGTGGTTCGCAGCAGTGATGGTGGGTGGGCGGGGGGCATCTGTGCATGTGTGTACACAAATGAATAGCAAACATAATAAATTAAAACAAGGGGAAATGACTGTGTCTGCATGCATGGATAAATGGATGCGTTGAGGCACACAAGTCCTGGGCGACCAGCAGAAGTGCACAGGTTTGTTTGTGTGTGTGTGCGTGGATGAGGCACAGGAGCATGATTTGTCCTAGGTGTGTAACGGGGGTCTCCCAGTGCATGTGTGTACCTCCGTGCGGCTCACGAGCATAGTTTGTCATAGGGTGCCCAGCGGTGGCACCCCAGTGCATGTGTGTGTGTGTGTGTCGATGAGGCATGTGCACATATAACGTGAGTGGTCCTAGATGTTCAACGGTGGTCCCCCAGTGCATTTGTGTGCCTCCATACGGCTCATGAACATGATTTCCCAACTAACCAAGTGCATGTGTGTGCATTGATCTGGCACATGCACGCAAGTGTTCCTTACTGGTCCACAGCGATACCCAGGTGTGTGTGTGGTTGTGGTTGTGCTCGTCAATGCTCCTGCTTGTCCACGATCTCCATGTAGCATGGAAATGGCCAGACACGAGGGACCTATGTGTAAGTGGTATGTGGATGGCAGGTCGATGTCATGTACATAGTCAGTGATTCTAGTGTAAAGTGTAATAGTGTAAAGTGTAAACAGTAGATGATAAATTGCTAAGGAATGTTGATGGTCTTATTGGTCTGTGAACGGGATGTGAATGGTTTGTGAAGGCCATGCAAATGGTGTGTTAGCCTGGTTAGTTGCGTCTTTGCTTGAATGAGTAGCGTAAGTTGTGTCTCTCGTCCCCACTCTCTCATATCCCGACCTTGCTACCGTGGCGCAGGATCGCGTGCAACTGGTGGTTGACGTTGCGGAGGAGCCCCGCGTTCCGACAGTGATTAAAGCGGGCACGACGTGTCAGTATCTACACGCGGCAGTGATTTGTGCGGATAGCAGCTCGCCCATCACAGTGGGCGAGGCGGATGGGGTGTTAGCAAGTACTCGTAAAGCCAAGAAGAAAACCGGGAAGGCGCGGAAAAGTACCGCCAGGTCAACTGTTTTGGCACACAGACATGGCGGTAGTGGCGGCTACTAGATGCATCTGTTTGTTGTGCTCTGCTGGCAAGGTGCGAAAGAGTGTCGCCAAGTCCTAGTTCGGGCAAAGTGGTGGTGGCTGCTAGGCAGCTGCTGGTCCTTTGGGTCTTTGGTTCCGAATTGGGCGTGGAGCACTGAAAATACTGCTGCCAATTCATCATAGAGGAATACCAGGGGCAGCAACGAATAGATAGCTCTTTGTGGTAGCACTGGTGCTCCGTCGCGGTCTTATTTCATCTTTTTTTAGTTGAGGTTACTTTCAGGATCTGGGTCTTGGGGATCTAGAAATTATGGGCTGGTGTTTCCACACTAGTGTGGTACCAGTGTGGGAACGCGTATTATAGTGTGCATCACTGCACTGTACATCTTTTGGAAAGCCGCTTGGCAGCCTCCACTGTTATGGCAGCACAATCTGACCGAGTCTATGCTGTATCGCGCTATCTTGGAAGTACAATCTGGCTCAACCTGTGCCATACCTTGGATCACCGTATTTTTTGCCATATCATGCTACCTTGGTAGTACCATCTGGCTCAACATGTGCCGCATTTTGGAGGCTTGTGCTATTTTAGCATTAAAAACTGACTCAACCTGTGCCTTATCTTAGGGTACTGTACTATCGTGCCGTATCGTGCTACCTTCGTAGTGCAATCCGGCTCAACCTGTGCCGTAACATGGAGACTTGTGGAGAGTACGCGGTCTGAGACCCCCTGGCCGACACGCATCCCTGCCGAGACCAAACGTCACTCTATTAGCCCACTCTAATTGGGAACACCTCTATAGTAGCGGACGTAACATCGTTTGTTTGCTGGTACGAAACGCAGGGGAAGCACTGGTCCATCTTGCTCTTTGTCCTGGCTCATGTAACGTTCGAGCTGGTTTACAGGCACCTGCCTACCTACCCACACGGGCAGCTGGTTTGCAGGCACCTGTCCTTTGCATAAAATCTGATATACACACAAAATTCTTTACTAGCGCATCCTGGTCCTTGTGCTGGCAAACACCAATGTGAAGCTCTTTCATGCAAACATAGAATGTGGCCGAAGCCCAGCGTCACGGCCGGTAGTCCGATCAGCAGTGATTTCTGCTCCATGTACGCCCACTTTGCTGCAGACCGCGATGTAGCTGACCTATACCTGAAGTGCCTTCAAACAAACAGCGGTTGACCATGCCATTTTTCTTGTAAGATCGTCAGCTGGTGATCCCAACACTTTCGAAGATAATGAAATCATGCATTTGGCAAGGTGGACTGCCAAGCTGCAACCAAAGCACAAGCCTTGGCAGTCTTCTTATCCAAGCGTGTCAGCCAGAATTACTTGTGCTACATCGGACAAAGGCAGCATTGAAAGATGTTCTCAGGCATGTGATCATATCTCAATTATTACAGCCGCAAAGCACCAGCAGTCGCACGTGACATGTGGTCGTAAACCAATTTGATCACCAGCAAATCATACAGAATGAGCACAATCAGTCAATGAGATAAAACCGACCAAACACGTCCTTTAAGCATGAACGCATCCAATTGCCATTAAAAGCCAGGACATAACAACCGGAATAAAAGAGAAGGATAAAGGAAGCTAGAGGACGAGGTGCTAAGCCTCATGCCTCATCAGTCTAAGATGCCAGTGTCGAACAAAGAAACAGGAGCGACAAGCAAACACAGAACACAAATATCTAGGCGAAGAGGAGCCGAACAACAACGATGTACCATGCAGGAAGCAAATAGAAACAACAAGCACGATGGGTACCAGTGACAAAAGGAACATGCATGAGGAACATCTGAGCACAAACAAGTCGCAACAGCTTGCACATGCCATAATGGTAGGCAGAAGGGGAACGGAGATTGCTGAAAATAGGGCAGTGAACCTTGGCCAATATGGTGGTCCAAAAAAAGGTCAAAAAAAACGAATGCAAACCAGCCTGGCAAAAGAAGAGTTAGGACGCGCTCAGGAGATGGCTATCTGAGGTACTGCATCTTCAGGAAGCTAGATGGCAGGCCAGGAGGGGCATGACCCATATGCAACACATTAACATCCCTACAACACAGGCAACTGCAGCAGAACAAGGACAACCAACACAATATCACCTCTAAACAAACTGGTCAGATGATTGACCTGGACGCATATTCAGATCGGTCTTTCACAAGATGTTGCCACCGTAGATAAAGGTGGCCAACAGCGGCCACAAGAT